>CM031242.1:1021774382-1022504382 GCA_018340775.1 Taxus wallichiana var. yunnanensis
AATATGAATAATAATTATCTTTAAGTTGTAAAATTAATAATAAGAATGATAATAATGATATTATTAATCTAATGGTCAATCGACAATTATTGTTTTTATTATTATTTTATTGTCGATTTTTATCGATATTAATATTAATTATCTCTATGTTATTTTTATGTATCATTTTGATCACTCCCGTAAACCGAGCAAATAAGTTTACGTCTTTGAAGACAGAATTACCCCGTCATGACATCATGGTTGGTCATTTCCTGTGTTTTCTTTCAAAACGTCAACCTCTAGTTTCCCCCTTGGTCGATTAAGTCTCGATGCATGTTGTTTTAATCATTTAAATTAAATAAAAATATGATTTTTGCTCCTACAACATCCCAAAGATGTATGAAATTTAATCTTCTTAATTGGCGTAGGATTATTGGGTTCCTTTTTCCTTGGCTTTTGACTTGTGAAAGTGTGAAGGTGGAGCGAAATTGTGTGTGCTCAAGTTTTGAAGGGGCTATTTATTGATGCCCAATTTTAACCCATTCACATACCACCCTTCACCACTTTAGCAACGACACTGTCCCTAATGCATGGGTTCCAAAAAGAAAATATCCTTGTGTGGTTGTTAGCATTGTAAGTTTGGCAAAAATTATGGTCTTTCCTTTATTGTTATTCAATGCATATTAATGGAATTGTGCCCGGTGATGAGGGTCGTCAATCCTCACCATTAATAATGTCAATCCAGGTTGGTGTCTGAAGGTTGTATGCATTCAAAGAAGAATATCTTGGAAAACAACTCCTTTAAACACAAACCAAACTTGCATAAAATAAAAGCACACATGCGGAAATTTAAATGCACACTTGCAAAAATAAAGGCACACTTGCAGAAATAAAGTTTACATAAGATAAATCACACTTGCAAGAATTTAAACACACTTGCATAAATTTAAACACACGCTCATAAATTAAAATTCTTGAATTGGAAATAAACATAATTAAACGAAACACTTGCAAATTCACAACATATTGAATTTTCACAATACAAAAATAAAAACAATACAAGAAAATGAATTACAAACAAATGAATAAACATAAACATAAAAAAGCAGATCCATCTTCCTTGAAATGACTGGCTAGATCATTTCCTGGAAGAGGATTTAAATCATACTTTTGATTTGAAAACTATAGAATATCTAAGAGGAAAGAATAGATCTTTATTTCTTGGGAGAAAAACATTACATATCTAAGTGTGGAAGGTTGCATTTATAATTCATACATCCAACCAACTCCTTATTTTAGGAAATACAATATGATCTTATATTTATTCCAATCCTAACAACTAAGATCTCCATCTCCACAAAATATGGAGAGAGATATATTATTGAAGTCAAAGTCTTATCTCACTTATTTTAGGAAGATTTGCTCCCAAATCTTCTCCTTGCTTTTTAACAAGAATCATAATGATTTTATTCCTCTAAATTATTGGAAGGATGATTTTCCTCAAAATATGATTTTGACCAAATACCTTTCTCAAATTTTCTATTTGACTTTGTTGTTTTTGATTGTGGAACTTTTGATGCTTGTTTGATACACTTTTTCCTTGGACTACAGCTCACTAAAAGTTAGATTTATCTTTATTGGTAAAAATTGTAGCAAATATGAATGAGGTTTTTATTAAAAAAATTCTATGAACAAAAACCTCTCTCATATTTTCCATTTGACTTTTTCTATTTTTATTTATGGAACTTTAAGTGCTCGTCTGATACACTTTTCCTCGGACTGCAGCTCACTAAAATTCAGGTCTATATTGATTGGTAAAACTTGTAGAAAATCTAAATGATATTTTTTTAAAAAACATTTCTATGAACAAAAACCTCTCTCATATTTTCCATTTGACTTTTCTGTTTTTGTTTATGGAACTTTTAGTGCTCGTATGATACACTTTTCCTCGGACTGCAGCTCACTAAAAGTCAGACCTATCTTGATTGGTAAAATCTATAGAAAATATGAATGATTTTTTTTTAAACACATTGCTATGAACGAAAACCTCTCTCATATTTCCCATTGGAATCTCTGAGTTTTCACAATCCCTCAAAATTGTCATTTCGTTGATGCAAGTTTTAGAACTAAAGTTGTCATTCCTTTTATGCAAGTTCCGAAACTAAATCTGATTTGTCCATGAATTGAAAGTTCCAGAACTAACTTTCATTCAATTGATACAAGTTCTGGAACTAAATCTGTGAGTTCCAGAACTAAACCTACAAGTTTCGCAGCTAACTTAAAATAGCTATAACTTTTGCATGCAACCTCGGATTGAGATGATTATTTGTTTGAACTTGCATAATTTTTTAGAGGAATTTGAATATGAAATTATATCTGATTTTAAATTTAATTTTCATGATCAATTCCACTTTTCCCAATACTAGCATTATCTTTCCTTTATGGCTTGCATACACAAGACTTTGCATCTTTTCCCAAATAATCAATATGATTAGTCAACAAAATAGATAAAAAAATATTTCTAAATAATGAACAAGATATATATCCTATATTTTTTCTTAAGAAAACTATAAGTTCCTAGATTACATTTAAATCCACTTTCAAAGGTAACTTGGAAGGACAAAATAATGGTAATTTATGGCCAATTTATGGCCTCATCACTCCGGCACATTTTGTGGGTCTCAGTGTGCCTTGGGAAAGAAGACCACACGTTTGGTTTCATTCCTTATTCTCATTCTTTTCTGTGCTAACCATGGCCGCTAACAGCAGTATGGACATCCAACCAAATTTGAGGTAGAGAAGTTTGCCATGTGTTCTTGTGGCTTGAGACCTGGTTGACGTGGTTCTTGGTTGAAGGTATTTAAAATCGTGCATGATAAGTCTTACCATTGCAAATGTTTTGCTATCTTTTATAATTCCATGAAATGAATGTTTCTCTTTCCTGCAATGGCGTATTGAATGGGATTTGTGGTTGTTTTTAATCACCTTGGGTGTTTTGGTTGTCCTTTCATTTCTTCACATGAACCTCTTGTTTCTAATGACTTTCTTTGTAAAAATAAGGGATTTACACCTCTTTTCTCTTCTACATTTTTTTGGCTGTGAGTAGTATTATACGGTTGGATATCCTGCCCTCACCATCCCATAAGGTGAACTGGTAATGGCTTTTGATGATGCGAATGTATAGCTTTTTAGAATCTTTGGTACAATCTTGGACGAATGAGATAAAAATGTAAATGGTATTAATATATCTTATTTTTTTTCTTGAAATAGTTCATATTAGTTCTATTCATACACCCACTATTCACTTTCTTTGTTAACTCTTTCATTTCAAAGTATGTGAATGGTTTGTGTGTGAATAATGATGGTAAGAAGTTTATAATTTGCGATCTCTAAGATGAGTCTTTTCTCCGGTGGTTGGTATTACAAAAAGTGATTATTGTTGGAAATATTGTAGAAAAACTACTCTTTTTATGTTTCCAAGTACTACTATTATACATATTTTACCCAGGCTAAATATTGGATCAAATCACAACCCCACATAAAAGGGACTGAGAGAACTCATTTTAATCCTACAAATTGGTTACAAAAAGGGTCAATAATGAAGTGGCGGAGATGAAGAAAGAGAAATGGATCCTATACAAAAGGAAATGACTCTGTCAGGCCATCTCTATGCTTTAAATCTATTCTCCAAGTTATAGGCAAGCAAAACCATCAAATAATAGGGTTGGATAACCAGGAAATGCTACAA
Organism: Taxus wallichiana var. yunnanensis; assembly: GCA_018340775.1. Lineage (NCBI taxonomy): Eukaryota > Viridiplantae > Streptophyta > Pinopsida > Cupressales > Taxaceae > Taxus > Taxus wallichiana. The sequence continues at coordinate 1,021,778,110 of CM031242.1, forward strand.
GGAGCCAAAAGCAAGAAGGAAGATGAAAAATGAATATTTGGTACCCTCGGGCTTGAAACGGTTCAGGAAAGGCCTAAAAAATGACTAAGTATGGAGGAGGCAGTGGAAGAGACCACGTGTCCTAATGATACTCTAACTCTTATAAATCCATAGGAAGGAACTCAAAATTGCGTTGGCCCTCCATGTAGAAAATGGTCAAAGGCAGTCAAGGACCCAGCGGAAAAAGATAAGTGTCAACACGGCGCTTCTCCAAAGATGGATCTAAATGGAGAGGCTAAAACAAGTGTCGCATCTCCACCTGTCCCGGGGTGGGACGATGTAGGGTCAAATAATCAAACATAGTCAAAGGTAGATAGGGCGGGCCTCAAAATTATTTAAGTATATGAACGTGTGAGCGGAGAGTGCCAAGTGTTAGGATGGCACATCTCCAAGAGTTGGTCCCAAGGTGAAAGACCCAAATGAGCGCAAGCTTGCCACGTAGCCCAAAGCCTAAAAATGAGAGGAACCATTGAAAAGTCCATAGAGTAGTGGAGGCTGACAAGTTTCAACTCAGCACTCCTCCAAAGGTAAACTTTGGGTTGGGTTTGTAAACAAGCATGGTGCCTCCACATGTTCTATCAATAGAGGTAGAGTTAGTTGAATAGTCAATGCACAAATAGGTTTGGTAGAGGCCGATAAGTGTCTCAATGCACCTTGATTCAAGGGTCAAATAGAGAAAAGGTTTCCAAACAAGCACCAGAGTGACACGTGTCCCAGAGGAAAGTGGGGCATCGGGGAAAAATTTGATTTTTTACCCTTTACCTCAAAAGGGAGTAAAAGTTACAAAATGGCCAAAAACTCCGCCCATGGAAAAATTCAACATCTAGACTGAGTCAAAGCTAAGGGGGAGTCGGGGAAAAGGTGAAAAATTTTTTCACCCAAAAGCATAAAGGTAAAAATGGGAGTGCATTTCCCATCCAAGAAAAAGGAGCCACGTGTTCATGCGGAGCTTCGGGGCTACAGGAATTTTTTTAGTTTTACATTTTTGCGCAAAAAGGATAAAAAGGTGAATTGTGGACCCGTGGGCACAATTTTTTCCAATCAAGCTTCCACATGTGCCAATCAAAAAGGTCACCCATTTTTGATATTGGTTTCCCACCTACTTGTATAGAATCAATTCAAACTTCAAAGGGGTATATCTTTCGACCCAGGGCTCAAAATATTGCAAATATGACACCATTGGAAAGATCTCGATCTCTTATATGCCATGCGAGTTTGAAAATTTAATTTTTGGGAAGTTAGGTGGAGGTAAAATCAAAAAAATTCTTCAAGCTTTTAATACAGGATCATCAGTCTCAACAACCAGATTGGATTCGATCTATTTTCATTGTTTGTTCTTCCTTCAACGCACCAAACCAAGGATCGATGCAGTAAAGATGGATTCGAGGTAGATTTTAGCAGAGGCATTAACAATGGTGGTTGAGCCTCGACACACATTTTCCCACTTCTCTCTCTCTCTCTCTTTCTTCTCTCAGGATGAATCTATAAAGACGGATGCAGGGTTCATTATAAAGGGTTGGATAATCTTAGTTTTGCAAGCTCCCTTCTCCTTCTAGCAAAGGATTTGTGGTGTTTAGGACTTCCATTAAATTTGTAACACATTTCTACTTTTTAGCTATTCTTTAATGAAATGTACCAATCTATAGAGCAATAAAATACATTTGTGATTGATTTTAGATCCTTCTTGTTTCTTTTTCTTCTATCCGGTCTCTCATTACAAATCTAGCTATTTGTGCTTGTTTATGGTATGCATTTTATTGGTTCGTGTCGAAAGCAATCTAAGTGTTCATCATTCCTTTGGTGCATCACTTAGTAGTATAGTTATTTCTCATTTCTGTATGCTTTTATCCCTATCCCCTTGGAAAGTTTAGACTAGATATGAGAAATAGATCCTCTGCAAATCCTCACATATACACCTAAATAGAGGAATAAGGAACCAACCTTTAATGCTGGGAGCTTTTCCAATTTGTAAGGCCCCACACATTAAGAAAATTTCCATGTTTTGAAATCATACCAGATGAATATGTCTTAGAGAAGCGAGATATTTTAGAGCTCATCTGGGGTGTTGTGATTCTATACTAACAGTTTTGGCATGCCTGGTGGGACCAAGAAGTCTCCATCTTATTACAGTAGGGATTGATGTACACTTGCTATGATTCTGGATTTTAAGAAGTTTTAAAACTGTACATTTGGCGACTCCAAAAGAAACAAATATACTAGTTTCAGCAGTCCAAGTAAGTTCATGATAAGAATACAAACATGGTCAAGAACAAGAGAAAGGGACTATATGTCTATTTAGACTTATCCTAGATAGAGGGAGAGGAAGAAGAAGATTCCAGAGGTCTCTATCCCCACCAAGTAGAGATTTATCAACACCTCCTCCTGGCAGACCATTCATTTAATCAAGAGGAGTGCTTAGGCCAATCAGAATGGCTCAGCCAAATGCTTATGTTAATTTCACTTTGCATAGTCCACTTGCCTTGAATGCACAAAATATAGTTCCTATTGCAACATTAAAGAGTATCCCATATTTCACTAGGGAGAACTAAACTTCTCTCGAGTGATCATGTCCAAGATATTGCAAATGTTTGCATAATCCATGAGATTCATGAAATGGACATAACAGTCAAGCTTCTCACCTCTTCACTCAAAGGGAAGGCTTCAGAATGGTTTAGGAGTCTTGTAGTAGGATCTATCTAGAACTATAACTAGTTATGCATGACCCTTCACAATCAGTTTGGGGAAAAAGATGATAACTTGTCTTTGTTGGAATAGCTAACAAAAATAAAGAGAGCCCCAAATGAATAGGTGTCTAACTTCAACCTCAGATTCCATCGAACTTAGGATAGAATTCCAACAGTAGTAAAGCCCACTAATGAAGGTTCCTTCTTATACTTTCTTAGGGATTTAAATTATGATATTTTCCTAATGATTCAGTCAATGGGGGCACTACATTACCTAGGGCCTATAGCCTCTCTATAGGGGCTGAAAACCATTTGATTCAAGCTATCAAAATCACTCCTAGGCCATCCATGCCTCTGTACCCAGAGTTAGGAAGCCCAGATACTAACCAAGCACCCACATTAGCTCCTATACCCACCCCCAGGAGTCAAAGCCCAACTAAAGCTTCCAAATCATCATCTAACACCTCTAAAGAGCTTCAAGAAGTGATGAAGCAACTGCAAAACATGAAAAATGAACTAGTGACCATCAAAAGGAAGCAAACACAGAGCTCTAGGCGATATCAGCCTCAGGCTCAATATCAAGCTAGACCCCAATGCCAGAAAAATAGGCCACCACCTCAGATTGCAAATCAAAATCAAAATCAAGGACAACCTCAAGCTACTAGACCTTTTAGGTCTTATGATCCTAGTACAGCCTCAACATCAAAGGCATTGGTCCTCGCACATAAAAATGTGGCACACGGAATATGATTGGTGTTTTCCATGCGATTCCACATAACCAATCCATTTGCTTTAATGGTGCTCTAAATCAAGATCTAATGGTGCAAACCAGTATGTTCTCACAAGAGCCTAGTCAAGAGGAAGATCAACAACAAGGAGCTCAACAAGGTTAACCTCCAAGGGAGATTGTGCTTGTAAATTGGTAGGCTGAAGATTTCTATCAGATGAATCAATTCCCTCCTTAAAGTGTGGCTACCAATAAATGGTCCAAAAAGAGAAGCATTGGAGAGGGCCAACCATTGAAATCAGGTAATCCTCAACCTTCCATCACTCCACAAGGTCCTGGTGTTCTAAGTGCAACCCCCAACATGCAGAACCAAACCAATCCACCTTCCAAATCTAGCCAGGCACTGGTTGTAACAGCCTATGTGCAAGAAAGAAATGTGTCTGGGAAAGGGTAGCAAAAATATATCTCATTCAATATTATTGAGAAAATGTAGAGGACAAGTGTGAACATTTCACTATGGCATCCATTGGTCATTCCAGGGTAGAGGGATCATTACAAATTGCCATGCAAAATTGGTCAAGTTCAAATCAAACCTATAATCAGCAAGAGAGAGTGCTTGCCAATACAACTCAACATGAGAAGAATCGAGGAGAATAAAAAGGTAATAACTTGAGACCCCCTCCATTCTATGTATCATTAATTATTGGGGAAAAATTAGTGTACAATTGTATGATTGACTCTTGGGGCTAGTAGTTATGTGATGCAAAAACAAATAGCCGACTAGTTGGGTATCCAATATGAGGTTATATCTAGAGGATTAGTTCAATTAGATGGGACAATAGTGACCACTATGGGAATCATCAAAGATCCGAGCATCACCCTACATGCCTACCCCAAATTAATCAGTATTGCAAAACGTGTCCATCATAGATTTTCCACCACGATTTTCTTTGTGTCTGCTAGGGACTTCACTACCAAAATTGGAGGCTACCTATCCATTGACTAGTCATATATTCTCTTTAGGACAACGTATTTAGAAAATTCCACCATCAGATCTGAACCTATTGCTGAATATCATATCGAATCCTATGTACCTAACCAAATCAATGCTAACTACTCATCTTTTGATCAAGAAGACCTCCTAAGCACTAACAAAGAAAGTACCAAGTTGGAATGTATCCCAAACTTGACTCTAGATGAGTGGGCCAAAAAAATACATGCTTTTGACCCCTATGAAGAAATGTAAGAATCTAAGCTAGGTGTCTACCTTCTACATGAAGAAAATCACCCCCTTCCTACCTTAATCAAGCTAGAACATAAAGATTACAATGAGGTATGCAAATTATTCTTTGATGGTTCAAGGAGTAGACAAGGAGCTATGATTATGTCTCCCAAAGGTATGAATTATTATTCAGCCTTTAGATTTTAGTTTTCTTGCTCAAATAATGTTGTTGAATATGAGGCTTTAGTCCAAGGTCTTCATTGGGAAAGAAAGCTAGGGATCAAAAATTTACAGGTGTTTGGTGATAGTGAATTGGTTACTAATCAAGTCAGAGGACTTAATGCTTTCAAGAATGACTTGCTCAAGAAATATAAGAATAGAGTATGGGACCTCATGGAAGATTTCAAAGCCTTCAACATTGTGTCCATACCCAGAAAAGAAAATGAAGTTGTTGATAGACTTGTAGCAGTTGGAGTAGCCTTTGATGTGGTGGAAAACATCAAAAGAGACAAAGAATAGCCACATATCCATGTGGTTGTGAGGCCAACAGTTCCAGATAATAATACATGTTGGTAGGTGTTTGAGAATGATCAGCAGATCATTAACTTTCTACAAGAAGAAGATGAATTCTCAGCTAGAAACTAGAGCAAACTAGAGCAGTAGTATGGGAATCAGATAGTACAACTGCATACAAACAAGCTTCCCAAAGGCTTAGTGACACTAGAATCCATTTTTAATCCTAATGATCAGTTCAGAAAAGAGAAGGCTAACATGCAAATCAAAGGAGAGGATTCAAATTCAATCCCAGTTGGAGAAGATAAAACACTTCAAATTGGCAAGGTGGCCACCGAGCAAGAAAGATATGAATTCATACAACTTTTCCAAGAATTCCCTGATGTGTTTGCTTGGAGTTATGAAGACCTAAGAGGGTTCAATCCAAAACTAGCACAACACACAATTGAATTGGACCCAACTACTCAACCTATTAGGTAGAAGTAGAGACCAATCAACCCACATATTGAGCCTCTGATGAAGAAGGATCTAAATAAACTAATAGATGCAAGTATCATATTCCCAATCAAGCATTCAAGTTGGGTTACAAATCTGGTCCTAGTCAGAAAGAAAAATGGAGAAATCAGGTTGTGTGTTGACTTCAGGGATTTGAACAGAGCCTCCCTCAAAGATCACTACCCACTCCCTTCAATGGAATAGATCTTGCAAGTGGTGTCTATGCAAGAGAGATTTTCTCTCTTAGATGGCTACTCAAGATACAATCAAATCATGGTGAAAGAAGATGATCAGTTCAAAACTGCCTTCACCACCAAATGGGGCACCTATGCATACAAAAAAATGCCATTTAAATTTTCTAATGCTGGTGCTAATTTCCAAAGAGCCATGGATATGGAATTCAAAGGGATTATCAACAAAATAGTGTTGATCTATTTAGATGATATCACCGTGTTCTCCAAGAATGCAAAAAGAAACCACCTTTTTCATTTAAGGTAATTTTTTCAAAGATGCAAAATATTTGGAGTATCTTTGAACCCTAAAAATGCATATTATTGGCCCGTGAAGGTAGGATTTTGGGCCACATTGTGTCTAAGGAAGGTCTGGAAATTGATCCATAAAGAGTTGAAGCAATAAGAGCACTGCCACTGCCAAGTCACAAGAAGTTTCTTCAAATCTTCCTGGGGAAGATCAAATTTGTACGAAGGTTTGTCCCAAACTTTTCTACTCTGGTTAAGCCAATAACATTGATGCTAAAGAAGAGCTTGGCATTAAGATGATAGCTAAAGGAAAGGAAATCTTTGAAGCTATCAAAGAAGCCATATCACAGTCCCAACTCTTTAAATCCAAATTTTCTCAAGGACTTCATATTGTATGCCTTTGGTGGTAGTGACACTATCTCTACAATCTGGTTCGTGAGAACAAAGAAATCTTAGAACAACCAATTAATTTCTTCAATTAGAGTCTAGAGGACTATGAGGTGAGGTATTCCTTCATTGAGAAGAAATTCCTAGTGATGATCGGGGGATGAAGAAGTTTAAGCATTTGGTGTCAAACAACAAAATCCAACTATTGGTCTCCCATGCAAGAGTCAAATAATTCCTCCTCAAAGAACGACCGAATAAGAAACGTGTAGGGTGGATCACTCGTGTCATGGAATATGAAATTAAGATTAAGGTCACCAAGATGGTCCATGGGAGGGGCTTGTGTGAGAAATTATCCTCTACTCTCTACAAGATGAAACAAACAAGTGATAAAGAGGTCGTTCTTATCTTACAAGATGATCAAGGAGAAGGGAGAGATGATATACCTTCTCCTTGTTGGACCCAAGACATGGTGCACTTCCTTCAAACAGGTCTATGTCCTCATGGGATGAGTAAAGCAAAAAGAAGGCATTTCAAGCTATAGGCCATCCCATATGTCCTTATTGATGGTGTCTTGTTCAAAAGAGACATCAATGGTATTCTACTTGAGATGCATTGGGACATATCAGGTGGAGAGAGTGCTACAAGAATTTCATGTTGAAGCAGTTGGAGGCCATTTTTCTCTAAGAGTGACAACACTCAAAATCATGAAAGTAGGATATTATTGGCCCAGTGTTTAGTGACTGTTTCACATGGATCAAAATGTGTAAGAGTTGTGCATTCTTCAAAGGCAAAGAGAAGCTAGCAGCACTTCCATTGCACCTAATCTCAGTAGACCAACCTTTCATGTAATGGGGATTGGACTTCATTAGAGTCATCAACCCAAACTCAAGCCAAGGTCACAAATGGATCCTAACAAAGAATCGATTATTTCACCAATTGTGGACCGAGGAAGTAGCAATCAAAGAAGAAATGAGTCTAGTATCCTAGATTTCTATGAAGGGATAGTGACCATATTTGGAGTACTAGCCACCATCATCTCAGACAATGCATTAACATTTATAGGTTCCAAGATCACAGGATGGGCTGTTAAAAATGGGACTTATTTGAGCACTTCATCAAAATATTACCCTCAAGGTAATGGCCAAGCTAATTCTACAAACAAAAACCTCACCGAAGATCATCGGAAAACTCTAGATGAGAATCAAAAGATGGCACACAAAGCTCAAAGTAGCCTTATGGGATGATATAATAACACCCAAGAGATCTATAGGAAGCTCCCCATTCAATCTTGTCTATGGGAAAGAGGAATTGTTTTCTATATCACTTGAGTTACCGCTTTGAGCTTGTGAAGCAACTAGAAATGTTTAAATTTGGACCGATGGAGGACAGTACATAGAGCTGATAGAATTATAAGAAGCCATAGAGAATTCTCTCCAAGCCTTGGAAAATAACCAGGCCTTAATTAAAGTATGCTTTGATAAGAAGGCTAGAGTAAGGACCATCTAGGAAGGGGACCTGGTTTTGAAATGGGATGCAGATCGAGCAAAACCAAGGAGACATTCTAAGTTTGATGCCATCCGGAGTGGCCCCTAAATGAGAACAAGATGAAAAGTAGTAATGCTTTACATTGTCCACATTGGAGGGCGAGGAGTTACAGATTCCAGTGAATGGGATCTATCTTAAACACTACTAAAAGGGAAGTCTCACCCTATACATATTAGCTTAGTTTCTTTTCCTCCAAGTGCTTCTACACATTATCTTGTTGTAGTATAGATTACTTTTCTCCTAAGTGATTTTGCATTCTCTACATGTTCCATTTGGAGCATGTATTATTTTCAATTTGTACATAGTTTTGGTGTTGTTTTTTTCTCTTATGCAGTTCATTCAAAGAGACAGAGCAAAGCCCTGGATTGAAAACAATTTCCTACTCTCAAAAATCTTCATTTTGAGATTTTCTTATAAAATCTAAGAATGCAAGAGGCCGGGCTAGTGAACCGAGAGGACAAATAAGTATTAGACTATTATTATTGAGTCCATGCTCAATAGATATGACAAGGAAAATGATCTCCTCATCTAGCACACAGATTTCCCCGTGAGTCGCCAAATTGTTATCCATATTTCACCCTAGGCTAAGTATTGGTTCGAATCACAAGACCGCATAAAAGGGACTGAGAGAACTCATTTTAATCCTATAAATTGGTTTCAAAAACGGGTTGAATGAAGTGGTGGAGATGAAGAAAGAGCAATGGATCATGTACAGAAGGAAATGACTTTGTCAGGCCATCTATGTGCTTTAAATCCATTCTCAAAGTTACATGTAGGAAAACCATCAAATAATAGGGTTGGATTACCAGGGAAAATGCTACAAGGGAGCCAGAAGCAAGAAGGAAGAAGAACAATGAATTTGGCACCCTCGGGCTTGAAACGGTTAAGGAAAGGCCAAAAAAAACGAAGTATAGAGGAGGCAGCGGAAAGGACAACTTGTCCTAATGACACTCCAACTCTTGTAAATCCAAAGGAAGGAAATCAAACTTGCGTCACCCTCCACATAGGAAATGGTTAAAGGCGAAGTCAAGTAGCCGGAGGAGAGAGACAAGTTTCGACACGGTGCTTCTCTAAAGATGGATCTAAATAAAGAGGCTAAAACAAGCGCCACATCTCTACTGTCCTGGGCGGGACAAAGGTAGGGTCAAATGGTCAAACATAGTCAAAGGTGTGCAAGGCAGGCCTCAAAATCAGCTAAGTATGAACATGTGAGCAAAGAGTACCAAGTGTCGACATGACACATCTCCAAGAGTTGGTCCCAAGGTGAAAGACCTAAATGAGCGCAAGCTCGCCATGTAGCCCAAAGCCTAAAAATGGGAGGAACCATTGAAAAGTCCACAGAGTAGTGGAGCCCGACAAGTGTCAACTTGGCACTCCTTTAAAGGCAAACTTTGGGTTGGGTTTGCAAACAAGCGCGGTGCCTCCACGTGTTCTATCAATGGAGGTAGAGTTAGTTGAATAGTCAATGCACAAACAAGCCAACGGAGGCTGACAATTGTCTCAATGGTGCTGATTCAAATAGAGAAAAGGCTTCCAAACAAGTGCCAAAGTGACATGTGTCCTAGAGGAAAGTGGGGCATTAGGGAAAAAGTTGATTTTCACCCTTTTCCTCAAAAGGGAGTAAAAGTTACAAAATGGCCCGCAACTCCACCTAGGGTAAAAGTAAGCATTTAGACCTAAGTCAAATAGCATAAAGGAGAAAAGGTGAAAATTTTCCATTCACCCAAAAGGCATAAAGGTAAAAATGGGAGTGCATTTCCCCTCTAACCAAAAGGAGCCACGTGTCCATGTGGAGCTTTGGGGCTGTAGGAATTTTTTAAGTTTTACATTTTTGCGCAAAAGGATAAAAGGTGAATTACGGACCAGTGGGCCTGAATTTTGTTCCAATCTAGCTGCCACGTGTCCCAATCCAAAAGGGGACCCATTTTTCAAATTGTTTTCCCACCCATTTTTACAAATCGATTCAAACTTCAAAGGGGCATATCTTTAGACCCAGGGCTTGAAATATTGCAAATCTAACACTGTTGGAAAGATCTCGATCTCTTCTATGCCATGGGAGTCTACAAATTTAATGTTTGGGAAGTTATGTAGAGGTAAATCAAGAAACATATTTGAGATTTCAATGGAAGATCATCAATCTCAACAACCAGAGATCGGATTCGATCTATTTCCACTGTTTCCTCTTCCTTCTAGGCACCGAACCAAGGATCCATATAGTAAAGATGGATTCACATCAGATTTTAGCAGACGCATTAAGAGAAGTGGTTAAGCCTAGACCTGTGTTTTCCCACTTTTCTCTTTCTTCTCTCGGGATGAATTTATAAAGACAGATGCGGGGTCCATTGTAAAGGGTTGGATATTCTTAGTTTTACAGTGCTCCTTCTCGTTCTAGCAAAGGATTGGTGGGGTTTAGGCCTTCCATTAAAATTGTAACACATTTATGCCTTTCAGCTATTCTCTAATGAACTCGTACCAATCTATAGAGCAATAAAATACGTTGTGATCGATTTTAGATCCTTCTTGTTTCTTTTTCTTTTATCTGGTCTCTCATTACAGATCTAGTTATCTATGGTTGTTTTTGGTATGCATTTAATTGGTTCATGTCAAAAGCAAACTAAGTGTTCATCATTCCTTAAGTGCATCACCTAGTAGTTTAGTTATTTCTTATTTCTTGTATTCTTTTATCCTTGTCCCCTTGGCAAGTTTAGACTAGATATGAGAAATAGATCCTCTCAGTAAATCCTCACATATGCACCTGAACAGAGGAATAAGGAACCAACCTTTAATCTGGAGAGATTTTCCAATTCGCAAGGTCCCACACCTTAGGAAAATTTCCATGTTATGCAATCACACCAAATGAATCTTCCTTAGAGAAGCAGATCTTTTAGAGCTCATCCGGGGTGCTTTGATTCTCGCACTAACAACTCCTTTAGTAATTCGTAAAGGATTCCTCCTTTGAACATGAACTGGGTGCTCGATTTTGTGAGGCTTTTTCAAAAAAATATCAAGACTGCGGGGTATCGATGGCATATTACCTAGCATGTATCAAATCCCTCGGGTTCAAAATCAAATAAAATTTATTATCGACTTGTTTATTAATTATTTCCGTATTGTGACTTCATTTAAGGTAATCGATTAAAGATATATATGATAATGTCAATTTTGGATTTCACCTATAAATCTCTATTAGGATATTTTTATTGGGGATATTTATGGACCCTTACCTCTACCCTGGAGATAGTTACTATGATCTAAAACCTTAATCATTTGGTAAGATTTGTCAATATGTTTATTCTTTTGAGGTTTTCATTTCATACGTTTGTATACCTGAATCGCTAAAATGGCTATAGCTTCATTCTTTACATCATGTAACATATATGACCTTGTGGCCTCTATGGTAAGTTAATATTTCCGTTTTGGAAATTTTCTAAGTTTCTAATCTCGAATTTGATGTCATATTTCTTATTGAGAACTATGACCGGATCAACCGGGTATGTGGGTTTTCTACACTTTGAGTGGTCTCCTTGGTTACGGTGGATTGATGTCTTTGGAATGGTATCTTTGTAATTATGGCCCTATTATAGTTACTCTTACCTTAACTTGGTTAAATTATTCCTTCTTTGAAAGGTTATTGATAATATGTAAATCGTTAGTGAACGTATTATTAATGGTTATAAGTTTATGACCCAACCCCTACGTTGGATTTAGGATTTGAATTGTGTTAGGATGAATGTAGTCATTATTGGAATAGGAGTCTTGTTAACTCATGAATTTTGGTGATAATTTATGAGGATGGTCATGAGGTTACAAATGGAATATATTTATATAAATACATTAATGGCCTATATCTGAAAATTGTTTTAAATTATTAATGAGGGACTTTTCCTCTATATTATTTAGATAAGTTGACGATTATGGTGGGGTTTGTTGTTAGAATAATGGATTTTTGACTCATTTAAATGCATTTGAAGAGTGGTTTGATTATGTTAACAGGTATTACTTTTAAGAGATCTTGTAAGGAGGAGGTGGTAAACTTCTTTTTTAAGATTGAAACTATAGATTGTTTTTTTTAAGGAGGCTTACGAACCCATATTACTATAAAACCATTCTCCTAGAAGGATGGAATAACCTTTATTCTTTCGTTTCTATGATCATAACTAATATGTTTTGACTTCTCAAGGAATTTTTTTTTATATGTATGGATTGAGTACTAGATTTCAATCACATAATCTATAGGATTACATGATTGAAATCCTATTACTCTTGACTTGATGGATTGAGTATTAGATTTCAATCACGTAATCTATAGGATTACATGATTGAAATCTCAATACTCTTGACCTTTTTCTTCCAACCTATAAGGCCTTTCCTTGATTAGTTGAGATATTGTTCTTACTAGAATATTTGGCTTCCTTCTTGTTGGATGGTGAAATTTTTTATCTTGTTTGAAGAATTATGATTAGTGGTTTGTGATTTGATCCATTTTTTGAAATAGAATGTTCCTTTCATGATACTATTAAAGGTTAGAATATTGGTACAATGGGTAGTCTTATCATGCTCAGTTCTCGTGAACTGACTTAGGTTAATACTTGTGTAGATGGATTTTGTGAGTAGATAGAAGGAAAGATTTGTAAAGGTTTCATCAGTTTGATTTTGCTACGCCCTTAATCATTTATATTATATTGGATGTATATAGCTGACTTATGGCTATCATAACTTATTATCATTATGTATCTCTTTCATATATGTTATATTTTCATTAGTGGGTCAGACTTTGTGTTGGCCATAGCATAGGAATAGTATATATAGGGGTTAGTAGGTAGTAGTTGATGATCATATTCAACATTTGAGTCTTATTGTCTGGTTTGGAGGTTGCCCCCTCGAAATGGCTAAGCTATTCTTCTTGCACATTGAGATCATTTATCTTGAATATTGTGTCTAAGGAAGGTCCGAAATTGATCCATAAAGAGTTGAAGTAATAAGAGCACTTGCCACTGCCAAGTCACAAGAAGTTTCTTCAAATCTTCCTGGGGAAGATCAAATTCGTACGAAGGTTTGTCCCAAACTTTTCTACTCTGGTTAAGCCAATAACATTGATGCTAAAGAAGAGCTTGGCATTAAAATAGATAGCTAAAGGAAAGGAAATCTTTGAAGCTATCAAAGAAGCCATATCACAGGTCCCAACTCTTGTAAATCCAAATTTTCTCAAGGACTTCATATTGTATGCCTTTGGTGGTAGTGACACTATCTCTGCAATCTTGGTTCAGCAGAACAAAGAAATCTCAGAACAACCAATTAATTTCTTCAGTTAGAGTCTAGAGGACTATGAGGTGAGGTATTCCTTCATTGAGAAGAAATTCCTAGTGATGATCAAGGGACTGAAGAAGTTTAAGCATTTGGTGTCAAACAACAAAATCCAACTATTGGTCTCCCATGCAAGAGTCAAATAATTCCTCCTCAGCAAGGACCTGAATGAGAAATGTGTAGGGTGGATCACTCATGTCATGGAATATGACATTGAGATTAAGGTCACCAAGCTGGTCCATGGGAGGGGCTTGTGTGAGAAATTATCCTCTACTCTACAAGATGAAACAAACAGTGATAAGGAGGTCGTTCTTATCTTACAAGATGTTCAAGGAGAAGGGAGAGATGATATACCTTCTCCTTGTTGGACCCAAGACATGGTGCACTTCCTTCAAATAGGTTTATGTACTCATGGGATGAGTAAAGCAAAAAGAAGGCATTTCAAGCTATAGACTATCCCATATGTCCTTATTGATGGTGTCTTCTTCAAAAGAGACATCAATGGTATTCTACTGAGATGCATTGGGACATATCAGGTGGAGAGAGTGCTACAAGAATTTCATGTTGAAGCAGCTGGAGGCCATTTTTCTATAAGAGTGACAACACTCAAAATCATGAAAGTAGGATAAAATTGGCCCGAGTGTTTAGTGACTGTTTCACATGGATCAAAATGTGTAAGAGTTGTGCATTCTTCAAAGGCAAAGAGAAGCTAAAGCACTTCCATTGCACCTAATCTCGAGACCAACTTTCATGTAATGGGGATTGGACTTCATTGGAGTCATCAACCCAAAATCAAGCCAAGGTCACAAATGGATCCTAACAAGAATCGATTATTTCACCAATTGGACTGAGGAAGTAGCAATCAATCAAAGAAGAAATGAGTCTAGTATCCTAGATTTCTATGAAGGGATAGTGACCATATTTGGAGTACTAGCCACCATCATCTCGATAAATGCATTAAAATTTATAGGTTCCAAGATCACAGGATGGGCTGTTAAAAGTGGGACTTATTTGAGCACTTCATCAAAATATTACCCTCAAGGTAATGGCCAAGCTAATTCTACAAACAAAACCTCATCAAGATCATCAGAAAACTCTAGATGAGAATCAAAAATGGCACACAAAGCTCAAAGTAGCCTTATGGGATGATATAATAACACCCAAGAGATCTATAGGAAGCTCCCATTCAAGCTTGTCTATGGGAAGAGGAATTGTTTTCTATATCACTTGAGTTACCACTTTAGAGCTTGTGAAGCAACTAGAAATGTTTAAATTTGACCGATTTGAGGACAGTACATGGAGCTGATAGAATTATAAGAAGCCATAGAGAATTCTCTCCAAGCCTTGGAAAATAACTAGGCCTTAATTAAAGTATGCTTTGATAAGAAGGCTAGAGTAAGGACCATCTAGGAAGGGGACCTGGTTTTGAAATGGGATGCAGATCGAGCAAAACCAAGGAGACATTCTAAGTTTGATGCCATCCGAGTGGCCCCTAAATGAGAACAAGATGCAAAAGTAGTAATGCTTTACAATTGTCCACATTGGAGGCGAGGAGTTACATATTCCAGTGAATGGGATCTATCTTAAACACTGCTACTAAAAGGGAAGTCTCACCCTATACATATTAGCTTAGTTTATTTTCCTCCAAGTGCTTCTACACATTATCTTGTTGTAGTATAGATTACTTTTCTCCTAAGCGATTTTGCATTCTCTACATGTTCCATTTGGAGCATGTATGATTTTCAATTTTGTACATAGTTTTGGTGTTGTTTTTTTCTCTTATGCGCTTCATTCGAGAGAGACAGACAACATTACCATAAATCTAGACCTTGATCCTTAAATCTTACCATTTTGGGGCATCATGGTTGGGCCTTCAATAAGAGGAAAAAGAATCCCATCACTCGGTAAAAACCCCGATAAGGATGAGATAATAGTTAAGGAGTTAAGAGTCATAAAGGGTATCTATAGATTCCTCAAGGTTAGGGTTTACTTCAACTGACCATAAGGTCAGCTATCTTGAGTTAGAGTTGTGAAACCTTGAGGGTAGAGTGGCTAGCAAAGAAGATGTAGAAAATATTGGACAACGATTGGAGGATTTCATTCACCAATTTAGTTACAATATCATGGGTCATCATATCCTTCCTAATCAACCACAACTCAATCATACTCATATTAACTAGGGTGGATCTTTAGGTCAAAGTAATAGACAAACTAGCCAAGGTGGATCTGTAAACATGACCAATCCAAATACAAACACTCTACAAACTCGTAACATGATTCCAAAAGTTGAAATGCTTAAGTTTTATTAAAAGGATCCACTCAATTAGATTAACCAGATGGATAATTTCTTTGATCTTCATCGATTCCATTGGGTAAAAAAGGTTACCATGGCATCATTGTATCTTAAACCTAACCAATTAATTTGGTATTGATAGTTATGTGCTCAAAGGAAAAGAGTGGCCTCAATGTTACATGGAAATTCTTCACCGAAGAGTTACAATTGCACTATATTTCTAGTGTGTCAGAGAATTATTTTAGTCAATTAGCAAAGCTAAGACAAACAGGAATAGTCAAAGATTACATCCATCAATTCCAAAACCTTTCCTTACGGGTGGAAAATATTCCTGAAGATAATTTGAATGAATTATTTCTTGGGGGTATTAAATAAAAAATTGAGATTGAGGTGCGTATGTTTAATCCTCATAAGGTTTTAGACTCTATGATCATGGCATGTAGGGCAGAGGAAAAATTTATTTCCAGTAGGAAAAAAACTATTAGTAATATCAGAGATCATAGCACCCTTCCACCATCATTCCCTTGGCTAGTGAGACTGACACCTCAAAAAATTGAAGAAAAGAGAGCCAAAGGGTTATGTTTTAATTGTGACAAAAATTTGGACCAGGACATAAGTGTGTTGAAAAGAAGTTGTTCTACATTGAGGGACCTATTGAAGAAGAAGAAAATGAAGAAGACGAAGAGGTAGAGCCAGAGGAGGAATTAGGAGATCCCCAACCAACAATATCATGCCATGCAATTTCTGTATTATCACTCCCCAAACTCTCAAAGTAGTTGGATTCTTAAAAAAACAGAGGGTAACAGTGTTGATTGATTCGGAAAGTACTCACAATTTCATCAATCATAAGTTGGCGGTACGCTTGAACTAATTTGTTTATCCAACTCCAAAATGTCAAGTCATGATCGCTGATGGAAAAATTGTTAGTTGTTTAGGAAAATGCCATAACATTAATCTCGCCATGGGAGATTACTTGCTAACTAGAAATATGTATGCCATTGCCATGGGAGGAGTAGACATTGTGTTAGGAGTTCAGTGGCTTACCACCTTGGGAACCATTGAAATGAATTTTCAAGAGTTGTTCATGTAATTTCAGTCAGAATAGAGGACTTTCAAATGAAAAGGATTAAGAGAAAAGTCCCCACAGATGGTAAGTTCTCATTAGATGCAAAAATTTCTGGTGTAGAAGGGTTTGTGGCACAACTATTTTAGTTGAAAGCACATTATTCCAAATCATTTATACCCACGATATGCAAGCAAAGTTATAGATGAGCACTCAGTGGTGTTTGGAGAAATGCCCAAGGGTCTGCCTCCAAAAAGAGACCATGACCATGCCATCCAGCTAGTACCAGGGAGTCAACCACCCAACATTAGACCTTATAGGTACCCCTATATGCAAAAAGAGTTAGATTGAGAAGATAGTTAAATATATTTTAGAAGGACTTATTCTTCATAGTCAAAGTGCTTACTCTTCTCCTGTAGTGATGGTATGGAAAAAAGATGACAATTGGCGCATGTGCCTAGATTACAAGGAACTCAATAAGTACATAATTAAAGATAATTTTATTATTCCTATAATTGATGATTTTCTAGATGAGTTAGATGGTGTTGTTTACTTTAAAAACTTGATCTTCGTTCTGGATATCATCGATTAGAATCGGGGATGAAGATATTCATAAAAAAACCTTGAACACATGAAGGACACCATGATTTCTTTGTAATGCCTTTTGGACTAACAAATGCACCTTCTACATTTCAAAGCTTGATGAATTCCATATTTAATCCATTTCTTTGAAATTTTGTTTTAGTGTTCTTTGATAATATATTAATCTATAGTAAAACATGGCAGGAACACTCCGCATCATGTAAATAAGGTGTTGGAAAGTCTTGAACAACATCAAATTTATGTAAAGCCTTCTAAGTATTCTTTTGGTGTCAAGGAGGTTGAATATATGGGTCATATTTTCTCTTATGAAGGTGTTAAAGTGGATCCTAACAAGATAAAATCCATGCTTGAATGGAAGGTTCCCAAAACCCTAAAAATATTTGAGGATTTTTGGGGCTTACAGGTTATTATCGTAGATTTGTAAGGAATTATGGAAGCATCACAACACCACTCACAGATTTATTAAAGGACTCTTTCCATTGGAAGGAGCAAGCTACTATGGCCTTTGAGAAGATGAAGGAGGCCATGTGCACCACTCCAGTTCTAGCCACCCCATATTTTTCAAAAACATTCATTGTTGAACATGATGCTTCAGGGTATGGTATGAGGGTAGTACTCATGCAAGAAGGGAAACCCATTTCCTTCGAGAGCCACCAATTCGAAGGTAAGAATATATCTAAACCATTTTATGAGAAAGAAATGATATCAATACTTTATGCAGTGAAGCAATGGAGACCATATATAATGGGACAACATTTCAAAGTAAAGATAGATCATGATAGTTTGAAATACTTCTTAGAGAAACGTTTATCAGCATAAGAACAATAGAAATGGGTCTCAAATATGTTGGGGTATGATTTTTAGATAATATACAAGAAAGGGAAAGAGAATGTAGTTGCTTTGATGCTTTATCTCGGAAGGATGAATTTTCCTAGGAATTGTTGTGTTCCATATCTCGTATTATAGGAGGATTGGATAGAGAATGCAAGGTCTGAATGGAAAAATGACCCAAGTACACAAAATCTCATTCAAAATCTCCAACAAGATCCAAGCATGTCAGAAACATTTGTATGGAAAGGAGATGTTTTATGGTATAAAGATATATTATATCTATGTAAGAATTCAATCCTTAAAATTAGGGTTCTATCTGAGCTCCATGCCTCTCCAGTAGGGGGTCATTCTGGGTTCTTAAAGACTTATCATCAAATCAAGCATGATTTTTTTTGGGAAGGGCTAAAAGGAGATGTCCAATTTTTTTGGTAGAATGCATGGTTTGTCAACAAAATAAGGGTGAAACAATTAAGTCCCCAAGTCTTTTACAACCTCTATCTATTCCTAGCCAAAGGTGGGAAGAGGTTTCCATGGACTTCATCATAGGATTGCCTAAATCGAAGGTATAAATGTAATCATGGTGGTGGTTGATAGACTCACCAAATATGCCCATTTTTGTGCTTTATCACATTAATTTGTTGCAAACTTGTGAGTACAATAGAACGACCTTCAGGGATACAATTTAGAAGCTACATGGGACACCAAAGATTATAGTAAGTGATCGAGACCCTATCTTTACTAGTAATTTTTGGACTGAATTGTTGTCATGCTTAGGCACAAAACTAGCTCATAGTTCCTCTTATTATCCCTAGTATGATGGGAAAAAAAACGTGGTAAACAAGTGCTTGGAGGGATACCTTTTTTGTTTTACATTAGATAAGCAAGTGAGATGGGTCCAATGGTTACCGCTAGTAAAATGGTGGTATAACACTTACTTTCATAATTCATCTAAAATGTCTCCTTTCTTGGCATTATATGGGTACCATACACCATCTATCACTTCATATTTGAGAGTCCAACCAAAGGTTCGATCAGTTGAAGAAAATATTCAACACAAACAAGAGGTGCTTTCTACTCTCAGGTAGAATTTGGCCATGTCACAAAACCACATGAAGCAATAGGAAAACCAGGATCACAGTGAAAGACATTTTGAAGTTGGTGATTGGGTTTTTGTGCGTTTACAACCATATAACAAAATGTCCTTAAAACAATAGAAAAATGATAAAAATATTTCACCTAAGTATTATGGTCCTTATCAAGTGTTACAAAAGATTGGCAATGTAGCATACAAACTGGAACTTCCTCCGGCTACTTGAATTCATCTAGTCTTCCATGTATCTTGCCTAAAGAAGGTAGTTAGATAGACATTATCAACCCGCAGTGCTGTTACCCAAGCTTGATGAAGAGGGAAAAATCATCCTGGAACCAAAATGTATCCTTCAGACACGCACTAAGCGATTGAGGACAAGGGTCATCAATGAGTATTTGATCAAGTGGAAAAATCTAGACAATGAAGACACAACTTGGGAGGATGTAAATTTCCTGCAGTAGCATCCATATCTTCTCAACATTAGGGAAAATTTTGCTTCAAAGGGGAGGGGAATGTTACACCCTTTATCATATATCTTATATTGGATGTATATAGCCGAATTGTGGCTATCATAACTTCTTATCATTATGTATCTCTTTCATATATGTTATATTTTCATTATTGGGTCAGCCTTGGTGTTGGCCATAACATAGGAATAGTATATAAAGGGGTTAGTAGGTAGTAGTTGATCATCATATTCAGCATTTGAGTCTTATTTTCTAGTTTGGAGGTTGCCCCTCGAAGTGGCTAAGCTATTCTTCTTGCACATTGAGATTATTTATCTGAAATATTGTGTTCATTGGTGTTATATTGCTGCTAATAATAATATTTATAAAAGTAATTACATTACATATTTATGAAGTTCCTTGTATGAATCATTAATGTTTTATAAATCTTGGGATGGTGCTTGTAGATGAGCTTGGAATGCGTCTTGCCTTGGATTTTCTGTATTTGTGAAGTAAGGCTCTCTTATCCTTTTGTAACAAGACTTGTAAACATTATTCTGAGGAATAAAATTCAATCACCACTTTGTTATGATTCCTTTTTAATGATATTATAACAATTATGAAAATAGTGTAGCATGGCTTGACCAATTGTTTTACATTACATATTTATGAAGTTCCTTGTATGAATGTTTAATGTTTTATAAATCTTGGGATGGTGCTTGTAGATGAGCTTGGAATGCATCTTGCCTTGGATTTTCTGTATTTTTGAAGTAAGGATCTCTTATCCTTTTGTAACAAGACTTGTAAACATTATTACGAGGAATAAAATTCAATCACTACTTTGTTATGATTCATTTTTAATGATATTATAACAATTATGAAAATAGTGTAGCATGGCTTGACCAATTGTTTTACCTTCTTGTTCTCAGTCAATGTTCAATCAAATCTTTTGACACCTTTGGTTTGTGTGCCATGTTGAATAGAAATGTTATACTTGTGTTTAGTTTTCTCGATAAGTAATGGTAAATTCTTCTTTCGAGTCATAAAAATTTCTTGTATAATAACCCTCCATGGTCTTAGCATCAATGTAATTCTAGGCATAATCAAGTGGGTTGGCAATCCCAAGTAAAAGTTAATAAAAAATAAATAAATGAACAAACAAATAAGTGAATAAATAAGTAAAATACAGGAATTTGTGATCTCATTGATAAAATCCCAAGCTTTAAGTGGAAGAAGAGGAACTATCTACTTGTGTAAAAGGAATTACCTTCCACCCCTAAGATAAACTAAGAAACCTTATCCTTATTGTTGTGAAATGATAAATGATATTAAAGTGTAATCAATATTTAACTTTTGGGTGAATCCTAGGTCTTAGTAAGTAGGGGGAATGGTTAAGAAACCATAAGTCTGGCTCATCAATTTTTGAAACCTAATTGTATTATTCTTTCAAACTTAATCAAGCAAAGCCTAAATGAAACTTTAACCATTCTTGATAAATTCTTAGCCTCAATAAGAGATGGTTAATAACCAATGAGATCATGATGATGAATTCTACTTGACCTTTTTACCTTAATCCTTTCCTTGGACATTGTAACCCTTATTAAGTAATGATAAAATTTTGATCCTTGCACAAAGGATATTATTGTTCCGAACCTAAAATAGTACCTCCCTCCATTGGAGCTTACACTCATCTCCTTGTGCAATGGAGGTTGAAACGAGATTTTGTAGCTTTTGTTTGTTTAGATAACCTTGTGGGAGTTTGATTACCCCCACCCCTTTTAGTGTTAATATAATAAATTTTTAAAAAAATAAGTCTCTTATTAACGAGGATCCTCATTCGAAATTTTTTATCCAAAGCCTAATGTCTCTAGTATAAAGGAAAGGAATCTAAACTTTTTAAGAAGAATTATACGGTTCATAACTTGAATCTCCTAGAACATAATTTAAAGAGTGAAATTTGTGTGTTAGTAAAATAAATAACCTTAAGAGAATTTTCACTTTGTGGGATTCCTAAACTGTAAATGTGTCCTTCTCTTGTACCATTGTACCTGTCTTATCATAATGGAGAGTGAATTGTTCGTGAGGGGCTTCGTATTTTCCTTGTACCAAGTTGGTTAAGGTTGTGTCAAGATTTTCGAGAGTTAGTTGTATCCATTGTGATCACCTATAGTGTCGTTTTATCTTCAAGTAAGTCAATAAAGAAAATTTATCATTAATTGGCGTGTTGACTTTATGTGTGAAAAAGTGGGTGTTACACTTGGTATCAGAGCGGAGGTTCATGCTCTCAAACCTTTGGGACAGATTGGAGTTATGATGGTGTTGCATGATGGTGGTGGATATTGGAAGAGTAATGTGATATAAGTGTGATGTGAACTATGTTGTAATTGTGATATTGTTAGCGCACATGTTTTGTATGTCACTTAGTGCATAACTATTAGCATGTTGATGTGTTGGAGATGAGAGTATTCTTTCTCCTTTTTATGAATTCTATGAGAATTCAAGTTTGAATCGTTGTCTTGTTATGTGTGTGGGAGAAATGTGATTGTTAATTTCAAAGTGTTGGATTGTTTTGGAATTCGTGATATGTGGGTGTCTTGATATGTTATGTGACCAGATCGGGTTCTAGTGAACTGTTTTTTCTCAATGATGTCATTATCATTTGTGTAGAAATGTGTGTATTTCCATGTTATATGGAAATTGACTGTATGTTGTAATTGTGCTCATCATAAGTAAAATTCATGTAATATGTAATGATTAATGTCGTAAACTTGGAACATAGCATGAATATATGATCCCTATCGTACAATGATTACACTTTGGGTGCAACATGTGGTAATGTGGTGTGTTGTAAATTGTGAATGTAATGTATGTGATATACCCTGTATCGGTACCATGCGTAAGACACTATGGTTAATGTGCGTGAACCACCATTGTGTTAGTGATGTAGTTACATGTTATGTTGTGAACCTTACGCTAATCGACCCCGAGGGGAATTAAACAAGCTGTATGTTTGGAGTGAGGGGATGTGTAACATGGGACAACAAATTGAGTTGATCTTAGGCTTAGTAGATGCGGACATGTGCTACTTACTCCCTCCCTCCTCATGGTTGTTGTATGGATGAAACCTAAGTGTAGATATGATTGTGTTTAGCCTTGTCAAAGTGGTGGCGGGATGATTCAGATAGAGATGATGAAAATTATACTATTGATATGTTATTATACGAGCTGAGGCTCGTTGTTCCAAGTTCCAGTAACTTATTAAGTACCCCCTTGGTGGCCAGATAAGGCCACATAGTCATCGTAATGTTCTATTCTTATATGTGTATTTTATTCATAAATTGAACTTTTATTTTATTTCTGTAAGGACCAATAGTTTTCTTGATTTCTATGTTTTATTTTTTGTGCATTTCCTTGGTTTGTGGTACTAACATGAAGATTTTTTCTCTAGATATGGCTATTTGGCCATTTATTTTCTTGGATTTGGATCTTCTTTTTTTAAAAAATTCATCTTATCCCAAGGCTTGCACTTTGCCACTTGGCATTTGAATCAGATTGCTATGCTAGTTCTATTTTCGTGATGTATAGAATAGGGTAATGGTATGCACCATGGAATGGTTAGACCTATGGAACCACTTCATTGTATGGGGGTATGCCCCAAGGAGTTACATATAACTAGCGGGTTGTTGAACTAAAAGTTATTATGTCACTTGGGTTAGGGGTGTCTAGACTCTATGTGCCTAGGGCCATAGGGAAACTAACCTCTTTGGGGAGCGAAAAGGAAATTTATTTTACCATTACTACTTGAGGGAGGAAAAAGATATTGAGGGAGGCATAAGATATTGAGGGAGGCAAAAGATACTTGAGGGAAGCATAAGAGATTTGTGTGTATGATTGATGCTTTGGGATAAATGTTGAGTTGTTGTGATGTCTTGGGAGTGGTGTTATGATGTATGTATTACTCATGTTAGTAGGATATGCTTTTGATGTTGTGGATATGGTGGTGATTCCTTTTTGACACTATGTATCTGATGCTATTGTTACTGGGTTATGTGAAATCTTCATCTATGGAATTGTGGGAATTTTTGGTTGTTGTAGTACACTTTTATTCAAGTATTATATGTCATCATAGAGGTGTGACAAGTAGTATATTTTTTGGATCATGTATGTTTCTTTCCATGGGTTGGTAAAGATCTTATGATGTGGTATAGTTGTGAATGTATATGAAACTTTATGTGAATCTTTAAAGTTGCGTATAACCCTAGTATGTTATTGTGATAGCGGTTCCTGTTGGGAACCCACATGAATGGATAAACTAAAAATTTATAACAATGAAATATTAAATACTTAAGTTTAATAATAATGAAAAATGTAAAGAGAATTAATTAAATAATGAAGTAAGAGAAAATTGCCGATCTTCACAAAACTTTGAAAGTTAAAATTATGCCAAAATGTTTCCAAGACTACCCTGTGGCCGTGCTTTCACGACTGAAATTTTCACCATAGGGTGTACTTTACCTTAAAATTATATTATTTTCTTACCACCTTACCTTCCTTTAGTGTTATATCACATTAGGGATGATGCTTTCTTAAGGGGAGGAGAATGTAATTCCCCGTTCGACATTATTCATGTTCATACTTTGGTGGCCTTGTTGCAAAGTGTTGAGTTGTTGTGCTTCCGTTGATCATTAGTTGGCTTCGCCCTTGTCAAAGAAAATAATTGGCACCCTCCCTCTTCATCTTTCCTACTTGTGTCATTGTCGATGTTTCAGTGCTTCCCATTATGCAATGTCCTTTACAATTTTCCTATTAAAGGAAAATCGTGTTCTCGAATTGTCGAGATTTCTTATGTGGTCTTTATTTATATGAATAATAATTAGCTTTAAGTTAGAAAATTAATAATAAGAATGATAATAATGATATTTTTAATCTAATGGTCGATTGACAATTTTTTTAATTTTATTGTCGATTGTTATGGTTATAAATGTTAATTATCTCTATGTTATTTTGTTGTATCGTTTTGATCGCTCCAATAGAGAAAAGCCTCATTTTGTGTTGAGGAAGGGAATTACCTTGTCATGGCATCATGGTTGGTCATTTCCCCATGTTTGCTTTTCAAACGTAAACTTATAGTTTCACCCTTGGTTGATTAGGTCTGATGTGTGATGTTTTAATCATTTAAATTAAAGGAAAATATAATTTTCTCCCTCCACATACTAGTACATATGCAATTTAATATTATTTCTTAGCGTAGCATTATTAGGTTCCTTTCTTCCTTGGTTTTTGACTTATGAATGCGTGAAAGTGGAGGGAAATTGTGTATAGCGTAAGTTTTGAACACGTTATGTATTCATGCCCAATTTTAACACATTCACCTACCACCCTTCACCACTTTAGCAGCGACTCTATCCCTAATGCATGGGTTCCAAAAAGAAAATAAACTTGTGTGGTTGTTAGCTATGTGTAGTTTGGTAGAAAATATGGTTTTTCCTTTATTGTTATTCAATGCATATTGATGGAATTGTGCCTTTCGACATGTTTTGTGGGTTTGTGCTCCTTGGGAAAGAAGACCACACTTTTTAGTTTCATTCCTTATTCTCATCCTTTTCTTCCTACTCCTCTCCTATGCCAATCATGGCCACTAATAGAGTATGGACATCCAACAAGTGAGGAGAAAAAATTCACCATGTGCTCCCGATGTTTGAGCCTTGGTCAAAGTGGTTCTTGTTGAAGGATTTTAAAATTAGGCATGATAAGTCTTACGATTGCAAATTTTTTTCTATTTTTTATAATTCCGTGAAATGAATGTTTCTCTTTCTTACAATGGCATATTGAATGGGATTTGTTGTTGGTTTTTTTAATCACCTTGGGTGTGCTGGTTGTCCTTCCATTTCTTCACCTGAACCTCTTTTTTAAGGACTTGCTTGCTTAAAAAAATATTTAAAAAATAGGGGATTTGCACCTATTTACTCTTACATTCTTTGATAGTGAGCGTATTTTACTACGGGTATCCTTATTGTATCACCTTCCCATAGGGCGAACTGGTAATGGGTTTTGATGATGCAAATGTATAGATTTTTAGAATGTTGGTACAATCTTGGATGCAATGAGACAGAAATGTAAATGGTATTAATAGCTCTTATTGTTTTGATTGAAATAGTTCATATTAGTTATATTCATGCACAACTATTCACTTTCTTGGTTAACTCTTTCATTTCAAAGTATGTGAATAGTTTGTGTGTGAATAATGATGGTAAGGAGTTTATAATTCATGATCTCTGAGATGAGTCTTTTCTCTGTTGGTTGGTATTACAAAAAGTGATTATGTTGGAAATATTGTAGAAATAATACACTTTTTACATTTCCAAGTACCGTTGTAGTAATTAGTAAGGGATTCCTCCTTAGAACATGAATTGGGTGCTCTAATTTTGTGAGGCTTTTTAGAAAAAGTTCAAGACTTGGGTATTGATGGTGTATTACCTAGCATGTATCCAATCCCTCGTGTTTGAACTCGAATAAAATTTACTATCAAACTTGTTTATTAATTGTTTCGTATTGTGACTTTGTTTTAGGTAGTCAGATTGAAGATATATATGATATTATCGGTTTTGGATTTCACCCTCAGATCTATGTTAGGATACTTTTATTGGGGATATTTATGGACCCTTAGCTCTACCCTGGAGATAGTTACTATGATCTAAAACCATAATCATTTGGGAAGATCTATCAATATGTTTATTCTTTTGAGGTTTTCATTTCATACGTTTGTATATCTGAATCGAGTGAATTGGCTATAATTTCATTATAATATACATCATGTAACCTATATGACCTTGTGGCCTCTATGCTCAGTTAATATTTCCATTCTAGAAATTTTCTAAGTTTCTGCTCTCAAATGTAATGTCATATTTCTTATTGGGAACTATGACTGGATCGACCGGTACTTGGGTTTTCTTTGCTTTGAGTGGTCTCCTCGGTTAGAGTGGATTGATGTATTTGGAAGGGTAGATTCATAATCCTGGCCCTATTATAATTAATCTTACTTTGACTTGGTCAAATTATTCCTTGAAAAGGTTATTGATAATATGTGAATTGTTAGTCAACGTATTATTAATGGTCATAAGTTAGTGACCCAATCCTGCGTTGGGTTTAAGATTTGAATTGTGTTGCAATGACTATAGTCATTATTGGATTAAGAATCTTGTTAACTCATGACTTTTGGTCATACATTATGAGGATGGTCATGAGGTTACGAATTGAATATATTTATATAAATACATTGATGGCCTATGTCGGAAAATTGTTAAAAATATTAATGACTTTTGGGGGTACTTTTCCTTTATATTTGTGCTAGGTTGCAGATTCATGTCTCAATTTTTTCTAGTGTTCCCAAAGGTCCAAGATTTTGAATCAATGGCTCTAATACCAAGTGTAACACCCATTAAAACAACCCACTTGAGACCCAAGAACAACCTAGGATTAGTTAGGAAAAATTATGGAATACGATAAGTTGACGATTATGATGTGGTTTGTTGTTAGAATAATTGATTTTTTGACTAATTTAAATGCATTTGAAGAGTGGTTTGATTATTTTAACATGTATTACTTTTAAGAGATCTTGTAAGCGGAGGTGGTAAACTTCTGGTTGTGTTAAGAATGAAACTATAGATTTTTTTTTATCCTTGGTTACAAACCCATATTGATGAAACCATCCTCTTGGAAGGATGGAATAACCTTTATTGTTTCACATCTATGATTGTAACTAGTATGTTTTTAATTCTCAAGGAATTTTTTTATATGGATGGATTGAGTACTAGATTTCAATGATGTAATCTATTGGATTAGTTTGATTGAAATCCCAATACTCTTGACTTGATGGTTTGAGTATTATATTTCAATCACGTAATCTATAGGATTACATGATTGAAATCCCAATACTCTTGACATTTTGGTTCTAACCTATAATGTATTTCCTTGATTAGTTGAGATATTGTTCTTACTTTGGAATATTTGGCTTCCTTCTTGTTTGGGTGAAATTTTTTCATCTAGTGTAATGAATTTTGATTAGTGGTTTGTGATTTGATCCATTTCTTGAAATAGAATGCCCATTTCATGATATTGTTAAAGGTTCACATACTTTTACAATGGGTAGTCTTATCATGCTCAGTTCTCACGAACTGACTTAGGTTAATACTTGTGTAGATGGCTTTTGTGAGTAGATAGAAGGAAAGATTTGTAAATATTTCATTAGTTTGATTTATGAAGTTCCTTGTATAAATGTGG
Source organism: Taxus wallichiana var. yunnanensis (assembly GCA_018340775.1). Lineage (NCBI taxonomy): Eukaryota > Viridiplantae > Streptophyta > Pinopsida > Cupressales > Taxaceae > Taxus > Taxus wallichiana. The sequence continues at coordinate 1,021,806,111 of CM031242.1, forward strand.
GTTGGTGTTTGTAGAGGAGACTTGAAGGCCTCTTGCCTTGGATTTTTTGTATTTGTGAAGTAACGTTGTCTTATCCTTTCATAACAAGATTTGTAAAAATTATTGTGAGGAATAAAATTCGATCACCACTTTGTTATGAGTATTTTTTTATGATATTATAACAATTATGAAAATAGTGTAGCATGGCTTGACCAATTGTGTTACTTTCTTGTTCTCTGTCAATGTTCAATCGAATCTTTTGACACCTTTGGTTTGTGTCCCATGCTGAATATAAATGTTATAGCTTTGTTTAGTTTTCTTGATAAGTAATGGTAAATTCTTATTTTGAGTCATAAAAATTTCTTGTATAATAACCCTCCATGGTCTTGGCATCAATGTAATTCTATTCATAATCAAGTGGGTTGGCAATCCCAGGTAAAAGTTAATAAAAAATAAATAAATGAATAAATAAGTAAAATATAGGAATTGGTGATCTCATTGATAAAATCCCGAGCTTTAAGTGGAAGAAGAGGAACTATCTACTTGTGTAAAAGGAATTACCTTCCACCCCTAAGATAAACTAAGAAACCTTATCCTTATTGTTGTGAAATTATAAATTATACTAAATTTAAATCAATATTTAACTTTTGGGTGAATGCTATGTCTTAGTAAGTAGGGGGAATGGTTAAGAAACCATAAGTCTAGCTCATCGATTTTGAAACCTAATTGTATTATTCTTTCAAACTTAATCAAGAAAATCCTAAATGAAACTTTAACCATTCTTGATAAATTATTAGCCTCAATAAGAGACTGGTTAATAACCAATGTGATCATGATGATGAATTCTACTTTACCATTTTCCCTTAATCCTTGCCTTGGACATTGTAACCCTTCTTAAGTAATGATAAATTTTGGATCCTTGCACAAAGGAGATTATTATTCCGAACCTAAAATGGTACCTCCCTCCTTTAAATATTACACTTGTCTCCTTATGCAATGGAGGTTGAAATGAGATTCAATAGCTTTTGTTTGTTTAGATAACCTTGTGGGAGTTGGTTTACCCCCACCCCTTTTAGCATTAATCTAATAACTTTTAAACAAATAATTGTCTTATTAAAGAGGATCCTCATTCGAAAGTTTTATCCAAAGCCTAATGTCTCTAGTATAAAGGAAAGGAATCTAAATTTTAAAGAAGAATTATACGGTTCATAACTTGAATCTCCTAGAACGTAAGTTAAAGATTGAAAGTCATGTTTTAGTAAAATAAATAACCTTAAGAGAATTTTCACCGTGGGATGCCCTAACCGTAAATGTGTCCTATTGTTGTACCATTATTCCTTGTCTTGCCATAACGGAGAGTGAATTGTTAGTGAGGGGTGTCATATTCTCCATGTACCTAGGTGGTTAAGGGTGTGTCAAGATTTTAGAGAGTTAGTTGTAGCCATTGTGATCACCTATAGTGTCATTTTACCTTCAACTAAGTCAAAAACAAATGATCCATTAATTGTCGTGTTGTCTTTATGTGTGAAAAATTTGGTGTTACGAGATGGTGTGTTTCTAAAAAGGTGGATGGAGTTTGACTTATTAGAATTTATGGGAATTTGGAGGTTTTGTTCTTAAATTATTTTTGTTTTACTCTCTTTTGAATTTTTATAATCTTTGTTTTGGAAAAGGGAGGGGTGACACACATCACCCTCTCATTTGAGAGGATTTTTCCTTTTTTCTCTTAATATCCATCCTCATAGAGGAGGAAAAGAGTTTTATCTTGTCATTTTTGCATTTTGTATTTGGGAGATGAGATTGGAGATTTGGCTTTGGAGTGGATTAGATAACTTAGAGACTTGGAGAGTTATATTGTGGTAGGATTCTTGTGTTTTCTTTTTTTCTTCCATGAATTTAATAAATAAAATGGATCTGTGTGAGTCTATGTGTTTTTTAATGTTGTTGTATGGTTATGTCTTTATGTGTTTTTTTTCTCTATCAAGCATGTGGTTTGGTGGATTTTGGAGTAGTGTGTGGGAAGAGGGAGGGAATTTCTCTCTCACCACATGGCTTGATGGAAAGTCAATGTTGGCACTCTTTAACTTTGTCTCCTCATATGGTTTAAGGTGGGGAAGGTTGTTTATATGGTTTGAACCTGATTCCCCATCCTTAGAAAGGAAACCCAATGAGGTTTGGAAGTCGTCCCTAGGAGGAATCTTCATGCTTGGGAGGAGAAATAAGGAGGGTGTGTTTGCATGGAGGGATAACGAGGGTTTATGGAGTTATTTTTGTGTGTTTCCTATGGTTGGATCACACCTTTGGCATACTTAGATTTCTCATCCACTCTTCCCCATTGGTGGGAAAACATGGAGTTTTCTCCCCTTTTATTTGGTGGTTTCTTTTTGGTGGTTTTTGTGTTATAAGTTAATGCATTGTGTTGTGATTGCTTGTTCATTTCTCTACCCTCTTGTGCATATATTAATTTTCAATATATGCACCAATATGTCTTCTCGGATACCAATGATGGAATAGAGAGGATGTAGAAAATTTGAATGTTATTAGCTAGGCAAAATCAGTATCTATACAAATAGGGATTGTTGTAAAGGATGAAACCATCAACCTAGAATATGCCATGAAGGCAAGAATAACTGCCAGACTCATATAATTAACACTATATTAATTAATATTTGACAAAATTTCCTTGGGTTGGGTTCATTTTCAATGTATTAATACGAGATATTAATTAATATAGTAAACATGAACCAATTTTATTAATATTGCATTATACTTATGTTTTGAATTTAGATATAAGTCATGTGTGTGTGTATTTGAAACCAACCCAAGGAAATTCTAGCAAATATTAATTAATACATTGTTAATTATCCGAGTCCGCCATTATTCTTACCTTCATGGCATCTTCTAGGTCGATGGTTTCATCCTTTGCAACCGTCCCTATTTGTATAACTATCTGGTTTTACCTAGCTAATAGCATTCAAATTTTTTCAGCATCCTCTTTGTTCTATCATTGGTATTAGAGCATAGATCTTTGCGCTAAAGGGATGGTTTTTTCAACATCGTGTTGAATCATAGTATCTTCGCTTTTGTGTGTAGAGATTCCTTTGATTTTTGTTGACCTGCTGATGGAATCAATCTATTTTGGCATTTGCAAACATGTTTACATAATAGATGCCTACTCTAGCACATTGAACGGTGGAAGGAAACATGGAACGACTATTTTAGTTGGCTAAACTTGTGGCCATTAAGGTCACAAAACACGTCTGATATTTTGTTCCATCCTGATATAAAATAAAATCCTACAAGCCATCGAAAGAAAGTGAGGGATAATTTAGTAGCCCGCCTTCACGATGTGAGAGGATCAAACCGCATTTTGAGAGAAGGTTTGGGAAATCCTTTCTATTTTCATTTCCTCTATAGATATATTTCTTCAAAATGATATTAACATAAAAGTGCTGGCTAAGAATGGGTTCAATTTTAAATCACATTTGGTGGGAGAGTAAAATCATCCTCGAAAGAAATCCAAGAACGATTTGTCTTCCTTGCATAATAATTTCGGTGATTACATGTAGTGTTGTTGAGGAGTGTTAGAATTTAAGGATGCTAATTGAGGAAAAGTGGTGATGAATTATGTGGACCTTATGAGCTTCCTAATAGACACCCCGAGAGGATGTAAAGTTTCTATGAGATTCGAGCATTATTCTTTGTTTGAATTTTGAAAGGACCGGTTCTCAAATTCACGTGTAATGGAAATATGGAAAGCATGTGTCATATTGGAGGTGTTTGTAACATGAATTTGCAGAAATTGCTATAGATAATAGAAAGATACTTTTGTATTTGATACTTACCACATTGGTGGTTTTAATTCTTCTTGAATACATTTAAAGAAGGAATTGGCCGTGGAAACGAGTTTTTCAAAGGATCATATACGAACTTTGCCTTGCGATGATATTCACCAACAAGCAAACAAAAGATCATAATATGTAGAAGTGTTTTGAATTAATGACCCTCAAATCTAAATTTTCTAACTAAGTAGCAACTTATTGGAGGCTGGAGGATACACAGAGGTTGGAGGAAAATTGGCATCCTCTCGTCAGTTACCTACAGTATTTGGTCACATAATTGTTAGGTGAAATTTTTGTTAGTGTTTGTTTTTGCTTTGTGCATGGTGTTGTTTTGTTTTGTGCGGTGTGTGTTTTTCAATAAAATGTAGAGCATTTTACAGTTTGGTACCTCCTAAATGAATAAAATTGCGAGGAGAAAAAGCACTAAATTAGCACTTGGTTCTTGTGTAAATTGTTTTTGGAAATCTATGAAACCAACAAAATTTACATTTGAGACCTCAGGTCACCTCCAGGTTCATGGTGAACCTACAGTTAGAAAACCATAGGGGTTCATGGTAATCCAGGAAACCAGAAACCACCAAGGTGTTCTCAAGGAGATGTACTCATGTCACTTCTATGTTTTTTGTAATCTTGCAGAAAAAAGCAAGGTGTCACCAAGACCATGAAGCCAGAAATATGGCATGCCACCTCAAAGGTGAGAAAACTATAGAGAGTGTAAAAATGGTTTACGATGTTTGAAATAAGAGGGGTCCACTATCTGGAAATACGATGTTTATAAACAATGTATTAAGTGTGGAATGTTAGCGAATTTGAATTAATACATTATTAATTATTCGAGTCGGGTGGTTATGCCTACCTTCACGAAATCTTCCAAGTCAACGATTTCATCCTTTACAACTATCCATGTTTGTATAAATACCTGATTTTCTGGTTAATAGCATTCAAATTTTTGCATCCATTATGTTCTATCAATAAAAATCACGATCGACCTTAGTAGGAAAACCAAAGAACCCTCAAACGTAGCCATGACCAAGTCAACTCAAGAGAAAGGCTCGAACTATGAATTAGATCAAAATCACAAAAAATGGCCAAGTTGGAATAAATAGAGCTAGAACCATTCAATCAACTAAGCAAACAAACACATAGCGACCAAGTACAAAATCATGGTGGCAAAGAAAAAACAATGACATCCGCTAGAAAAGAAACCAGATCTTGAACAACTAATAAGCATAGTGGAAACAACTAAAAAATGGAAAAGAAATACAAATTTTTCACCATAGTGAGATAGGAAACAACACAACAATGGCATCACAAAGCAAGAAATACCAGTTCAAATTCATAAAAATAGAGTTTGAGCTCCTAAAAATGGCGGTCACACAAGAATTTTTTTGGGTTTCACCCTCAAAGCGAAGCCTTCAAAAGATAGCAATGCAAATGAGTTTAGGGTTAAATAATATAAGTTTTTCCCACTTGGTGGCCAAAACTATTTTAAAATATGACTAGTAAATAAATATTTTAAAATAATCTATTCTTTTTGGATGCCCTGCACCTTGATATTTATAAGCTATTAAAAATACATGTTTATTCATTTAATATGTGTTTGGTCTTATTTTGGTTGTCGTACATGTTTTTTTGAAGGTATAAAAAAATGTAAAAAAATGGCACATAGTTATATGCTTTGACCGTTCATTTTGGGGTGTCAACCCTAAACAACAAGGGGAGGTTGACCAAGTGCTTTGAGCATGGTTAAGCCACTTATGGTTTTAAATTTTTTTAATAAGGATTGCCAAGTTCCCACATAGGTTGGGCTTCCATAAAAATTTTAATCATTGTGATTATTTGTAAGATGAAGGGTAAATCATGCCTTGTTCAAGTCAAAAGAAATTAAATAATTAGCTCATGTATGCCCAAATCCAAAAGAAAGAAACTTAATATCATTTCTAAGAAGACAAATTATTTCCATAATTTTTACTTAAAAGGGAAATTGTTTCCATTATTTTACAAAAGGGGACGTTGAATAAAGTCAACAAGGAGTTAAAAGACCTTACAAACTCATCAATTTACCTTGCAAATCATGTGCATGATAATAATCCTATGATTATTATTTTAAAATTATAATTTAATTTATAAAGGTTGAATTATGCAAAAGAGAGCTAGCATTCAATTTCTCTCCAACGAGCCCTAATCGAATCACATCGACTTAGATTTGAATTTTTCAAGTGAGAGATGGAGTTCAATGACTCTTGAGTTCTAGGAGAAAACCGAGGTGAACTAAAGTGTTGAGAAGTTCCATCTCCACTTCTCTTCTACTTCCTTTTCCCTTCTCTATTTTATATGTACCCATGCTTTTGAGGCATTTGGGGGCTTGTGATTTTGTTTGACCTAGGCTATGCTAGATTTTACACTCCAAAACCTATTTGATGCAATAAAAGACTCGGTTCTTCCATTTTTGCTACTTTTGAATTGAAGTGTGTTAGATAGGTCCATTAGTGTGTGTAAGTGAATATCTTGTTTCATTTGCATGTTATGAATCTTAACACCTCCATTAAGTTGTTTTGAAGCTTTCACGGGACATTTTAAGTGCATGTTAGTTTGTTGATTAGTTTGGAAGTGGAAAATACCTCATATTTTCCCTCTCATGCTATATTAATAGCTTGTTAATGTCTTTTGTTTATTTCTTATGTGAAATTCAATCGAACAACAAATTGAAGTATATTTGTAGATCTCAAAGAATCTAATAGTGTGTCTTGTGCAGTCATAAGTCTTTAAAACATTGGTGTATCACCTAATTTTACATGTTTTTGTGAGTTTATGTTATTTCTCTCCCTTACCCCTAGCAAGAGATTATTTTAGGTGATTGATCTAGGGAATCAACCCTCTCTGGAGGTTATTTTCAACATTGAGTAACCCATACTCAGAGAATATGCCATTGTACAAACAAAAAAGAAGGATTTCTTGCACTTCTTCAACTCAGGGCACTTTTCAAATTGATAACACTAACTAAGTTATGGTGCTTTGTCATAGCCAATGCTCAAACCTCAAAATGAAGTTTCCATTTACCAAAATGTTTTCCTGCAGTTCATCTTTAAATCTCTTGACAAAAATGTCTTTTTGTCTACCCAAAATAATGAGCGCGCCTATGTACAGGGTCACTTTTTTATCTGAGCCGATTAAGTTCACGTCGCTAAACCCTGCAGTCACAATGAACAACTCATCGGGACTCACACTGACTATTTTGAACTCTAAGAATAGATCCTCCAGTGCATGTGCTGGGTATTATAGTTGGTTCTTCTTAATATTGAAATTTTTCTTCCTATGAACATAAATAATGTACACCATGGTCGTTAGAGTAAGAGTGCCAAAGTCAAAGGATACCATGATAATATTGAAATTGGACCAATTTGAGATAACACCAGAGGAATGTGTTGGATATCGTTGAGCGTACGAATCAATATTTCTAATGAAAGATCTCGCTAAGATAGTTTTGAAGATGCCATAGTTTGGAACAGGATTGGAGAGATGATTGAAAGACATGTTTAAATTGGTGAGAGTTGCCATGTTTGTGAGATAATCTGTTATGGGACTGGATAAATTATTAATAGAAAGATCCAATCCTATAAGAGTGATGAGAAACCTTAGAGACAGTGGAATTATTCTGATGAATTGGTTGTTTAAAATATTTAGTTGCAACATTTATATACAACTTGTGAGGCTCTCTGTGATCTTGACGCTTAACATATTCCCGAGAATATCTACTACTATCACATATATCATACTCCCTATTTCTGTCAGGATTTGTTCACTAAGTCGATTTTGGGGCATAGAAAACGAACGAACTATAGGAAAAACCGGAATTGTAGTTGGGGCCATTAGATCCTGTTTCCTTCAGCAAAGGACCATATGATTTTGTGATGATATGGCCATTGTCAGACCTAAAAACTTGCCCTCCCAATTATATAATTTGAATTATTCTTTCGATGCAATTAATAAAACATTAATACACTTAACAATTAAATTTTATTTATATTTCATGAATGCGGTCAAATATACATCTTCAATGAATCTTATTAATTTGTAGAATATTGTAAAATACAAATTCATTCCCTTATAGGCAGTGTTGGATTTTGCAAGGCGTTTTGACATTTTTAGCAATTTTAGATGCCAAAATACAACCATTTATAAAATATGATCGTCATGATTGACATGTGAAAATAGAATGTAAATTTCAATATGACATGTATGTTCAAAATTTAACCTTAAAATCTATATATGTATATGTATCTACACACACACACACACACACACACACACACACACACACACACATCTATGTGTGTATTAAAAAATAGAAACTAGAATTGAAATAATACAAATATATTAATATCTTATTAATAAAATATCAACATCTTAAGATACCATTGATTAAATAGAAACATTTATTAGTTATGATTTTTAATTAGTTTCATTTGATTTGATTTGATTTTTTTTTCTTTGCTTGATTTCTTACAAATATAGATTAAGTTTTTATTATTATTAGCAAATAGTTTTTGAAAGGGACTATCCTCTTGTACATCAATGCTCAAAAGCCATATTTTACCCTATCCACACAAAAAAATGGATCAAAATCAAGATAAAAATAATAAGCCCAACATATAGAGTACAATATACTAAGATTAAAAATAGCAACAACAGACGTCTTTGCTAAAAAACAACAATTTATCGAAACACAACTACCCAAAAACGACACAATAGGCCAATAGTTCGATTAAGAAATGATAGGAAATAAAAGGACAATATTCATACCTTGTCCAAGACGATGGGGTATTTATATTTTTCTTTTCCCTTATTTTTCCTATCCACCATTATCCATTCCTCATTTCCTATTTCCACTGAAATTGGAATAACAACTTAAATGGAATGGATACGGATGTGACCCGTAGGAAGGGGGGTCGAAGCATCAAAGATCACTAAATAATCTCCATGAAAAGAAGAATCCGAGGTAACTTATTTGTATTGTTCTGTGAACCATCTAAGATGAGTGAGTTAACTTGTGATGGGGCGTTAGATTCCACAACTAGATCAGAATCGATTGTAAGATGTTCGGGTAAAGAATCCTTCCACCATGCAAGTTTGGTCTTGCGTGTGGAATGTTCACAATCATCTGTAATATGACCAGTTTGGAAGTAACGTTGACATCTGAAAGTAAGTCCCTCGTAGTCTAGCCTCTACACCTAGATCCTTTCACCGATTTGCAGATTGATTTCTACTTGGTAAGGCTTTGGAGGTATCGAGATCAACAAGGATTCAAGAATAAGCAGTATGAGTTTGAATGGAGGTCTTATCATCAAATGACGCACATGTGCCTAGATTATCCCGTATAGAAAATAGACATGTTTTGTTCCAAAGTTGAAGTGGGAGTCTTGACAAACTAACCCAAACCGAGTAGCTATCAAAAGAGATTTTTAAAGGGTCAAAAGATGGATACCATGGCTTGGACATAAGCCCGTGCTCCCCCATAGCCCAGTGTTGGATAAAAATTAAATCCCTATCCTCAGGGGTTTCAAAGACAATAATGAAATATACTTTAGCACAAGGATAAAGCTCAATCTTACCTTGTATCTTTTCTCTCCATCTTTGGGCTATCTAGTCATGAAGATGAGAAAGTTTACGCCAAAATTTGTGAAATATGAGTATGAAACCCAACTGAGAAATATTTTTCTCTTCCTTAAGAACCTTTAGAAGTAGATCCTCCTTGATTTTCAGCGTGGGGGTCTCCTTAGAGGTTTTCAAGAGCGCACCGAGTAGTCCTTACATTGGTCTTTGCCTTCTTAGAGACCATATCAACAAAGGATTGACTTTAAGATTGGTGGATTTAGATGCGTCTTTGCCGCCACTAGCAAGAAAAACAAGGGTCTTTTTGACCCATCTATTCCCTAGCCAATGCATGTAGGAGAAACCAAGCCATGCATGCCCTTGCCATCTTGAGGGCCGTCCACACATCCATTGTTGCGCCGCTAAGGCCACATGAATTCTAGTGAAAATTTTTAAGGTTTGCGAAACATTTTTCCCGATTAAAGGAAATATCAATCCAAGAAAAAAATTTCCTCATGATTTTTTGCGGATCTCCTCAATGCACCACATAACCAACAATTACTTGGCCACCGAAAGAAGGGTTTAAGCAAGCGAGTTTATGTTTTGAAGGCGAAAATATTTTTAGAGAGTCATTGATAACTATTAATGGGTGAAGATTTTTTAGGATTCATTGATAACAAATATAGATTAAGTTACAAACACTAGATTTAGGATTTTGTAAGAAATGTGAAACTTGAACGTTAAATTTGGAGCCCTCAAATTTGGAAATTGGAATTCATTTTCTACATAATTGCAAGCTTACACTTGTGAGTTATTTCTTTCAATTTTTGTAATATTTTTAATTTTTTAAATGTAATTTGAAATAATGTGTTAATCTTCTCACAAATTTTAATGTTGTTTTTTTTTCAATTGATTAGTGTACAATCGTATTTTATGAAAAATAATTGTATCTTTGATCAACTCGAAATTGATTAATGTAGTTTTCTTTGTTAGTTTATAACTCTACAAAAATACCCAAATACTTATAAAGATTCAATTAATTATATAATCCCACATGTTGGTACCCAAATTTGTTCTCCTTTTCAAGCCAAGCAGCAACATTGATTCAACATGGAGCTTAGAGGCAACTAGATCATAAATATATGTCATTTTGTAGCCGGAGGAGATTTGACTGTCCCTTTGTTACTTGGGTTTGTGGAGAGATGGGTAGCACCTTAAAATGATATGATCTTATCCTAACTATTTTAGGTTGTGCCTTTCAACCAAGGTAAGAGAACCTATTTTGTAACCTCTTTTATTTTGAAAGGAGATATAGGTACCTTTCTTTTGCATAAATTTTGTAGAGAAGACCTTGAGGAAAATATGATCAACACACCAGATATGACTCTCACAAGTTGTCACTTCCAGATCATGGAGATATCTTCACAACAAGGGAAAGGGTACTAGAGACATTTGAGACATTGCTTGCTTCTACATGTTTAGTTGATGAGGATTGTACATTGGCATACAAAACATGATAAATAGAGGTAGGATGGGTAAGATTGGTTGTTTTTGAATGAATTTTTGGTGGGAGGTGAGGCAGGGTGAAACTAGATTCACCAGATCCTTGAGGAACCTTACAAAATGAAAATTCAGACCAACAGAATGCCACAAGAATAGTTAAAATGTTTCTTCAACTAGAATATGTGCTTCAATGGAGGCCTAGATTTGCACTCTTTCACACAATCTATGAGATTCTATCATGAAGGCTTGAGTTAGAAAACCCAACAAAGCATCAAGGTCTAAGCCAAATCATGCCTAAGGTACACCCAAACGCTTATAGAAAATCTTTGTCAACAGATGAGAGAAAAGTTATTTTAAATCATTTATTCCAATCCCAAATGAAAGATCTTCTAAGAAATGGAATTGCAGATGCCACTAAATTGCCATAAGGATTGAGGCTTGTGTGATTGAATCATATTTCAACACAAGATTGCAACAGAAAAAAGAAAAACTATTTGCATACATTCAAAAGTAAAATCAACACATTTTGCTCAAGCAAACACAAAAATAACTCGATTTTGATTAAATCTATCAGTAGGGGAAAGTTTCAAGAACACTCTCAGATCTTGTCAATGGTTGTACACTTACAACCACCTTGACATGATCATATTTTAATACAATAGAGATATAAAAGCTTCTTGAATGGTTTCTCAAAAGTTATGGGCTCTATCAAGCTTTCGATTAGAAAAATCAGTCCAGACCTCTCACACTCCAACAAATCCCAACCATTTACATGAAAAAATTGTACCATTTATAGCATTTACAATAGATTCCCCTCTCCCCCAAAAGAAAAAATGTTAAATGCACTAAGTGCTTTCGCCATGATTATTTCGCGATTCTCATAATCAAATATGTAATTAGTCTCCAAGTGCTTGAGGGGTAGATTTCATTGAATGCCTCCTGCATTTAAATCCTTGCTCACGGTAGATCACTCTTCCTTCAATTTTACAACCACTTCCATCCCTAATCTATCAAATCTTGCCCCTTGCATGCTTGGGAGAGGAAAAAGGAACATCCGATCAGGCACGAAAGTTAGACCATTTTAATGGTGAAAGATGTCCTCCGAGATCTTCCCACCAAAATTTAGATATAAACATTAACTTCCTTCTCTACTTGGTGTGTAAAAATGACCAAGAAATCATGGAGACTTCCATATGTGTTTCGTAGAAAAAAGGGGGAAAATCAGATTTAGACTCATAACATTGTTGATATTTACTTTGAATTTGAGTCTGTCCACATGGCGATTCAAACACGAGAATAGACCCTGGAGATTCCTTTGAATTTTTAGTACCTTTTGAAAAAATGGAAAATAATTCCATTTTTCCCCACACCTCCACCTCGGAAAACGAGCTTGACACATGCCCAAATATGATTAGAGTGGAACCGTGCTCAAATTCTGCCATTTTACTCTCTTTTTAGAAAAGGGAAAATTTTCCAAATTTTCCCCGCAGCTTTGCCCTTGGGAATGAGCCTGACATGTGTCCCAATATGATTCAAGCAGACCCGTGCTTCCTTTTTTACTTTTGACCCCTTTTTCCCAAAAGGAAATTTTTCCAAATTTCCCCCGAGAGCCCGCACCTCTGCCGTTGACTGGGGCAAAACATTGACCTTTTTCCTTCATCGAGCTTGCGGTAATTTTGAAATTTTAATCCTTAAGGGGAAAAAATTGAAGTTGCCTCCGATGGCCCGCCTTTTTGACTTTTCAAACTACCATGTGTCACCATGGCGCACATTGAGGCGGTCCCAAAAATTTGATACCTTGAATGAGCACATGATCGCCATGTGCCTGTTGTTAACAAGGTTTTCTTGAATGCTTGAAGCTCAGTGGAAAGTGCCACAAGCTATGCTTCGAGGCAGTCTCCTTTTGGCCATTGAAAAGTCTAAGTAAAATGCAAAGTGAGCAGAGGAATCCATGTGTCTACATGGCGCTTCTTTAGAATGAAAATCAAGGGACGGTCTCGAACATGCGCGGTTCCTCCACATGTCTCCATGGCGCAACTTCAATATGGTGTCCAAAGTGGAGACCCTAAATGAGTGCAAGCTTTCCACATGTCCCGTTCCGCCAAACTACTCCAACTACATAAAAATTTGTCTAATTCCGGGCCAAGAAACGAAGCCTCCACGTGTCCTCCAAGGCTTTACCCTAAGGAAAAACAAAAAGTAGATCTTCAAATGAGCACCGTGCCTCCACATAGACACATTTTGAGTTGAGGATTTTTATGAATTTTTCTAAGTATCCAACTGAGCCACGTCCAACCAAAATATGCCACGTCCCTTGTCGATGCTAGGATGCAAATTTGATTGGGAGAAATGCACATGAAATAGTAAAAATAGAAAACTAATTATTTGAGCCAAGGAGTGAAATTTTCTTCAAGGATAGAAACTTTAGGAATGTTATAATGCTCAAATATTACCTCGAGGACACATCAATTCATTCTTCTTCAAGTAATTAGGGTAGAAAAGATAGGAAGATGAATCCTGACCGTGGAGAACAAACAACATGGGGGAAACTAAGTTTCTAATTAAACAGAGCATGGAAGACTAAAAATACGGACCCTAAGAGATTTACAACCTAGCAAAAATTAAAAATGGCCACAGGATCAAACATGAACAACATGGGGAAGGAGAAAATGACAGAGGCCATAAATTAGTAAGTTTTGCAAAGGCACAAATGGGGTGAAACTATTTTGAGCACCAACACCATCTCCGACTCGGGGATGGGCACTCCTGTGAGTTCCATATAAACAAAAGTAGACCAAGTGCCAAAATATCCATTGGGTAACAGAGACATCTTGAGAGCATAAAAATAGAGCCACCTTCAAAAATAGACATAAAACCAGCAAAAATAGGTCACCGAGGACAAGGACAAGAAAAAAAAAAACAAGGAACAAACAACAAACTATACACTGTATAGAAGATTTTTCCTTGATTCAGAGGAATCAATCCAAGAAATGCTTCAAATTCCTTCCATTAACAGGAAATTCGAAAATTCACCATATGAGTCCTATAGGAAGAAAGTGAGTTCACCAATCCTAATATCAATAGAGTAAGGGCCCATCTATAATGAATCAAACTTTCCATGCTTGCCCCTATCCTCATGTCTACTATCCCATATCGAACAAGATCTCCAATATTGAAGGATCTGGGAGTGACCTTCTTGTTAAACAACTTCTTTAGTTTCTCTTTGAAATTTATATGCCTCTGGTGGGATGCCCTCCTCTCTTCATAGAGCTCAACAATCTGATTAATACGAGCATTATAAGGACCTACCTCTTGATCTTCTAGTCTTGGATGAATTGATAAGAAGATAATTGCATATGAAGGGGAATCGGGCCTGATTCCTATACACCAACTCAAATGGACTCTTTTCAAAGACCATCTTGATAGTGATGTTATCCACGCAAACAACAAAATTCAACTTTTCACCCCACTTTCTCTTGTTCCGCTCCAATTTTCTTCTGATGATCTTCAACAAATTTTTATTTCTATACTTATCTTGTCCATTTTCTTGGAGATTATAATTAGAGGCATATGTCAAGTTGATTCTATAATCCTTGCACATTACCACTAAATGTTTAACTCTAAAGCTCATGGCATTATCGATTCAATCTTGACCGACACCCCAAACTTGTAAATGATGTTGTTCAACACAAATTCCATGACAACTTAGTGTGTTGCAATTTTTGGTGGGGATTTCCTCCACCCATTTAGTAAAATAATCAGTTTCTACAAGAATCCACTTGTGGCTAGCACTTGAAGGGTCTGAAATTTCACCAATGAAATCCATTCCCCATTGCTTGAATGGAGCTTCAATTGACACAACCTACAAAGGGAGGGAGCTTGAAGCTTAGTCTACCAGAGAAGTGTTGGCAGCTTTCACATATTCTAACCAACAAGGTTGCATCCTTGAAAAGAGTTGGCCACCAATAACCAGCCCTTAGGATCTTATGTGTTGTGACTCTTGCAGCAAAGTGCCCCCCACAAAATCCTCCATGGAGGTTAGAAATTATCTTGGGGCTTCTTCTTCAGTAATACACCTTAAGAGGACTCCCTCTAGGTTCTTCCAAGATAACCCATAATCAATGATGACATATTTTTGGGAAGCCAACTTAAGGGATCTTTTTGGTTCTTACTTAAATGCTTAGGGTAGTTTAAATGTCTGAGATAAAACATCACATCCTTGTACCACTCAAAATTCATCAACTTTTCAAAAACACCTGCCCTTTCTTCTTCTACCTCATTTACCTCAATAGTTTGCAAGTTTCTCTCCATCATAAGCTTATCAAAGCCCAAACATCTCACCAACTTCATGGTTTAGATGTCCATATCATATTCTTGAATTTTTTTCACCCATCTACATCTTTTACTTGAGACTTCCATATCTGATAAGATGTCTTTTACCATGGTATGGGGAACATAAGCAATAACCTTTGAACTTAGAATATAAGGCATGAAAACCTTTGTTACTTTTAGTAAGGAAAATGCATGCTTTTCCATGATAGTGTACTTCAGCTCGGACCCTGCAAGCCTTACTAAAAAGGCAATGGGCCTTTCAGCCCCTTCATCATCCTTCTATAGTAAGACAAAACCAATAGTGTTATCTCGAAGCAAAAGAGAATATTTGAAAGGGATTCTTATAATCTGGAGTCATCAAGCATATGTGTATGCTTGAGTGCCTCTTTAATACCATTGAAAGCTTGGATGGTAGCCTCCTCCCATTTGATGACCTGGTCTTTCTTCAAGACATGGAAGTAATTGGAATGGTTATCTCAACAAAGTTTGATATGAATCTTCTATGAAATTTATTTTCCCAAAAAAGACCTGAATTGCTTCCTTAGTCTTCGATTGGGACCTTGTTGATGGATTCTACTCTTTCTAGATCAATCATCACTCCTTATGTGAAACTATGTGACAAAAGCAACTTTGCCTTTTGCACTCCAAAATGGCATTTCTTTGGATTGAGTGAGATGCCAAATTCTCTACATCTTGTCACCATCTTCTCCAAGTACAATGGTGATCACTTCTTTGTCTACAAAATATAGTTACATCATCTTGATAGACTACGATAAATTCATTGATGTAACAAACAAAAAAACATCCATTACTCTTTGAAAGGTGGCTCCAACATTCATCGGACCAAAATGGCCAATTTTCTACGATAGACAAAGCTACAGGTGAGGATGAGAATCGGAAAGGAACTTTCCTATGACTAACCATGGGAGGATCAGTGACTAAGATCTGGTAGTGTGATCTCCTGGTAGCTGAAATGACAAAGGGGAGATTTAGAGGCTATGAGCGGGTAGCGTAAATTCCCTAGTGGTTTATCCTCCTAACTAGAATTTAAGTGTTTAATCTAGTTTGAAAACTCTGAATTAAATTATACTAAAAATAACAATTTACACTACTATTGAAAAGGAAAATAATCTAAACAAAATATATGATTGAAACATTATAATTACAAGCAACAATTAAACTACTAAAACTAAACAAGCGAGATAACCCGGTGTGGTTATTCACCTGTGTAGATGTGTGAATCTAGATAAAAGACAACTAATTAACTTAATTGAAAACCTTTAATCCTACCTCAAAAATGAGGAACAAATCATAGTTTCTCATAAACTATCATTCCCCACAGCTTCCCTGGCAATATTGAAAGTAAGCTTAACTAAAATAAAATGATTTTCTACTCTATTTGATAATAACTTTGGCGATTTAAACCTAAATTTTACTGAGCAGAGGAAAATATAGTTTTGTTGTAGCTTGTCCCCTCAGAGTGATCTCTTCATTCTTGCGTGTTCACGTGAATCCAAAAGAGTAGGAGTATAACAGCATCAGCAAGAGAAGGCACTGGGATAGTAGTTTCTTTGAAGTAAAAATGGTAGGAAGCACAAGTAGGAGAGGGATGGCACAAGTGAACTGGCTTGGCCTATGTGATTCCTAGCAGGGTCATTGTAGCGATGATGAAACAAAATGATAAACAACAGGTACTCAAACAATGAGCAATAGCAGCTTTAGAGAAATACAACGAAGTACAAGTAGGAGAGGGATGGCGCAAGAGAACAGAGCTTGGCCTATACGATTCCTAGTAGGATCGTTGTTGATGTACAGTGAGGCATAACTAAATATTCAGAATTCTAATCCATGCTAAAGATAAAATGATTCATAAACAAAATCTAGGACCGAGTATTGAAGATTGAAGCTCAAGAATGAAGACTCTAGACCAAAGAACCAAGACCATTTGCTTGTAAACAAGCTGCATATTTATAGCATTTGAAAACACCAGAAGGCAAGTTCAAATTGAACTCTCTCACCATTAAACAAAGAGAAATCACTATTCACCAGGCGGGTAAAACATAAATGCAAGCTTTAGTGGTTGAGAAATGCGGGTGAAAGTTGAATTTTCACATTTGACGCGATCGTTGGAGCATTCTGGAAAATGCGTATGCGTGAAGACCACTACCTTACGCTTTACGGGCACTCGGGTGACGATTCAGGACCGCCACCCTGGCACAGGTGATGGTTATAGGACTGCGACCTCGGCCTGGGTGACAGTTATAGGACCACCGCCCTAGCAGGGAGGTAGTCCTATAACTAACGACAAAAAAACAAGGAAAAAGAGAGAAAAGGTTAGGATAAAACATGTAGAGGCTGGACAAGGATTTTTGGGATGTAAATGTACACTCAGCGAGCTTTCTGGATTCCAAACACCTTGCGAAGAGATCTTAATCATCATTGGGGTTTGTAACATCATTCTCATGACAGTAGTACATTACAAAATTTTGGGTACGTACATATTATCCCCTTGGAGAAGCGTTTTTAGCCATGAAGAGGCGTAAAAACGTTGGGTCCGAGTATGGAATTCCCGAAATGGGGAGTTAGAGGCTATACCTACACGCCTGTGTGCTGAAATGCCGCCATCCAAATTCCGCTATCTACAAAATGAAAAAGGGACTCAAGTGTAGATAAAAAAAATAAATTGAAAATAAATACTAAATTAAAATGAAATGAGGACTTACCATTCACGTGGGGATTTAGAACTTACCTCCGTTGATGCTCCAACTCTGCGTAAAAACACTTAGAACAATATTAGAATACTAGATATATATATAATAAGATCATTTTACTATTTATTTGTACGTATTGATTTGGTAATTTTTGAGCTTTGGGTCCACGGTGATCACTCTTTTCATTTTTGAGTATGATTGAATTGGAATGAGCTTGGGAATGGTATTTTGCGTTAGGCTTAGCTTTTTGTTTGTTTTTGAATGCTTTTGAGAAGAACTCCTAAGAAATTCGTAACTAGAGCGGTCATAATGGGCCTCAAAAGGGTGGATAGGTAGAGTTCCTTTATTTCTTAGTCTCCATTTTGTGAGGCAAGTATGATGTTTTGGTATTTTGTGCTTATTGCAAGCGTTTTGACCATACCTAGTGCATGATGACATCGTAAAAAGTTATGACACACCGTGATATGTACATATATCTCTTTTTGGCTCGGTTATTCGTTGTATAGGGTTGGCTTATATTGATGATTTGATTCATGTGTGTACTCTTAGATGTTTAGAATTCCTTATTTTCATATGCTTTTCAGAATGTATGCAATGGATGACAAGTGATAACAAATGTTAAACATAATGTTTTTACTTTATTTGCTTTTGCAATGCTGATATGTGATGATGAACATGTTGTAGTATTGAACTTTTGGCCTCTTTGGGAAATATCTGTGATTTCTTCTTATGTTGGCAAAACGTGATGAATATATACCGATAAAGAGATGAACTTGCCCCAATCCCAAATCCACACAACTAGTAAGACGTGAGGGCTCAACACCAAGAATTAGGAAGGGCACAAGTTGTATGAGTTTGATTGAATGGAATGATGAGAGATAGACAAACCAAGAACAAGAACCAAATTTGGACCTACACACCCACCCTACTCAAAACTACTACCAAGCTTAGAAGGCCACTTACTTTTCAGTTTATCTAGACTTAGATTCATAAATGGCAACCTGGTTGACAAAATCTAGTTTTGAGGATTTGATCTCTTTGGAATTTGGATGTTTGGATATTTTCTTTCTCTTAACATAATTTGACTTGTGTTTTTAGCATACCAAGATTTGTTAGTTTGTGTGACTGGACCCCCACACCCTACCTCATGCCACTAGTAAGAAGCATGGGTTTGTCACCAAAGGCAAGATACAGTGAGTAAGGGCACTTCTTTCCTTTCCCAACCTCACATCACCAATAAGAGATGTGGGCTTATCACCGAAGGTTGATGGGGCAAAGAAGTGTGTAAAATAAAATATTTTGTTTGCTTGGCACTTTTGATTTCATTTGATTTTGACATTTCTGATCTATGACTTTGGGATATCCTTTCGTTCCAAGAGATTTTAAGAGGGATAGATGTGACACCAAGAAGCTTCTAGAATAGACCGTAGGCAAGGACAACTTCACCTAGTAGAAAGAAAGAGCAAAGCCAAGTATGCAGGTCTTGGTATGGTTTCCATCAATGTTTGTCTGTCAAACTTGATGAGAAGATTTGAAAATACTTGATGATGTTTGAAGAGATGTGATTTGAATATTTTTGCCAATATCTTCAAAAATTTGTAACAGATTACTTAAGAGTAAGTTCCTGGACTACAATATTTATGAAATGAGTGAACAGGATGAACTAACTAAATTACTAATGCAATGCAACTATAACCATGTACATATGAAAATGTAGGTGGAACTATATGTCATGATGTCTAAGGCGAAGAAAGTTGATGAATATCGAATTCTTCACCCCTAGAAGTACACAGCGGAGAACCATTATCCTCAAATTTTTCATTCTCTTGACGAGGGCCTACCATTCTAGGTTTGAACTTACAACCCTTTCCCAGAGGTGTATATGTCCCATTATTAAAAACATTTTTCTGAAAGAGGCATTCGCGTGCCTCTTTGTCATGTTTTTGAGAGATGGCATGTGGGTGAGCATGACTATGCTGCTCGACCTTCTCTCTCATATCGAGCATTGTGTTTATTTGTAAATTTTGTTAAATGATGAGGTCTTGCCCCATGGATAGGGAAAACTTAGCTTCAGATTGCATGGGTTGAAACCAGGCTTTAGAATAGGGCAATGCCTAGAGATGGTTTTGATAGGCATCATTTCAATTTTAAATTTCCCTTCTTCGTTTGTTAATTCTATCATGTTCATATCTAGATTTAGGTCATCGGAGGGAAGAGATGCTATATCGAGAAGACTACCCATTCCCTGAGGTTTGAATGGGAGAAAGATCGGCTCATCATTCTCTAAGAGTTTCATAATTCCTGCTGTGGTTTTAGTGGAGACTATTTCCACAGAAATTGACTTACCTTTATTTGTCTTTGCCACCTCGTATATTTTTGGGTCAACAAATTCAACCTTTGGAATGTCTAGGGTGACTGGGACTAACTCTTTTGTTAGAGGTGGTTTGTTTAATTGATTCATGGGAAGTTCATGCTCTGTATGGACTCCTTTCTTTTTCTTGAGGTTTTCTAAGTGTATATCAAAGGGTTTAGGATCCCCTTGAGCGATGAAGACTTTTCCTAAGTGTAGAAATCTTATTTCTTGGAATAACGTGGAAGGGATTGCCTTCATGCGGTGTATCCACGGATGACCGAGAATC
This sequence comes from Taxus wallichiana var. yunnanensis, assembly GCA_018340775.1. Taxonomy (NCBI): domain Eukaryota; kingdom Viridiplantae; phylum Streptophyta; class Pinopsida; order Cupressales; family Taxaceae; genus Taxus; species Taxus wallichiana. Next base: position 1,021,826,709 of record CM031242.1, read on the forward strand.
ATATTATAGTTGGTTTCCCGATCTATAATATAAAATTCAGTGAGGATTGTTTTGGGCCCTAAGGTGACTGGTAGTACTATAGTCCCAATTGAAGTAGCTTTAAGGACTATCATAACCCCTTAGCGTATTTCTTGTTGAAGAATAGTTTGTTTCTCCATATCCTAGCTTTTTGAAGAAAAGTAAAGGGGACTATGTTAACTTCTGCCCCATCATCGTCAATCATTGCGCACTTAACATAATTGTTGTAAACCAAAACCTGCAAATGCAAGGGTGGATCGCCCCTACGTGAAATTTCAGCATCTGTTGGCATCTTGCTTATGTCAAATATAAACTTGGTATCCCTATCTAGCTTGCCCCTGGGGTAGACATCAAAGTCTACATGGTTTATTTGAGCACTAGGAGGTGGCGTAATGTTGATTAGATGACCAAGACCTAATTCATTGAGCAATGCAAAGTGATGCGCGGGTGAATTTTTCAGCAAATCTAGGAATGAAATGTGAGAAAAGGTCTTGTTCAAATCTGATATTAAATCATAGGATCCTACTGGTTTAGCTATTGTAGGAACTTCATCTCATGCAGAAAATATCGGGTAGGGGTTGTGAAACATAGTCCTTTGTCCGAGTTGTTGCATTAATTTCACACTCAACCTCCAACTCAACTAATCCTAAGATTTTTTTATATTACCATTTGAACCTAGGTTAGGAGCAATCCGAGAGTTGTCAGGAGTTGAGGCATCTTGATTGTTATTTCTTATTATGACACCTTTGTTTGTCCCATTTGGATCTAACCTGTTATTGTTAGAATGATTTGGGAGAGGATCGTTGAAGATCTTGAGAGGTGCATTTTGAGGGAAATTGATCCCATACCAAGTGGCAGTGTAGGATTTTCCAGAAACATATCTACAAAGAGTTGTTTTTGCTCTTCTGGTAGACGTTGTAAGAATTTTTGTAGTCATGGCAAGTCCTAGTATCATGACCTCTAATTTTGTGGAAACCACAATATAGATTGGGATTATAGTTCCGTGGTCATGGTTTGAATCTGTTGTGGCCCAAAGTTCGATTGGGTTGACTATTAGGATTAAAGTTTTAGTTGAAATTTCGAGGTTGTGTTTTTGGCTTTGGTTTTGATATCCATCTGGGCCCCCAGCAAGGCCTTGTGACTGAGATTTCTTGTTGTTGTTTGTTGTTGTTTTGTTGTTAGGATTTATTAGAATCCACCGTATTGATTACTGAGTGAAGTTATTATTGATTGATTGTGGTACTAGGATAAGTCCTAGTAGGTGTCGGGGTGTTTACAACATTTGGTCCTTTGACTTGATCGACTCCATTCTATTATAACCCCATCTTTTCATTAAGGATCTTGGGTCCTTGATTGGTATTCCCAGCATTAGGATAGGTCATAGTGTTTTGATTGGGAGTGGTTAATTTCCCATTTGTTCCATATGTCTTACAACCACTATCTATTTTTGCTTGATCTATTCGGAGAGCACTCTCAAGTACTTCATCATAAGTTCTTAGTGGGAACTTCTGGACTTCTTCCTTTATCTCTCTATTGAGAGAATGAAGGAATAAATCACATAGTTCCATTTGATCCATGTTTGGAGCACTTGCCGAAGAATAGAGGACTATATGCCATCTTTGGATGAAATGAGCAACATATTCATTGTGTTCTTGCTTAATATGCAAGAATTCCTTGATTCCTTTTCTCAACAATTTGTTCATGTCAAATGCTTTGAACTCTAAACAGTTGTTTAAATGAATGGATGGAGGCTTCAGGTATTCTATAATACTAATCGAGGGCGAATACCTCTAAATTTTTGGGAAATATTTTAGCAACAACTCCATCCCAAGGGAGCAGTTCTCAAATGGTTGTGGCATAGGCCTTAATATGTGCATTCGGTCTCCCTCCCCTTTGTATTTGGGTAGATCGGGAGAGGTCTTGGAAGCATGACACTTCGTATAGTGAAGTCTAAAGGCTCTTTCAAATATTCTGAATAAGTTCCCTATCACATAGGTTTCGACCATCGATGGTGCTTGCTGAGGGGGTGGAGGTGGAATGGGTTGTTGATATGGCGTAGCATATGCATTTGCAGGGACATAAGGAAATCCCTGTGGTTGAGAAAACATCTCGGGAGAAGAGAACATATCTCCTGTGGTGACTTGGAATACATGTTTAAGTATGGAGGAGCATTGCTTAGGAATGGATTATTTTGTACTAGACCGGGAGGTATCATATTTTCCACTGGAGTGGCATTAGAAACGTGGTTCTAGTTGGCGTTTGTTGTGAATACTGAGGAGGCATGCCCAACATGCCTGTTCCCGTGAGGAGGTCTACTTGGCTAGGATGATGTGGAGGGTTGGGGATTCCTACTTGTCCAAAATGTGAATTTTGATTTGCTTGAGCAAGTTCCAACCCTCTAACCTTTTCAGCCAAGGCTGAAATGACCTCTATTGGTGAAGTCACAGTATTTTTCCTTAGTGGCATTTGTTGTATACCCTTGAGGTTGTATAGGCATATGGTACCCTACTATGAATTGATCATTTCCTTGCCAAGTTTCACCGAGGGCATTTCCTATAGGTAGTGGCATGGAGGTGTTTTCTTGAAAAGAGACCTCGGGTTGTGTTTGTAAACTTCCTATAGGTGGGTACATACTTTGAGAGCGTTGTTCACTCCTAGCATAACGTGCTAAATGTTCATCATCTAAAAATAGATATGGATCTGATTGTCTACTAATTTGTGGTCTAAGCAACACCTAAGGAGATGAACTAGATTCTCCAGTGAGCGTCATGTTGTTCGAGCCTGAAGGCTCTAGTTTTTGTGTTTGAGTGAGCTGATCCAACTCCTCTATTTGGAAAGAAGAACTATATCTAGTCCTTTGAGGCGGAGTTTGTGTTGAAACCGGTTAGTTGAATAGTTGTCACCCCATGCTAAGAGTGAGGGTGATGGTTGTCTATTCAGTTGATCATAGTATGCTTCAAGACCTAGGAGAGGTCTGCCATATGCATCGAATCTTGACATATTCGGGGTATATGAATACCCATAGAATAATGGGAAAGAGCGAAGGTGGATGGAAGAAGTAAAAAAAAGAGGAAGAACTGAAACTTCAATTGTTTCACCAATCAAGTATGTGAAGGCTAATGAGGTATAGAAGATGAAGTAGTTGTTTGTTTCACGGGTTCACCAATTTTGTGGTGAAGCTGATGTGAAGGCTAATGAGGTGGAAAAGATGAAATAGTTGTTTGTTTCACGTCGGGTTCACCAATTTTGGCAACCTAAGATGATGTGAAGGCTAATGAGGTATAGAAGATGAAGCAGTTGTTTGTTTCACGTCGGGTTCACCAATTTTGGTGGTGAAGCTGATGTGAAGGCTAATGAGGTATAGAAGATGAAGCAGTTGTTTGTTTCACGTTGGGTTCACCAATTTTGTACGATGGAAAAGTGACATGCGAGGATGATAATCGATAAAGTGACCTTCCCCATACCCGACCTCCCGAGGTCATGCCGAGATAGCTAGTGGTTTGTAATGTGGGTGACTTAGATGAAGCCACAACCGGGATTATGGCCAATTTTCTATGATAGACAAAGCTATAGGTGAGGATGAGAATCGGCAAGGAACTTTCCTATGGCTAACCATGGGAGGATCAATGACTAAGATCTGGTAGTGTGATCTCTTGGTAGCTGAAATGACAAAGGGGAGATTTAGAGGCTATGAGCGGGTAGCGTAAATTCCCTAGTGGTTTATCCTCCTAACTAGAATTTAAGCGTTTAATCTAGTTTGAAAACTCTGAATTAAATTATACTAAAAATAACAATTTACACTACTATTGAAAGGGAAACTAATCTAAACAAAATATACGATTGAAACATTATAATTACAAGCAACAATTAAACTACTAAAACTAAACAAGCGAGATAACCCGGTGTGGTTATTCACCTGTGCAGATGTGTGAATCTAGATAAAAGACAGCTAATTAACTTAATTGAAAACCTTCAATCCTACCTCAGAAGTGAGGAACAAATCATAGTTTCTCATAAACTATCATTCCCCACAACTTCCCTGGCAATATTGAAAGTGAGCTTAACTGAAATAAAATGATTCGCTACTCTATTTGATAATAACTTTGATGATTTAAACCTAGAGTTTACTGAGCAGAGGTAAATCCAGTTTTGTTGTAGCTTGTCCCCTCAGAGTGATCTCTTCATTCTTGCATGTTCACGTGAATCCAGAAAGAGTAGGAGTATAGAAACATCAGCAAGAGAAGGCACTGGGATGGTAATCGCTTTGAAGTGAAAATGGCACGAAGCACAAGTAGGAGAGGGATGGCACAAGTGAAGTGAACTCGGCTTGGCCTATGTGATTCCTAGCACAGTCATTGCGAGTGATGATGAAACAAAATGATAAACAACAGGTACTCAAACAATGAGCAATAAGCAGCTTCAGAGAAATACAACGAAAGTACAAGTAGGAGAGGGATGGCACAAGAGAGACAAGAGAAGAGCTTGGCCTATACGATTCCTAGCAGATCGTTGTTGGTGTACAGTGATGAGGCATAACTAAATATTCAGAATTCTAATCCATGCTAAAGATAAAATGATTCATAAACAAAATCTAGGACTGAGTATTGAAGACTGAAGCTCAAGAATGAAGACTCCAGACCAAAGAACCAAGACCATTTGCTTGTAAACAAGCTGCATATTTATAGCATTTGCAAACACCAGAAGGCAAGTTCAAATTGAACTCTCTCACCATTAAACAAAGAGAAATCACTATTCACTAGGTGGCTAAAACATAAATGCAAGCTTTAGTGGTTGAGAAATGCAGGTGAAAGTTGAATTTTCGCGATCGTCGAGCATGTTTGAAAACACATGATCGACGCCGCCGTGATCTAGAAAATGCATACTGGACCGCCTGCCCCCCTGCCTGTGTAGGGCGATGGTTACAGGGACCTTCCCTATAGCTTGGGTGATGGTTACAGGACCACCACCTTGGCACCGTGAGGGTTACAGACCGGTCCTTGGCAGTAGGCGGTCCTATAACTAAAAAAAAAACAAGGAAAAAGAGAGAAAAGGTTAGGATAAAACATGTAGAGGCTGAAAAGGCTTTTTGGGATGCAAATGTACACTCAATGAGCTTTCTAGATTCCGAACACCTTGTAAGAGAGATCTTAATCATCACACACAACCCGATGTCACCATTTTTCTTTTGACTGGTACTAGGTTTACCACCTAAGAGGAATATCTTGTGGGCTGGATAATCCCTCCATCTCTTAGTCTCTTCATTCCTCTCGCATTTTAAGAGATAGAAGTGGATTGATTGGACTTTGCTTCTACCTGAATGGTCATGCATTAGATTCTAAGGGGATCCCAGTGCTGAAAAGTTCCTTTCTATATGCCTTTAGTTCGGAGTAGGTCCAAGCCATGCAATCTTGGTATTTTTTCAACAATTGGATGTATGATTGTTTCTCCTCCTTGCTTTGAGATTACTACCAAACCAAATTTTCCTTGGCTTCTCCTCTGTCCCAATATCATGCTCCTCAATATCCCTATCCCTTGAGGCTACCATACATCTATTAACAATGCGATCAACATTATCAAAATTTAATTCAAAAGCCACTAGCCCTCTAAGAATAGTGTTGGTCTTGGTGGATGATACCCTTGCCAAACAAGGTCTCATTTTCTTCATTGCACATACCATTGGCTCCCAATCAATACTTTGATCGAAAAATTCTCCCTTGCCTTATAGGAATCTTCTCTCATCTAAGCATCATCATCAAAAACATGCCAATGCTTGATATTGTCAGAACATAAGGTCTTGTCAAAACCTCAACCTCATATTCATAGTATGGGGAAATTGTACAATTGTCAAACCGAGACCCCAACATTGCAAGCTTCTCCGCCAAATCATTAAATTTCCTATCATGATGCAAAATGTTGAAGGAATCAAACATCTCAATAAAATCCCAAACTACATGTTTATATTGTTTCATTCGTTGATTCATTATAGCATACGAGTCCTCGACTTGTTTTACAATTAACTCTAAATCTCCTTTGACAATAATTTCCTTGACACCATATTTATAATAAATTCTTAAATCTAGCAATAGTGCCTCATACTCGGTAATGTTATGAGTGCATTCAAAGTTCATCTTGAAGGAGAAAACAAATCTTTCCTGGCTTGGAGAAAGCAAAACAACACCAGCACCATTCCCAAACCTAGAGAAAGTTCCATCAAACAACAGGGTCCAAGGAGAACCCACTTGTTTAAGGCATTTACATTCTTCATTATTGTGCTCCCTTCCATCGAGAAAATCCCACAAAGTTGTCTGCATCCACATTTGTGTACAATACCTCATAGGAAGCATTATTTGGATCCTCAATAAGATGCAACATTTTATTTTCTCCTTACAACCTAACAAGGCTGCCATCAATTGGAATGGTAGCATAGGACATATCCATTTGGACACTCCCACCAACACTTTTAGCCCATTTTCTTGACAGATTATCATGGCCCACTTGTGCTGGAAATCAAATATGAAAACATTTTTAAATTTTTACCTAGGTATGTTGCAAGATGCATCACCAAACCCTTCAAACATCCTACCACTGGCACTTCTCTGGAATCCATGGTAGTGCACTTCCCATATGCTGTTGTTACCTTAATATTTAGCTCATTCATGACTTCTAGAGGCATGACATTGCATGATGCCCCTGAGTCAAACATATAGTTATGGAGTAGCCTGTCTTTAATAACCAGAGTGGTGAAGAATGGATCCACATTCATCTGAGAGTCCACTAAGGATGTTCCCAAATAGACCTCAGGTGGTTCATCTAGCTCTTCTGATACTGGTGGTGCTTCTGGTTCTTCAATAATTGGAGGAGTATACTGTAATATTTATATTTCTACATAGGGTAGTCTTCTCTTCTTTCAACCCAAATTATTTAAATGCTCTCCTCTTGTGATTAGGAATCCTAAGCAACTCAACAATTGGGACATATACTATTATTTGACTCAACACTTGGGAACTATCATATGGGACATTCCTTGGCAAGGTAGTATTGGAAGGAAAGCCAACACACTCATTAGATGGCACATGATTCTTGACAATTTGGGCATGGGGAGGAGTTTGATTCTTGTTTGGAACTGCGGGGATTTTGACAGATGTATCTTTCTTCGGGGCCTCTTTAGGAATGTTTAAAAGTAAGGGATATTTAGGTTTGACTTGAGGTCCTCTGCTCCTTTTCAACTTTACTTTTTGTGTTATATTCCTTCTCTTGGGCCACAATAGCATTCATCAACAACTATCTATATTCCTCGGATGGGATTCCTCCATCATAATTTTTATCATCAAAGCCCTTAAATATTCAAATTCATTATTGGGAAATTCAAAATATTGTACATTATCTACTTCTAAAGTATGATAGGGAGGAAGAATAGGTACCCTATGAATGTAGTCCCAAAAGGTGGCAGCATTCTAGCACTTATCACCTCGATTGAGGTTGCCCTTTGTTGTGAGTGGTGGAACAACCCATCATGCAGAGACATCGTTATCATTATAATAAAGTTCTTATTCTTCTTGTTGATCTTCTTCACAAGGAGCATGAGGCATGAAACATTTGTCACACCAATCAATGACATTTGTCTCCTCCACCACAACAACTCTAGCAGCCAAAGGATCAAGCACCATTCTATTTTCTCTACCTTGGGGTTGTCTATTTCCAAATCCAATAGGTCCCTTGCCTTTGTCATAAGATCTTTGATGATTTATGAACCTGTGTTGGCCTTGCTGCTTGTGTTGACCTTGTGAGCTCTGCTCAATTCCTTTCTCAGCCCAGGCTAGCTTGTAGGAAATCTCTTTAACAAACCCTGCCAAAGTTTTCATAACTTCTTCTAAATTAGTAGCCTTGCTTGTATGAGGTTTTTCCAGTTAATTAGGTGTACACCTTTCCTCTTTGGAGGCTTCCCAATTGCCTTGATATTGTTCTTTATTTGTAAAGCCATGGTGAAGGTCTACCTTAAATTTATGGGGTTTTTGTCTCTTAAATAATATGCAGCCTTTTTATCAAATGCATCAGTATATTTGATCAAACATGACTCATCAAAAGGCCTTATTCTAATAGGAAATCTTCTTAAGGTATTATTAAACCTTGTGTTGAAATCATGTAATAAATCATTAAGATTCTTTTTAATGTTTTCAAATTCTCACAAAAGAAACCTAGGGTCAGTTCTATCACCTTTATCGCAATCTAAATTCATTTCTCATCTTACTCCGTGAGTCAATAGAGTTATCTGGAAAGGCTTTATACCGGTCCCTAGCATCCTCTTCTAAGGTATGGATAAATATCTTGATATATACATATTCATGTTCAATCTCAAAGTCTTCCATCATATTGATAAAAATATGTAGATGCTGATCTCTAGTAATAGCATTGTTTCCCTGGAACTTTGGCATTATGTTCCTTACATCTTGAGGCACTACATTTGGATATCCAGCCATTCCCACAAAATTTATAGGTCCAAAAGTGTTTACAACAAAAGGGGGTCTGGGTGGAGGTTGGGCCATGTTTCTTTGAGGAGGTGACCCTAGAGGGGTGACAAATTGATGAGGGGCTGAAGGTCCTTGGAACACAGGAGTATAATTTTCAAAATGGAAGTCTCCCAAAGGCCTTGTCTCTTGGAAATATCTATCAACCTCAGAGAAGATAGGTGTAGAGTGTGAAGCAAACCTTTCAAAATCAAATGAAGGCCCCTCTCTAGCTAGAGAGTTCAATTCCACAAAGAGGCTACCTGATTCAAAATCACTTGAATGGCATTCTTCAATGATAGGCCGATCACTTTCATCAATGGAGATCCCTCTCCTTGTTTGTTGATCCCCAACAACTCTCCAAGCTTTTCTTCCTTCTGATTTTGCTCTTCCTAGCTCTGGAAACAATGTCCTAGCAAGATCCCTAGAAAAGAAAGACCTTCTTCCTTCCATCTTGGCAAATATTAGTAACAAATCTTACTATGACAAAGTTTTAAGACAACTGGTACTTATGAAGAATCGATCAACATGGAGTCACCACTAAGGATTTCCACCTTGTGAAAATCCACTAAATATGATTTGTAAAATGTCTATCAATTCTAGGATCTGGAAATGAAAAGATTCTCGACCTTTCTTTACCTAGATGCATTAAATGAAAGCTAATGCATAAAGTGTGAACATTAAAAGAATTACACATGGCACTTGGAGCATACAAGAAATGTCTTACTTGGGTGTGAAAATAAACTACAATCAAAATATCCCGGAAATGGTCCCACAAGTGTTGGTGACCGAGATAAATAGATATGGACTAGCAGTGAATCAAAAAATCAATCTCTCAATGAAACCCCATGATTAACAAACCCCTGACAACGGCGCCACAAGTGTTGGTACCCAAATTTGTTCTCCTTCTCAAGCCAAGCAGCAACACTGATTCAACATGGATCTTAGAGGAAACCAAATAATAAATATATGTCGATTTGTAGCTAGGAGAAGATCTTGTGTCCCTTTGTTACTTGGGTTTGTGGAGAGATGGGTAGCACCTTAAAAGGATATGATCTTATCCTAACTATTTTAGGTTGTGCCTTTCAACCAAGGTAAGAGAACCTATTTTGTAACCTCTGTTATTTTGAAAGGAGATATAGGTACCTTTCTTTTGCATAAATTTTGTAGAGAAGACCTCGGGAAAATATGATCAACACACCAGATCTGACTCTCACGAGTTGTCACTTCTAGATCATGGAGATATCTTCACAACAAGGCAAAGGTTACTAGAGACATTTGAGACCCTGCTTGCTTCTACATGTTTAGGTGATGAGGATTGTGCATTGGCATACACACATGACAAACAGGGGTAGGATGGGTAAGATTAGTTGTTTTTGAATGAATTTTTGGTGGGAGGTGGGCGGGGTGAAACTAGATTCACTAGATCCTTGAGGAACCTTACAAAATGGAAAGTCAGACCAACGAATGCCACAGAATAGCTAAAATGTTTCTTCAACTAGAATATGTGCTTCAATGGAGGCCTAGATTTGCACTCTTTCACACAATCTCTGAGATTCTATCACGAAGGATTGAGTTAGAAAACCCAACAAAGCATCAAGGTCTAAGCCAAATCACGCCTAAGGTACACCCAAAGGCTTATAGAAAATCTCTATCAACAGATCATAGAAAAGTGATTTTAAATCATTTATTGCAATCCCAAATGAAAGCTCTTCTAAGAAATGGAATTGCAGATGCCACTAAACTGTCATAAGGATTGAGGCCTATGTGATTGAATCAGATTTCAACACAAGATTGTAATAAAAACAAGAAAAACTATTTGCATACATTCAAAAGTAAAATCAACACATTTTTCAAGACAACACGAGATATAACTCAAATTCGATTAAATATATCAGCGGGAAAGTTTCTAGAATAGTCGAGAGCTTGTCAATGGTTGTACACTTGCAACCACCTTGACATGATTGCATTTTAATATAAAAGAGATATACAAGCTTCTTGAATGGTTTCTCAAAAGGGATGGGCTCTATCAAGATTTTGATTGGAAAAATCAGTCTAGACCTCTCACACGCCAACAATTCCCAACCATTTGCATGAAAAATTTGTGACATTTATAGCATTTACAATAGAGTCCCATCTCCCCAAAAGATAAAAAACGTTAAATGCACTAGTTATCACCGTGATTCTTTTGTGATTCTTAGAATTAAGTCTACAATAAGTCTCTAGGTGCTCGAGGGAGTAGCGTAGACACCAAATCATGTCGTAATAACCTTAGTCCCCTAGGGCAACGCTATAATCACTTCCTCATCCTCGACACCTTATCACCTACCTCCTGCACCCCACACATTTTAATTTAATTACTTTAATTAAATTAATGTCATTTACCTCTATACATATTAATTTAACTATTCTAATTAAGTTAATGACCTTTTACCCACACACACATTAATCTAATTCACTACCATCACACACCTATTTAATATAATTGCCTTTATTAAATGCACCTCACCTAACCACCCCATCATTTCACTGATTAACTTGAACCATAAACCATTGTCCTACATAAAACCTAACATTACACCGATCACCTCACCTCACATTTAAAAGACTCCTAAGGTCGGTTTTCACCCCGAGAAAAGAGGAGACCCTTATCAAATAGCGGAGAAACTTCCCAGGTAATTTTTGAACAACCCTAGATATCTCACCTAAACTGACGTCGGTTCACCCTAAACCGATCTTTGGTTCACCCTAAATCAACGCCTTGGTTATACGGAATGGAAAAATGGTCATTTAGACCCATCTATAGCTTTGTAATATGGGTTGAAAAAAATTTGATCTCGATTTTGATCTCTTAAGATGCAACAACTGAACGAAGATTGATTTGTGATCAATAAAGGTAACTAAATACACTAGCACAATAGTGAAACTTTCTTCCCAAAGATCCTCCAACGTAAAGCAACTTCTTGATTATTCTTGGACACATGCACCTCACAGAAGAGTAAGTATCCTCCTTCCATCTATTTTATTTTCTTATCATCATCTATAGTATTTGGGTAAAGGAACCTAGTCTCTTATCCTCTGTCCATTTCCACTCTCCAATTGCAGCCACCTTCCATTCCTAATCATCTTAATACTTGGCGAAATTTGCTATTTGACCTCCTCAGTAGTCTTAGACCTTCGCAACATATCTACACCCCCTCTATGATCAATCCCCGTCTTCTATCCACTCCACTTTTTCCCCAAAGCTTCAAAAACTCAGATTGTGTGATTCCACCAGCCCCGACTTAATCGTCATTAGTTCTCTCTAACAGTCACCGGTTATAGTAAAATCATCATTGGTTTTATAAAACCGTGGTCGGTCTCTATGTCACCTGATCTCTACCAGAATAACAACCTGTTTGTGACCCACATCTAACTTAACCTCATTTTTTCTGACATATACCTACTTGAACACCTATTTGACCTTCAGATCTGTATCTAACCTAGCCTGTTAGCTCAAATTCACCTATAACCAACCAAATTGACATCTGGATCTCTTTATAGCCTAGCTTTGTTAGATTAGCTCTAGCTTATTGCGTTTTGTGTGAGATGCCTAAATCATATTAAACTACAATAGGAATTTTTTTACTTTATTTCAGCATTGAATTGTTTTAAATAGTGGATTGACAGCCATCTAGGAAGTATCACACTTCCAAGATCTAGCATATGCTAGGAATTCCACTGCATATATTGTTTAACTCTCTTTAGTGGTCTTGTATTGGTTCTTATACAGGTAGTTCCTCCTAGCCAAAAGAAAGGTCTCACAATCATTTTGATTTAGAATTTAGATATGCACGCATATAAACTTCAAGCATCCCAAAACAGGTATTCCTCTTACCACCTTTACCTTATCTATTTCATCAAGTACTTCTCAAAAAACTAAGAAATTAGGTGAAACATTTTGGCATGCCAGTGGGACCCATTAGGGTTCCTTGCATATTTCTTCATTCCTAGGTGAAAAATTGTGTGTGTTTGTTTCCCTTCTAGTAGCATTCACATTAAAAATTTCTCCTTGGTAACATTCTCTTCTTTCTACTTGCTCAAAAACACATTTCTTTTGGTGTATTTAAAAAGAACCTTCTTATTCTTGTTTTCTACATTTTAGTGAAAGAGCATCCCTCTTCTTGTTCATCTATTTTTGTCATTGAATATCATACTTTCGATTTGGGTTTAAAACAAGTGCACTACATTCTGATTTAGCTCATTAGCTCACATTAATTGAGGGCAACCTATACACTGGAAGTCATGACCAACTGATGGTTGACAAACGAATCGTAGAAAAGCACTTCTATCTTTTTCTCTTTCTCTAAGTCTTACCAAATTGCACAAAAAATCAAAATATATACATTCTTAAACAACATCCTACCTAGAAGAAGCTATACGTGATCACACGTTCACGACACAGTGGGCACCCAACTCGCTGCTTTGTTGAGTCATACTTCAGAGTGAACCCGCCCCCACAATAACATTCCTAAAACCTCACCCTTTAGAATTATTTCTTCATAGGAAGCCTTCCTCACCAAGAAATTCTATTATTCTGTTAATAACAGTCAATCCACACAAATAGCATAAGTTTAACAAATGTAATAGAATACACACTCTAGGAACGTTCTTTCTTAGTGTTACGCTTGATTTATTTTTTGAGGTGAGAGCTTTCAATCATTATCTTTTTCTTTCCTTGCACACTCCCAATCATAGTCGGTGTATTCTGACTTCTTCTGAGTGTGCCTAGACCACATCTACATCATTCTTAGACTTCAGGTTTGATTCAACAAGAGATTTTTAAATCACAACTATTTTTCTTATTCTCTCTTTTAATTTCATGGTAATCGCTATGGTTATCTTTAACCATCACTGTTTAGATTCCAATTGGCATCGGTTTAACCCAACAAGGGTCGGTCTGAAGTCTTTTTAGATACCTACCCAAAAGACACCTACTTCACTTTCTTAGCTATAAAATGCTCCTATCACCTTTCATATTGTTGTTACTTGATCACACACATCACATTACGTCTCACCCTGTGTGAAAATTGTTAGTCTAGGACCATCATTTAACAGACTGTTGGTTTTTTACAGTAACCAACAACACCGCTAAGTGTAACCGGCATCGCTTTACAACTCACCAGCCAACCTAATTCACTCACCATTGAATGTTTTCCTAGTTCTATTGTGTTCTGTGCCATTCAGACATAATACAGTCTCGCCAAATCAGTTCCTACCCACATGGTGCTGACCCATAGTCAGGAAAGTGCCCTCATATTTCACGCTAGTCGACTACCACTCCCACCTAGCCCTTCATCACCTAGTCCTTCACCACCTTCCATCTCATCATCCATGGATCCCAATCAACCTATCACCATTCCTATAGGTGACACGAAGTTTACACGACTCTTGGATCAGAATCTGTTGCTTTGAACCACTACCTCACCCATGCCTCCACTCAATATGCCTCAGGTCAGTTGATTTATGGCATGCCTGTATCCTTATCTATATCCCTCATGATCGCTTCCGCCTTGGCTCCACCTCCTACCACGGTGACCTCACCCATTTTATCCCCAATTTTGTCGCATCTAGGTCCCAAACCAACTTTTACCGCCGCATCCGCCACCTCTATTACACCCATAGTATCGACCATACCTTCATCCACCACCCAAAACATAGCATCATCCACACCTGTTGTCTCATATATACTAGTCGTAATGCTACCACCCTTGGTGTCGGTAACCTCTACCCCATTTCAAAACGTTGTCCTTTCTATTCCCCAATCTCTACCTCCCATCTCTACTAGGGTCACTACAGTGTCCCACCCTCACATACCTACTACCAACCGCCCTCTGTTTCATCGGTCATTCGATCACCTGGGTATATACAATATATGTCTGCATCTCTCAATTCCCACCTCCTTATTTGACACCACCATACTCTGAATGTCATATTCTTCATATGTCCAACAATAACCTCCTTTCACTCAGGAGGTACCCAATATTCACAACCTAACAATGACTTTATCAAGTTAATGATGGACAAGATGTAGACATTAGAAGCATCTATTTCTGGCTCCTACAATTCTCTCACCTATGACGAGATTTGTAATGAGCCTATTCACCCATCCATTCCCATTCGCCCATATCCTGTACACTGGGAGATGCCTAAGTTTAACCACTTTAACAGTAAGGAAGACCCACGAAACATTTGCAATCTTTCAAACATGGGTGTTACTTAATTTCCCATGATGATGCTTTGCTTTTGCGAACCTTTCCCATGTCCCTAATTGGTCCAGCATTGGATTGGTATAGTGGATTACCTAGACATTCCATCTTCTCATTCAACCAAATATCCCAAGCCTTCTTGGATCATTTTTCGATTAACATCATCAAGAAGGTTACCATGACCGATCTTTATTCTACACGTCAATATGACGATGAATCTATCACAGATTTTGTCGCTCGTTGGCATAGCCTAATCAACCAACTCACTTTCCAATTATCGAAAAATGAACTCATAGAGCTCCTCACATGAGCCTGTGATGGACATATCTCACTACCTTACAGGTGTAAACCTTTCGAACATTCGATGAGGCTTTCACCATGGCACGTAAGCTCAAAATCCGTGCCATCGAAGAGAAGAAGATACAATTATGAAACAAGAACTCCTCGTTTAAATCACACGATACTTCCTCTTCCTCGAAACCTCAGACGAGTTATTCCAAAGCCAAGGGAACTACCAACGTAGTGGTACTTAAGGCTGGCCCTTCCCATCCATCCAATCATGCTAAACCTTCATCCAATCATCAACGGTCCAAACCCTCCAGTTCAAATGAGAACAAAAGAAACACACAACAATTGGGGAACCATATTCATCTGTTTTGGAAAATCTTGTTAAAGCTAATACCATCACCTTTCCTCCTATCAAACCACATACTAGTTTTGACCCCTCTGCCCCATACCAGTTGGTATAACAAAAATGACTACTATAATTATCACTGTGTAAATGGTCACAATGATAGCAATTGTATCACCTTTAAAAACATTGTTTAGGGAATGCTTGAGAGTGGCGAGTTAGTCCTAGATAACCCTAATGCACCTGCTAATCAAAACCTTCATATATTCAAGAAACCATTCCCTAACCATTCCCCATCTAATGATCAAACTGGTGATGCCTCACACAAAAAAGTAATACACGTGAGGTACATGTTATCTTTACCGACTTACCACTTGTTTCCCAAATATCTCCTATCCCCTCCATTGAGGAAATCCTAGCCCAAATCCTCTACCCACACAGGAACCTACTTTATCCATTCCTCTACCCATAGAGGAAATCCCTTCACCTCCCCTGTACATGTGCAGAGGAGTCTCTCGTTAGCACCAATATCATTTCCCCTTCAGCTTCCCTACCCAGTGAGCTGCTACCAATTATACCTCCTCCACCCATAAAGGAGTACCCATCATCTTCTCCACCTATTCAGGATCCAATAGATTTTCCATTACCACTCGGTGACCATTCTCCATCAGCTACCCAAGATCCTACAGACCTACTTTTGGCTCTCTTACCTATAGAGGCCAAAGCCAGTGAATTCCCTATTTCTTAGACACATTTTATGGGAATCACCACTCGCTCCACATCTACCTCATCTACCATAGTGTCGTTCTCATGTTTGGCCAACCGCCTGGACTATGTTGATAGGTCTTCACTTTGGGGGCGTCTCTTACTCCCGGTCTCAACCCAAATGCAATCATCCTCCAATGACACTTCTACCATTTATCCAAATATGTTTTAACAACCCAAACTGCACATGAACATAAGTCTTGATACATCTTCTATTGCATCATCCTCATCTATACTCACCCCTCTACTTTCTAGCTGACATAATCCAACATCATCTCTTGTATCTAAACCCACTAGTGGTCTAGGGGTCACACCCACATCAAACCTTGCACATCCCCTATCAGGGTACACTTGACCACATCTTTCCATATACCTATTAAACCAATCCGTCAACCTAAATGAAAAACCTAACCTTTTAATCCGCATTCATTGACCTCAAAGACTACACCTTTATCACCTTCACCCCTACCATCCATCTTGGAACCTCACCCTAGTACCTTAACAAAATATACTCTTTCTAGGGGTAAACCTAAAATTCCCTTGACCCCTTCACCACAGCCTACAACTCTACCTAGGTGAACCTTGTGTCCTTCATCACCATCTATAACTTCTTTGCCTCCTATACCACCATTACCTTCTATACCTCCTTCACTACCTATGAAATTTTCTTCCACCTCACCTATACCTCCCTCTCAACCTTGACCAACACCTACCACTACACCTCAGTTGTCCCCTTGGGTCACTCGTCCTCTCCCACCATCTACCTTGCCATCTACATCACGTGCTCCCCCTACACCTCTACCTAAGAAAAAGCACCAAAATCACAAAAACCATTAATTTCCAAAGAGGTGGTCAAACTTACCCCTCTTTCTGTTGCTGCTCCTACACCAAAGAAATTACAACACAAATCCAAGACTGCATCACCTCAACTACCACCACAACTACCCAATCTTCCCACCCTCCCTAGTTGCTTCACCTACTCTGTTATCACCCTCCCTCTTAGACCTTACAAACCTCTTAAACCTAAACCAAAGGGTATGATGATACTAAATTTTTTTCTTACCATCGTGTGCAAGGACATGATGTTGAGAACTATAAGGTTCTAAAGGTTTCCCTCATTCAATTATGTCCTTCTGACCCCAATTTTGATGATGATGACGTCCTGGATGATGAACCTATTTCACCCTTGCCACCCTCTTCACATATTCCTCCTACACCTATACCACAACCTCCATTTTCACCACCACGACCTTTCTTTTCATCTCTGAAATTTGAAATCAACATGGCCCGCATCCGAGAGATTGCTAAACATTCTCCTAAATGCCAATGTTGGAAACTCATCGCAGAAGGCTCTTATCCACCTCTTGGTAAATTTCCCTCCTACCGGTATACCTTTCATGGTAACCCCACCCCATCCACCTCTCTGCCTCAAATTAATATGGTTCACGTCATTACCCGAGGTCAGCGAGACAAAGGGAAAGACAAAATAGTTGATCCATCACCCAACCACGTACCCAACATACCAATTACACCCACACCTAAAATCACTATCCGTGGTCCTACATATCCTATTTCCGATGGGGTTACGCACATGCGCGATGCTCAAATAGTTACACAAATATCCTCTAAAAATGTCCTTATATGATCTCATCCAAACCTCGGAGTCACATTGTCAAGCCCTCATGGAAGTCCTTTAATCTATTGAAGTTTTACCTGATGACACCACACCTGTAGCATCTATTATCACACCTAATCATGTCACCTCACTCACAAAATTTCCATCTACCTCATCACCTCCACATGTTCACCAAGTTGTTATCCTTAGTTTCTCGGATGACAAAATTGTCCCCCACCAAACCGATGACCTAGATCCTACACTTTTCATCTCCGTCCATATCGATAATATATGCATCTGATGTGTTATGATTGATGGGGCGCTAACATTAACATCATATCCTCTCATGCATTCGAATAAATGCACATACCCAACAACTACATGCATAAACATCCAGTCATGTTGCATTCATTCAATGATGCTATCACCTCTACACTCGACACTATCATCCTCCACATTTGTGTGGGTCCCTGTACTATTCCCGAGCTATTATACATTTTGGAAGGGGAGTTTTAATACAATTTTTTTCTCGACAAACCCTAGATTAATGTCATGGGTTGTGTTCCTTATAATTTGCACCGATGTGTAAAAGTCAAATAGTAAGGACGCTCTATACCATTCCAGCTGACCCATCACCTTTCAAAACTTGTAACATGCTTTACCAGCCCAATGATGTCCTTATACCTATTAAGGTGTCTACCTCCCTACCTACATCTTCTTCACACATGACCCCATCCACCAGTGCCGTTGTAACCTCACCTTCACCCAAATCTTCTATTCCCACTGCTGTTGTCACTTCTACCAGTCACACATCAACTTCCCAACTAACCGACACCTCCACCGATCTAACTTCTAACGCTTCCTCCATTCCAGCCACCAATATATCAACCACTGATCCCTTAGAAGGTGTTTTTCAATGCCTCACTATGGGGGAGTATCACCTGTACAATGTCAATACATTCCTTACTCCACAAGAGTATGGAAACCTTCACCAACATCCTCACTATGATCACCGCATAGGCGAACGTCTCCTTTATGGTCCTCCCCACCTCCATACCCATCTTACCTATGGGGGACTTGATATTTCCACTTACACACCTAAACCACCATCACAAACCCAACCTTTTTTGGTTGACCTTCAGTCTTACCAACCGCCGCTTCGCTCACACTTTCCTACACCACTGTGCCTAGAAGGGTTTCAGCTTTGGCCTTTATGAGCAAGGTCGTCACACCATTATTTCATGTACCATGTGTAAACACAATGATCGTAGTGGAATCAATTTCACCTAATTACCTGCCAAAAAGCCCCGTATTGAACTCATTGGAGACATTACCCCTTCTCCACCTTCTTCACCTACCCATCCTTCACCACCTTCACCAACAGAGTTGATGGATCCTAAATCTATCTCTCCTACCTTTTTTCATAAATACCATTTCCTTGGGGCCTCTGACCTATCACCGAGATGGTGAGGCTCCTTCCTCTCTTCGTTTCTTATATCTTGACATGATAGGGGAAAATACTCCTATTAATGTCATTGAATGCTAGGATGATGAGTCCATACTCACCTACCTTGGTGATGAAGACTCTTATATTCATCGGTCGTTACCTTCTGAGATGAAAACAATGTAGAATGAATCGACTATCGAAGTCAACATCCACACTTAGGATGATCCCCACATTCTCAAGATTGGCCAATCTCTAGATATTGCTGTCAGCAGAAGCCCTCATTTCTTTTCTTAAAAATCATAGCCATGTTTTCACTTGGTCCTATGCTGACATGCCTGGAAATTATCCCACTATCATGGTCCACAATATTGTAACCATTCCCGATGCTAAACCAAAAACAAAAGTTGAGGAAAATGCACCTAGGAATCGCTCTTCTTGTCGAAGAAGAAATTCAATGCCTTCTCTTAGTTTCCTTCATCTTACCCATCGCTTACCCCAATGGATTTCTAACATCATGCACATCACGAAGGTGATAGGGGACTTCACATTTACACCAATTTCGTGATCTAAACCTTTCCTACCCAAAAGATGATTTTCCTCTGCTGGTATTGACCAGTTGGTTGACCTTACCATTGGCCATGAGATGCTATCACTTATGGATGGTTTCTTGGGTTATAACCAAATCTTGATCGCTCCAGAGGATCAACAAAAACCGCATTCATTACCCCTTGGGGAACCTTCTGCTATCGAGTCATGCCTTTCGGCCTTAAAAACATTGGTGCCACCTATCAGCGGGCTATGACCTACATTTTCCATGACATTATGCACGTATATTAGAAGATTATGTAGATGATCTTCTCACCAAATCCAAACATCAGGTCGAACATCTTACTATCTTGAAAACCATCTTTGATCGCCTTATCAAGTATTGTGTTCACCTTCAACCCAAGAAATGTGTCTTCACAGTTCTCTCAGGAAATCTCCTAGGATTTATCATTTCCTTACATGGTATAGAGGTTGACCCTACTAAAGTCAAGGCCATTCTCAAAATGCCTCCACCCACTAACCTTCGCCAACTTTGTAGTTTGCAGGGCAAGTTGCAATCTATTCGTCGATTTATTTCCCAACTCTCTCGACCGTTGTCAACCATTTCATCACCTTCTCAAAAGGATGTCTCTTTCAAATGGGATGACGACTACCACAAAGCTTTTGAGGCCTTAAAACAATACCTTCTCTAACCACCCATACTTATTCCACCTAAAGACGACCAACCCTTCTACCTATACATCTCTACTACTGATCACTCTTTAGGGGCTATGCTTGCTCATCGTGATGAACAACATAGGGAGCAGGTGGTTTATTACATAAGCCGTACCCTTCTAGACTACAAAACTTGATACACTCACCCTGAAAAACTTTTCTTAGCCTTAGTTTTTGTTGCCACCAAACTTCGCCATTACCTACTCAACCACAAAACCTATGTTGTGACCAACACTGACCCCTTACACTTCATGTATGCTAAACCTTACCAAAATCAACGTGCCGCACATTGGCTCATGCTTCTTGCTGACCTAGACCTAGAATTCATCCACCAAAAATCTATCAAGGGCTAGGCCATTGTTGACCAACTCATGATGCCCTCTTTATGGGAATCAATCTTCGAACTTTGATTTCCCTGACAAATCCATTACTAATCTCTCTTTGGAGGATGACCCTTACCAAATGACCTTATTCTTCGACAATTCCAAATGTCAGCATGGGGTGGTGCAGGCATTATCCTCATTCCTCTTGATGGTGAACCCATGCCCTTATCATTCAAACTCGACTTCGAATGCACCAACAATAGCTCCAAATACAAAGCACTTGTATTGGGTCTCATGACTACCTATGCCTTAGAGGTTAAGTCCATTAATATATTTGGTGATTCTCAACTTGTAGTAAACCAAGTCAATGGTGGTTATCAGTGTCATAATGAAATACTTCAAGAGTACAAACATTACATTGGCATCATGTTGACTACCTTTGACCGCTATAAAATTCAACTTGTTTCGTGATCCACCAATAAATTCGTGGATACCATGGCCTACCTTGCTTCTCAGATACCTGCTTCACCTTCTAATTCAAACATCTTTGTTACCATAAAACACATACCGAGACCTTCTTATAAATATTGTTGTGTTAGCCTCGTCGAACTATGTCACTAAACACACAAGACCTCTGGTATAAGCAGCTTGTAGACTACCTTTCCCTTTCTATATTGCCTCCTGATCTCACACGTAATGGACAATGTGCCTTTCTCAAGAAGGCCTCTCATTATGTCATCATGGGTGGCCTTCTCTATAAATGAGGCTTTGACGGTATTCTCTTACGATGCCTCACCAGCTCTGAAATCCCCTATACTGTTAAAGAAGTTCATGATGGCATCTGTGGAGGTCACTTCAGTGGCCTTGCTGTTGCTAAACACATTCTTCACCTAGGGGAATATTAGTGGCTGACTCTCAATCATGATTATTGCAACTACGTGAATCATTGTGTAAAATTCCAACAACATGCCAATCTTCATCATACACCTAGTCACACCCTATAGGTTTCTCGTGACCTTTGGACCTCCTCTAAGTGGGGTTTGCATCTTTTCAGAGAGATCAATCCTCACTCTTCCCTACGACATCAATGGATAATCACTGCTACCGAATATTACACCAAATGAGTTGAAGCCGTACCCATCATCTCCACTAAAGCTGAGAAAATATGTGATTTCATCAATCATCACATTATTTATCACTTTGGTGTTCCACATCACCTTATCACTGATAATGGAAAACAATTCAAAAACAAAAATCTATAGAAACTTTGTGATGCCTTTGACATCCATCTAAGCTTCTCCTCACCATATTATCCACAAACCAATGGCCAAGACGTATCCAACAATAAAACCCTGAACAAAATTCTCATGAAAGTGGTTAATGATACTGAGAAGGATTAGCATATGCACATTCATTTCACAGTCTAGGCATACCATACTAGTATTAACACCTTCCACCCACTTTGCCACTCCCTTTTCTCTGGTCTATGGTACCGAGGTCATTTTTCCTCTTGAAATCTAGATCCCATCTCTCCATATCTCTCTCTAAGATACGCTTCGATGACAACTTTTGCTAAGACCATTTAGCACAACTTGAGTTATTAGATGAACATTGTCTTCATGCTCTCGACCATCTCCAAGTCTACCAAAAATGCATCAAGCATGCCTACGAAAAACATGTCCATGAATGCACCTTCAAGGTTGGTGACCTTGTCCTCAAGGAAAATCAACATGTAACCAAAGCAAGAAAAATAAAATGGGAAAATTTTCTCCTAATTAGCTTGGACCATACATCGTGATCCATGACTATGGATCAGGTGCTTATCGCTTATCTTCACTTGATGGTAAGCCTGAACCTAAGCCCCTCAATGCCTTGCATCTTTGACCATTCTACTGTTGACTTCTAGTCCTACATCACTACTTCTCTATTTCATGCTCATCCCTTGAGTGTCATTCACCTTTCTCTTTTCCATGCCTCCACTTCAATGACTAAACAAGAATCATGTGATTACCCATCACCCTTTTGCCTTCTCTTAAATATGTGCACCACGGCTCTACACATGGCATGATTCTCATGGATACTTTTCATCTTCTTTTAGATGAGATCCCATGGTCGTTCACCCTTTCCTTTTGAACAAGAACCAAATGCTTCATTATAGTCTCATCCATGACTTAAAAGCCAAATTTTTTTTTTTCCAAAATAAAGGGATCAACTCCTTGAGTCAAACTTCCCATACAAAGATGAATCCCTCAAAAGGACATCTTCCACTATAAGTAGACTGCTCCCTCGAAGGACAACTATAAAAGCTCATGCAACTCTACATAGTCTATCCAAAGACTATTTCCTCAAAAATACCTATTCAAAAGCTTCCCACATCGATCAGCTTCACGAAGACCTCAAGGAGACATATATTCATCCCGTATAGACTTCCCACATTGATCAATCTATCTAACAAAGTCAAAAAGAAAAGAAAAGTAAAAATTTTCATCATGGAATTTTCTATTGTGATCTTGGATTCCTTTCCCAAGGAATTTTACTTCATAACATATGACCTGATTACCTTCACCTCCTTATCCATTGTATTTTCACTTCATACCTCAAGGGATCTACTTGAACCAATGACATTTGGTGATCATGTGACTATTCTTCACTCTTAGAATTATCGATCCTGCATAAACCGACTTTAGGGATCCATGCCTAAACCGACCTGACTCCGTCATGCCTAACTCACCTGATCCATTCATATCATAACGAAAGTAAAATAAAATACACATCACAACACATAATCATCTGAACCTCGTACATCTCATCATATAAATACTTGTGTATCACAATAATGTACACTCATCTAAAAATACATTTGTCTCTCATACATCACCGGCTCGTGATCCGCTATCTAATATAAAAATATCTTCAACTTCGTAGGCATGTACAAAATAATAATAACAATAAATACAAAAGTCTCTTCGAACGCAGAGCCATTCTCATATATAATCCATAAAAAAATGACTCGCACACAAGTCAGTCCATAGCAAGTCAATCATCTCCCAATCTGATGTCGGGAATGTTCCATGTAACTCTGTCTCTCCCGACCCCTCTACCGCACTTGTCTAGTTCCCGACACCTGCCTCACTCTTTCTCGAGGCCCCTCACCGGGCTGGTCTCTACACATTAATGGCCTCACCATGACCCTATCTCTGGGCTTTCCCCCCTGTACTCTCCACATTGTGAGTGCAGGGATCTAGTCCTCTCACTGGAGGCCTACTGTGCTTTGTACTTGGCATAGGAGGGCACATCTAGCCCGCATAGCTAACAAATGATCCTGATAATATTGTGCCTCTACTAGGGCACATCTGAATCTGACCATGTTCATTGTCTATTTGGTTGCCATGGGTCTCTCTGCCTATGTGGATGCCTATACCACGAGACCCTATCCTGGAATCTACCCTGTGCCCATGTCGGTACCATGGCTTGACTCGGCCCTAGGGGTTGTGCATGTGCCTGAATATGGGCCTACAAAGTAGTAATTTGCACTGTGCTACTAACAGCTGGCTCTGCAGACCCGTAACCTCTCCTCGTGTTGGCCATCGCCCTATAAGTCCTATACTTTGTTGCTCCACAACTATTTGCTCTCCCAATCTACCTACCTCCTCTCCATCTCCATCTCCCCCTACCTTTCTGTGTAGGTACTGTCCTCCCGCCCTACTTGAGCTCGGTGTTGCTATCTGGACTGTAATGTAGCAGCCTATGCCTCTGTGCCTTCTGTCACCGCCCCTACATCCCTCTACACTGTGAGGGTGGCTAAGTTTGGCTGCCCTAGCCTCGGTGGTACAAATCTTAGTTATAATACCCACCACTTCCTATATTTATCTACCACTCTGGCATCATCAATCTGTCAATCCACTGGCTGCTCCTCCTGTCCTAGTCGGTATAGTGGGTCGCGGTGGAGACATAGGTCTCTCCACGTCATCTCTCCTATACTACGGGAATGGAGCGGTACATCCTGGACTAACCTGAAAACTGGCACCTAACCCACTCTACGGGTATCCACTCATGCTCTCCCACTCTCCTCCCCTCTATCCACAGATATATTTGTAGCCCATCTAGCTCTATGGCCATTTGTCTGATATGCGGGGAAGCCCACATATGGCCTCCAAATGATGTCCACCCTAGATAAGCCCTCCAACAATTTCCTGTAGTAAGCTACGTCATGAGTAGCTCTAGCACCTCGGGCCTCTCCAATGGCCGGTACCCACCGCCTGTACCCAACTCTCAAAACTCTCCATGGGAATGCATATGCTTGGGGCATCCCCACTGGTTGAACAAAGGCAATGTGCTCGTAAGCCCAGCAATGTAGTAGTACGGTGCAACAAATGCTGAACCTCTGCTGTCGACCATGGCCCATAGCTCTCTATATAGCTACGTCGAATGTAATGCGAGTGCCCATGTGAATCATGGTGTCCTTGCTATATCACCATGTCATGAAGGACTCCCATCAGTGACCTTAGGAATCTCCCACCCTCTGCATTCGGTAGTGCGAAGCAACACACTACCTCCATCAAAAGTACCACTAACCTCATCTCCTCTAGATGAGCTCTATACATCACTCCATAGCTCATGCTAGCGCTATGGAATGTCAGGTCTACTACACCCTCACCAAAAACAAGTGCTAGTAGCTCCTCAGACGCCTCTGAGGAGATAGAATAAACTTGGGCCCCTAATATGGGCAACCACAGGATCCTATAAACATCCTCTAGGGTGATTGTCATCTCACCCGTCGGCATATGGAAGGTGTTGGTCGCCAAGTCCCATCTATTGATGAGGGCAACCATCAGACTCACCTCTCGGACTACATGTCGGTAGCGCCTCACCCCTATCAGCCCCACCTCTGCAACATGTTGCCACTCCTCCCGCGTCGTGCTCGCCCATATTGTCAATAATAAGGGTGGAACCCGGGCCCTCATCCATATCTTGTCTCGGTCCTACATCCCACAAAAGCAATGTATTAGTACACATTTTGAACTGACCCTATTTTACCCCACATCCCGACCCTAACCTCTTTCCCCACCCCCATCCCGTTGGCCTTTGCGCTAATCAAACCTACGCAAACCCATATACCCTACCTATCTACCCTTACACTCACCCAAACCTACACAAACCCATCTACCCTACCTATCTACCCTAATTCTCACCCAAACCTACCCAAACCCATCCACTCAAACTATCTACCCTACCCAAACCCATCCATCGGAAACTATCTCGCCTACCCAAACCCATCTCCCTACCTATCTACCCTAACCCTCACCCAAAACTACCCAAACCTATCCACCCGAAACTATCTACCCTACCCAAACCCATCTCCCTACCTCTCTGCCCTAACCCTCACCCAAACCTACCCAAACCCATCCACCCAAAACTATCTACCCTACCAAAACCCATCTACCCTACCTATCTACCCTAACCCTCACCCAAACCTACCCAAACCCATCCACCCGAAACTATCTACCCTACCCCTCACCCAAGCCACCCTAAACCCTTCCCATCTCTCTTTAACCCTTTTCCTCTCACCTAACCATTTCCCACCTACCCTACGTTCCCATCCTACCCTTACTCTATTCCCTTTTTTCCCAACTTAACCTTTGGTTGACCGACCCCGATTATCCCTTGACCGACCACAGTCTCCCTTGACGGCATCGATCCATCGTTCTTGTGACCGATACGATCCTACTACCCACCGACGTCGGTCCATTTGTTGTCTTGCTCACCACGACTTCCCAACCCTAATTTTTCTCTTATTACTCCTTCTACCCACTTAAACCCCTTCTTACACCCCCGAAATTATTCCTATACTATATTTTTACTCTACACCCTACCCTTCCCCATTCCTATTTCCCCCCTTTGTTTTTCCCTTATTTTCAAATTTCTTCCCCCGCAACCCCATTTTTAGCATTTTTATATTTTAACCACTTTCACTAAACAATCAATAACCAAGGTTCGACACTTACCACATCCCATTGCCGCCATCGTGGTGGAACCTCCGGCCTCCGTGCCACTCCTCCCGATCCCTCTCTCGGCCTCCGCCATCCTTGAATGACCTCTCACTCTCCCAACCAATCGCCTCACTCGATCCAATCTCATGGCCCCACCTCTCACCCAATCAATCTCGCCTATGTGGCTCGCCAACCAAGCTCTCTGACATTCTCTTTTGTCCTCTTCCTCTTTTCTCTCTTCTTGTCCTTTTCTCCTTTTCACAATGTACAAATGAATTTTAAAAATGCGGGTTTTTCACTTTTTATAACCTAGCCGAATCAACCGATGTCGGTTAACCCTTGATCAATGCTGGTATGTAACCCTAGATAACCGCCATCGGTTCCCATACACCGTCATTTGTTCATACCGACCAAAGTCGAGCTTACCTGCATAGTCATTGCCCTCACATTTACCTAATTTTCCTTACCTCTCCTTTATTTTTCTTCCCTACACCTACTGGGATGACTTTACCTTCCCCTCTAGCCCTCCACCTTCTTCAACCTTACCTCATTAACCATTGACGCCTCCTTATTTTACCCCTACCCTAGCCTTACCCGTGCGGTGACCTATCTACCTGGACTTGGAAAACTGTTTGTGACCTTTGAACCAATGTCCTCATTATACATTGCTGAACACCGTTACTGTGTTGATTGACCTACTTGACCTTACCTAGCCTATTTTCATGACCATTTATCCTGACCCTACCTTTGGTGTACCAGAACATACCTAAACGTTCCTGCACCTAACCTACGTTGTGTTTCCTACCCATATCCTATACCTTGGATACCGGATTCACTTCAACCTTGTTTGGATAAACCTATTGACCTTAGAAAATGTAGAGTTTGCAAGATCTTCAACGTAGTACTTGTGTTGTAGTTTAGTGTGCGTGTGTTCAACTACCCCTACCTTTGACCTCGGCTGTTTACCTATATGCCCGATTTGTCCTCTACCCCATTCCTTATTTCTCATCATTCTTTTAGAACCACTTTTATCAAACCACTCGCCGATGTGCTCTGCCACCTCATTAGTTCCTGGTTTGAGGGGGATCACCCTCATTCCCACTTGGGGCAACCACACTCTTTTTTTTGTTTTGCATTAAACACTTACCAATATAAGCTACGTAACAAAAAGGGGCAAAATGTAGACACCGAAATCATGTCGTAATCACCTTGGTCCCCTAGCGTAGCCCTATAATCACTTCCTCATCCTCAACACCTTATCACCTACCTCCTGCACCCCACACATTTTAATTTAATTACTTTAATTAAATTAATGCCATTTACCTCCATACATATTAATTTAATTATTTTAATTAAGTTAATGACCTTTTACCCACACACACATTAATTTAATTATTTACATTAAATTAATTCACTACCCTCACACACCTATTTAATATAATTACCTTTATTAAATGCACCTCACCTAACCACCCCCATCATTTGACCCATTAACCTAAACCCTAAACCAATGTCCTAAATAAAACCTAACATTAGACCCATCCCCTCACCTCACATTTAAAAGCCTCCTAAGGTTGGTTTTCACCCGAGAAAAGAGGAGACCCTTATCAAATAGCGGAGTAACTTCCCAGGGAAATTTTTGAACAACCCGAGATATCTCGCCTAAACCGATGTCGGTTCACCCTAAACCGACACTGGTTATACTGGAATGGACAAAATGGCCTATTTAGACCCATTTATAGCTTTGTAATACGGGTTGAAAACTTCTGATCTCGAGTTCGATCTCTTTAGACACGACAGTAGAATGAAGATTGATTTGTGATCAACAAAGGCAACCAAATACACTGGCACAACAATAAAAATTTCTTACCACAATCCTCTAATGCAGCAACTTCTTCATTATTCTTCAGAATGTACCTCACAGAAGAGTAAGTATCCTCCTTCCATCTATTTCATTTTCTTATCATCATCTGTAGTATTTGTGGTAAAGGAACCTAGTCTTTTACCCTCTATCCATTCCCTCTCTCCAGTTGTAGCCACCTTCCATACCTAATCATCTTAATACTTGGCCCAATTTCCTATTTGACCTCCTCAGTAGTCTCAGACCTTTGTAACATATCTACACCCCCTTTGTGATCAATCCCCATCTTCTATCCACTCCACTTTTTCCCTAAAGCTCCAAAACCTAGACTGTGTGACTCCACTAGCCCCCAACTTAACCATCATCAATTTTATGAAACCATGGTCGGTCTCTGTGTTACCCGATCTCTGCTTGGAAAAATAACCTATTTGTGACCCACATCTAACTTAACCTCATTTTTCTTACATATACCTACTTAAACACCTATTTGACCTTCAGATCTATATCTAACCTAGCCTGTTAGCTCAAATTCACCTATAACCAACCTACTTGACCTCTAGATCTCCTTCTAGCCTAGCCTATTAGATTAGATCTAGCCTATTGCATTTTGTATGAGATGCCTAAATTGTATTAAACTATAGTAGGACAATATTTACTTTATTTCAGCATTGAATTGTTTTAAACAGTGGATTGACAGCCATCTAGGAAGTATCACACTTCCAGGATCTACCATATGCTAGGCGAGTCCACTTTATACATTGTTTAATTCTCTTTAGTGGTCTTGTTTTGGTTCTCATACGTAGTTCCTCCTAGCCAAAAGGAAGGTATCACAATCATTTTGATTCAAAATTCATATATGCGTGCATATAACCTTCAACCATCCCAAAATAGGTATCCCTCTTACCATCTTTACCTTATCTATTTCGTCAAGTACTTCTCAGAAAACTAAGAAATCAGGTGAAACATTTAGGCACGCTTTGTGGACCCTTTCACGAGTTCCTTGCATCTTTCTTTATTCCTAGCTGAAAAATTGTGTG
This sequence comes from Taxus wallichiana var. yunnanensis, assembly GCA_018340775.1. Taxonomy (NCBI): domain Eukaryota; kingdom Viridiplantae; phylum Streptophyta; class Pinopsida; order Cupressales; family Taxaceae; genus Taxus; species Taxus wallichiana. The sequence goes on from CM031242.1 coordinate 1,021,856,408, forward strand.
TGTTTGTTTCCTTCTAGTAGCATTCACATTAAAAATTTCTCCTTGGTAACATTCTCTTCTTTCTACTTTCTCTGAAACACACATTTCTTTTGGTGTATTTAAAAAGAATGTTCTTATTCTTGTTTTTTGCATTTTAGTGAAAGAGCATCCCTCTTCCTGTTCATCTATTTTTGTCATCGAATATCATACTTTTGATTTGGGTTTAAAAAAGTGCATTACATTCTGATTTAGCTCATTAGCTCACATTAATTGAGGGCAACCTATTTGCTGGAAGTCATGACCAATTGATGGTTGACAAATGAATCATAGAAAATAACTTCTATCCTTTTCTCTTTCTCTCCGAGTCTTACCAAATCACACAAAAATTCAAAATATATAAATTCGTAAACAACATCCTACCTGGAATAAGATGTAGGTGATAACACGATCAAGACATAGTGGACACCCAGCTCACTGCTTTGTTGAGTCATACTTCAGAGCGAAGCCCGCCCCCGCCATAACATTCTTAAAACCTCACCCTTTAGAATTCTTTCTTCGTAGGAAGCCTTCCTCACCAAGAAATTCTATTGTTTTGTTCATAACAGTCAGTCCATACAAATAGCATAAGTTGAACAAACGTAATAGAATAGGCACTCTAGGAACATTCTTTCTTAGTGTTTTGCTTGATTTACGTTTTGAGGTGAGAGCTTTCAATCATTATTTTTGTCTTTCCTTGCACACTCCCAATCATAGTCGGTGTATTTTGACTTCGTCTGAGTGTGCCTAGACCACATCTACATCATTCTCAGACTTCTGGGTTTGATTCAACACCAGATTTTTAAATCACAACCATTTTCTTATTCTCTATTTCAATTTCATAGTAACCGGCTATGGTTATCTTTAACCATCACCGGTTACATTCCAACTAGCATCGGTTTAACCCAACCAGCGTCGGTCTAAAGTCTTTTTGGATACCTATCCAAAAGACACCTATTTCACTTTTTGAGCTATAAAAGGCTCCTATCACCTTTCATATTGTCATTACTTCAATCACAGTCACCTTATGTCTCATCTTGTGTGAAAATTGTCAATCTGGGACCATCATTTAATAGATTGTTTTTATAATAAAGAACCAACACCGGTTAAGTGTAACTAGCGTCGGCTTTACCAACCGGCTTGGTCACTCCTCGTGCTATTTTACAGCTCACCAACTAACCTAATTCACTCACCGTTGACTATTTTCCTAGTTCATTGTGTTCTGTGCCATTCAAACATAATACAGTCTCACCAAATCAGTTCCTACCCACATGGTGTTGACCCGTAGTCAGGAAAGCACCCTCGTATTTCATGCTAGTCGACTACCACTCCCACCTAGCCCTTCATCACCTAGTCCTTCACCACCTTCCATCTCATCATCCATGGATCCCAATCAACCTATCAAGCATCCCTATAGGTGACATGGAGTTTACAAGACTCCTAGATCGAACTCTGCTACTTTGAGCCACTATGTCACCCATGCCTCCACTCGAGATGCCTCGGGTCAATTGATCTATGGCATGCTCATATCCTTATCTCCATCCCTAATGATCACTTCCACCTCGGATCCACCTCCTACCATGGTGACCTCACCCATTTTATCCCAGTGTGTCGCATTGGTCCCACACCAGACTTTGACCGCCGCGTCCACCACCTCTATTGCACCCACAGTCTCCACCACCCAAAACATAGCATCATCCACACTGTTGTCTCATATATACCCAGTTGCGGTTCTCACCTTGGTGTCGGTAACCTCTACCCCATTTCAAAATATTGTCCTTTCTATTCCCCAATCTCTACCTCCCATCTCTACTAGGGTCACTACGATTGTCTCACCCTCACATACCTACTACCAAATGACTCTTCCTATTTCATTAGTCATTTAGTCCGGGTATATACCCTCTATGTTTGTTTCTCAATTCCCACGCTTCTTATTTGACACCACCATAGTCCGGAATGTCGTATTCTTCATATGTCCAATAACAACCTCCTTTCACTCCGGGCGGTACCCAATCTTCACAACCTAACAATGACTTTATCAAGTTAATGATGGACAAGATGCAAACATTAGAAGCATCTGTTTCAGCTCCCGTAATTCTCTTACCTATGATGAGATTTGTAATGAGCCTATTCACCCATCCATTCCCATTCTCCCATATCCCATACACTAGGAGATGCCTAAATTTAACCGCTTTAATAGTAAGGAAGACCCACAACAACATTTGCAATTTTTCAAACATGGGTGTTACTTAATTGCCCATGATGATGCTTTTCTTTTGTGAACCTTTCCCATGCCCCTAACTAGTCCAAAGATTGGTTGGTATAGTGGATTACCTAGACATTCCATCTTCTCACTCAACCAAATATCCAAATCCTTCTTGGATCATTTTTTATTAACATCGTCAAGAAGGTTACCATGACCGATCTTTATTCTACATGTCAATATGGCAATGAATATATCACATATTTTTTTCGCTCGTTGGTGTAGCCTAATCAACCAACTCACTTTCCAATTACCACAAACTAAACTCATAGAGCTCTTCACATGAGCCTATGCTAGACATATCTCACCTACCTTATAGGTGCAAACCTTTTGAACATTCGATGAGGCTTTCACCATGGCACGTAAGCTCAAAATTTGTGCCATCAAAGAGAAGAAGATACAATTACAAAACAAGAACTCCTCGTTTAAATCACACAATACTTCCTCTTCTTTAAAACCTCAGACGAGTTATTCCAAAGCCAAGGGAACTGCCAACGTAGTGGTACTTAAGGTTGGCCCTACCCATCCATCCAATCATGCTAAACCTTCATCCAATCTATCACCGGTCAAACCTTCCAATTCAAATGAGAACAAAATAAATACACATCAATTGGGAACCATATTCATCTGTTTTAGAAAAGCTTATTAAAGCTAATGCCATCACCCTTCCTCCTATCAAACCACATACTGGTTTTGACCCCTCTCACCCCATACCAAGTTGGTATAAGGAAAATGACTATTGTAACTATCACCATGTAAATGGTCACAGTGATAACAATTGTATCACCTTTAAAAACATTGTTCGGGAATGCTTGAGAGCGGCGAGTTAGTCCTGGATAACCCTAATGCACCTACCAATCAAAACCTTCATATATTCAAGAAACCATTCCCTAACCATTCCCCATCTAATGATCAAACTGGTGATGCCTCACACAATGAAAGTAATACACATGAGGTACATGTTATCTTTACCAACTTACCACTTGTTTCCCAAATATCTCCTATCCCCTCCATCAAGGAAATCCTAGCCCAAATCCTCTACCCACACAGGAACCTACTTTATCCGTTCCTCTACCCATAGAGGAAAGCCCTTCACCTCCCCGTACAGTGCATAGGAGTCTCTCGTTAGCACTGATATCATTTCCCCTTCAGCTTCCCTACCCGGTGAGCCGCTAAAAATTATATCTCCTCCACCCACATAGGTGTACCCATCATCTTATCCACCTATTCAGGATCTAATAGATTATTTGTCGTTACCGCTCGGTGACCATTCTCCATCAGCTACCCAAGATCCTGCATGGACCTACTTTCGGCTCTCTTACCTATAGAGGCCAAAGCCAGTGAATTCCCTGTTTCTCAGACACATTTTATGGGAATCACCACTCACTCCACATCTACCTCATCTACCACAGTGTCATTCTCATGTTTGGCTGACCACCTGGACTATGTTGATAGGTCTTCACTTTGGGGGCGTCTCTTACTCCCGGTCTCGACCCAAATGCAATCATCTTCCACTAACACTTCTACCATTTATCCAAAGATGTTTCAACAACCCAAACCACACATGAACATAACTCTCGATACATCTTCTATTGCATCATCCTCATCTATACCCGCCCCTCTACTTGCTAGCTGATGTGTTCCAACATCATCTCTTGTATCTAAACCCACTAGTGTTCTAGGGGTCACACCCACATCAAACCTTACACATCCTCCTATCAGGATACACTTGACCACATCTTCCCATATACCTATTAAACCAATCCCTCAACCTAAATGAAAACCCAACCTTCTAATCTGCATGCACCAACCTCACCAACTACACCTTTATCACCTTCACCCCTACCATCCATCTTGGGACCTCACCCGTCTACCTTATCAAAATCTACTTTCTCCAGGGGTAAACCTAAAATTCCCTTGAACCCTTCACCATAGTCTATAGCTCTACCTAGGAAAACCTTGCATCCTTCGTCACCATCTATAACTTATTTGCCTCTTATACCACCATTACCTTCTATATCTCCTTAACTACATATGACATTTTATTCCACCTCACCTGTACCTCCCTCTCGACCTCGACCAACACCTACCACTGCACCTTAGTTGTCCCCTTGGGTCACTCATCCTCTCCCACCATCTGCCTTGCCATCTACATCACGTGCTCCCCCTACACCTCTACCTAAGAAAAAGCACCAAAAATTGAAAAAACCATTAATTTCCAAAGAGGTGGTTAAACTTACCCCTCTTTCTGTTGCTACACCTACACCAAAGAAAGTACAACCCAAATCCAAGACTGCATCACCTCAACTACCACCACAACTACCCAATCTTCCAACCAAACCTACTTTCACTTTGCATTGTGATCCACTGGTGGGATCATACACCACCATCTTGGCTAACCTCCTGGAAAGCTCTGCTATCACCCTCCCTCCTCTTAGACCTTACAACCCTCTTAAACCTAAACTGGAAGGGTTTGATGATACTAAAATTTGTGCTTACCATCATGTGCCAGGACATGATGTTGAGAACTTGTAAGGGTCTAAAGGTTTCCCTCATTCAATTATGTCCTTCTGACCCCAATTTTGATGATGATGACCTCCTGGATGATGAACCTATTTCACCCTCACCACCTTCTTCACATCTTCCTCCTACACCTATACCACAACCTCCATCTTCACTGCCACAAATTTCTTTCCATCTCTGAAATTTGAAATCAACATGGTCCACATCTCGAGAGATTTCTCAACCTTCTCCTAAATTCCGGTGTTGGAAACTCATCGCAGAAGGCTCTTATCCACCTCTTGGTAAATGTCCCTCCTGCTGGTATACCTTTCATGGTAACCCCACCCCATCCACCTCTCTACCTCAAATTAATATGGTTCACGTCATTACCCGAGGTCAGCGAGATAAAGGGAAAGAAGAAATAGCCTATCCATCACCCAACCATGTGCCCAACATACCAATTGTACATGCACCTAAAATCACTATCTGTGGTCCTACATATCCTATTTCCGATGGGGTTACGCACCGCACAATGCTCAAATAGTTACACCAATCTCCTCTCAAAATGTCCTTATACGATCTCATCCAAACCTCGAGTCACATCGTCAAGCCCTCATGGAGGTCCTTTAATCTATTGAAGTTTTACTTGATGACCCCGCACCTATAGCATCTATTATCACACCTCATCATGTTGCCTCACTCACCAAATTTCCATCTACCTCATCACCTCCACCTATTCAACAAGTTGTTATCCTTAGTTTCTCGGATGAAAATTTTTTCCCCCACTAATCCAATGACCCAAATCATGCACTTTTCATCTCCTTCCATATAGATAATATAGACGTCCGATGTGTTATGATCGATGGGGGTGCTAGCATTAACATTATCTCCTCACATGCATTCAAACAAATGCACATACCCAATAATCGCATGCATAAACATCCAAATCATGTTGCATTCATTCAATGATGCTATCACCTCTACAGTCAACACTATCATCCTCCACATTCATGTGGGTCCCCATATAATTCCTGAGTTTTTCTACATTTTGGAAGGGGAGTTTCAATACAATGCTTTGCTCGCAGACCTTGGATTCGTGTCATGGGTTGTGTTCCTTCGCTTTGCACCAATGTGTAAAGTTTGAACATGAAGGACGCTCCTATACCATTCCAGCTGACCCATCACCGTTCAAAACCTGTAACATGCTTTACTGGCCCAATGATGTCCTTGTACCTATTAAGGCGTCTACCTCCCTACCTACATCTTCTTCACACATGACCCATCCACCAACACCGTTGTAACCTCACCTTCACCCAAATCTTCTATTCCCACCGCTGCTGTCACTTCTACCAGTCACACATCAACTTCCCAACTAACCGATACCTCTTCCGATATAACTTCTAATGCTTCCTCCATTCTAGCCACCAATATATCAACCACTGATCCCTTGGAAGGTGTTTTTCAACACCTCATTATGGGGGAGTATCTCCTATACAATGTCAATACATTCCTTACTCCACAAGAGTATGGAAACCTTCACCAACATCCTCACTATGATCACTACATAGGTGAGCATCTCCTTTATGGTCCTCCCCACCTCCGTACCCATCTTACCTATGGGGACTTGATATTTCCACTTACACACCCGAACCACCATCACAAACCCGACCTTTTCGCTTAACCTTCGATTAAACGCTACCAATGCTCGCTTCACTCACACTTTCCTACACCGCTGTGCCTGGAAGGGTTTCGGCTTTGGCCTTTATGAGCAAGGTCGTCACACTCGTTATTTCATGTACCACACATAAACACAATGATCGTAGTGGAATCATTTTTACCAAACTACCTGCCAAAAAGCCCCGTATTGAACTCATTAAAGACATTGACCCTTCTCCACCTTCTTCACCTACCCCACCTTCACCACCTTCACCAACGGATTTGATGGATCCTGAATCTATCCCTCCTACCTTTTTTTTCATAAATACAATTTCCTTGGGGCCTCTTGCCTATGACCGCAATGGTGAGGCTCCTTCCTCTCTTCCTTTCTTGTATCCTAACATGATAGGGGACGATACTCCTTCTATTAATGTTGTTCAATGTCAGGATGATGAGTCCATACTCACCTACCTTGGTGTTGAAGACTCTTATATTCACTAGTTGTTACCTTTTGAGATGTAAACAATGTTGAATGAATCGACTATCGAAGTCAACATCCACACTCAGGATGACCCCCACATTCTCAATATTGGCCAATCTCTGGATGCTGCTGAACAGAAGCCCTCACTTCTTTTCTTAAAAATCATAGCCATGCTTTCGGTTGGTCCTATCCCCGACATGCCTAGAATTGATTCCTCCGACTTTTACAACCTTTTGAAAAATGAAATTTTTTTCCATTTTTCCCTGCACTCCACCCTTGGAAAACAGTCCTGACACATGCCCAAATTTGATTGGAGTGGAACCGCGCTCAAATTCTACCATTTTACTCTCATTTAGAAAAAGGGAAAAATTTCCAAATTTTCCCGTAGCTCTCCGCCTGGGAACGAGCCCGACATGTGTCCTAATATTATTTGAGAGGAGACGTGCTTCCTTTTTTAGTTTTGACCCATTTTTCCCAAAAGGAAAAATTTCCAAACTTCCCTTGAGAGCCCGTACCTCCATCGTTGACCAGGGAAAAACATTGACCTTTTTCCTTCATCGAGCTTGCACAGCCATTTTTAAATTTTAATCCATAAGGGAAAAAATACAATTTTCCTCCGATAGTCCACCTCTTTGACTTTTTAAACTTCCACGTGTCACTATGGCACACCTTGAGGCTGTCCCAAAATTTTGATACCTTAAATGAGTGCGGGCTTGCCACGTGCCATGTTCCAAAAAGGTTTACCCAATGCTTGAAGCTCAAGTGGAAGGCACCACGTGTCATGCTCCATGTTATTCTACTTTTGGCCATTAAAGAGTCTAAGTAAAATGCAAAGTGAGCGGAGGCTCCACATGTCACATGGTACTTCTTTAGAATGAAAGTCAAGGGCTAGTCCCCGAACATGCGTAGTTCCTCCATGTGTCTCCATGTTACAACTTCAAGATGGAGTCCAAAGCGGAGACCCTAAATGATCACAAGTGCTCTACGTGTCCCATTCCACCAAACTACTCCAACTGCATAAAAAAATTTCAAAGTCAGGGCTAAGTAGCAGAAGCCTCCAAGTGTCCTCCTGATGCTACTCTAAGGCAAAACCCAAAAGCAGATCTTCAAATGAGCATCGTGCCTCCAAGTGGACACATTTTGAGTTGAGGAATTTTATGAATTTTTCTAAGTATCCAGCTGATCCACATCTAACCAAAATATTCCACGTCCCCTGCTAATTCTAGGATGCAAATTTGACTAGGAGAAACACCCGTCAAACCGTAAAAAATAGATAAATGATTATTTGAGCTAGGGAGTGAAATTTTCTTCAAGGATAGAAAGTTTAGGAATGTTACAAGGATCAAATACGTTCCTTAGGGACACATCAATTCATTCTTCTTCAAGTACTTAGGGTAGAAAAGATAGGGAAGATGAATCCCGACCGTGGAGAATAGAAAACATGGGGAAACCGAGTTTCTAATTAAACAGAGAATGGGAGACTCAAAATATAGATCCTAAGAGATTTACAACCCAGGAACCAATTAAAAATGGCCACAAGGATCAACCAAGCACAACATGGAGAAGGAGAAAATGAGAGAGGCCGTAAATTAATAAGTTTTTCAAAGGCACAAATGTGGCGAGACTATTTTGAGCACCAACATCACATAGATTTGTAATTATAATATACTTTAGAAAATATGAAAGATGGACTTTGAGAAATAATCACTATAAAAGTTTATGTAAAATATTTTTTTAATAAATACCAACATTGGTTGCAATTAGAACTTTTCTTATCAATTAGCTACCTATTTTCTCTATCTCGTGTTGTTCTCTCTATCAGAAATTACAATAAAAATGATTAAATAGTCATTTTTGGGTTAACAAAGGGATGGGTAATAGTTGCTCATGAAGATGTAACAATTGATCTCTTGTTACGTATGGATCATCAGTAGTAGGTGATAATTTATAAAACAAGTTATTTATTTTCAATCTACCAAATATATAACTTAAATTAATCTATATATTTGGTAATAATTAATATACATTTTTGACATGCAAATTAAATTTTAAACGTCAAATGATAGTCACATTATTTTTCACAGAAGGTGTCCACCTTCGGTGTTACCCTCAGTAGGAAATCACAAATACCAAAGCAGCTTTTTTCCAACCTAGCTTTTCTAGTTGCGTTATTGTTTGTTGTTCTATCGAAAATATTCTACACAATAAGAATGTCATTGCGTAGTCAATATACAATCTCTTCTTTGTAAACTCATGGGATAATTGATGGTTTTTAGTGTTTCCTTCCCCGTGGATATAAAATTTAATGAAAATACATAATTCTTCCATATCACTAGATGATTGTAGACCATTTCGGATAGTAATGCTACAAGATTACTTTGATTCAATCACAATTAAAAGCTATCACGGTGGGGGATATTTACGTAGTTGTTGCATGGAATCCAAATTTTAATCTTATCTCGGCTAAGTGTGATCATTCGGTAGTTTTTTCTGAGAACTCAATACCTATTAGATATGAAATTGTTAATAATAGTTACTATATAAATCATTAATATCACAAATGTGATTTTTGAGAAGTTAACAACCTAGTAATTTAAAACTCGATAAGAAATTAAAAAACTAATTCATCACTTTGGCCTTCAATATTTGGGTATGAGTCAACATATGGCGTTAAAAGGCACATCTCGAGCTATCCAACTTATTTAGGACTGACCATGCATTCTGTAATGAGTGTAATCTAGAACAAACCGAAGCAATGCCATGGCGATCAATTAGAAATCTATAAAGGGAGAGTGTAATTTCTATAGTTATGAAAAATTAAAATTACCATAATTACATGGTATGTTTATTTCTTAATTAAACAACACATCCTATTGATAAGTTTAATCCAAATACGTTAAAAACGAAGCTATATTTACAAGCAACAAAGTGTTTGAATTAATTGAACTCGTAGGGTGATAGTTGTTGTTCACCATCAATACATGAATGAATGAGTTGGCCATTCAAACCCAATTATCCATGACTGGTGGTAGCTATAGAAAATCTAGCCACCTTTCCACCTACTACTCCACAAATTCCCCATCTATTGATCGTAATAGATAGGTACTCGCCCACTAATTGCATAAATCCTACCAAATTGGCTATACTATACATTATCTAGATTTTTTCCTGCCATAACTTTTAGTGGTTGAAAGCTTGAGATTTATAGATTTATTGTAGCTGACTATCCTTAAAATATCTCTCTTCCTATAAATACATCTCTTCATTTTCAGGTATCCATCCTGCAACACCTTCACGTCCTTTGTTTTTTCAACAAGTGCAACACCTGCTCACCTCATAGACACCACAACTCAGAAGTAGAACAGGTTTGCATGGTTATCATTAAAATTTTCTTAAATATATAGGTTGCAATTTAACAGTTTTAATTTCTTCTTTTATCAATGTTTTAGTTCATATTATATGTTTCAGTATTCTTGCTTGAGGCATGCATTTATCTCCCACAAAAAGGAATAGATGATTACTTTTGGAAATTAGATATCAAATATGAAATGATTTGTTTCAAATCAATCCTTGAATTTTGATATTCGAGTTCTCTTTGATGATCGGATGGTGCATAGTGCTCTGCATTTATCAACACATTAATGAAATTATAGTTTAAAACTAATCATATGGAAATGTTTTTTGTAGTTTTTGGATGACTGGTTTTTCTATGAGGTTCTTCGCAGATAAACAAATTGACACTTATTTCGTAAGGTTCAAAACTTCCTATATTGTGGGTGAGCATAAGCTCCTGCATAACCAAGCCAATATATTAGTAGTTATCTACTGAATAAGGATTATTTTTGATGGAAAATTATTATATTTTTAAAATGTGTAAATTATGGGTATTTCTCTACCAAATAATTTGTTTTTTGAGTCTATTATGCGAGGTTTTGTTTGGTAAAATTATCATGAATCATCGTTTTTTTTAATTTTTAATTTAGCATATTTTATTGTACCTACTATCTTATCTTGGATTGCTATATTTTTTCCTTATTTGAGGTCAAATGTATAAATGTACTGCATGAAATAAATGATCTTGAATGAAACTAAAATAGTTGAAGCTTGATTGAGTAGGTTTAGGGAATCCTAATGCTTGTTCGAGCTATAAGGCCCATCCTACATTCTGACTGTGGAACAGTCCTTTTAATATGATTTATATCAACACATGGATGCTTGATTATACCCCTAAACCAATATTGATAATGCAGCCGGTTTACATATCCGAGTAAGCCAATTACAATGTTTTTTTTGCTAAAAATGGAAAAATCCCAAAATGGGTCTATTGGATGCCTCTTGATGTATGCCAGTTCTTGGTTAATATATCCATTCACAAAGACATATCTTTTGAACTCAAATGTTTGTAAAGCAATTGACAAAATTGGAATAGTGAAACAAATTTTTTGTCGATTAGTGTTGTCACATATGGTCTAGAGGCTTTTTGAAATTCTTTGCACATGCGTAATGACTTCCTTGACTGAAATTGGGATTTTAATTTTTTTGGTGGTTCTTAAAATTTAATGCATTACTTTCGTGAGTTTTTAATTTATCACTATTATGGGCTAGAAGGTTTGTGAATAAGGCGGTCTACATCCTTAAATCATTTTTGATAGTATTCTTTGTATTATGTTAGCCTTGTGAAGGTTGAAAGCACAATATTATCTCCTTTGTATGCTAATCTTGAGTGTGCCTAAGTAATCGATATACTTTTGAAAAAAATATGATGGAAATAATGATTTTGGTTTTGTGATTCAAAGAAAAATTTGAGCTTGGTTTGGTTATTGTGTAAGTAATATGACAAATTTTGAGGTAATAGGGAGTAATATAATCTTCAAAGTCCACGAGCTGAAGTTGTTTCCTATGTGCTATCATAGACATCCGTGTTTCTCGGTCTTTGATAAAGATGATGGATGGTAAGAGTCATGTTCTCACCTATAATTAGTGGGAGTGGTTTGTTATTTTATTATTCAAAATGTTGTCAATCTGTAGTAGGGCGAGAAATGGTGAGTTCAAACCTGAATTTTAGTATGGTACAAGAAATTCACATTTCAAAGTAGTGATTCTTAGATGTTGGTTAATTATCTTGAGCAGTCAAAACCATACAGGTTATTAGATATTTCCATGATTGGATTTGTTGTTGAACAAAATTGTGGTTAGTAGAGATATGGTTGTAGATGAGAATATATATCATTTTGGTAAGTCTACAAATAGTATTGTATGGGTAACTCCCACTGAAAATTATAGAATAAGGTCTGGTGTTGGAATATAACTCGAGATCCAAAGAGCGAACATTAGAGAGGTCAAGTTTTAAAGGGAAAATAAATGGAACATCTATAAATTTGTTTCTCTTGTATATTTTAATTATTAGTGAATCACAAACATGATTACCTTGTTATGATTCTCTTGTGTGGTTGTGTAGAGCCAAGAAGTAGAAATCAAGGTTTTATCCCGTGTTCTTCTTGCCAAGGTGATTTTCATAGTATGAATGATTATTATCATTTATTTCCTTTTGTTATAGCAGATAAATCAATATTGTATCAGTTTAACCAAGTAATAGAATCACATAATCAAATCAATACTGTATTTAAGATTTTAATATAGGATTTGGAGTATATAGACTCAGGTTGTCTTTCTATCACGTCTAAAAATATTATTCTTCAATAACTCTTTTTTTCACCTTCAATACTACACAAATTATTGAAATTCATAACATATATATGTATATGTATTTATGTAATTGTCAGTAGAAACATGCTTTATATTTAACAAATTTGGTTGCTATTTTTAGGTACTATGGCCACTCCAAATGGAAGTCTAACCATTATCATGATATCCGATGATACCTCTGGTGCCATTGTTGAGAGCCCTCTTATTGATCTGGTAGCTTCAAATGGGTCCCCTCATTCATATGCAACATAGAAACCACCGACCAGAGCTCAATACATAGTGTCCAACCACCGCTTGCAACTTCTGCATTCTTTGGCTACTTCTCTTGCAACTACATGCTCAACCATTTCTGGTAGGATATCAAAGTCTCTAATCCCATCAACGATGGTTATCGATAGTGATTTAACCACTGTGTTAGACATGATGCACAAGGTAGATGCAACGTACCTTTCCTTGAAGCCTTGTACACTTTCCTTCGTGCGTTAAGCTATGACCAATACTACTCGGTGGCGAGGAACAATACATTAGAGATGCATTCAATGCTTACCTTGCATCCCTATAATTTTAGCACCTACCTCACCCCTACTACAACTTTGCAATGCTCATACATATGCCCACCTCTTTTTGCTAACCCACAGAAACCTCTTTTTGAAGGACTGACTCGAAAATCCTATGCTTACATAAATATGTTGTACTTGTTGTTCCATTTTATAACCCCTTATAGAAGTTTTGTAAAGTTCCTTTCATGAGATATACATTGTATTCTCCATACATATGTTTCCTACTTTACTTTGAATGAGCATGAAAATTTTTGTGTTATGTGAACATCTTCCACATTGTACATATGTTTACATGCTTATGTCCTAAAAAAACACACTATATGTGGACAATAATTGGTTAACACTGCCCCCTTTTGTGAGGGTATGGAATGTCTTTTACTTTCCTATGGCATTTCTCCCACCATGATTACATTCCCAACACCACCCCTACTCTTAAACAGACAACACACGCCATACGTCCTATCACTATAGTTAAATAAAATGCATTTTCCTACCCTACGTTGTTTACTATTCTTTGTTGAATGTTTGTTTTGTAAATTATCCTTATCCATGTCATGCATCACACTTTTTGGTTTAGCACGTACCCCCTTGTATCCTTAGAATACAAATCCCACAACATCTAAGAGCACATTAAATTGCCATACACTTAATGTATTATAGTATGCCAGATAACTACTTTACGTTAACTCGTTTGCTAATTCATTTACGTTGTATTTTATTGTTTAGGAACCAACACCATCACAGGCTCCACTACCTCCGATGTTGTGCCTCCCCAACTGGCCATAAACATGCCAACATCCCACACTGATACTTTGGCACGAGATGCTCATGAAGGATGCCCTGCAGACTGCATGCAACTCACGCCAATAAAATCACTAAATCCTTACCAAAGCCTTTGGTCTATTGAAGGCAGGGTCATAAAAAAGGGATACCTAAACAAATATAGCACAAACAAATGCATGGGGTAGGTATTTAGTTTCAACATTATCAAAAAAGTAGTTCGGATATACTAGTGAATTCTTTTGACCAAGCTACAAATTTTTACTACAACCAAATACAACTAGGCAAAATATACACAATCAAAGGAGGCAACTTGTGGACTACAAAAAATATTACAATGATTCTACAACTGCTTGGGACATCATCCTAGACTTGGAATCCTCTGTAAAGCTTAGTAAAATCAGTCCGTGGGCATACCTCAATATCTTTTTCATTTCAGAATAATAACAGAAATAAACTACTTTCCCACCAAATCCACCATTGACCTCCTCACTATTGCACTATCCATTACTACCCCCTCCACGATTAGGAAAAGTCATCGTACTTTTCAACAACAAATGCATAGTCCTACTTAGTGATAACTCGACACTATGTATTGAGGAAATGTTATTGGATGCTTTCAGTGATAATGAGGGCAAACTTCTAAGTGAACTGTGTGCTTCACAGACACTAGTAAGACCAGTTCTTGAAATTAAGAGAGAGAAAATTACATCTTTCAAAGGAAAAAAATTAGCCACAGGCCCTAATACACAAATCTTCATTGATCCTGATATAACTGAGGCTCACACAATGCATCCATGGTTTACTTCGCTTGGTTAAAAAAATGCATACCCTTTAGTGAGTATTGAAAAAATTGAATAAACTGATATTATGGGCATAAAATCCTCCTTGCAACCAGGTAAAACACTCACCTTCTCCACCACAAAAACAATTATACACATGAATATGTCCTCATTTAGCTATCCAACTTGCACATCAATTGTTAACAACAACCAATGCAAGAAAAACTTGAGCTAACTACAAAATCCTCTTGGTATTGCCAAAAATGCAAGCATGGTGTCTCTAATTGCGACTACAGATATGCATTACACTTCATCATTGAGGACACCACAACAACAACATGGGTAACTAATTTTGATGAAGTTACTACATCGATAATGGGTATATCAGCACAGAGCTACAACTTCTTACACCAACACCCGACATGTTTTGGCCTCGTTGTTAAGCCAATTCTATTCCACCACTACATGTTCAAAATATCCACGAAGCTAGAGGTCTACAAGTCACAAGAGAAAGCCCAATGCACTATTGTCGCTGTAGTTAAGGACGTGACCTTCAACATGCATGAATCCCCATTAGATGCATTCCTCGCATCCCCATAACTATGTATTGATGAAAAGATCCTACACTATTTCAAAAAACATACTATACTTTACACACACAATGTTAGGAATTTTCCAATATATATTTACCATATCACATACTCCACATATAGGTGTTTGCATTCGCAAGTTTGGTTCTATTTGTTACACGCACAATTTCTGGTCTCACATGTCTTGAACGTAAAAAAGTCACTCTTTAACAGAATGCAAACTCTATCAAAATTATTAAACATAAATATGAGGTTTTGATATACAGTGTTGCACTTCATGTCAAACAAACAAAAGTACTTATACTTTTTACATACATTAACTATCTTCTATACCTAATTATTGTTTCCACTTTTCCTCATTCTACGTAGGCCTGACATGAACTGAAAAAATTGCAAGGGCTCGGTTGAAGTACGCAAGCAACAAAAAAAACCTAAATGAACATCACCGTCATATAGCTTGCATCAAACGACAAAAGATGAACACACAGGCACCAACCTATGTAGCCACCCATGTCAACCTTCTCAAAGAACACACTCCAGATCGGCATTCACTTCAAGATACACAACACCAATTCTGCCAAAGATTAGATCACCTCCCACCTCCAACCATGTGTTCATGTTGTAATGAATTATATATTAGGCTACATACAAGGGTTTACAAAGGTGACAATACCTGTTGTAGATGCATTGTTGAAAAATATGATCGCTGCTTCTCAAGTTGGAATAACATGGACCCAGGCCCACAACCTAAAGTTCTATCCTCACTTACACAAGTTGAGGAAATGTTGATAGCAAGGGTCAACCCAATATTGTAGGTGACTCATGCTATAGGTGGTCAATAAAAATATAGGGGCCACACCATATGCTTCCCCCAAGATGTTTCATCCATAACTAAACACTTGCCTCAACACATCGTAGACTTGGACATCTTAATTATCAAAAGAATTGGAGCAACAAATAAAGCTTATGAATGCTTTGTAAGTAGATCTCATGTTTTAGCTACATTAAAATTCAAAATAGCTCATGACCATTACTACAAGGATGTTGTCCTAGACCACAATGCATTGCATTCCATACCACCTCATAGTACTGATATATCTACTTCCCTACCACACTTCAATTCAACTATCCCAGATAATGTTGAAGCGGAATCAGAAGTAGACCTTCTCCCAGGTTCCCCACCACATACCCATGAGCGACAAACATCATCTTTTGTGTCCTCCCTCCCTCCAACCACTTTAGAAGTTGACCAAATAACAACTTTCATTCAAGGAAAGAACCAAACTCCACTATAGTCAATTGAGTGGCCACACATTGGTTCATCCCTAGTCAACAAATACAACACCGAGGGTTTGCTCTCTATGGATTTTCCAACATTGTTCCCTATAGGGATTGCATTGTTCCACCAAGCACATATCAAAAGGGTTCACATGCATGAATACACATTGCACCTAATGTGTTACCATGATAATAGATTTGGAATCCATCCGCAGCTTTTGCTACTTCATTCTCAACATTATGTTGCACCACAAAAGCCAATCAACATCTGTTGTTTTCAAAAAAAAAATATAGGGGACAACTTTCCTACCACGGTCTCAATGTTACGCCAACAACTTGCACACTTTCTAGATGCCCACATTATAGAGAAAATAATGTGCTTTGGGTTTAATTTGTGAGGAACTAAATCATTTTGGTGCAACACTGAGACATGAACTCACGGATATGATAACCCAACTAGAAAGCCCTACGCTTTTCTTCACTTTAAGTGCAACAGATACTAAGTGGCCAGATTTACACAGAGAAATGCCAGGATCCCCTATGCCACCCACAACAACTGGCCAACAATGGAGAAACAAGAACTTGAACATGCACCCCCATATCGTGTCTGCATACATGGAAAAAATATTTACAATATTTTGTGAGGAGGTGCTTCAAAAAAAATGCATTGCATAGACTACTAGTAAAGCTGAGCTCACTACCACTTAGCTACTCATAGTATACCACCCTACACCATTTCTAACATGGACCCTCTTTGTGAAAATATAGGTATGAATGGAAACATACAGGCTCGACTCATATCCATGGGTTTATATGGCTTCCAAATGCACCAAACATGGAAGTGCTAGACTGGGATAACCCCCTTCAACTTGACATGAAAAGGTCTTTCTTTGACCAATTAGTAACTGCATGGAATCCAAGGGTCCATGAGAATGGAAAATATGGGATACATTGTTCCCATGAAGATGACCCATCCTTGATAGACACATAGAGGATACTTACAGACAACCCTGCAGCTGACTATGAAAACTTTTTGAACCACGTGCAACGACACACAAAATGTAGTGAAGCAACTTACTTGCAAAAAATGGGACACTTCAGTGTAGATATAAATCCCCTTGGCCTCTCTAAGATTAGTTTTGGTCTTAGATGAAATAGGTAAAAAAAAGTACACCCCTGCATGCAATGATGCATGGGTCAACATACACAACTCAGACATGTTGGCATTGTGGTGAGCCAATGTTGACTGTCAGACTGTTGTGTCATGACATGCAGTCTTACAATACATTGAAAAATATGCAGCCAAAGTAGAGAAGAAATCAGAAAGATACCATCACATGTTGACACGGATATCTAATGAAATTAGCGTCAACCACCCTACAAAGGCCATCTACAAAGCAAATGCCTTTCAAAACTATTATTGATCGGACATTGGTGCATAGGAGACATGTCACATGTTACTAAAACTCCCCCTCTCTAGTTGTAGTCATACATTCATTACCCTATCCGTCAGTAAACATGTATTCAAACATGTCCTCACAAATGTAGGTAACACAATACAATTCCCTTCATTCATAGATGCATACATAAAATGCCCTTTACAATTGGAGAACACCTCCCTCTTTGAGGCTGCCCATTCCTATTCCTTCAACAACCAAAGGAAATTTACTCAATGGCTACAAAGAAGAACCTCTATTGTTGTCCATGTATTCCCCGATACAGTGATGTCCCCGCCCCAAATGTGATACACTATGAGGATTTTTGCTGGTCAGAGATTTTGCTTTATAAACCCTTTTGACATATCCAAACAGAAATCGGCATCACTACATCTAAAATAACTAACCAATGGGGAAAAATGAAAAACTCTTGTGTCCCTTTACATGTACATAGAGCCACTATCATAGAAGAAATTGCGGCTAGAATGAGCAAAGACAAAAATAACTCACAGGGATCTAATCCACTACATGTATAACTATTTGAATGGGAGCATATAGCACAGATGCACCCAACACTCAATACAACAATTGATGATGTAGACATGATAGGCCTTCATGACTTTGACATTAACCACAATTGGATGTTGCATACCATCCCTACTGCCTTACAAAATAGTGCACCTAAATTCATAGACCTTGCACGCAATGAAAATGCACTACCACTTGTTTCTCCACCTACCCAATTAGACACTCTCCCACTATCATCAAAACAACACCTTGCATACTCAATTGTACTTGCCCATGCAACTCAACAAGGGAAACACCCACCATTGAAGATGATCATTCAAGGAACTACTGGTATAGGAAAATCATACCTCATATAATGCATCGAAATGGGCTTCAAAATATCATAGGAAAAATTAAATCTTCCATTCTTGTACTAGCCCCAACAAGTATTGTTGCATTCAACATAAAATCATCTACTATACATTCTGCCCTCCGAATACCCATTTCCGACATGAAACCTCTTGAAGGCCAAGCCCTAACAATATTCCAAGAGCGTATGAGTGTCATACAATACATACTCATAGATGAAATGAGATTTATAGGTCCTACAATGTTAAACAACATCAACAATAAACTTCGTGAGGCATTCCCCCAACAAAATAACCACACATTCAGCCATTGTTCAATGATTTTTGTGGGTGACTTAGGCCAGCTCCCTCTAGTCAATGATGTACCATTATATGCAAGCAACAAAATAGGCAGCTTCCTTTGGCATGATTTTGATACAGTGATCACCTTAGACACAAACTTTAGACAACAAGGACTAAACTTGACACAACTTGAATTCGAGAGAAATGTTGACCTACATCAGAAATGCGAGAAGACCATTAAGGATTGGTCTCTTCTCATGTCACGCATAAAGTCGTGCATGTCTACCTCAGAGCAATCCACTTCACAACTGAGAAGCACCCATTTGCAACAAAGGACCTCGCAAGCAAGCACAATAAACAAATGCTAAACTCCTTACACGTGCCAATTACAAGGAGCATCATAAAACAAAGTAAACATAACTCTACCTCAGACATGAATGACACTCAACTAGAGCCAATAGTATTCCTATGCAACGGGCAGGAGGTCATGTTGACATCTAACTTGTGGGTTAGCTCAGGATTGGTTAATGGTGCACTAGGGTAAGTGATTGATGTGGTGTACAATCCAAAATCACACCCACCAGACTTGCCATCCTTTGTTGTTGTAAACTTCAGACACTACCAAGGGCCCCCATGGGACATACTCAACACAATCCACTTTCCCCTACCTCCTTTCACATGCGGAAATCATTGCCAAATCCCACTAAAAATGTCTTGGGGCCTCACCTTCCACCAATCACAAGGCCTGCCTCTTGACAAGGCTAGAGTAGACATCGGAAATATTGACCGTCAAGGACTAACATTCACGGCAATGTCAAGAGTTTGTTCCATCAAAGATCTGAAAATTCTACCATCTTTTACATTTGAATGCTACGCGAGAATTCTATCATCTTTTACATTTGAAAATCCATACATGTAACCTTGATCGTTAAAATCCAGCAGTGCTTGTAGCAATTACAAAATTGTCATAAAATTCTATTTCTCTTTTTACATGGGTTTTAATTTCACTACAATCGGTATCGACTGCGTGGCCTTCCACTTCCTAAATGTTCAAACAATTCATTAATTTTTTTAGTTGAGAAAATGCTCAAACATTCAGAAAAGGCATCATCCAAGTAATTGATATTCCAAGGGTGATATGTTGGAATGTTTTTGGTGTGCTTTATATATCTTTTAACAGTCGGTTTACTTGCTTTGGGTGAGATTCGTGGCTCTTGATCTACTCAAAGAAAGCTCGAAGGATACACTAATCTCCGATATTTTTGCGAACTTCCAATATGCCCAGATATAATCCCAAGAAAGCCTCAAGATCCAAAATTTAGTTTCCTGCTAACCTCAAAAGCCAGAAAGAGGAGGAGGAAGGGGTAAAGGAAGGGGAGCAGGAGCAGGCACAGGTGAAAGAGGAAGGCGTAGCAGAAAAGGAACAAGAAAATGAAGAGCAGGATAATGGAAGTGCAATAACTGTAGAGGTTGATACTTCAAGTTTGTGTGTTTCACAGCTAGGGATAAAACATGAATTGGTTGATGATAATGAAGCTAAATTCAGATACCATTTGAATGTATTAGGGTTAAGAATTGTGGACATAGAAGGAGATGGAAACCGTATGTTCAGAGCTCTGGTAGAACAGCTGGATGGTGACCAAGTACTGCATGAAGCATATCGTCACATGGTGGTGGATTACATGTTAAAACATCCTCAAGAGTTCAAGAATTTCCATGCGGAAGAAGACGTTGTGAGTTATGAAAAATACTGTCAAGAAATGTCAGAAGATGGAAGATGGGGCGGTAATTTGGAGCTTCAAGAAGCTTGAATGCTCTTTAGAACAAATATTCGAATCCATCAATACATTGAAGGGCGCCTAATCTTGTCTGACATAGCCAATTTTCCTAGTGCAGATACACTTCTTTTGTCATATCATAATGGCAATCACTTCAATGGTCTGCGCTTAAAAATGGATAATGCAGGTGCTGAAAAATTACGGAGGAAAAAGGGAACGAAAAATTGCGGATTCAGATGCACCATCCGCAGGAGCATCAGGAGTAAAGAAGTACAATGAAGATTTGGTGACTTTTATTTTGGGTGCAATAGGTTTCACAAATGTTGCTGGAATTCAAGATGTGCTGGTACTGGTTAACGGTGATACATCTGCTGCAATAGATTTGATACTGGAAGAAATTTCTCCAAACAAGGAATCAAGTAAAGGAGAGGTCGTTGAAAGATCACTCAACAGAAAGAAGATTCATCAGGTGTATTCAAGAAAGAGAAAATGATGCTTAGAAAAAAATAGGTTACATTCAATGTAAACACGTGAATGAAAAATGATAATTGAGTCCTTCCAATAATCACAATATTTTTTTGTATAGATTTTGTTATTAATAGAGTGTGGACAACATCACTATTACCACTATAGAGAGAGCACCAATAAAAACAATCTTTGACACTGATTAAGTCAAACCTTAAAACAATATGAAGAAAAAACCTCCAGAAATTTGTTGAATGCTTAGTATGTGCAAATGGAAATGTATTCGAGGATCTTCTTCCATGGTCACACCATCACACACCACATTTTGTTGCTATTGTAGAATGCCTATTGGTATAATTAGGCTAAATTTTAAAACAAATATAAGAAAAATCATCAAGAATTTGGTTAGTGGCTAGTATTTACAAGACAAATCTGTTGGATGATGTTCTTACATTATACACAATGTATATAATATTGAGTATGTTAATGGTTTATGAAATATCTTAAACATGTCTATTTCAAAAATTCCCATAGACTTTTATTTTAGATTTTACACATCACAATAACTAATAATCCCATTACATTATGTTCACATTTCCCATAAAATGATGAAAAATATCTTTCTTAGAAAAAGGGACCTTGAACTCTACAATAGGACCAATATATTAATGTTTTTTTATAGACTTCCAAAGTTAAGAAGTGTAAAAAACTAAAATTGAAAGTCAAGTAGACATATTTTAATGGCCAAAATTATCTTGTGACGGTCAAATAGTTGTCAAATTAAATATACGAAAATAAAGCCTTATACAAGAACACCATCATATTTCACCCCTTGTTGCTGTTGTAGAATGCTCATCAACATAATTAAGCCAAACCTTAAAATAACAAAAAGAACAAAACTCATGAAAATGGTTGATTGATTAGTATGTGCTAGTAAAATGTGTAGGGGATCTTATTAGATGAAACAATATCTATAAGATATTGAACAAGTTAATGTATTATGAAATAATATGTTCAAAAACATGAATATGAAAGACTTTTTATTTTATTTTAAAACTGTAAGGTCCTTATTATAATAATTATAATCATTTATATTAATTAAACTATATATTTAGCGTAATAAATACAATTTATTTTATGTGTCTTAATTGTGTCCTAAACAAGCATATATGAAAATAGTTTAGAGCATAGTTACCAAATATGATGGGTTTTAGAGAAAACATTGTTTTTTTCCATTTTTTTACAGACTGCCATAAAAATTATAAAAGTAATTTTTTTAAAATCATGAAAAAGCATAATTTAAAACAGCCATAATGAAATATAAATACCTTATTATTAGTATTTTATTTTTGGAAACAACGTATTATGTTATATATATTTGATTGGAAATAAATTATTACTTATATGATTTTAATGATAATAATAATTGTGATATTATTATAAAATAATTGTTGAATTATTAATAATTATTATATTCATAAAAATATAGTTTACCATAGTTTTTACGTATTTATCATATTTTTTGTTTGTCCACTTATTTTCCATATTTTATGTTAACAGATTATACACTCCATATGAAAGTTGCTACCTTGTTTCACCTATAGATATAACCCCAACTTATAGAATGTTGTCAAATAATAACAAAACAATGATGAAGTATTACCTTAACAATTATTGAGGTCGTTTACAACCATTACTCAGCTAAACTCACTTCATTAGCCTGATAAAACCTTTGGACCAGAACGTCTGACTCTCAACAAAATGATTTTAATCACTCCACATTATCTCATGACCCCGTCTAGAATAAAAGATTCATTCAAAGATGTTATAGGCCTTTGTAGGATGCCCTTTGTATAATAGTTAAGGTTGTTAGTGTTAGTTGTTTCTTCCTCCTTAATCCATGGTCAATCAACGGACACTTTAATCTAACTCATGCAACATCAGTTTCTATTTTAAACTGGAGTGTCTATTTTGTAAACTACAAATTACTTTGTTGTCACTCCTCTTTTAACTGCACTCTCTTTGTTGCTGTAGTTCTATTTAATAATTCATTCGTATGCATTGTAAGCAACTTAATTAATAGAAAATTGTTTCGGATCATTGCTCTATTCTTTTTTATTTTAAATCTGCATGTTTTTCTTTCTTTCCCAGCTACATCTAAGCTGACTTTTATAGGTTCAGCTGAAATTTTACATGGTAAAAGCTACACGAATTGCCATCACACCAAAAGCTTGAACTGATGGTGCAGAGGGATCTCTTCGTGTTAAATAGCTCATTACACCAACACCCTCCCACACGATGGAGTCGGATATACACCCAATCATGCCAAACAACATAAGGAGGCGGTGACACCAGAATTGCCCGGGAGGTCACCCATCCTAGCACTACTTTGGGGTGGCATGCTTAACGCATGGTATCACAAGATTGGCTATTCCTTCCAATACATCACACGCCTCCTCTTTCTACATTTTCCTTTCTTTCCTAGCTAAATCTAAGCTGACTTTTGCAGGTTTAGCTGAAATTTTACAAAGGCCTCATTTACACTAACATTCTCTTCACTTGGGTCGTGGGAAGAAATAATTCAATTTCTGCATTGCCTACACTAGATCACTAGTACGAGGCATAAATACTAACAACGGTCTTGAAGAGGAAGTGGGTTTGGCAAAGAGACCAACGAAGGATTGCCTACCAATGGAGCCACCTCCTAAGGAAATGGATCTCGATTCTAGAACCATCTACTCCAAAGCATCATATAAATCTCTTTGTTTGGTACCACGACAAGGAGGACGCTTTATAGAATCCAAGTCTTAAAGGAGGTCTTTTGCCAACTAGGTGATGAGGGACCAAGATGATGCATTATCATTTTTCCACGTAGAATGACCATAATATGAAGCTAGATTACCTATTCCTCGCCATATTTGACAACAAAAAAGTAATACCTTGTGATCCAAGGCTGTGGAAAAAGGAGTTCCACTTCTTGAAGACCAATTTCCACTAGAAGAACCTTATACATGTCTATGTCGGCTAAAATATAGGCATAGGTCATGTGGGTATGCCCTGAGCATTGGTTTATAAAATTTCACGAAATGATCCAATGCATTACCAATGGCTTCATAGAATAGGTCAAGCTTGAATTATAGTAGTAGGTTAGGAATTTCAATGCAAACTATCATGTTACTAATTGATTCCATAGCCGGATTGGAGGACGGGTATAAGGAACTAACCATGAGAGTTTTCTTGATGTCATTCTAAGTCTAACCATTGAGTACTTCCACATAGTAGTCATCCAATTCGAACAAAATGATAGAAAATCACTTGGCACAGGCCAAAATCTCCATGTTTCAAGGCATTCGAGATCCACTTGTGGAGATTTTGGATGCCGAGGCTAATTCATTAGTCATCCAAATCTATTGATTTATACTAAACTTCCACAAAATTAAAGAGGTTTCTTTTCTAATGGTTGTATTTTAAAGAATCAATTCAGGTCATATTGTTTAAAAGGTGGCCAAATTATCTTTTTCTCATCTAAAGTATTCACCTTTTATGGTAGTCATCTTGAAAATATTTAAATAAATAAATAAAAATTCCCAAAATCAACAATCTAGTTTTAATATATTTTGAGAGGATATAACTTAAAAGTCATTGGGTCAATATCTTATTATATAAGAGGTAATAAAGAATAACAACAACCACAATATATATTTAATTTTAGATAAACTCTTCCACAAAATGTATTGAATATTAACACTTTTTCATGTTTCTCATTTGAATAAGAATGCTTATTTAACCTGTTATTGTAAAGAGTAAATATGTTAAAAGAATGAGAAATATAAATTCTTTTAAAATCACCCTTCATGATTTATTTATTCATACTAGTCCTTTACTGTACCTACTCTTGTAATTTTTATTAGGTTAGGTAAAAAAACAAATTTTGAAGGAATCGGGAACCCTGAACAAGAGATAAGCTTTAAAGCCCAGAAGAGAGGAAAATAACAATAAGGCCCATGGCCGAAAAGGAGAAAAACCGAAAAGGGAACGAGGCTCCCAGAGACTAGAAAGACCAAACCCAACAGGAAGAGAAGATGAAACCAGGAAGCAGAACACGGAACCCTAGAAAAATAAAAAAGGCTTGACTTAACATAGGAATACAAATGCTCGCCACCACCAGTCGAATGAGATTGACTACGAGTAAAAATATTTTGTGTTGGACCTCCACCTTGCCTGCATCACCCGAGGAAGGAGGGCCCACAAGCTCCACAACTGGCCCAATTATAACTTCAAGCTTCCCATTAAATGACATAAGGCCCAGAGACCCGATACCACCATCCTCCTTGCGCATTAAAGCATTTCCACCTACCACCGATTCAAAATCAGGATCCCATCCAATGCATCGAGGATCCTTGTTTGCGTGACTTACTCCACCAGTCAACCGTGAACTAATCTGGATTGATTCACAATAAGCTGCAAGTGAGGGAGCCAACTCTCTCTTGCTCCTACTCCCGAAAACAATAGCCTCCTAACTAGTCTCTTTGTTATCACATGAAGTCTCCAATTTCTCAAATGAGCTTCGTTCCTCCACGTGGACACATTTTAAAAATGAGTCTTTTCATGGAATTTCTAAAGTATTAAGTTGATCCGCATCCAACCAAGAGGTGCCACATTTCCCTGTCGACTGAATGATGCAAATTTGTACTGGGAGAGATGCCCATCAAACCGTAAAACATAGAGAAACATCCATTCGATCAAGGAAATTATATTTTCTTCAAGGATAGAGAATTTAGATTGTTGCAAGGCTCAAACACGACCCTTAGGGACACATCAACTCATTTCTCCTCGAGTACCTAGGGAAAAAATGGCAAGAACAACAAATTCTAACTGTGGAGAATGGAGAAAATAGGAAAACGTGAGTTTTGAAGGGACAGAGCACGGGAGACCCAAAATACGAGCTCTTCCAGAGGAAAAAAATGAACCATGAGACAAATACAAACCCACACATGATCTTAGATCCAGGAGCAGACTAAAAATGGCAATAATATCGACCAAACACCATACGGGAAGGATAAAATGATAGAGGACATGAATGAATAGTTTTTCTAAGGCACAAATGGGGCAAGACCATTTTGAGCACCAACATGTTGTAATGTAGAAGTAAATTTGTAGTTTCCATTAGTTGTGAATAATGTTTATTATACTATGGTTGGGGCTTGGGGGCCAATGAGGAGAATGACTTCTTCTCCTCATTGGAATAAAGGTTGGGAGGTGAGTGTTTCCTACACCCCCTCTTTTTCTTGTTGTTTGAAGAAAAAGAGAAGCTACAAAGTTGAAGATTGGAAGAGCTACCCTTATCTCGGAGTCAAAGAGATCACCCTTGTAATGGTTTTCCTCTTGTTTTAAAGTGAAATATTCAATCTTGTATTTTTGGGAAACATTCTTGTAAACTTATTTTGTTCAAATTGATGAAAGGAGGAACTACTATGTTGTAAAATAATGAACTAAGATTCTTGAGAAAATATTGTATTTTTATCTAGTTATAATTGAAATATTGTAATGGTTGGAAAGAAGGACTTGAAAGTTGTATTCAAATGGGAAATGTATTTCTTTCAAAAATCTGGAAATAAAATTATAGTTTCTTGTGTTTTCCTTCGGTGGAATGGTTGTGTTTGTAATAGAAGAATGAAAGAAAGCTATACTTGATTTTCCTTATTGGAATATATATCATTCTTGTTGTGGAAAGAAAAGAGACATTCTCATTTAGATAATAAGACTATGTATAAGGAAAGGTTGGAATATATTGGCATGCCACTACGCTTGTATGAAAAATATGAAGATGTTGGAATGCAATAAGCTAAACTAAGGTTAACAACAATCAAATTTACCTCAATACTAATTTGGATAATGTATAAATTTTCTTGAATGTCTTGAAGTTGGTTTAAAATGAAGAAATAACATCAACCTATAAAGTAGTAATTGGAGGCACCTTAAATAAATTTAATATTATCATAGAAATCAATTAAAGTAGAAAACATGCTGGAAAATACACTAAATTAAGGTTATGTTTTCGGGAAAGAGAACCACCGCCTGTAGAGCGGTGGTTTCGAACCGCTCGCTTCCCAAGATAGAGCAGCGATCGTTGAACCACCGATCGGGTAGAGCGGTGGTCACAGAACCGCTGGCTTGCTCAAGGTGGTGGTTTCATCACTTTCAACAGAAAAATAAAATTATCGAACCGTGTAAATCTGGGATGAATTTAATCAAAACTAGAGCTTTAAAAATATAATATGAAATTACCAGCAACTAGTAAATGAATAAATTTATTCATTGGAGCATTTAAACCCATTTTTGGGCACCCAAATGTGTAAATAGAGAAATTATTGAAAAATGGAAAAAAACGTATAGGTTCATATTTGTAATATATAATGAACAAAATAATGAAATATTTTTATTAATAAAATATGAGTACAAGATTTGTGAGTATACATACAATGGTGCACTAAATGCAACCATATCCAAATGCAAATCTAGATTTTACACTCCAAATTAAATAATATAATGTCTGGAACTAAGAAATACATTGGCATCCTCATGGAATTAACCTTAGACCCATAAAGGGTTGTTCCTACGATGTTTAACAAACTAAATAAATGAAATGAAACAAAAAGATGAGAAATGATCTCCATGGGAACCCTTCCAAGCTTACATGGCCTCCATGATCCCAAAAACCTAGAAAATAAAAATGAGATAAAATATGTCATAAGAGTATAAGAAAGAAGCCTTAAGGATTTTTAGGGTATTCCTAATCTAAGGGACCAAAATGAATTAATCTAATGGATGAGATTTCACCCTACAATTTTAAGTGATGTGATTTTTTAGGAATAGAAAATTTATTAAAAGGTAAGGGTAATGGGTTGAATGGGGCCACTTAAGGGTTAGGGTAAATTTTGACCTTAGTCTTAGATTATTAATTAAATAAATGACATTGGAATTATAAGGATAAATTAATTAATTTTGAAAAGAGTAACTTAGCTAATGAATAAAAAGGCGTAATTATTGGAATTTGAATGTATAGTTAGATGATTTAGTGTGGGGCATTTTCATTAATTTATTATGAAAGTAAGAACCAAACTAACCTAGGCATACTGACCTAGATGATATCTTAAATAAGGTGATTTAATGGAAACCCTAGTAGAGGATTTAAGACCGAAATGGTTTGGAAGGGATTATAATATTTAATCATTAATTAAGTTTTGATAACCTTGTTGAGATGTGGAAATTTATAAATGAGAAAGATTTAAATCTAGTTGTTGGTTATCTTATTGCAACCTTCCTTAAACAAAAAAATAAATTATTCCATAATTTTTGTAATTAACTATTGGGGATTATCTTGGGTTTTGTGTGTGGAAAATGTGGGTGTTACACTTGTTATAAGAGTCATGGGTTCGACACTTTGACCCTTGGGAACACATGGAAACAAAAATAGTTAACCTAGTACAAAATAAAACTAGATCACACAACATTGCATGATATTTTAAAATGTAGAAAATCCAAAAACCTGGAACAAAACCTAGATGATGATGAACTAACTCTCATCCTGATCTATGTAGGAGGCACAAATTAGATGATGAGTTACTACATGTCGAGTTAAATATATCACCCCAACATAGGTGGTTTCTACTATATTTCCACATATAATATAGACATTATAGGATTTCAATACAAATATACAAGGTGTAATAATCGGTGGATGAGCTAGTCAGCATGATAGAGATCCATCAGTAGAGGCTCATATCCCTTCATGACATAGTGAGGAGTATAGAGAAGATAATTTTGATGTGGACTCAACTAGGTCGATTCACTACGAGAGGGGACATGGAGATAGGGATACATGACATAGAGATAGATCTAGGAGCCCTAGGCCAAGGGATGATTATAAAGAGAGACCTAGGAGCCAATAAACATCAACTACGAGATCATATCGGGAGATCCTGAAGCTATGCCTGTCTCATTATGTTCATGATATAGGAGGATTTTAGTAATAGGCTTGGTTAGTGAGCTTGAGCGGATGTTTGAAGTTTTGCCCATGTACTAGCAACATAAAGGCTCATGTTGTGATTCATCTTCTGAGAGATGGAGTGGGGTTTTGGTGTAGGAATGAGGAGTAGAATTTCCACATAGACTCGAGAGAATGTTACTTGAGAGCTCTTTAAGGAGAAGTTCGGAGTAGATACATATCCAAGAGGTTTATCTAGTAGAGGATCAACGTGTTTCATTACCTATGTCGGGCATCCATGACATTAAATGATTATCAGAGATGGTTTTTGGACTTGCTTGATGATGTTGACTGAACATGTTATGATTCATAGGTTCATGGATTTGGGATGTGTAGTATGCATTCACTTTCTACAGACTTTAGAAGGACTACAATGTAGAAGAAACTAGGGTGGAAGAAATAACATGGTAGAAGTAGAGTGAGGAGCCGTATTCAATAGATGAAAGAGAGTAGGTCAAGGGGGTCATCTCCTCCTCCTCCTCATGGTTGACACGGTTCAACATAGTCCTATTTCAAGCCACCACAATAGCCACATCAGTAGAAATAAAAACACACTCTAACATCCTTTAGGCCTCCACAAAGAAAAGATACACAAAGATGACATAACATGGGACCCCCACCTAGAGGGCCAGTTAGGACATAGGCCCAAATAGGGTTGATTCAAGATGATAATGTCCACATTACTCACAATAGTCCTTGAAAAGGTCATTGAAGTCTACAACACGAGAATCCCAAAGCGACCGGAGAGGATTCGACAATTTGAAGGGGATCAAGAACTTGTTACGGATGCGGTGTATAAGGGAACCATTTGTGAGAGTGTCCATAGAACCCTGTTAATCAGGGTAAGGCACCTATTTTATAGCCTATAGTTGGTGATATGAGACATAGGCATCGATATATGTAGTGGTCAAGAACCACCAGGGAAGAACGTCAGGGTTATAGTGATTGAAACTACGTACTATTGGTGATATCTTTTCATCTCTATTGTTTGATTTTGGCTCTTTTGATTCATTTATTACACCATCATTAGTAGAGTGATACAAGGTGGTGGGAGTTAGGCATGGCCTTAGTTAGGATGGCTTATAGAGCCAAGCTCTCGGTAGAGATCCTTATTTAAGGAGTGTGTAGTGGACCTAGGACCCTTCACCATGACCTTAGATATTTGTATCCTTCCTTTGGGTTCATATGGAGTTATCTTGGGCATGGATTGCTTATCTACACACGATCTAGAGTGATTTGTTACAACAAGGTTATATCTTGTTCGAGACAATTTGGGGGTCGAGTCGTTGATAGTTGGAGTTAGGAGACCCATCTCTATTTGCACCATATCCACCATGTAGCTAAAGCAATGTGTGTGTTGGGGATGTCGGCTTTTCTACCATAATCATTAGTGATAGATAAGAGGATGATACTCATGGGATTTCACCTAATGATCATTATATGCGCAGAGGAGTTTTCGGTGTTTTTCCTAGTGAGTTACTGTGTTTAGCTCCCCACGTGAGATAGAATTTCATATTGATTTTGTTCCTAGAGCGGAGCCTATCTCACACACTCTATTTAAGATGACCCCCTTTGAGCTATGTAATCTCAATTTGTAGTCCGAGGGCATTCTTAAGAAAGGCATAATATTTTCTAGTGTATCTCCTTAGGGTGAACCAATGATTTTTGTGAAGAAGAAGGACATATCTTTGCATTTGTGTGTGGACTACGAGATAATCGAACAAAGTAACGATCAAGAATCGTTAGCCCCTTCCACACATTGATGAATTTTTGATCGGATGAATGGGGATACGCTTTTTCTAAGATAGATCTTAATTATAGCTATGATAAGTTGAGGATTGCAAAGGCATATATCCACAAGATAACTTTCTATATGAGGTATGGCCACTATGAGTTCACAACAGTGCCATTTGGTCCGACAAATGCCCGTACAATTTTTATGAGTTTGATAAATGGGGTATTCAGAAATTTTCATGACCATTTTGCACTCATGTTTCTTGATGACATATTGATATACTCATGCATGCGTGAGGATCACGGAGATACCCTTCGATAGGATCTACGGTTTCTTTTAGAGAAACAACTTTATGGGAACCTAGAGAAGTGTGCATTCTTTCAGACAAAGGTTCAATATCTAGGTCACATTACTTTTGGGGAAGGTATCATAGTCAATTCTTCTAAGATTAGAGCTATCATGGATTGGCTAGTACTAACCAATGTGATTGAGGTGCGTAGCTTCATGAGATTGGTAGGTTATTATAGGAGGTTTGTTTAGAATTATATCGTATGTCGCAACCCATCACTTCCATTCGAGTTAAAAGAGTAGAAGTTTTTTTGTCAAATAGATGTGATCAACCCTTCTCGACACCGAAGGAATGCCTTATGAATGCACCTATTCTAGCAGTGCCAGATCCTTAGAGATATTTCTTCATATGCTCAGATGCTTCTTTGATAGGGATAGGGGATGTATTGATGCATGATGACCATGTAGTAGCTTTTGAGTCTCGAAAACTCAAGGATTATGAGCTCAACTATCCTATTCATGACCTTGAGATTGTGATGGTTGTATGTGCTTTGGTGCAATGTGATGGGTTTCATTATTCCCTTCATTTAATCAACTTCTTGTTGATGTCATATGAAACCAGGGGTGTGTCTAAAGTTATATGCAACAAGAGTAATCTTATCAATCTAGTAGTTTACTATAGTTATCTTTTGTATTTTCTAGGGGATATTTTCAATGTCTTAAGGACTTCTTGGTAAAACCTTATTTAAATCATACTATGAAAACTTATTGAAAGTAAAAACATTGAAAGATTTGTTGAAAGGAAACACATTGTGAAGAATGGAAGCAAACACACTTCTTTGTTGGAAATAAACACACTTGCTTCTGAAAGTAAACACACTCAATTTAGAATGCTTGAAAATGATTGCAAGAAATATAAGAATCCATCTAAACACCTAGAGGAACAAGTATAAAATAGAGTTTAACTGGAAGAATTAAAACCATACAGAATTAATGATCTAGATATTTGCAAAAGAAATATAAATACCAAATAAACAAATATCCCGGTCCTTAAGGAGTGGGCCCTTGCTCCTCCTTGAATCGGGATTTAACAACTCTGTAATTATCTCAAACAGAATGGCTATTTTATTTATAAAACATTCAAGATTACAAAATGTACTCGATCTCGAGTACTTATTCTATATTTCTCTTCTATGTTCTATATCTATCTCATATCATATTCTATTGTTATATCTATCTACCGTAGGTCTACTTTTATATAAATTTTACAATGATAGTTGTCTCAATGATTCTGATGAAATTGAATTGCACCTAAAATAGATGCTTGAGTCGGATTGTGGCTGATCGGACATGTACCGTAAGATAACTATACATGGATCTGCGATAAGAAATCTTCTCATCCTTTCCCGATTGAAAGGATCATTGATGAAAAATATCTGGATGTGGTTAGAATAGATAACTTCATTTGGTTCGGAACTTTAGAGAAGTTCCAACCATAGGAAATTGTTAAGATCAAAACCGTGAGAGTTTCGTAGTTATACCTAGGAGTTATATAACTAAGTGTGAAAATTCTAGAACTAAATACTGGAGTTCAAACTAAGTTTGAAAGTTCCGGAACTAGATGATGACTATGTGATGTAGTTCCGGAAACTAGCTTGGAAGTTCCATAACTAAGCTATGTGGGAACAAATGCTACCAAAACATACTGAATGGTACCTGCTTCATTTGCTTGACTGATTAGACCTTCTTTATTACAAAACTGAATTTCAAACACACACTTCATCAGGAATTTCAGATCTTTTAAACATTAGAATCACAATCAATAAAGATACAGACAATTACATCCTAACTCATATCAGATCAACTAAAAGTCAAAAATGCAATCGAACTTAATAAAAGGAGATTAATATGAATCATATATTATACATTAATCGGGCATATTATAGACTCATCACAATGGTGAAATTTCATTTTAGGCAGGAGGTTTATTCTCAAGACAGATCACTTGAGTCTCCGACATCTCTTCACATAGCTTAATCTCAACATTCGTCAACGATGTTGGATGGAGCTTCTTTGTGAGTATGATATGGAGATAGATCATGTGAAGGGGAAGGAGAATGTGGTTATGGGAGCCTTGAGTCAACGGAGACATTTGGTTATGGAGATAAACTTTATTACAAACTTAAGGACCAAGATCTTACAAAAAATTCCACATGAAAGCTTCTACCTTTCGGTTAGAGGAGACATCAAGTCTCGGATATTACTTGAGGGGAAGTATGATGGATTTTAATTAGAGTTAGATGGTCTTCTCGGACATAGGGGTTGAATTTATGTACCCAGAGATGGAGGTTTGAGACAGGATATTTTGATAGATTCTCATCATGTACACTATTCATACCATCTAGGGGTGCGGAAGATACACACAACTTTGAGATAGTTGTATCCTTAGAGAGGGATTTAGAGAGATGTAGCTCATTTTCTATCTCTATGTTTAGAGTGTCAAAGGGTTAAGGTTGAGCATCCAGTGGTCTTCTTTACCCATATGTTATATCTGGAGTGGAAATGGGACACCATTTCCATGGATTTCATAGTAGGTCTACCTACGTCGCAATACCACCATGATGCCGTTATGGTCACAAAGTGGATAAATTGAAAAAAGTGGCCCATTTTTGTTCGGTGAAGTCTACCTATAAAACTAGTGCAAAGGCACGAGTATATCTAGATGAGATTGTTAGATTGCATGGGATTCTGTGGAATATTATTTGTG
Source organism: Taxus wallichiana var. yunnanensis (assembly GCA_018340775.1). NCBI lineage: Eukaryota > Viridiplantae > Streptophyta > Pinopsida > Cupressales > Taxaceae > Taxus > Taxus wallichiana. The sequence continues at coordinate 1,021,890,694 of CM031242.1, forward strand.
ATCGTGATCCCTTATACATCTCTCATTTTTGGACTACCATGCAATATGCCCCGGAATAGACATTAATTTAAGTACAACCTATCATCCTGAGACATATGGATAGACTGAGGTGGTGAATAAGATTTTAGAGGACATGCTTCGGATGTACGTTATGGATCATCAGTCAAGATGGAAGGAGTATTTGTACTTGGTTTAGTTTTCCTACAATAACTTTCAAATTTCTATTGGTATGGCTCCATTTCAGAACTATATGGTAGGGAGTGCAAGACACTGCTGAGTTGGGACATGTTATAGGAAAAGGTATCTCTTGGGTTATCTTTATTACAAGATATGGAGCAACAGGTTGTCATGATTGGATAGTGATTACATGAGGCTAAGGATAGCCAAAAGAAGTATGTATATTTGAGGATGACAGACTATAATTTTTAGGTGGGCATGAAGGTTTTTCTTCATCTCGGCCCTCATAAGAGCCGTATCCATTATACAAAGCCTCTAAGCTATCTCCTAGATTTGTGGGTATTTTTAGATCTTCAAGTGTATTGGTCCCTTAGGGTACCGTCTAAGCATTACCATAAATCTTGTCTCACGTCCATGATGTGTTTCATGTTTCTATTCTTAGGAGATACATATCATATCCTTCTCATGTATTGGATTGGACCATGTTGTAGGTGAAAGAAAAGGGTAGATGAATTTGGAGGCCATGTGCATCATAAAGTGTACGACCACAGGGCCTTCGAGGCTACGAGATTGATTAGGTGCGAGTCCAATGGGATAGGTATGATGAGACTACAACTACTTGGGAGGATGCTACTTTGTTACGGGTCCAGTTTCCACACCTATTTTAGTGACTTTCTAGAGGAAGTCTAATATAAGGGGAAGGGGATGTAGTGCCCACTCCTCTTTGACACATATTACACACTAATTTTTATTTATCATGGATTATAGACATAGACCTTATTGTGTTATTTTGGATTAACATGATGTAGATGGTAGATATATTCTGACTATTGATATATTGTGATTTATATTATGGTTTGTATGGATTCTTAGAGGCATGATAGACATTCTATATTGATGATGATGTGTTGTTAGCTTATATATATATACTGACATTCCAAATTCTCATTGTATTGACCATGTTATGGTGTTCGAACTAGTCCTGTGATCTTACTGATATTGATGTAATGGTAGAATAGAAATGTTTATGAAATTGTAAACAAATGATAGCATTGCTTAGCTTTGATGATGATTTCGTGTTATGATGATTTTCCTTATGGATGTACATCTATTTTATTACTAATATATTTAATGTGGTCATGAGGCCAAAGAAGGTATTGTTTGATTTTATAGGTGATTGTATCACAAAAAACAAATGGGGGTTAGGATTACAACCATAGAATAATATTTGATGGTTGTAATGATGGTCACCATGGAAACTTTGTGTTATGTTACTGTTGTTTATGGTTAGGATGTTAGGAGGTCCCCATGGGGGGAAAAAACTCAAATTATGACCATGGGATTTGTGTGTATGCATTTTATTATTGCATTATATTTTACTTTTGTATTATTGATTAAATGTAACCTTGTTAGTAATTAAGTATTTTAATTAAGTTGATTTTTGGATGTGACCATAAGAGGGCATTTATTTGGGTAGATAGTCCTTTTGATCTTGTGATTTGAAGTTGTATTTAATTATTTTTCTTGGTGTGTACTCAACCCATCTCCCCAAACTCGAAATTTGACTTTGAAGAAATTTTTAGAGGATTGTGGGACAAGTTAAGCTCATCCCATACCTCTTAAATTCATCTACCAACTATACATATGGGATAAGGGGTTAAAATTAGGCCCCATTATGTGATTTGGATGGTAAAAGGTGGATTTATTGCACTTTTTCTTACATGATTTTAAATGGTCTCCTTTTGAGGTATGGAGTATAGATTACTTATTGTAAGAGGCTAGTCATATCCTCAACCACCTAATTACTAACCTTGGGTTTGATGTTTGACTTGGGAGGATGTGGAGTTGAGGATAAGTGATGTGGCATCCTACATGGAGCCACCTCACCCTCCTCTTCTCCTTTTTCTATTTATTCATGTTTATTTGATGTGTTGGGGTTACTCATTTGGATTTGAACACTTGTTCTTTTGGAATTTTCTTGGATTTTTTCGTTGGAGCTTTTGGAGATTTCTTTGGGAAGAATTGCTTGGTTTTGGAAGAGGGAAAAGTTTGTTGAAGATTGTGGAATCTTGTGATGGAAAGGTAGGGACTTTGCCTTTGTTTTTAATTACTTTTTTTATGTGTGTGTACAAAGAAAATGGTTATATGTTGTGCTTTGTTTTGGGTTGGGTAGTTTTGGCCTTGAGAAAAGATGTAGGAGATGGAAAATGGGACCATTTTGGGAGGGAAAAGGTAATTATGTTGCATAGTGGATGGAAAAGGAAAGTTATGTTGAATAATGGAGAGAGTATGAGTGGGAGTTCCACCTTTGTTGAGAGAAAAGGGAAAATTTCTATACTTTGTGTATTTTCATTGGGAGGAAAAGGTGTTGAGAAGTTGTGAATTTTGAGGCATGTTGGGTTGAACTCCTATCTCAAATTTGGGAGTTAGAAGGAGATGATTCCCATTGTTAGAATGAGATGTATGCATTTTGTTATTGTATTTTGGTGTTGAATGTATTGCTTGAAATGGTAGTATGTGTGTTGTAATGTGGAAGTAAATTTGTAGTTACCATTAGTTGGAAAACTTGTTTATTCTACTATGGTTGGGGTTCTAGGGCCAATGAGGAGAATGGATTCTTATCCTCATTGGAATAAAGGTTGTGAGGTGAGTGAAATCGCTCTGGGATTGATTTTGAATTATCGAGTTATCTTTATTCATTTTTTCAAATGTTCATTTCCTTAGATCCCCAAAATGTGAAGTCTAAAAACTTTGATCCTTTCTCCATTTTTTCACTTGATCTTTGGTCTTCTTCAACATTTCCATTGGCCATTCATTTTCCCTCCCATTTCCATTACCAAGCCTTCCTATAACCTGATTATTAGATTTGAAATGTGGGCTCACATGATTAAACCAACCCTTCAATTTGGTGACTCACGGGATCACCTGCCTGCTAGGTGAAAAGATCAGTTGCCTTTAAGTATCCATTGGGCACGAAGTCATGTATGATATCATGGTACTGATCTTGCATTTTGAATCTTGAACCTACCTTGCTGCTTGTACTCTCAATTTTCATAAGAAAATATTGAGAATGAGGTTTCTAAGAGTAAAAAATTGGCTTGACCTGGATTTTTCACCAGTCTAGAAATAGATTGTGCATGAGCAACAAAACACCACAAAACACTATGCACAAAATCAAAAGATCATACATGCCCAAGTGGAACATGCAGAGTGTGCACAAGAACTTATTTTGCTGAAATAAAACTTACCTACTCTACGCTAACCAGAAGGAAAGGGAACTCAAACAAATACTTCAACTGACAGGGAGAGGTATCTTCCGTTTCTCAAAATAGGCAGCCATGTATATGATTTGGAGCTGAACATGGCTGTTATAATGAGTGAAAAACCAAAAAGAGGCTGATCCTCCACCCAAATAACTAAAGTGTCAACATCAATCAAAAATAATTCCTCAAGCTACTTGGAATTGGATTTCTAGAGGGGTTGATGGCGACCCTTGGCACTTTATATATCATCCTCATACCTGCAAAGGGGCATGACTAGGTTTTGCTTCTCCATGGCGGAAGGTTCTTGCAGTTAAAGGATGAATGATGAGGAAGTGAATGTTGTAATTTTTATGGACACCTTCTCATCTAAAAATTCCTCCAAGTCTAATAGGAGATCAAACTCTTTGATGTCCTACTGCAAGTGTTAGTTCCATGAGGGGAATAGAGTCATGATTGCACAACTTCATATAATGGAAGAGAATGAAAGATGTGGAAAGAAAAATTGATGGAAATGGATGTAAAGAAATTCAGAACTCGAGAGAATTGGTTATTGACCAAATGGAGTTGCTAGATGTGTTTAAAAGTGCCTCCAAAGGCTAAAATATTCACCAAGAGCACATCAAACCCGATGAAGTGAAGTGGTAAGGTGCTTTAAGACCTCCCACCAGGCGTGCTAGAACTATTGATACGGTTGCATGGTGGCTTAAGATTTGTTGTTTGATAATGAGACAACTTAGATTGATGAGAAAATCTAACTCCGGTGTCCCAATGGGCATGCAAAAATTGTTGATACTGGTCATACGATGGCTTAAGATTTGTTGTTTAATAACAAGACATCTGGAAAAGATGAGAAAATATAATTCCGAGTCTCCCACCCAAAGATGCCAAAACTATTGACGTGAAATTACAACATCCATGAATAGCCTTAGATGTGTGTGGGCATTGGGTGTAATTTGTGCAAAATTGGACCATCTCTCAAGTCATGGGACTTGCAGGCTTGAGATGACCCTCCAGAGAAATTTGGTTCTTGCTCCTAAAATTCCTACCACAATCTACTATAATGCAAGAAAACTATCTAATCCTAATCTAACTTTCCAAGGGACTAGGGTGAGAGAGTGCATGAAAAGAAAGCCTACAATAAAGCAGTGATACACCAAAAAATGAATTTGTTGATCACAAATCCAACTGCCTGAAATGGAGAGAGGTGAGCAATGGAGAGGATGGACAAGATGCATCCCAAACCAAAGATAGATTTCACACATAACACCACTTCAAATCCATTAAATAGAGCTCCCAAAACCTGTAATAGGCATAAGAGATATGCATAGTTTACCCTACAAGGATGAGAGGTAAGAAGAGACAATAAAATAAGCAAAGGATGGAAAAAATGCATTATGAAACAAATTTTATTAGTCCATGAGTTTTCGTAGTACATCATTAGTGGGAAAGAGGCAAGAAAATTCCATTACAAAGAAAAGAGAGGAGGCTTAAGCTCCACATTCAACCCTAGGGAAGAAGGAGAGAGGGGGTAGGAGAAAAAAATGACCCACTTTAGAAAAATTCCCCTCCTTACAATCTATAAGAAGAATGAGAGAGAAAGGAGAGAAGAATTCAAAATCCTCCTCCAACCACCAAAGAAATGCATTGAATTCACTGTAGAAATGATGGGTTCCACTGCAAAACCCATGCCTCCATGTGTTGTTCCTTGTTGGGAAAGAAAGGTAGATCATACTTCATTATGGATGTAAGTGAGAATCCTGAAAGCCTAATAAATGGTGGAGTGTACTTGAAATTATTCGTGGGATTCATGATTCATCTTTCATTGAATCGACCTTCCGCCAAACTTTTCCAAATTGCGTTGGGTTTGGATTCTATCCTTGCAAGATCCACATGGAAACCAGATGCATTATTAAGATTTTTCCTACCTTTTAGGGTCCTTTAAATGCGACGTTCGACACTTGGCACCGTTCACAAACATGTTGATTTACTCCCTTGGGTGAGTAAAGGGCCCCACTATATATAATGTCAAAACATATTTTTGGGTGGGACCTTTATAATTAGCTCCATGTGGAAACCACCGTGTGGATTTCAAGACTTTACCCCCTCCTTTCACTCTTGAATTAGTGACGGTTGGAAACTTGGCATCATCCACAAGCCTTCTCTGCTTTCATTGTGTTTTGGATAAGTCCCTTATATTTATGAGAAACTATTTTAGACCCTATATACATGGAGGTCCTACGCACGTTTGGGGACCTGCCTTTAGATTTCACCTTTGAAGTTACACCGATGAGGCATGTGGAGGCTTCTGCTGACTCTTCCCATGATTAGAATTTTCTATGGCTGATTCGCCTTTACGTCTATTTAGGAGAAACTTGTGGGACCCTAGACATGTGGAGGGACAATGCACATTTGGGGACCTACCTTTGGATTTTACCTTTGCAGTTGTGCTGATGAGGCACGTGGAGGCTTTCGCGGCTCTTCCCATGCTTAGACTTTTCAATGGCCAGTTCTACCTTTTCCTCCTATTTAGGAGTGAATTTGTTAGACCCTAGACACATGGAGGGCCAGTGCACATTTAGGGACCTACCTTTGGATTTTACCTTTGAAGTTGTGCTAATGAGACATGTGGAGGCTTTTGTTGGCTCTTCCCATGCTTAGAATTTTCAATGGTCGATTCTTCCTTTCTCAGGCTTTGACCACGTCGAGAGCCTCGTGCTTTTTGGGGACTGTGTTTTTATTTTACCTTTGAATTTGTGCTGATGAAGCACATGGAGGATTTCACTAGCTCTTCCCATGCTTAGATATTTCAACATCCAGTTCTACCTTTTCCACCTATTTAGGAGTGACTTTGCTTTGACCCTAGACACGTGGAGTGCCGGACCACATTTGGGGACCTGCCTTTGGACTTTACCTTTGAATTTGCTTTGGTTGAACACTTGGCATCGTCCGCGAGCCTGCTATGTGCTTGAGATCCATGTGGGGTCAAGAACATCCCTAGGGTCTCTGTTTTTGTTGCACCTTTTGAAAGTGCGCTTATTTGAGATGACACATGGAACCTTCCATGGCTTTGTTGCTTTTACCTTGAGTTGACTCAATCTGGGCTTTATTTTAACTTACTAAGTTTACTTTCTTCATTTTTTCAACTGTCTGCTTTCTCTAGATCCCTAAAAATGTGAAGTCTGAAAACTTTGAGCCTTTCTCCATTTTTTCACTTGAGCTTTGGTCTTCTTCAACATTTTTTTTCCATTCATTTTCCCACCTTCCATTGCCATTGTCGAGCTTTCCTATAACGTGATTTTTAGATATGAAATGTGGGCTTGCATGAATGAACTAACCCTTCAATTTTCTCATGTGTAAGGTCATGTTTGATCAATTTTTCCTAAGGGGAAAAATTAGATAACAATTTGGTGACTCGTGGGATCACCTCCATGATAGGTGAAAAGATTAGTTGCCTCGAGGTATCCATTGGACATGGAGTTATGAATGATAGCCTGATACTAATCTTGCATTTTGAATCTTGAACCTACCTCATCATTGCTTGTAATCTCAATTTTCATAATAAAATCTTGAAAATGAGGTTTCTTAGAGTAGAAAATTGTCTTGACCTATATTTTTCACCTATTTTGAAATGGACTATGCATGAGAAACAAAACACCACAACACACTATGTAAAAAAGGGAAATATCATACATGCCCAAGTGGAAAATGCAAAGTGTGCACAATAACTTATTCTCACGAAAGAAAACCTACCTACTCTACACTAATCGGAAGGAAAGGGAACTAAAGCAAATCCTACATCCGGCAGGGAGAAGTAGTTTCCCTTTCTCAAAATAGGCAACCATGTATACGATTTTGAGTGAACATAACTGTAGAATGAGTGAAAAAGAAAAAAGAGGTTGATCCTCCACCCAAATAACTAAAGTGTCAACATCAATAAAAAATAACTCCTCAAGCTTCTTAACATTGGATTTATGGAGGGGTTGATGGTGACCCTTGGTAGTTTGTATATCATCTGCATGCCTGCAGCAGGTGGGCATGACCGGTTTTTTTCTCCATGGCGCTAAGTTATGGTGGTTGAAGGATGAATGACGAGGCGGTGAATGTTGTAATTTCTATGGGCCCCTCATGAAAAAATTCCTCCAAGTCGATAGGAGATAAAACTCTTCGATGTTCTACTACAATTGTGAATTTATGAGGAAAATGAAGTCATGATTATACAACTTAATATAATGGAAGAGAATGAAAGATTTGGAAAGAAGAATTAGTGTAAATGGATGTAAAGAAAGTCTGCAACTCATAGAATCGATTTTTGACCAGATGGAGTCACTAGATGTGCTTGAAAGTGCCTCCAAAGGCAAAAATCTTCACCAAGATAACATCAAACCTGATGAAGTGAAGTGGTAAGGTGCTTGAGGCGTCCTCCCGGAGCATGCCAAAACTATTGAATACGGTCACACGGTGGCTTAATATTTTCAGTATGATAACGAGACACCTTGGAAAGATGAGAAAATCTAGCTCCAGTATCCCACCAGCGTGCAAAACTATTGATAGGTTTAGATTTGTAATATATATCCAAACAAAAATTGAAATATTTTTTAGTAACAAATTATGAGTACAAGATTTCGAGTATACGTATAATGGTGAAGTAAATGAAACCATATCCAAATTAAAATCCAAAGTTTACACTCCAAATTAATGAATATAATGTCTAGAACTAAGAAATACATTGGAATCCTCATGGAATTAACCCTAGAACCACAAAGGGTTATTCCTACCATGTTTAAAAACCTAAACAAATGAAATGAATCAAAAATATGAGAAATGATCTCCATGGGAACCCTTCCAAATTCCATGGCCTCCATGGCCTCTATGCTCCCATAAACCAACAAAACAAAAATGAGATAAAATTAGGTCATAAGAGTATAAGAAAAGAATGCTCAAGGATTTTAGGGTATTCTAATCTAAGGGCCCAAAATGAATTAATCTAATGAATGAGATTTCACCGTACAATTATAAGTGATGTGATTTATGTCGAATGGAAAATTAATTAAAAGGTATGGGTAATGGGTTTAATGGGGCCTCTTAAGGGTTAGGGTAAATTGTGACCTTAGTCCTAGGTTATTAAGTAGATAAATGACTTTGGAATTATAAGGATTAATTAATTAATTTTGAAAAGAGTAACTTGAATAATGAATAAAAAAGGGGTAATTAATGGAATTTAAATGTATAGTTAGATGATCTAGTGTGGGACATTGTCATTAAGTTATGAAGAAAGTAAGAACCAAACTAACCTAGGAATATTGACCTAGATGATATCTTAAATAAGGTGAATTAACTAAACCCTTGTAGAGGACTTAAAACTGAAATGGTTTGGAAGGGATTATAATATTTAATCATTAATTGATTTTTTGATAACCTTGCTGAGATGTGGAACTTATTAGACAAGAAAGATTTAAATCTAGTTGTATATCTTGTTGTAACCTTGCTTGAACAAAATAATATATTATTCCGTAATTTTCCTAATTAACTATTGGGGATTATCTTGGGTTTTGTGCATGGAAAATGTGGGTGTTACACACACAAATCCAAAATCATCATTCCATATTATGGATCAAGAAAAAACAAATTAAGGAAACAAAACAATCATACCATGCTCTACATACAAAACATAATCACACACAACAACAAATTTCATCTAAAATATACATACAATAACACCAAAGAAGGATCAAAGATCCTACCAAGAGCTTTCCAAGTCTCTAAGCTATCCAATCCACTTCCAAGTAAGAGCTCAAAGTCTCCAACTCCAAAATCACTCCAAAGTAGAGACAAGAAAAAAGTCCTCTTCCTCCTACATGAGGAAGTATTTGAAGAAAAACAAGAAAAAATTCCTCACAAATGAGGGGTGACATGTGTCACCCCTCTCTTCCCTCCAAACCAAGATTCAAAAAATCAAAGAGAGAAAAGATAAATTTCATTTTAGCATTAATCCCCCAAATTCCCTAAAATTTTAGTAAGTGAAACACATCCAAATTTTTAGAAACACATAACCCAAGAATATTATAAGTATGGTGAATTATGAGAGGTCAAATGGGAGGTAAAAATCCAAATTTCACCAAGAAATGAATCCCTCTTACATATAGGTAGGGTCTAAGGGCTCTTTTTCATGAAAAGAGAACCCCCAAAGATAAACGGGGTCCCAAACATTGCCATTTTAAGACCAATTTTGGGTTTGGAAAATTTGGCACAATAATAGAGGTTGTGGGGCCCACCCAAGGGGTTTTCATGTGATGCAAAACTCCCCAAAAATTAATTAATCTAATAAACTTCTAACACAAGTGGGGACCATTAATTCTCCCAAACTAGTTTAAAAATACTAATAAAACACAATTACATAAATTACACAATTTTGGAGTAACCCATTCTACCCCTTAACATTTATGCCACAAAACACACATACAGGATACAATCAATCATGTAAGGATAAAAGGCTTAACCTGATTGGCCACTTGAGCATCTTGAGTTCCCACCCTAAAACCCACATTCTCCTTTCATTGTTATCTACACACTCATTGCAAAACGTTAAAACATATATATCCAATATGTATATAAATTCAATAAAAATGACAATAAATGATCATGTTTAGAATGCTAACAATGAAATAATAAATTTCAACCAATGATGATCATATACTATTAGCATGCATCCATAATTAAGCAAGATGTGAGCTTTGACTACAATAATCATGATAATATTCTATGGAAGGAAAGAAACACTCTCATCTTCAGAAATCAGAAGGTCAATTTCAAAAAGGTCAGTCTTTGGGCTAATTTCCTCAATTAAAGAGAACTCCAAACTCATTAAGGTGAGGTCCAAAATTCCTATTCTATTAGAGAAGAGGAAGTTCTCAAATATTTCACCTTCATTCCGCCTCAAGTCAGTTTCCCATCCACTAAAATCCAATGGCCTAAACTCGAAAGGGGAAAATTCAAAATTAATTTTAATGGGGCTTATAAAGGTAACCATGGCCTGGCTAGTGGAGGTGGCATAATTAGGGATCATAATAGGGATTGGATCTTAGCCTATGTAGGTCCTTTGGGGACTCAAAGTAATATTGTGGTTGAATCTTGGGATCTTCTCTGGGGTGTTAGTCTTGCAAAAGAGAAAGGAATTAAACATATCCTTTTTGGGGGACTCTCTTGTCATTTTAAATGCAATCAGTAAGACTATTCACAATAATTGAATCTTGGGAAATATTACTAATGATACTAAGTAACACCTTAAGTACTTTGATTTCCATATCATTACTCATATCCATCACATAGGAAATGCTTTTACGAGACATATTGGTGAATGAGGGAGATCAAAATTATGATTACAAGGTGTCACAAAAAGGTGAGGTCATACCTACACATATTAATCATAATATCAATCATAAAAATTTGTAAGCACTTCACCTTAAGCAACACAAGGGAGAATAATGGGTTCATTTTCCAATATTGCAAAAGCATGTATGGCTTAAGCTATTTTTGGGAAGACAATTCTAATTTAAAAATTACAAACCTCAAAGTGTTGTGCATTGTCTGGCTGCCATGCGTGGTGATAGAACTAGATTCGAGCCATCCAGCCATGGGCGTATTGTGGAGGATAAGTCCATGTGGCACCTTTTTTGAATTGGGGGTTTCAGGAACTTTATCACCAGACTCCAAGGGCATGATCCCTCGCTTTCTTGTGGGATTTTAGACCGGCATGGAATGAAGGGAAAGTGGTGATTCGTGGCATGGAAATAGAAATGCTAGAGGAAGCCATAGCCCATGCTACTTGAATGGACATATTAAAAGGTATAAAAATCTTCAAGGATAGGAATTAGAGAGAGTATGAAATCAATACTTTCTTTATCAGAAAGGAAACTATCAATTACTTCACCGATGTTATGACTCATACCTACATTCCTGGGGTGTGGAGAGAGGTCTTCCTGCACATCAAGAAGTATCTAACTCTTGAGGGTAAGTATCCCAAGATATATACTCACCACTTCTCATTTCGAACATGCTTAGACATAAGAAGTTTCTCAAGATCCCCTTCTATCATTTTATGTCTCCTACCACCTTGGTGAGGGGTTTCCAATCGAGTAACGTGGAGTCTCCCATCCATGATGGCCTCATTCTTCTCCTTTTTTGTAATGGGAATCCGACCAGGGATAAACAAATGCCCCCAATTGAAAAGGAGGAGGATATTACCCTAGTTGAGTTTCGTCCAAAATGAGCGAAAGAAATATAGGTCCTAAGTAGATGGGTGATGGGAAGAATGGGGAAGGGATGGAAAATTAGGAATCCAGTCCATCAAAGGGGAAGAATAAAGTTACCTCAGAAGGAGAGCATGGTAATGATATGTGCAAGAACAAAGTTCAGTACTTGGAGACGGTTGTCCCGGTCCCGAAAGAGACTAACCCAAAGGGTGAGAAATGGAATGATTGACAATATTAAAGCCACCAAGAAAATATGCTTGGCCCAGAAGAACATCTGTGGGGATATCAAGTAGTTGGATTCTTTGGTTCGAGATTTGGGCGTTCGTCTAGATGTTGTGGAAAAAGAGAAGTGGAAAAGGAGGTGGATCAGTTATGATGAAGAGGAAGAGGAGGAGTCTGAGGAGGAGGAGGCGTCTGAGGAGGAAACTAAGGAGGACGTCAACGAAAACCCCCAGATGAAGCTGAATTTGGATTCTATCACGAAAGAGGAGACCAGGAGGTTAATCCCTCCAAAAAAAGTAAAGCTAACTAACGAAAATTCTTCCAAACCGTCTATGGACTTTCAGGGAATTTTCTCTATTTTTCTTATTTAATGGCTTAGTTCTCTTAGTTATGATGAAGAGGAAGAGGAGGAGTGTGAGGAGGAAGAGGCGTCTGAGGAGGAAACTAAGGAGGACGTCAAGGAAAACCCCAGATGAAGTTGAATTTGGATTCTATCACGAAAGAGGAGACCAGGAGGTTAATCCCTCCAAAAAAGTAAAGCTAACTAACGAAAATTCTTCCAAACCGTCTATGGACTTTCGGGGAATTTTCTCTATTTTTCTTATTTAATGGCTTAGTTCTCTTCTTATCACTATTTCTTGGACCTCCTTCACTATTTTGTATTTAAGTTTGTTTAATTCTAGGGTTCCTTTTCCTTTTTGTCCAGCTTTGCTTCTATCACGATGTAATCTTTTGTACTCGGCCTCTGGGATCCTGTCCTTCTTTTACCATATCTAATAATAAAAATGATAATATGCTATTTTCTAAATACACCGATGTTAACAAGGTATGAAATGATAACATATTCCATGATAGGTCAAAAAGGATCAATCTGTATCATGTAATGCTAGAAACTAAAAACATATGCTGAAATTAAACCATGATAATAATAACTACTAGATTGGCACCCCACACCCTATCCATCTCATGAGTCATCAAAATTTCCAATTGAAATAACATAATATCCAAATATAGCTATAAACCATGTCTAAAATCCACTATCGAAATGATTCAACAAGAAAATATGGTGAAAAAATGGTGCGCACTACATACCCCTCTCCTAAAATTAGACTTCCTCCTAGAAGTCACTTGGTGAGATAGGGATTTGACCTCACAAGGTATCGTGTCATATCATGTGGTTGTTAGTCACAAAAATTATGTCCCACAAATTGAGAATTGTTCATGTACTAAGTGTTTATTTCATTTAGAGTAATTTAATTAAAGAAACTTGCAGGGTTCAAGGAAATCATTAGTAACATCATTTTGTAAAACCCCTACATGGTCACATGTAAGTGAAGGTTCAAAATTAAGGTCTTGTTAAGGGAAATGTGTTTTTTTCTCAACAAACATGGCTCACCAAAATAACATGGTTTAAAGTCAAGTGTATTTTTAAATGGGAGAAAAATAATCAAGGAAAATTATAGCTTCTTTAAGATTCATTTGCATCATCGTCTCGACCTTTCTAAAAGGGTTCACATAAGTGGATGTTTAACAAAAGGTCCATATTTAAATGAAATTATTGATGGGTGAGCCAAAGAACATAATGGTTGTTTCAAACATGGTTAAAATTTTATAAATAAATGATGTGTAGGAGTGTATTAATGGAACCCATCCAAGGTGTCACAACTACCACACAAGAAAAGGTTTCCAAGTTTATGTGTGGTTTCACCTTCTAGCTCACAATTAACTTTAAATTTTTGAAAAAGGTTCACAAGCCTCTCAAATTTGGTCCTAACATAAACATTATTCGTTAATGGTTCAAAGATGAAGATTTACTCGATACCAATATAATTAAGGGGAAGAAGACTTGATTTGTTAATTATGTTTACATTTACATACTGATAGTACTAGTAAATTGTGGTTGAAATATATAGACAACCATCAAGTTAGGATTGCTTTTCTAGTTTGGTTTCAGCGTTTGATAGCATGTGCGCTTTTCTAGGACATCTAAATTTTGGTTAAACATTTACTTTAGAAAACTCATAAGGGATAGTTTAATTTATTATTGTTTAACATTTACCTAAGTTTCCACCATGATAGAACAATTTCATCATTTTCTACATCCTTACAAAGCCACATTTCCTTAATGAAACAACAAAATTTCAATTCAATAAGACATATGAGAATATATGATGAGTTAGGAGAACAAAATACATTCAAAGGGGAAATTTCCAAAACCTATCAAGGTATTATGTAATTTACAAAATTATAACATGGATAGGTTACCAAAAATTTCTATTCATACCTTACTCAAGAGTTTAATATATCAATACAAATTTTCCCTTAAGGAAGATATAACCTAACGCTTCTCAAGTATGGAATTCATGTTAATTTTTACTCAACAATAATTTTGGTAACAAATGATCCATTAGGTTTAAAAGGGACGTCTAAAATATACTTCTTTAAGAGAGGGTGAATCCATTTTACACAAATAATTGTAAATTTTTCCACCCTATTGAGTGGTAACAACGAATGGGGCCAAATTTTAAAGAGTACCCCAAAACAACATAGTTGTCAAAACAATCCCAATTTACATTGGTTAATTAGTGTTTATACTGATAACAAAGGTTGTCTTCACCCCAAGGTAGGTGGATGGAAAAGATAATTGTTATTATTAGTCCTTACAATAAGGGGTTACATCATTTATCTTGTAATAAATTAATGAGATTTTTCATTGTAAAGGAAATATTACGAAAGAGTCTCCTAAGAGTCAAGTAGCCAAAGACATACTAAAGTTGTGAGACCCTTGCAACTTTTGGTTATCTGAATTAATTTCCCACCTAGAATTTAGGAATGACAACATAATGCCTAAATTACTTACATTAGACCAACTATCTACCGTGTAATCTAAATCAAATGAGCATTGCACAAGTAAGAATAGTAAACCTCATTGATTTCCTTTAAACTTATAACTTGTGGTCATGTAAATTATAATTTTTTTAAGGGGTAACAAATGATAACATTTTTGGTCAGCCAATGTGTTTTCAAATACATAACCGAAGAGTTTTCCCATTTGCACATATAATTTCATTATTTTATTGTTGTTTATAAGGTTTAAGAACTAGATGTAGTTATAGATATATATGTATATATTTTAATGCATTACAAATCATTGTTTTCACCGTTATTGCACCATATTAGGAGTCATTTCATGGGATAACACTAGCATTTGCATACCATAATGCCCAACAAGGAGACCAATCGACACTAATTTATTCTATTTTTTTCTTGAAGAGAGAGAGAATGAGATATTGTTCTTCTAGATCCAAGAGATTAGGTTAGAAAGAAAGGGTGAATCCATAATTTCTACACATATTTCTTAGTGTTATAACCATGATCATTTAGGAATATTTTATCAATTCAATAAGGTTTATAAGCAAAAGTGTAATTACTAAGGTAAAATGTTTTAACCAAGTTTCATTACAACAAAACTTAATAAAGGATCATGGTATGAAAATGGGCTTATCGAGCTCAAGGAGGATTAAAATAACTAGAACATTACCGAAGCTAATCCAAAAGTTATGCTAAGGGATTTGATAAAAATTAAAGTTGTGTAACTAGAGTCGGTTTCCAATAGCTCAAGGGCTACTTAGTTTACTTAGAAGAAGATAAAATAACTATGAAATATTACTTCATATAAAGCCATCATATAAAAAGAGACACTAAGAATCCTTTCCCCTTAGCATATATTGTTTAGAGACAAGTTAGAGGAGTTTACATTAGCGAAAATTTTCATCCAAGTATGCTAAATTTTAGAAATACACTTTCGAAATGATAAAGCAAGGTCACAAGGTTGTTTGGTAAATTTCCTTATAAAGAGGGTTATAAATTTGTGATTAGTAACATAAACATGAGGGGTAGAAATTATTCCCATTCATAATAATGAAATTTCAAGACATGGAAGACCATTTTATCTTGTTAAGTGGTTTTATACAAGGTACAATTATTTATTTTATGCCCATAAAAAAATGTTTTCTGTTAGTTTTAAAAGTGGCGTCCTTAACATTGCGAGTGAGTTTCCCAAGAAACAACAGATCACTCAAGAGGAAACCAACTAACCAAGTACCTTAAACATATTCCTTAAACCAAGGGAACCATTCCACACTTGTATATTCAAACACTAATTATTTCCAAAATCAAAACCTATACTTTTTAATGGTGTCCAAAATGACGAAACTATACCAAAACAGATAGTACCCAAAATTTATCTTAACATTAAATTTGTTTTGGGTCTAATAATTCAACCTATAAAATATGTAACACACTACAATAATCATATTATAAAATATTGTACCCTCCAAAGGTGTTTTAAGAAGTCAAACGGTTCATTAAGACCCAGTTCTCTTTTCAATGATCTAGCTAAAATGACTATAAAAAGGGCCTACCAAACAAGTACTCAATACCCAAATAGAAAAAAATACTTCTAGCCAATTATTTTCTATATAGGGAATCAAACAAGATATAAGGGACCCAAAACTAGTGAATGAATCTTAAACTCAAGCACCTTCTCGAGGCCAAATATTAAAGTTTCGCTATCGCATTTAATATTTTTTTGTGACATTGGTGACAAAATGGGTTTTTAAAATAGGCATCCAAAACTCAAATATGTATTGTGTCACCTTTTATCTATTCTCCTATATATATAGAATTTGCTACAACTTATAGAATAAAATTCTCGATAACTTAACTCTAGTTATGACCTTATTTTTGGAGATGATTTCGTGATTGACTAGTTAGTTGTTATGCCACAACAACTAGAGGCCTATTAAACACATTTGAAAAAATAACTCCCGCTCCATTTTCTCAAAAATAATTGTTGCAACCAATTGATATGTAGAAATACTAAAGGTTAGAAGTGGAAGATTTCAATTTTCTACTAAAGCTCCCTAAACCATGGGTCAAAATCAAAATGAATTTTCTTAGATTTCAGCTATTCTCCCTATACTAATGCAATCAATAGGGATCAAAATTCCTTCATTTAAATGATCATATGATCTTATAAGTTGGGTTTACATGTTTTCATGACTTCCCAGGTCACTAGAGACTATGATCAACCTATCCAATCTCTACTACGAGAGGCACAGAACCATTTTGCACGCTAATTTTGAATGACTTTTTCTAACATTTACAAAGTGTTTTAACATAGAACAATTGGAAAATATTTCATTCCAAACACCTTGATTGTTCCAATTCTCAATATTTTTTACCTAAGTGGGTATTCGATAAAATATCCCCTCAAAGTGGTAGGGTCTACGATCCAAAGTGGTTGTTGTTGTATCCAAATTGATTCTACCTTGAAAATCTAAGCAAAATCACTGGTTTGAATTGAAACTTAGAGACAGATTAGATCATGGTGAGTCGTTTTGTAGCCGGGGAGGAGATCTAACTAGACCTATGTCACTAAAATGTGAAGAAATGGATAGCACCCTCAAGATTATTTGATCTATCCTCACTATTTTAGGTTGTGCCTTTCAACCAAGGTAAGAGAACATATTTTTTAACCTTTGTTTATTTGAAGAACAATGATAAATCCTTCTTTTGCATAAATTTTATAGAGAAGACCTTGGGAAAATATGATCAACACACCAAATATGACTCTCACGAGTTGTCACTTCCAGATCATGGAGATATTTTCACAACAAGGAAAAGGTTACTAAAGACATTTGAGACTCTTATTGCTTCTAGCATGTTTTGGTAATAGAGATTATGCATTTGTATGCACACAGAAAAAACATGGGTAGTACAAGTAGGATTGGTTGTTTTTGAATGAATTTTTGGTGAGAGATGGGGCAAGGTGAACTTGATTCACTAGATCCTTGAGAATCTTACAAAATGGAAGGTTAAACCAACCAGAATGCCACATAATAGCTAAAATGTTTCTTTAACTAGAATATGTGCTTCAATGGAGGCCCAGATTAACACTCTTTCACACAATATTTGAGATTCTATCACAAAGGCTCAAGTTAGAAAATCCAACAAAGCATCAAGATCTAAGTCAAATCATGCCTAAGGTACACCCAGAGGCTTACAACAATCTCTGTCAATAAATGAAAGAAAAGTGATTTTAAATCATTTATTCTAATCCCAGATGAAAGCTCTTTTGAGAAATGAAATTGTAGATGCCACTAAACTGTCACAAGGATTGAGGCATGTGTGATTGAATCAGATTTAATACAAGATTGCAATAGAAACAAGAAAATATACTTACGCATATTCAGAAATAAAACAAACACATTTTTCTCAAGACAACACAAAATAACTCAAATTTGATTAAATCTATCAAATAGGGAAAGTTTCTAGAATAGTCTCGAGTTTGTCAATGGCTATACACTTGTAACCTTGACATGATAATATTTATTACAAAAGAGATATATACAAGTTTCTCAAATAGCTTCTCAAAATGATGAGCTCTGTCAAGATTTTTCTATTAAAAAATTAGTCCCGACCCCTAACACTCCAACCTCTAACCATTTACATGATAAATTTGTGCCATTTATAACATTTACACAGAGCCCCTTCTTCCCCAAAACACAAAAAAGTTTAATGCACCAAAGATTTCCATGATTTCAATCGTGATTCTAAGAATCGATCTCCAAAAAGTCACTAGTGCTTGAGGGGGCAGATCTCATCGAATATCTCCCACATTTAACTCCTTCCTCTGGTAGATCACTCTTTCTTCAATTTTCCAACCACTTCCACCCCTAATCTATCAAATCTAGCTCCTTGCATGCTTGGGAGAAGAAAAATGAAAATTTGATCGAGCACGATAGTTAGACCATTTTAATGGCGAAAGATGTCTTCCAGATCTTCCCACCAAACTCAAATATCAACATTAACTCCCTCTCTACTTGGTGTGTAGGAAATACCAAGAAATCATGAAGACTCGCACTTCCAGTGTGTTTTCAAAAAATGGGGGGGAAATCAGATTCAGAATCTCAACTGTCGTTGATCTTTACTTTGAATTTGGGCCATCCACGTGGAAGATTCAAACTTAAAAATAGACCCGAGGGGCTTCCTTTGAATTTTTACAACTTTTAAAAATGGAAATATTTCACATTTTACTCCGCATCTCTGCCATCAGGAAATGAGCCTGACACATGTCCTAAGGTGGGACCTAATGGAACCGTAGCCAAAATTCTTCCATTTTACCCCATTTTTGGAAAAGGGAAAATTTTCCAAGTTTTCCCCGTAGCTCCACCCTTCCGCCATTGACCGAGGTAAAATATTGACTATTTCCCCTATTGGTCCCACATGCCATTTTGATGTTTTGAGTCATTTTCATGTCAAAGGGAAAAAATTTTCCAAAATTCCCCGATGGTCTACCTCACCTCCCCTTTGAAAGCTTTTAAATTGCCACGTGTCACCATCGACCACCATTTTGAGATTTTAATCCTTTTGAAAAGAGGCAAAAATCCTTTTACCTCGATGGTCCGCCTCCCCTACCTCTTTGACTTTTCAAACCACACGTGTCACCATGGCGCACTTGTGGTCCCAAAAATTGATACCTTGAAAGAGCATGTCGCCACGTGTCCTAATGCTTGAAAAGTTTTTCTCGGTTGAAGCTCGGCAAGGCACCATGTGTCATGCTCCAAGGTAGTCTCCTTTGGCCGTTGAAAAGTCTAAGCAAAATGTAAAGTGAGTGGAGGCCTCCATGTGTCCTCCTGGTGCTTCTTTAAAATGAAACTCAAGGGTTAGTCCCCAAACATGCACGGTTCCTCCACGTGTCTCCATGGCACAATTTCAAGATGGTGCCCAAAGTGGAGACCCTGAATGAGTGCGGGGTAACCATGTGTCCCTATTCCGTTAAACTATACTATAGCTGCAAAAAAATTTTCTAAGTCCGGAAAAGCAACAAAAACCTCCACGTGTCCTCCCGATGCTACTCCAAGGCCAAACCAAAAAGTAGATCCTCAAATGAGCGCCGCTCCTCCACGTGGAAAATTTTTGAGTTGAGGATTTCCATGAAATTTTTGAAGTACCCAACTGAGTTGGGTCTAACCAAAAGTTCCACATCCTCTGTCGATGCAAGGATGCAAATTTGACTGGGAGAAATGCCCATCAAACCATAAAATACAGAAAAATGATCATTCGAGCTTGAAAATGAAAATTTCTCCAAGGACAGAGAATTTAGAAATGTTACAAGGCTCAAATATGTTTCTCAGAGATACATCCATTCATTTTTCTTCAAGTATTTAGGGCAGAAACGAAAAGGAAGACAAAAATCTCGACTATGGAGAACGGAAAACATGGGAGAACCTGATTTTTTAGATGAATAGAGAATGGGAGACCCAAATTATAGACCTTTTCTAGAGGAACAAAGAAACAAGGAGCAAACCATGGACCCATAAGTGATCTATGACCTAGAATAGATTAAAAATGGCAACAAAGATTAACCAAGCACAACATGGGAAAAAGAAAGTGACAAAGGCCATAAATTGATATATTTTCAAAGGAAAATTGGGGCGAGACTATTTTGAGCACCAACACCGCTCAACTCAAGGATGGGCACTCCATGTGAGTGCCACAAGAAAAAGGTAGACCAAGTGCCAAGAATAGCCATTGGGCAACAGATTCATCTTGCAGAGTAGAGAAATAAAGTGATCTTAAAAACAAACAGAGAAACCAACAAAAATAAGTCACCGAGGACCAAAACGAGCAAAAACACAAAAGAAAGGAACAAACAACAAACTACACACTGTACAAGATTTTTCCTTGATTTAAGGGTGTCAATCCAAGAAATGCTTCAAATGTCTTGCCATTGACAGAAACTCGAGAAGTTCACCATCTAAGTCCTTGAGGAAGAAGGTATGCTCACCAATCCTGATATCAATGGAGTAAGGGCCCATCCATAATGAGTCAAACTTGCCATGCTTTCCCTTATCTTCATGTCTATTATCCCATAAGCAGAAAACACTAGATCTCCAACATTGAAAGCTCCTGGGAGTGACCTTCTTGTCAAATAACTTCTTTAGTTTCTCTCTAAAATTTACATGCCTCTGGTGGGATGCCCTCCTCTCTTCATCAAGCTCAACAATCTGGTTAATGCGAGCATCATAAGGACCTACCTCTTGATCTTCCAGCTATTGCATAAAATAATATGAAGATAGTTGCATATGAAGAGGCATTAGGCCCGAGTCCCATATACCAACTCAAATGGAATCTTTCCAGTGACCCTCTTGATAATGATCCTATCTACCCAAACAACAAACTTCAACTATTCACCCCACTTTCTCTTGTTTTGCTCCAATGTTCTTCTGATGATCTTCAGAAAAATTTTATTACTAGACTCACAACTTTTCCATTTCCTTAGGGATTGTAATTGGAGGCATATGTCAAGTTGATTCCATACTCCTTGCACATTCCACCAAAGGTTTAGCTCTAAAGCTCATGGCATTGTCAACAATAATCTTGATTGGTACCCCAAACCTACAGATGATGTTGTTTAGCACAAAATCCATGACAACTTGGTGTGTTGCCTTCTTGGTGGGGATTTCCTCCACCCATTTAGTAAAATAATCAGTTGCTACAAGAATCCATTTGTGGCCAGCACTTGAAGGGTCTAAAATCTCACCAATGAAATCCATTCCCCATTGCTTGAATGGAGCTTCAATTGATACAGGCTACAAAGGAAGGGAGCCTGAAGCTTTCAGTCTTCCAGAGAAGCACTGGCAACTCTCACATATTCTAACCAACAAGGTTTTATCCTTGAAAGAGTTTGCCACCAATAACCAACCCTCATGATCTTGTGTGTTGTGACTCTTGCAGAAAAATTCCCCCACAAACTCCTCCATGGAGATCAGCAATTATCTTGGGGCTTCTTCTTCAGTAATGCACCTTAAGAGGACTCCTTCTGGGTTCTTCCAAGCTAACCCATAATCAGTGATGACATATTTCTGGGAAGCCAACTTAAGGGCTCTTTTCTAGTTCTTACTTAAATGCTCAGGGTAGTATAAGTGTCTGAGATAAAAATTACATCTTTATACCACTCAGAATTCATCAATGTTTGAAAAACATCTACCCTACCTTCTTCTACCTCATTTACCTCAATAGTTTGCAAGTTGCTCTCAACCATAAGCTTAGCTAAGCCCAAACCTCTCACCAACTTCATGGTTTGGATATCCATATCATATTCTTGCAATTTGTTCACCCACTGCATCTTTTTTTTGAGACTTCCATCTCTAACAAGATGTCCTTCACCATGGTGTGGGGAACATAAGAAACCACTTTAGAACTTAGAATGTAAGGTCTAAAAACCTTTTTTGCTTTTACCAAGGAAAATGCCTACTTTTCCATGATAGTGTACTTTATCTCAGCCCCTACAAGGCCTTACTGAAAAGAAATTGGCCTCTCAGCCCCTTCATCATCCTTCTATAGCAAGACATAAGCAATAGTGTTCTCTGAAGCAAAAGAGAACAGTTGAAAGGGCTTCTTATAATCTGGAGCTACTAGAACATGTGCATGCTTTAGTGCCTCTTTAATCCCATTGAAATCTTGGATGGAAACCTCCTCCCATTTGATGACCTGGTCTTTCTTCAACATGGAAGTGATTGGAATGGTCAACTCAACAAAGTTTGATATGAATCTTCTAATGAAGTTTATTTACCCAAAGAAGGACTGAATTCCTTTCTTAGTCCTTGGGATTGGGACCTTGCTTGATGGCCTCTACTCTTTCTGGATCAATCATCACCCCTTCTTGTGACACTATGTGACCAAGAAACTTTTCCTTCTACACTCCAAAATGGCACTTCTTTGGATTGAGTGAGATGCCATATTCTCTACATCTTATCAACATCTTCTCCAAGTGCAGCAAGTGGTCACTTCTCTTTCTAGAAAATATAGTCACATCATCTTGGTAGACAACAATAAACTCATTGATGTAACCAAAAAAGCAACATCCATTGCTCTTTTAAAGGTGGCTCCAACATTCATCAGACCAAAGGGCATCCTGACATAGACATAGGTCCCCCAAGGAGTAGTAAGTCTTGATCCTTTCATTCCTTCACCACAACTTGGTTATAACCAGAGAAACCATCCAAGGTGGAAAGAAACTCAGAAATAATCACTAACTCAGAACATGTTCTCCATATTTGGTAAAGGATAATTATCCTTCATTGATGCTCTGTTTAGATTCCTAAAATCCACACACAACTGATGTCACCATTTTTCTTTCTGACTGGTACTAGGTTTGTAACCCAAGAAGAATACCTCGTGGGATGGCTAATCCCTCCATCTCTTAGCTTCTTCAGTTCTTCTTGAATTTTGAGGGATAAGAGTGGATTGATGGGCCTCTATTTCTTCCTGAATGGATTTTTATTAGACTCCAAGGGGATCTCATGTTGAAACAAGTCCTCTCTGTATGCTTTTAGTTCAGAATAGGTCCAAGCCATGCAATCTTGATACTTTTTCAATAATTGGATGTATGATTGCTTCTCCTCCTTGCTGAGATTGCTGCCTAACCAAATTTTCCTTGGCTTCTCCTCTGTGCCAAGGTCATGCTCCTCAATATCCCTTGAGGTTTTCATGCATCTATTAATAATGCGATCAACATTATCAAAATTGGACTCAAGAGCAACCAGCCCTCTAGGGATGGTATTGGTCTTTAGCTAGATGATGCCCTTACCAAACAAGGTTTCCTTTCCTCTCTTTGTGCACATACCATTGGCTCCAAATCAATATTGATCAGAAAACTCTCCCTTGTTCTACAGAAATCTTTTGATTTGAGCATCATCATCAAAAACCTACCAATGTTTAATGTTGTCAGGGATAGAAGGTCTTGTCAATACCTCAACCTCATATTCACAATATGGGGACATTGTAAATTGTCAAAATGAGACCCCAACACTACAATCTTATCTGGAAAATCATTGAATTTTATCATGATGCACTATGTTGAATGAATCAAACATCTCAATGAAGTCCCAAACTGCATGTTTATTCTTTTTCATTCATTGATTCTTTGTGGCATACAGTTTTCTAACTTGTTTTACAATTAATTTCGAGTCTCATTTGAAAATGATGTCCTTGACACCATATTTCCAAGAAATTATTAAACCCAACAATAGTGCCTCATACTTAGCAATGTTGTTGGTGCACTCAAAGTTGAGTTTGAAAGAAAAAACAAATTTTTCCTGACCTGGAGAAAGTAAACAACACTAGCACCATTCCCAAACTTGGAGCAAGCTCCATCAAATAATAGAGTCCAAGGAGAGCCCTTTTGTTCAAGGAATATTCATTCCTCAATCTTGTGCTCCTTTCCATCAAAAATCCTACAAAGTTATCTGCATCAACACTTGTGTACAATACCTCATAGGATGCATTGTTGGGATCCTCAATGAGGTGCAACATCTTATTTTCCCCATACAACCTGACAAGGCTGCCCTCAATTAGAATGGTGGCATAGGACATATCCATTTGGACACTCCCACCAACACTTAACCCATTTTCTTAACAATATCATGCCCCACTTGGTGGGTAGTCAATAATGACAACATCAAGTTTTAAGTTTTTACCTGGGTAAGCTGCAAGATGCACCACCAAACCCTTCACACATCCCACTACTAGAACTTCTCTAGAGTCCATGGTAGTGCACTTCCCATATGCTGCTGTCACTTTGATGTTTAGCTCATTCATGACTTCCAAGGCATGACATTGCATGATGCCCTTGAGTCAAACATGTAGTTATGCAAATAGTCTATCCTTAATGATCAAAGTGGTGAAGAATGGATCCACATTCATCTGAGATTCCACCAAGGATGTCCCCAAATAGACCTCAGGTGGTTCATCTAGCTCCTCTAATGCTGGTGGTGTCTCTAATTCTTCAATGATTGGAGGAGTCTCCACAATATTTACATTTCTACCTAGGGTAGTCTTCTCTTCTTTCAACCCAAGTATTCAAATGCTCTCTTTTTGTGCTCAAGAATCCTAAACAACTCAAAAATTGGAACAAAGACTTTTATTTGACTTAAAACTTGGGCAATATCATATGGGACATTCTTTGGCAAGGCAGTATTGGAAGGAAATCTAACACACTCATTAGGTGGTACAAGATTTTTGACAACTTGGGCATGAGGAGGGGTATGATTTTGTTTGCAACTCGCATGGCTTTTAGGGAGGTGCATCTTTTAGTAGAATCTTTAGGAATGTTTGAAAGTAAGGGATATTTTGGCTTGGCTTGAGGCCCTTCCCCTTTGACAACCTTACTTCTTGTGTTATATTCCTTCTCTTGAGCAACAACAACATTCATCAGTAATTTCCTATCTTCCTAAGATGGATTCCTCCATCATACTTCTTTATCATTAAAGCCCTTAAATATTCAAAATCATTATTGGGAAATTCAAAATATTGTACAATATCTACTTCTAAAGTATGAGAGGGAGGAAGAATAGGTACCCTATGAATGCAGTCCCAAAAAGTGGCAGCAATCCGAGGCACTTATCACCTCAGTTGAAGTTGCCCCTTGTTGTAAGCTTGTGGAGCAACCCATCATGCAGACATCATCATCATTATCATCAAATTATTATTCTTATTATTGATCTTCTTCACAAGGAGCATGAGGCATGAAACATTTGTCACACCAATCAATGACATTTGTCTCCTCCACCACAACAACTCTAACAGCCAAAGGATCAGGTACCATTCTATTATCCCTGACTTATGCTTGTCTATTTCCAAATCCAATAGGTCCTTTGCCTCTGTCATCAGATCTTTGGTGATTTGTGAACCTATCTTGGCCTTGTTGCTTGTGTTGACCTTGTGAGCTCTACCTAATTCCCTTCTCATCCTAAGCTAATTTGTAGGAAATTTCTTTGACAAGCCCTGCCAAAGTCTTCACAACTTCTTCCAAATTTGTAGCCTTGCTTGTTTGGGGTTTTTCTAGGTTAACCAACTTTACACCCTCCCTTTTGGAGGCTTTCCAATTTCCTTTATGTTATTCTCTATTTGCAGAGCCATGGTGAAGGCCTTCCTTACATTTGTGGGTTTTTGTCTCTTAAATAATATGCAACCTTTTTATCAAATGCATCAATATATTTGATCAAACATGACTCATCACAAGGCCTTATCCTAATAGGAAATCTCCTCAAGGTCTTATTAAACCTTGTGTTGAAATCATGTACTGACTCATTAGGATTCTTTTTGATGTTTTCAAATTCTATCAAAAGAAACCTAGGGTCAATTTTATCACCATATCTGCAATCTAAATGCATTACTCATCTTAGTCCAAGAATCAATAGAGTTATCTAGCAATGCTTTATACCAGTCCCTAGCATCCTCTTCCAAGGTATGGATAAACAACTTGATATATACATCTTCATGTTCAATCTCAAAATCTTCCATCATATTGATAAAAAGCTTTAGATGTTGATCACCAGTATAATTGTTTCCTTAGAACTTTGGCATTTTGTTCCTTACATCTTGAGGCACTACATTTGGATATCCAACCATTCCCAAAAAATTTATAGGTCCAAAAGTGTTTACAACAAAAGGGGGTTTGGGTGGGGGTAAGGCCATGTTCCTTTGAGGAGGTGACCCTGGAGGGGTGATAAATTGATGAGGGGCAGAGGGTCCTTGAACACAAGAGTATAATTTTCAAAATGGAGATCCCCAAAGGCCTTGTCTCTTGGAAATCTCTATCAACCTCAGAAAAGATAGGTGTAGAGTGTGAAGCAAACCTTTCAAAATAAAATGAAGGCCCTCTCTAGTGGAGAGTTCAATTCCACAAAGAGGCTACCTGATTCAGAGTCACTTGAATGGCAGTCTTCAATGATAGGCCAATCACTTTCATCAATGGAGATCCCTCTCCTTGTCTACTGATCTCCAATAGCTCTCCAGGATTTTCTTCCTTCTTATTTTTCTTTTCCTAGCTCTGGAAATAATGTCCTAACAGGATCCCTAGCAAAGAAATATATTCTTCCTTCCAACTTTGCAAATATTAGTAACAAATTTTATATGAATTTGACAGAGTTTTAAGACACTGGTACTCATTAAAAATTAGATCAACAGGGAGTCACCACTAAGGATTTCCACCTTAGTTGTGTAAATGCACTAAATATGATCTATCAAAGGTCTTCAATGCTAGAAACTAGAAATGGAAAGATTCTAACCTTTATCTATACAAATTTATCAAATGAAAGGTAGTGCACTAGGTGTGAAAATGGAAAGAACTGCACACAACACTTGGAGCATACAAGAAGTGTTTTACCATGTTTTGAATGTGAACGACAATCCACTAAGTCCCCGATAACGGTACCACTTAGGTGTTGGTATTCAAATTGATTCTCCCTCGAAATTATGAGCAACATCACTGGTTTAATAGGAAACTTAGAGACAGATTAGACCATGGTGATTTGTTTTTGTAGCCGAGGATGAGATCTAATTGGCCCTTTGTCACTCAAATGTGGAGAAATGTATAGC
Source organism: Taxus wallichiana var. yunnanensis (assembly GCA_018340775.1). Lineage (NCBI taxonomy): Eukaryota > Viridiplantae > Streptophyta > Pinopsida > Cupressales > Taxaceae > Taxus > Taxus wallichiana. The sequence continues at coordinate 1,021,918,055 of CM031242.1, forward strand.
ACCCTTAAGAGAATTTGATCTATCCTCACTATTTTAGGTATTCCTTTTAACCAAGGTAAGAGAACCTATTTTTCAACCTCTCGTTTATTTGAAGAACAATGATAAATCCTTCTTTTGCATAAATTTTATAGAGAAGACATTGGGAAAATATGATCAACACACTAGATATGACTCTCAAGAGTTTTCACTTCCAAAACATGGAGATATTTTCACAACAAGGTTACTAAAGACATTTGAGACCCTGATTGCTTCTGCATGTTTTGGTAATAGAGATTATGCATTTGTATGCACACAAGGACAAACATGGGTAGTACAAGTAGGATTGGTTGTTTTTGAATGAATTTTTTGGTGGGAGATGGGGCAGGGTGAACTTGATTCACCAGATCCTTGATGAATCTTACAAAATTGAAGGTTAAACAAACTTAAATGCCACATAATAACTAAAATGTTCGTTTAACTAGAATATGTGCTTCAATGGAGGCCCAGATTAACACTCTTTCACATAATATTTGAGATTCTATCACAAAGGATCAACTTAGAAAATCCAACAAAGGATCAAGATCTGAGTCAAATCATGCCTAAGGTACACCCAGAGGCTTACAAACAATCTCTGTTAATAAATGAAAGAAAAGTGATTTTAAATCATTTATTTTAATCTAAGATGGAAGCACTTCTGAGAAATGAAATTGTAGATGCCACTAAAATGTCACAAGGATTGAGGCATGTGTGATTGAATCAGATTTAATACAAGATTGCAATAGAAACAAGAAAAAAATCTACTTACGTACATTCATAAATAAAACAAACACATTCCTCTCAAGACAACACAAAATAACTCAAATTTGATTAAATCTATCAGCAGGGGAAATTTTCTAGAATAGTCTCAGAGTTTTTCAATGGCTATACACTTGTAACCTCCTTGACATGATAATATTTATTACAAAAGAGATATACAAGTTTCTCAAACAGCTTCTCAAAATGATGAGCTCTGTAAAGCTTTCTCTATAAGAAAAATTAGTCAAATCATGCCTAATGTGCACTCAGAGGCTTACGATAATCTCTATCAATAGATGAAAGAAAATTGATTTTAAATCATTTATTCCAATCCCAGATGAAAGATCTTTTGAGAAATGAAATTGCAGATGCCACTAAATTGTCACAAGGATTGAGGCATATGTGATTGAATCAAATTTAATACAAGATTGCAATAGAAACAAGAAAAACTACTTGCAGTATATTCAAAAATAAAACAAACACATTCTACTATAGCCAACAAAGAATAACTCAAATTTGATTAAATCTATCAAGTAGGGGAAAGTTTCTAGAATAGACTCAAAGCTTGTTAATGGTCAGTACACTTGCAACCACCTCGACATGACCATATTTAATACAAAAGAGATATACAAGTTTCTCAAACGTCTTCTCGAAAATGATGAGCTCCGTAAAATTTTCTCTATTAGAAAAATTAGTCCCGATCCCTAACACCCAAACCTCTAACTATTTGCATGATAAATTTTGTGCCATTTATATCATTTACCAGAATTGGTTGCCATGATTTTGATCGTGATTCTAAGAATCAAATCTACAAAAAGTCGTCAGTTCTCGAGGCGGAAGATCTCATCGAATATCTCCCGCATTCAACTCATTCCTCTAGTAGATCACTCTTTGTTCAATTTTACAAGCACTTCTACCCCTAATCTATCATATCTAGCTTCTTACGCACTTGGAGAAAAAAAATGAAAAATTTGATCGAGCACGATAGTCGTAACATTTTAATTGTAAAAGATGTCTTCTAGATCTTCCCACCAAACTCGTGACATCAACATTAACTCCCATCTTTCAGCGTGTAGGAAATACCAAGAAATCATGAAGACTCACACTTCTAGGTGTGTTTCAAAAATATGGGGTGAAAATCGATTCATATTCTAAGTCGCCATTGATCTTTACTTTGAATTTGGGCCTTCCACGTGGAATATTCAAACTTAAAAATAGACTCGAGGTCTTCCTTTGACTTTTACAACTTTCAAAAACATGGAAAAATTTCACATTTTGCTCCGTATCTCTACCCTTGGGAAATGAGCCTAACACATGTCCTAAGGTGGGCCCCAGTGGAACCGCGGCAAAATTTTTCCATTTTACCCCTTTTTGGAAAAGGGAAAATTTTCCAATTTTTCCCCAGAGTCTTTGTCCTTCCACCATTGATCGGTGAAAAATATTGACTATTTCCCCTATAGGGCCCATGGGCCATTTTTGATGTTTTTAGTCATTTGATGTCAAGGGAAAAAATTCAAATTTCCCTCAATGGTCCACCTCCCCGCCTCTTTGACTTTTCAAACCGCCACGTGTCACCATGGTGTAACTTGAGATGGTTTCAAAATTTGATACCTTGAACGAGCACATGCTCGCTTATGTGTCCTGCCTAACAAAGTTTGTCCAATGCTTGAAGCTCAGTGGAAGGTGCTATGTGTCATGCTCCAAGGGAGTATCCTTTTGCTGTTGAAAAGTCTAAGAAAAATTTAAAGTGAGTGGAGGCCTCCACATGTCCTCTTGGTGCTTCATTAAAATGAACTTCAAGGGTCCAACCCCAAACATGCGTGGTTCCTCCACATGTATCCATGGCGCAATTTGAGGATGGTGCCCAAACTAGAGACCCCGAATGAGCTCGGGATCACCACGTGTCCCTATTATGCCAAACTGTGCCAGCTGCATAAAAATTTTCTAAGTCTGAGAAAAGAAATGGAAACCTCCACGTGTCCTCCTAGCGCCACTCCAAGGCCAAACCAAAAAGTAGATCCTCAAACAAGCGCCGCTCCTCCACATGGAATTTTTTTGAGTCGAGGCTTTCCATGAAATTTTTGAAGTACCCAGATGAGCCACGTCCAACCAAAAGGTGCCACATCCCCTATCGATGCAAGGATGAAAATTTGACCGGAAGAAATGTCAGTCAAACCGTAAAATATAGAAAAAAGATCATCCGAGCCCAAAAAATAAAATTTCTCCAAGGACAGATAATTTAGAAATGTTACAATGCTCAAATATGCTTCTCAGAGATACATCAATTTATTTTTCTTCAAGTATTTAGGGTAGAAGCGAAAAGGAAGACAAAAATCCCAACCATGGAGAACGGAATACATGGGAGAACCTGAGTTTTTAGATCAACAGAGAACGAGAGACCCAAATTTCATACCTTTTCCAGAGGAAGAAAGAAACAAGGAGCAAACCATGGACCCATAAGTGATCTACGACCCAGAACAAATTAAAAATGGCAACAAATATTAACCAAGCACAACACGGGGAAAAATAAAGTGACAAAGGCCAAATATTGATAGATTTTCGAGGAAAACTCAAGGGCGATACTATTTTGAGCACCAACTGTTTTAGATGAGCAACATCCAACACCTCATTACGACATTCTAATAACTTAGGAGGAAAATTAATAAGTTTTAGTAGAAACATTTTCACCATATGGGATAACAAATCAAACCAGACTTATTAAATTATTACCCAAACATACCAGATGCCTAGTGTTGAAACTTGATCTCCGATACTAAATGCAATTCCCATCAATTTTTGAATGATTAAATATACTAAAACACCAAAAAAATATGTAATTTTTAAAATCTTTCTTGAACAATGCCATTTATTAAATCGATACATTACCGGGTTACATTCTTACCCTTAGCTTAAGATAAATTTATATATTTTAATTATCCTTTTAAATCCCTCCCCAATTAATTTTTTTAATTTCATTATTGTAACATATATTTATTTTCCAATTAATAAACATGTCAAAGCTTTATAATTAATGTCTACTTACCTAGACAATATTAAAAAGTCACTCTAGGTCCACACTTATCATGGTCACTTAGCCCACCTAAGGCACCCCTTAAATTTTTATTCACCCCATACACCCATTTATTCATTTTAAATCCCATGTCATAATTATTCCCACAACTTCAAGTTATAGTGATAATTTAGACCCTTATATTCTTTTAATCTTATCCCTAGATATTTGGGATTTAAAAAAATCCCTAATCCTCATCTTTTTTATTCCTTATTGCTTTAATTTTGTTTTATTTACCTCTTTTTTTTTTTTTCTATTCATATCGTTTGTGAAGGTTGGGTTTGAATTTTGGATGGAGGAGAATGGAGATGCCATGTAGGCTCAAGGAAGATCTATTCCATTTGATTTTCTATGACATTTGAAGAGAGGCATTTAAAGAGATCAAAGCCCTTTTTTAATTCATATTTTGTTTAAATCCCCAAGGGATTAATTTTATTTCATTTTCCATTGAAAAAAATTAGAGTTTTAATCTTTTTATAAAGGTAGTATATATGTGTGTGTGTGTGTGTGTGTGTGTGTGTGTGTGTGTGTGTGTGTGTGTGTGTGTAATGTATATTAATTAAGGTTATATGGTTATACACACAAAAACAACATAGGGTTTATTTTATAGAGGGTGATAGAGAGGGCCGCCATGACCTTGGCAACGAAGACAGATATGTGGTGTGGTTGCGGCCCCACCACATAGATATAGATGTACTAGGGTGGGTTTGGCTACCGCCCCCGAAAAAAACTTATATTTGATTTTATTATTTTTACTTTGTTGTTTTTGTATTTTGAATACACAATGAGCCCACAATATTTGCTAACTTGTACATTATATATATATATATATATATATATATATATATATATATATATATATATATAGTACTAGAAGATTTAAAGGAGATCCCTAATACTCCCGATGGCTCCCCAAAACCCTAAATGTAACCTTAAATGCAACTCCTCGCATACACAGATCCTTACAATGGCAATAACACGGTCAAAAATGTGCTCAACTTGGCAAGGTTGGATTCGGTGGTATTTCTAGCCATGAGAACTCTATATCTATGGATTCTAAAGGCTCTTACAAAGTTTTGAGCCATGTGAGCAAAGTGCCAATGTAAGGAATAAATTTGTGAGTGTCATCTAGTCTAAGAGAAATCTCTCTTGGATAGGTTTATATTTCAATGGGGATGTTGGTGGTAGCAAGGACCACCCACCTGAAAATGAAAAAAAATCCCCTTCTCCTCATGCTAAGGCAATTGCATCCCATCTAGAGCATGGATTTAAAGGCAAAATCGAGAAACAAGGGTTGGCTAGGAAAATGCCGAGGAGGAAAAAGAAATCCGTCCTTTATTGCTATCGTAGCCAATGCTCAGGATTCTCCACATAAGGATGGGTAGAGATTTGAGGCCCTAAAAATATGGGAAATTCAACTAGCGAAATTAAATAAGGTGGAGTCAAATCCTATGTTACACCGGTCTCCAAACAATAGGAGAAAGCCAAAAATGTTGACATGATTTTAAAACCATCAAAGTGAAAATCTTGTGCTAAAGATATAAGAGGATCTACTACAAAATTTTCTCAAGAAGGAGGAATATCTATCCCATCTTGGAATCATCTGCATGTTTCACAAGTTTTTGCCTAAGCTCTCTCTGGCTCCATGAATGGATCTCTCAAAAATGGAGTGAGAATATTAAGGGTAAGATTGAACTCTAACCCTGTGTTAAATCCTATATTATTGTTGTTTCAAACCCTTAAGGACATGGATTTATGTTTTGATCCATTTTGGGTTTAGGAGAACACGACTCATGTTCAAGCCATGGTATCCATCTTTTGACCCCCTAAAAGACTCCTTTGATACCTACCATGTATGGATCCGCTTTACTGACTCTTATTGTAGCTCAAAATAGATCTTTCCTCATTAGCATAGGAGACAACATAGGATCTTCTCGTGAAAGTGGATGATAAAAATTCCCATCAAACACATATAACTTATGCTGGAATTCTGGTTGATATAGATACATCTCAAGCCCTTCCAACAGAAATTTACTTGTAAATCGGTGATAGAAAGTGAGTACAAATGCTTGACTATGAGGGCTTAGATTTCAGTGTTACGAATATGCTTTCAAATGGTACATATTTATGATGAATTTGAACATTCCAAATGCATGGAGAAACTAGCATGGTGAAAGGACTCTCTCTTCCGAGATAACTTGATGATTAGCCCCATTTAGAACTGGTCATGGATTCTTAAAACTAAAAATATCTCCCTATTTCTCTTTGAGATATCACAATTTTTTTGTCACCTCAAAGGAGGATACTATTGTTGTGAAAGAGTTTTTCCCACCGCTCTCTCACCGCGAGCCACACTCATATCACAAATATTTAAGTTTTTCTTTTGATCTTCACGAAGAATGGTAACATGGATTGACGATAGTGTAATGGAGGAAGAAAATATATAACAACCTAAAATCCAACACTGTCTTGGTCATGGAATGATTTCATCGTGATCATGTTGCTACAGATCTGTTGTGTGTTGTTAGGTGGCTAGTTGTGGGCTTGCTCTTTATTTAATGTTTCTTTTGGTAGTTTGGCTACAGCTTTTTTGGTTCTTTGTTGTTTATCTAGGTTTTGAAACCTACTCTTTCTGTGTTTTTTATTTACATCTAGGTTTTGACAGTCTTTGGTTGTACCATAGGGTAAGGTCCTTTCAAAACCTGTTTCCTTTAATAAATAAGAACAATAATAATACAAGTAAAGGATTTTTCTAATAATCTATTTTACATTTCATTTATTTGATTATGTGCACGTGTGTGTGTGTATATATATATGTATATATGTATATATATATATATACATATATACATACATACATATATATATATATATATATATATATATATATACATACATACATGCATACATACATAGATACATAGATATACGTATACATATACACATATATTGTATTTTATTTATATATATAATTCCCAACCTATAACTACATCACTTCAAAACAGTTCAACTTATAGAATGAATTTTGAATGCCATGGATTTCAAGGTAATGGCATATACCTCATTTTAACATCAGAAAATAAAAGAGGGCCTTTATCATAAAATTTTAATATTTCATTCACAAATGAAGACTTTTTTAATTTCAACATGATAAGAGCAAGGGTGAAATTTAAAGGATCTTTAGGGGTCAAACAAGACCTACAACTTCATTATTATCAAACTAAGTGCTATAACACAAAATATGGTTCCCTAATGGTCCATAGCTCATGCCACACAAAACCACATTTGATAAATCATAATGAACTAAATAAATAGGATCTCATTCTTTTGATTCCATAAACAAGAGGAGCATTTTATTCACAAGAGTGACAACTTATTATCCTCCACATACTTTTATTTCTTTGACATTATTTTACAATGCAATATAAGATGCAAGCTTACACATAGTTCTCATTTTTCATTGTTCCTAAACATACCTAAAGCAAAAATAAAACTAATTTCAATATATAAAGCTAGAATATAATATATTCATATTTCTACAACATAAGAGTAGGAGAGTACTTCAATATGAAGGAACATGATTTCTTCACAAGAAGAAGATCCAAACCATACTAGCTTTTCCATTTGAAAATGTTTAAACCACCATCTCAAAAGAAATAATAGGAAGATTTTACAACAAGATGGAGTAGGAAAAACAACATGTTCCAAAGCATGAATAAATTTCATACAACTTGAATATATACACTCACTTTATTTGTAATAATATTTGCAAACCATTACAAACCAAGAGTAGGAGTTTAACACAATATGGGGGAGACAAATTTCCAACAATACAATTTCCTCTCATGGAGATTAGTAGGATTTAGCCCAATACATACAAACATCAAGCTATGTACAAAGGAAGGAATAACACAACATTTGAAGCATCACTTGCTTATACAAGATATGCATCCCAAAATGGGAGCTTACAAGAGAATTTTACAACATGATTTTTCAATAACCAAGTAAAAATCAAATGACAAGGATTTCCCAAGAGGTGGAAATCAACATGACAAGGTCTCCATGCATTCACCATCATTATTCAAGCCAAGAGTCTTCATGCTTTTCACTTCCAAAGATCTTCAAAAACACAAGAAGATAGGCCCAGTTTTCCTCCCAACCTATAGGAATCATTACATGGATTTTAAAAGTTTGGAGGATAGTCTAGCCTCCTCCAAGCCCATGGTGGAGAGAGTAAGGAATCCTCAAGTATGCAAAATTAGGAAAGGGGTAGAAACAATAACAACAACACAAATAAAACATTAACCACACCCAAAACACAAGAAGACAACCAAAACAAGGAGGAGAAAACACCAAGTTCAACCTCCAAATGGGGAAGAGTGGATGAGAAATCCAAATGAGCCAAAAGGTGTGATCCAACCATAGGAAACACACATACCAAAATCTCCAAAAATCCTCCTTATTCCTCCATAATAAGCACCCCTCCTTATTTCTCCTCCCAATCACCAAAATTCCTCCTTGGGAGGATTTTCAAACCTCTTGGGTTTCCTTTCCAAGGATGGGGAAGGGGTTCAAACCATATGAACCACCTTCCCCACCTCAAACCATATGAGGGGATAAAATATGAGAAACCAACATGGCTTGTCCATCAAGCCATGAGGTTTAAGAGGAAATTCCCTCCCTCTTCCCCCACACAACTCCAAAATCCATCATGCCATATGATGGATGGAGAAAAAAATTAAGGAAACAAAAAAACATACCATGCACTACATACAAAACATAATCACACACAACAAAAATTTTCATATAAAATCTACATACAATAACACCAAAGAAGGATCAAGGATCCTACCTCAAATATATTTCCAAGTCTCTAAGCTATCCAATCCACTTCCAAGTCTCCAACTCCAAAATCACTCCAAAGAAAAGACAAGAAAAAAGTCCTCTTCCTCCTACATGAGGAAGTATTTGAAGGAAAAAAGAAAAAAACCCTCACAAATGAGGGCATGACATATGTCACCCCTCTCTTCCCTCCAAACCAATACTCCAAAAAATTAAAGAGATGAAAGATAAATTTTGTTTTAGCATTAATCCCCCAAATTCTCTTACATGTTAGTAAGCCAAACACATCCAACGTTTTAGAAACACATAACCCAATGATATTACAAGGATGGTGACTTGTCGAGGTAAAATGAAAAGGAAAACTCCCATTTGACTATGAAATGAATCCCTCCTACCTATAGGTATGGTCCAAGGGCTCTTTTTCATGAAAAGAGAACTCCTAAAGATAAAAGGGGTCCCAATAATTTCCATTTTAAGCCCAATTTCCAGCCTAGAAAATTTGGCACAAGAATGGAGGTTATGAGGCCCACCCAAGGGGTGTTCATGTGACCCCAACCTCCCAAAAACATAATTAATTAATCTAATACACTTCTAACACAAGTGGGGACCATTAAGTCCCCCAAACTAGTTTACAAAGACTAATAAAACACAATTACATAAATTACACTATTTTGGAGTCACCCATGGTGCCCCTTAAAATTTACGAGACAAACGACACACACAAACCTACAATTAATTATGCAAGGTTAGAAGACTTTGCCTAGTGGACTACTTGTGCATCTTGAGTTTCCACCCTTAAACCCACATTCTCCTTGCCATGTTATCTACACACTCATTGCAAACATTAAAACATACATGTCCAATATGTATATAAATTCAATAAAAATGACAATAAACGATCATGGTTAGCATGCTAACAATGCAATAATAAATTTCAACCCATGATGATCATATACTATCAACATGCATCCATAATTAAGCAAGATGTGAGCTCCAACTACAATAATCATGATAATATGCTATAGTCCAAATACACCAATGCTAGCAAGGTATGAAATGATAACATAATCCATCATAGGTCAAATAGGATCAACTGTATCATATACTGTTGGAAACCAAAAACATGTGTTGAAATGAAACCATGATAATAATAACTACTAGATTGGCGCCTCGCGCCCTATCCATCTCATGAGCCATCAAAAGGTCCAAATGAAATCACATAATATCCAGATATAGCTATAAACCATGTCCAAAATCTACTAGCATAAATGAATCAACAAGAAACTATGGTAAGAAAAGGGTGGGCACTACCTATTACAGGTTAAACAACCACATGATTCTCTCCTAGAATCTTGGTTTGTTGACTCCCTATGAGTAGGCTATGGTTTTCCTATTTAGTTGTATGTATCATATTGAATATTTAATCGAATCATTATTATTATTTCACTGTAAAAATCTAATGTGTCTTCTAGATTTGTTATCAGAGCGTAATATGTGAGTGATGATATGGTCACTGTAAAATATCTTAAAGACAACCACATGGGGAAGAAGAGGACGTTTCCATATTTCTGATCCATTCATGCAGGTTCATACTTATATGAATCTGTAGTTTTGACATGCCATCAGCAATAATAGAGTGCCCTCTTGTTAGCCAACGGATCCCGATTAGTGATGTTTATGTGGTCTGTCTAAATGTTTGTCCAATTATTAACTGGATATTTGCAAAGCTTCAATATCTAGTTGATCGATAGTTCTGCGCAATCTTTCAAAGATATGATACCTACATATATACGAAATATCAACCAGATTAATGAGAATTCATCTTCATATGAAAACTTGTTGATTTTATCTTCTTGGCACATAAAATTAGGTAAGATTCGTGAGGCACATTGACATGAAAAAAATTTCAATGGGCTCTCCCAGTTGAGAAAATATATTCGCATGACCATGACTTTAATGGTGTTCCATGCCCCATATGCATTCTAGATTTTCTTAGTTCAATGTGCATGGCTGGGTTATGCTCCACGTAGACTCAAGTATCTGTCCAAGTTTTGAATTGATGATTTTTTATTGATCTCGGTGGATCAAAATAGGATTCCACAAATTTTCTTTGCACGTGGTGTTAACATTAAAATCGAGAGACTTTAATTTGTATTGGTACTTACAATAAAATTCATACATTTGGTGAATTCAGAGATCACATATTTTTCATTGGTTCATTATTATCCTTTTACACGACATTTTTGTAAACATGCTTGACACGTTTTGTCACCAAAGCCCACAGATTTCCAAAGGTATGGTGTTTGAATTTTTCATGCCACTTATTATTGTATTTAGATATGGTTTAGTGTAAATATTGTATTTAAACATATGTGAGTTGGAATTCAATATTTTGATATAAAATTCAACCATTGCATGTCTAAAAAAAAAAAAAAAAAAAAAAAAGATTTATCTCCATGGTCAAATCAAATTGAGATAGCAACATGAAATTTGAGGTCGAGGTAATCGAGGATGGAGGGTGATCAACGCCTCTCGTCACCACATTCGACAAGGCTATTTTCCGATTTGGTGGTACATTTATATAGTATTTTTCAGTTGTGTGGTGTGTGCAAAAATCTTGCATGTGGTTTCATTCCTATGCTATAAGAATAGTTTTATAGGAGGGAAGCTAAATTGGAGTGATCCTTTGAGTACTGAGATTCTTTGACGTCGTAATTATAACATTGATCGATAAGTGAATTGGCTCGTGAAAGAAGGTTAACTGGAAGTGAAAGTGGGAAATGTTGAGTTCGCGTATGTAGGTGAATAAGTGGAAGTGTGATCATACGGTGTGGTATTCACTGTGGTGAATTGGATTGGTCATGTTTAGCAAGATCCGGACAACAAGATCCAAGTCAGTAGTATGCAAAACTAAAAGTATGTGGAGGCATACGATTTTGTTTCTAGTTCAAATGGTGCACAGTTCTTCCCCACGTTCACACAAGGGGGAATGTTAGGAAATATTTATTAGTGTTCACGTTATTATAAGTTTGTGTATAGGTTTAATATAATTAAACCTATTATAAGTTGTAATGTGAATTTATTTCAACAACTTCACGTATTTAGTTTATTGTTTGTATTACGGGTTAAACAACCACACAATTCTCTCCTAGAATCTTGGGTTGTTGACTCCCTATTAGCAGGCTATTGTTTTCCTATTTATTTGTATGTTTCATATTGAATAATTAATTGAATCATCATTATTATTTTTCTCTACAAAACTAATGTGTCTTCTAGATCACAATAGTGGAAAACAAGCATGGCAAGGCTATATATAGGGGAATACGATCAAAAGCATTTAATTTTCTCTTATAACATTTTGAGAAAATGATCTCTTAGTATGAAGTGAAAATAAAATGAGAAGATTCAAGTCTACAACCATTGTTCAAATGATGTCTAGGAGAATCAATAGACATTGAGGCATGGATGATTGCTTATAGGTGGTACATATTATGTTATTTTAAAGTTTTTAAAAATATATTGAACTAGATAAAAATGATGGAAGGAGTAGTCATTGAACTTGAACGTTATAATATTGGAATATCGTCTCTAAATATTAATTAATGCACTAGAAATATTTCCTATGTTTTTAGTGCATATGTGTAAAATGTAACATATGGAAAATCCACTCCGAATTAGTTGAATGACTTTACGTTATAATGATTTTGTGTTGGTTTGGTTAGTTTCCATGAAGTTGTAACTATTGAGAATGTTAAGTGATTTTTCTAGTGGCTTCACACTATTTTTAGTGGTTTTTGTAAGTTAGATCAATATTGAGAGAGATTGTAAAATTTATAGATTATAAGTTTGGGGTGATAGAGGTAGTGGCTATTTTCTATGTAGCACAAATAACTAACATTTGATTAGAAAACGAAAATTTTAAAACCTTGGTTGAGTGGTGGAATTCAAGGACAAACATATTCCAATTGCTAATAGGGGTTGTTGTATAATTAAAATTGAGGACGCGTAAATATATCTTTGAGTAACAATTTTTGGAATACATAGATATGTGATGGTTTTGACTGATATACATCAATGATTAGAGCCACATACTTGGATGAAAATCCTCACTGCAAGGTTATCATTAAATTTAGATGAGTTATACATAATGATATGATCAATGTTTTGTCACTAGTTTTTTTATTGGGATTTCAAGTGCAAGATTACTTGTTAACAAGTTTGGGTGATAAATTTTGATTAGTTATATAAATATTATGCCAGGGTTCATTCTAGGGGTGAATATTCATGAATAGATGAATATTCAAATTTTTGAATCTTGAAATTGGCAAATGTTTTACTACTATACGGTAGCACGTTTTCCAAAATTTTAAAGGACACAATAATATTTTCTTAGTGTTTCCACTAAGGGCCACAAATGTTAGTATATTCACCTTTATGTTATAATAGATCATTATATACAGGATTAATTTTTCATAATATAGAAATACAATATAATTAATCACCCAAATTAAACATTTAAAGGAGGAACATTATCCTTAGCCACTTCATTAGATTCATGTATCATAAAAGGAACAAATAGTTCCCTTAGTGGTGTTTTAGGAACCGAATCCACCAAGTCCTCCAAATAAGTAGTTGAATCTGAATCTCCCTTCAAATTAACATCTAGTATAAAAGGGTTTGGGAGGACATCTTTCCACCACGGGGTTCTCTAATTAGTTCACTTCACCATCGACAAGTTGAAACTATATGTCTAAAATTGAAGCATCTTCTACATCTCGAATGACATTCCTTCATAATCAATGGATGGAAGAAGAAATTTAAGAGAATTGATAAGCGAAAAGGTGTTTTCGTTCAAAGGAGAGACAAGTAGAACATTCTCCTTAGTTGCTTCATCATTATGCATCTTAGAAGGAACCGTTGGTTTGCTAACAAGTGTTTCGATATTCAATTCTCTAAATCAGCATTTGAATTTCCTTAAAACTATTTTCCACCTTGAAATGAATTAGAGTGCATATTTTCACCATGTGTTTCTTAAATTATTTCTCTTCTCTAATTGGCAATTGGAAGCAATATGTCCTAGAGAAAATCATCTTCTGCACTTAAATGTCATTCTTTCATAGTCTAATGATTAAGTCCACATTCTATCCTATATTCTAAGGTCAATATTACCCGATAGGTTCTTTGAAGTATCAATTTCAATAAGTATGCAGCATAACTAGTGAGGGTGTAATCGAAATTGGATGGATGCATCAAATTTTAAGAAGGTACCTAAAGTATTACCAATGTAAGCAAGGTGTTTCAAATTCTAGAATTTTAGAGGAAAATGGGGCATTCTAACCCAAATTGGTTTGATTGAAAATGTTTCGATAATGGGTTAAAAAAAGGAAACCAAGGTTTCATGGCTAGGAAGTGAGATTGGAAAATCTAGTTTTCTCCGGCTATTGGTTTCAAATAAAAAATTTCACCAAGAACAAATTCGTTTGGCACAAGGAAAGAGACCTTCCTTACCTTCAAGGAAAGGGATGTATTTCTTGGAGATCCAAGTGCACAGATAAGGAAGAGTAGGCCAAAACATACATACGACTCAACTTCAACCAGTCCTCTCCAAAATTTACACTAAGATTTTTGGCCGCACAAGTCACGTGTAGTGCCCATTCTAATTCAAAACTTATTATATGTTGATTTTTATTACTCTTGACTATAGACATGGATATTACTATATAATTTTTTTAGCATGATGTTAGATGATAGAGATATTCTTGACTATTGATGGACTTTGATTCATAGTTTTATTTGTGTGGTTTCTTAGAGATGTTGAGAGATATTTTATATTGATGATGATGATGTGTTGTTGGCATATATATTACTGACATTCAAAACTCTCATCATGTTGACTATGATATAGCTTTTGAACTAATCTTGTGATCTTGTTAATATTGATAAAAGATAGAATTGAGATGTTGTTGAAATTTTAGACAAATGATAACATTGTTAGTAAATATGATGCTTTAGTTACATGTGCATGGTTATTGATTTATGTGTGTATATTTTATCTTGATGTTTTGAATGGCCACAAGGCCAAAGGAGTTATTGTGTGATTTTTTTAGGTAATTATATCACAACAATCAAAAGGGGCATTGATACCAACCAAAATAGAATACTAGATGGATATAATGAAGGTCACCATGACAACTTGTTTTATTGTGTTAGGGGTCCCCATGGTGGGGATGACCTCAATTTTGACCATGGGAATGTGTGCAATTCTTTTCCTTTTTTTTTTATTTATTGTAGAGTATTTGATTTAATTGTGATTTATATAATCATTGTTGATTAACGTGATTTTATTAAGTAAATAAATCATGTTATTAAGTGATTTGGGGATGTGAAAAATGGAGTCATTTATTAGGTTTTTTTATCTTTTGGACTATGTGATTTTATTTTGAGTGTATATGACTTTGAGTGTTGTACACTCTACCTTACCTTGGAATTTCAGATTTGGCCTTAAGGGACTTTTTTAGAGGCTTGTAGGACAAACTAAGTTTGTCCCTCACCTCTTAATTTCATATACCAACCATGCCTATGGATTGGGGGTCAAAAATAGACCCCACATTAATTGCACTTTTCTTACATGGGTTTTAAAGTTTGTCCCTAGGGGGTGTGGGTTTGGATTTTGTGTGTAAGAGGCCTTTCATTCATCTCAACCACCAATTTATTTTGCATTGGGGTTAAGGTTTGACTTGTGATATGGAGTTTAGGATGTGTGATGTGGCATTCTACATGGAGCCACCTCACCCTCCTCTTTTATTTTTCTATTTATGCAATTTTATTTGTTTGTTTGGGGTTACTTCATTTCATTTTGTGCTCTTATAATTTTGGAGTTGGAGATTTTTGGAGTGATTGTTGAGTTTGGATCTTGTTGGAGTTGGATTGATCTTGAAGGAGCTTGGAGGGTGATCCATTGATCAAGTTCTACCATGGAAAGGTAGGAACTACACCCTTGTTTTATTTGTTTTCTCTTATATGTGTATATTTGTATGTTGTTGAATGTTTTGGTATGCTTGTTGGGTTCTTGGGTAGAATTCCTAAGTATGGTGTAGGAGAAGGCTATGGGGATTTTATATGTAGGGAGGCATAAGATTTTATTTCATTTTTTGGGAGGGATTGGGTTAGGTGCCCCACCTTGGATAAGAAAATGATTGCATTTCTTACTTGGTTCTTATGAGGGAGACATAAGAGATTGTAGGGAGGCATAAGAGAATGTGGGAGGTATAAGAGGATCTTGAGGGAGACATAAGATTTGTGTAGAGTTTTTGAGATGTATATTAGAGGGCTTTAAGGTGGGCACCTAATCCCATTGGGAGGCATAAGTGATCTCCCCATAGATCCTTGCTCCATTGGCTTTTCATTTCAAGCCTCGTGTATTTTGTAAAGTTGTACTATTGTCATTGTTTTCTTGTGTTGAGTGAGCGTTATATGTTGTGAAATTTTGTTTATGATGTTGAAGAATTGTATAGTTTCCATGAGTTGGATCCATCTTTTATTGTATTTTGGTTGGGTCTTGGGGGCCAATGAGGAGGATAACTTCTTCTCCTCATTGGATTATTGGCTGGTGGAGAGTGTTGCCTCTCCCCATTTTTGTTATTGTGAGCAAGTGAATATATGGTGGAGGTCTTGTGAAGAATAGGAACTTGGAGCTTTTGTGAAGCCAAAAGAAATCCTTCTTAGTGAGAAAATTATTCTTGTTATTTTCACTTAAGGTGGAAAACTTTTAGTATTGTATTTGAAAGAAAAGTTATATTATATATTTTATACATTAAGTTGTAATAAATTGCTGAAAAGGAAAGTACTTTACATTATAATAAATGAGTTATGATCAAATAAGAAGGAAGTTCAATATTATTGTTGAATTTTCATCTTATGTGAATGAAGGAAAACTTGGAAGATGTAAACCTTTGAGAATATTTTCTTAGTAAGTGTTATCAAAATTTTCCTCCGGAAAAATTCAACATGTTGGTATCCAAATTGATTCTCCTTTGAGGGCTGATAATGAGTTATCACAAAAATAGGAGGATGTTGAGAGACAAAAAATCATGATATAAGTCATTTTTCAGCCGGGAGGGAATTTAGCTAACTCTTAGTCACTCGTGTATTGGAGAAATGGATAACACTTTACTAAGGGTTTGATCTACCCTCACTACTTTAGGTTGTGCATTCACCCAGGGATGAGAGGACGCGCTTTAGTAACTTGGTGTTGCTAAAGAACATCGAGAGATCCTTCTTTGCATAATTTTCATGAAAAATTTGAGAAAATGTGATCAATACAACACAATATAACTCTCGAAAGTTGTCACACTAGAGAGTGGAGATGTTTCCTAGACAATGTTTGGGTTACTAAAGACAATAATTGAATATTGACTATCTCTTCATATTTTGGCAAAGGTGGAATTTGGTAAATCTTTGTGGAAACACAATACAAACAGGGGTAGTTCATGTAGGATTCATCATTTGAGCATTTTTTGGTGGGAAATTAAGAAAGATAAAGTTAATTATATAAAATCCTTCAAAATAGCCAAAATATTCCTTCAACGAGGTGTGTATCAATGGTGGCCCAAAGATGCACGATTTCATACACTCTTAAGAATTCAAAATAAAGGCTCATGTTGAAGACTAAATTAAATGTTGAAAGTCCCTGATTCATCATGCCTAAGATACACTCATAGACTTACAAACAATATTTGTCAACCTAGTGAAAGTAAAGTGATTTTAAATTATTTATTTCATTACAAGATGAAAGCTCTTCTCATAATGAAATTGTAAATTCCAAAATACTACCACAGGGATAAGATCTTGTGTGATTCAGAGGGATTTCAACATAAGATTACAATAGGAACAAGAAAAACTATTTGAAAACATTCTGAAATAAGAGAAAACACAATTGTGCTCATGATCAACACAAATTCAGTTCAACATTCATTACATTCATCAATGGTTTTATTTAACAATCCTAGAGCTTTTCAATGTCTGTACACTTGTAATCATCTTGATGTGATTAAATCTAAAACACAAGAAAATAAACAGTTTCTAAAACTGTCTCTCTAAAAATGGGTTTTCTCAAAATTTCTCGTTAAAAATTAACCCCCTATGCAAGAGTATTCTCATTGCATTTATACAATTTCACTCACTCACTCATCCCAAAATTCCCCCCCAAAAGTATAAATCTTCAAGAGAATATTCCTCTTTACAACATACCGTTTAATCATGTTTATTCCCTTGAAAATACCTTACTTTCTATTGTTAGGTGGATAAATCATGAACCGATCATTTTTCTCGGTTCCCCAACTATGATTGGGATGCCATGTCATATCTTTTGATAGTCTTTTTAATCATTCTTTTATTTTGTCGTGTAAGAAATCCCTTTTTAATAATTCTCAAGTGGCTCCATATGGCTTTATCTGACAAGAAATCCTTTTCACCTTTGAGAATACACTTGAATAATAGATACCTACATTCGTGCCTCTCAGAAATGAGTATCCTCACATGGATTATACCACATACATCTACACCGTAAGTGCAAGTCATCCAAGTGAAAAGAGGAGCCGAAAAGCCTTCGATGTCTCCTTGGCACAACTACAAAGGTGAATTATAGAGGTAGGTTCCCAAATGAGTGTAGGCCATCCATGTGTTTTAGAACTGAGAGAGTTTCACCACCAATGAAAAGTATGAGCATGGGAAATTACAGTGGAGGCTTCCATGTGTCTATTCGGTGTAAATTCAAAGATAAATTCTAGAGGCGGGACATCAAACGAGTGCAGGCTCTCCACATGCCCCGGGCCCAAGAAATTTTTGTCGACCATGAAAAAGTATCGGTATAAAGAGGAGAAATCTGAAGCCTCAACGTGTCTCTTCAAAGGCACTTTTTATATGATGCCCAAAAGCGCAGACCCCAAACAAGCTCATAAGGGCTCTCCACGTGTCTCATCCCGGAAAAGTTGTACTAGCTGAGAGAAATTTTTTTGAGAACCAACAGAAGTGCCACCTTCCTAGGGTCCGAGAAAGTTGCACCAGATGCTTCAAAAGTATAAGTATGGGAAGATCCAATGGAAACCTCCACGTGTCTCTTTGGTGCTCTTTCAAAAGTAAAATTCAGTGGTAGGTCCCAAAACAGGCACGAGCCCTCCACGTGTCTATGGTCTAAAAAAGCTCCACCGACTGTTGAGAATTATGAGCATGGGTAGAGCTAGGGAAACATCCACATGTCTCCTCGGTTCTCTTTCAAAATTTAAATTTAGGGCAGGTCCCCAAACAGGCGCAGGCTCTCCACGCGGAAAAGATCTTAGTTTGAGGTGAACCTGGGGGGCCTTTTACATTTTATGCCACTCAAAAGAAATTTCTAAAATACCTCTAGTGACCTGCCCTTCCATCTTTGATGTAGACTCAACACATGGCTTTATCTAGGCACTTGTGGGGTGGAGCTTCACTTTTATACCTTACTCCTCTTTTCAAAACAAGGCTAAAAGTTCCAAAGTCCTCCGATGATCTGCCTCCCTGCTTTTAACTTACAAACATGCCACATGTCCATCTTTGGGGTCAAAGTAAGAAATTTTCTTCACCACTTCATATTGTTAAATATCCAATTAGAAATTATTGGGGTCACGGGACCACTTTGGCATTTTTTACAAATGTAACAAAAGTGACAAGTTCACTAAATAGACCTGATGTGCCGTGTCCAATTAAAGACGACCACGTATCCATGGATATTGGGACAGGATTTACAGAGGAGACACAATCGTGGAAGATGCCAAATAAAAAAAATTTCCCCATGGAGAGAAGAATGTAAATAATACCAAGACTCAATGTGATCCATGACCCAAGGAAAAGATTGATAACGACATATAAATGAACGAGAAAATATTCACTCATCCATACAGGGAGACAAAAAATACTTCTAACTAGGCAGGTTGGAAATTTCAAATGAAAAATGGGAAAGATTACAATTGAGCACCAACACCGGCTCCTACTTGGGGATTGCACTCTTAGTGAGTACCACAAGAACAACATAACAGACCATATGCCAAAAATCCATTGGGAAACGGAGTCAAGAACAAGCTTGCAAAGTAGAAAAAAATTGGCAACACCCCAGGGACAAAGTAAGAAACCAACAAAACCCAGCCACAAGGACCAGGACGAACCAAAACAGAAAAATGTAACTGAAAAGAACAAAAAGATCTCTTATTTCCTAATGTATAATAATGTGTGCCTTGATTCTAAGAAATCAATCAAGGAAACATTTCAAGTGCTCCTTTCGATTAATAGGAAACTCAAGCAATTCCCCATCTTTATCTTTTAGGAAGAAGGTGTGCTCATTGATCCTAATATCATTAGAATAATGTCCCATCCATAATGCGTAAAAACTTCCATGTTTTCCTTATCCTCATGTCTCATTATCCCAAAGTAACACCAGATATCCTACACTAAAAAATCTTGGGATAACATTTTTTGAAACAATTTCTTCATTTTCTCCCTAAACTTCACATGTCTTTGATGGGATCCCCTTCTCTCTTTATATACTTTGAACATCTTGGCATTAGCTTCTAGGGGTATTTCATGTTGAAAAGGTCATCCTGTATGCTTTCAATTCTAAATATGACCAAAAGAAATAGTCTTGGTACTTTATTATCAATTGGACATATGATTGATTTTATTCTCTGGTTAAGTTGTTGCCTAGCCATATTCTCCTAGGTTTATCCTTTATGCCTAGGTTATATTCTTCAACATCTCTCGAGGTTGAAATGTGTTTGTTAACAATGCGGTCAACATTATCAAAATTTTATTCCAATGGAAGCAAACCTCTCCAAATAGTATTGTAGCCAAATTAAGAACAAACCAGATATGCTACAAATATTATGAACTCCAAAAGAAAATAGATCTCCTTCTTTGTTATCAAATAATGAATTACAATGTTTCCTAAATAGGAAAACAACTCCCAACTCGAGTTGCCAAGTAAACTCTAGCTAACTCTGACTAAATCTACTCTAGGTGGCGGAAATTACTATTTTTAGCAGTTTACTAGAACCTACTATTCTTAGTAAGTTCGCATGCTTATTCCTACGGCACAAAAATTTCCACGCATCTTCTACATCCCTAAATTAGAGGAATTTCCAACTTTCTAACTCATAATGCAATTAATAGACTAAAATTAACTAATGCTCAAAAATAGGAAAAAACCAAACTATAACTTAAATCCTAATTTTCGGCCTCAAGATGGCGGATTTAGGGCCCAAAACATGTCAAAACTTGCCCCAACTAGTAGGGTGGGTTTTTTCTGCATTTCATCTCATCAAAACATGTGGTTTAAAAAAAACGGACTCAAACGGACACCCGAACTCAAGTTATGACCTTGTCAAGTTCCTGTACTAATTCTAGCGCATCATTCTCCCCTGCTTGAAAAAAATGCAGCTCCTGCAAGTTGTCTTCTTCAAACTACTTCCATTTATCTGCATCCAACTTCTTAATCTCCCACTCTATGACCCAAGTATTGTCCTCTTGTTCCAGTCCTTTCCAGTGTACCAAATATTTGTTGTATTTCCCATTTCGTGTGTCCATTGTTTTCTTATCTAGAATCTGATCCACTTCTTCTTTCTTCTTCACCGGAACCTGTTGCCTCCAATCTACTACTTCATCAATAGAATCCCCTTCTTCACCATCCCCATGAAAAGAATACAAATCTGAAACATTAAACACTGGAGAAATATCAAAATTCCCTGCAATTCTACCTCATAAGCATTATCGTTTATTTTTTCACGATTTTGCAGGGACCAATCTTCTTGTACTTCAGCTTGTTATAGGTTCCTCTTGGAAACCTTTCCTTCCACAGATATACCATAACCAACTCACCAATTGTAAATACCTTTCTCCATCTGTGCACATCTGCTATTTCTTTATACTTATCATTACTATTCTGCAGCTTCTTCCGCACTTCTTCCTGCAATTGTTGTATATGTTCGGCAAATGCTTCTGCATCATCACTGACTCTACCATCAACTGGTAGTTGCACCAAATCTAACACCCCATTTGGATTACTCCCATACACAATTGAAAATGGAGACTTTCCCGTGGATCTGTTTATGGAACTGTTATATGCAAACTCAGCTTGTGGTAATGCTAAGTCCCATTGTTTCGGCTTTTCCCCAACAATGCACCTTAACAGGTTTCCCAAACTCCTATTTACCACCTCTATTTTCCCATCAGTCTGCGGATGATAGGCACTATTGAACTATAGTTGAGTTCCAAATTTCTTCCATAAAGTCCGCTAGAAGTGACTTAAGAACCTTGTGTCCCTATCTGAAGTAATAGTTTTTGGAACACCATGCAAACGAACAACTTCTCTGAAAAACAAATCTGCTACGCCTGTTGCATCACTTGTTTTCTTGCAGGACAATAAAATGAACCATCTTAGAAAACCTATCAACAACCACAAAAATTGAGTCATTACCTCATTGTGTTTTTGGTAATCCCAAAACAAAGTCCATACTCAGATCTGTCCACGACCCTTTAGGAACATGCAATGGCATATACAACCCTGTATTCTGTGCATGGCCTTTTGAGACTTGGAAAATTCGACATCTTTCCACATATCTTACCACATCTCTTTTCAACTTTGGCCAATAGTATTTGTCTACTACCAAGGCTATCGTCTTATCTTTACCAAAATGCCCAGCCAACCCTCCGCTATGCAACTCTTTCACTATATTCTCTCTCATAGACCCAACTGGAATACATAGTTGGCATGTCCCTTGAATAGGTAGCCATCCTGTAAAATATACTCATCCAGGACATCTCCTGCATTGTCTGACAATGGACTAATTAGTCTTTCAACAATATCCTTGAAATCAGAATCAGAAGAATACAAACCCTTTATTGCTTCAAAACCCACCACCTCATTTTCCATAGTGGTAAACAAAGTCACACGCCTACTCAATGCATCTACAACTTGATTCTGTTTTCCAGATTTATGTTTTAGAGAAAAAGTATATCCCTGCAAAAATGATACCCACTTTGCATGCCTACTATTCAACTTCTTTTGGGTATTCACATACTTCAGGGCTATGTGGTCTATAAATAACACAAACTCCTTAGGCACTAAGTAATGCCTCCAATGCCTTAATGCTTGTACAATTGCATAAAATTCCACATCATAAGTAGAGTAGTTCTTTCTTACCTCATTCAGTTTCTCACTAAAGAAAGCTATTGGCTTTCCTCCTTGACTTAGAACAGCCCCAATACCCACATGTGAGGCATCACAATCAACCTCAAACACTTTATCAAAATCTGGTAGTGCCAAAATGGGTGCCTCTATCACCTTCTTCTTCAAGAATTGAAAACTATCCTCAGCTGCCTTTGTCCACAAAAACTCCCTTCCTTTTGTGCAATCTGTTATAGGAGCTACAATACTGCTGAAATTTTTAATAAATTTTCTATAAAATGTTGCTAGACCATGAAAGCTCCTTACCTCTATTATACTCCGTGGAGTAGGCCATTCAATAATTGCCTTTATCTTTTCTGAGTCCATCTGTACCCCATCTGCTGAAATAATAAAGCCCAAGAATACCAAACTCTCTTGCATGAATGTGCACTTCTTCATATTTGCATAGAGTTTCTCTTTCCTTAACACTTCAAATACCAACCTTAGATGCCTCAAATGTTCTTCTTTAGTTTTACTAAAGATCAAGATATCATCAAAATAAACCACAACAAACTTACCATTATACTCCCGTAGCACGGTGTTCATCAATCTCATAAAAGTACTAGGTGCATTGGATAACCCGAATGGCATCACCAACCACTCATATAATCCATTTCCCATCTTGAATGTTGTTTTCCACTCATCTCCTTCTCTGATCCGAATCTGATGATAACCACTTCGAAGATCAATCTTGGTGAAATACTTAGATCCAGCAAGCACATCCATCATATCATCAAGGCGAGGTATTGGGAACCGATACTTGATTGTAATTTTATTGATCGCTCTGCTATCCATGCACATTCTCCATGTTCCATCCTTCTTTGGTGTTAATAAAGCTGGTGTTGCACACGGACTCATGCTCTCCCTTACGACCCCTTTCGCACGAGCTCTGCCACTTGCCTATTCAACTCTGTATGCAATGTCGGGCTCATCCTATAAGCCGCTTGATTTGGGAGTGAAGACCCTGAATCAAATCAATGTGGTGTTGAATATCTCTTTTGGGTGGTAATCCATCTGGTAGCTCATCAGGAATAACATCCGAAAATTCTTCTATTAATTCTGATGTTTCTATTGGTATTTGAGCACTTACAAGTTCATCCTTATTTGCAACTAGTGCATAACAAAAACCGGTTGCCTTTGCCTCCTTCACAAATTCCTTTGCAGAAAGCATATTTTCAGCCTTCCCCTCTTCTTTAAGAGGTAGCAAAACTATTTTTGTGCCATCCTTCCAGAAAGTATAAGTATTCTTTCCCCATCATGAATAACTTTTCTATCAAATTGCCATGGTCTTCCTAATAGAATATGACATGCATCCATAGGGATAACATCACACCAAATCTCATCCTTATAACTGTTCCCAATAGAAAAGCTTATTAAAAATCTCTTATCAACAAGAACTTCATTACCCTTCTTAAACCATGCAATACGATAAGGGTTAGGATTCTTCTCACAATGCACCCAATTTATCGACCATCTCATTTGAAACCATGTTCTCACAACTACCACCATCAATAATAACATTACATACCTTTCCTCCCGAAGTGCATCTTGTTCTCAAAATATTTGTACGCAGCCATGCATCCCCTTGACCTCCTTTCTTGGAGCAATCATCATCCTCTTGATCATCGAGTTTCTCCAACATCCGGTGGGATTTCTAGTCCTGTTCATCTTCTACTTGCTCACTTCAACAAGATTTACTCTTGAGCATCTCCTTGCCTTTTTCATGTGTATAAGTATGTGGGCATTCAAAAGCTCGATGCCCTTCTTCACCACATCTATAACAACAAATGGTCTTCGTGGAGCCTCCCATCCTCTATCGCCAAAGATATCCTCTCGCCCCTAGGAAATCCTCTGCCTCTTTGTTGATTCTGGAAATCTTGTCTCGTATCCTCTTGCTTTTCCAATCCACGAGATGATTCTCCCCTACCTTGGCTAAAACCAGCTCATCCCCGAAAGGAAGTTGAGGCCCCCCTATTCATTCCAGGTGATCTCCTAAAACTTTGATGATTTTGTTTTTCCTCAGCCTTTAAGGCTAATTGATAGGCATCCTCCATGCTTTTAATCCTATGCATACTTATCTCATCTTGAATAGAAAATTTTAATCCATTAACATACCTTGCAGCCATTTGTTCCTCAGTTTCTTCATGCTCTACACGAATGGACAACTTATAGAACTCATCTGTATTCTTGCACTGTTTGTAAGTTCTGTCTGAGATTCTGAAACCTCCTAGTAAAGGGTTTGTGCATAATCCACAGGGAGAAATTTATCTTTCAGCTTCTTCTCCATCTTACTCCACATCCTAATTCTTTCTTTCCCCTTTCTTGACCACTCTTTCTGTAGGTGATCCCACCATAACATAGCATGACCTTTCAATTTCGTGCATGCAAATTTTACCTTCTTTTCTTCTAACATAGTCTTCCACTCAAAAAATTTCCCATGCTAGTCAACCAGTCTATTAGCTCCTCTGGTTTTAGACTACCACCATACTCTGAAACATCAACTCTTATCCCATCATTCTTTCCTTCTAATGCTCGAAGCATCCTTTCTTCAAAAGCTAATGGTGGTGCTTGCGTTTCCTCCTCTTCACAAACTTCTTCTTCATCTGTGTCATCTCCACCTTGATTTCTCTCTCTCATTATCATTACAGCAAAGCAAAGACTTGTCTCTGCAGATCTTGCATATTTCTATTCATCTGGGCAATACCACCTCCTCTTCCTCTTCCTCTTCCTGCCATTTTTTTTTAAAAAAAATACTTCGAACCAGCTCTGATACCAGATAATGTAGCCAAATTAAGAACAAACCAGATATGCTGCAAATATTATGAACTCCAAAAGAAAATAGATCTCCTTCTTTGTTATCAAATAATGAATTACAATGTTTCCTAAATAGGAAAACAACTCCCAACTCGAGTTGCCAAGTAAACTCTAGCTAACTCTGACTAAATCTACTCTAGGTGGCGGAAATTACTATTTTTAGCAGTTTACTAGAACTTGCTATTCTTAGTAAGTTTGCATGCTTATTCCTACGGGCACAGAAATTTCCACGCATCTTCTACATCCCTAAATTAGAGGAATTGCCAACTTTCTAACTCATAATGCAATTAATAGACTAAAATTAACTAATGCTCAAAAATAGGAAAAAACCGAACTATAACTTAAATCCTAATTTTTGGCCTCAAGATGGCGGATTTAGGGCCCAAAATGTGTCAAAACTTGCCCCAACTTGGTAGGGCGGGTCATTTGCATCATCTCATCGAAACACGTGGTTTCAAAAAAAAATGGACTCAAACAGACACGAACTCAAGTTATGACCTTGTCAAGTTCTCTAATCCTGATGTATTATATTGAAATAATCAAACATTTCAATGAAGTCCCAAATCGCATCCTTATAGTGCTTCATTCTTTGGTTCTTTGTTGCATATAGTTTTCTAACTTTCTTGACTATCAAACAAATCTCCTTTAACAATAATATCCTTGACACAATATTTCCAAGAAATTCTTAAACCCAACAACAATGCTTCATACTCAGCAATATTTTTTGTGCACTCAAAATTGAGTTTAAAAGAAAATTTAAACTCCTCTTGGCTTGGAGATATCAAGACAACACCAACACCATTACCAAATCTAGAACAAGCCCCATCAAACATCAAGGTCCAAGGAGAACCAACATGCTCAGGATACTTGCACTCATCAATTTTATGCTCCTTACAATCAGCATAGCCCAAAAAGTTACCAACATCGACATCTGTGTATAATACTTCATAAGAAGCATTGTTAGGGTCCTCAATGATATGCAACATTTTCTTCTCATAGTACAACTTCACAAGGTTCCCCTCAATCGGTATGGTTGCAAAAATGATATTTCCATTTGCACACTTTGACCCACACTAGATTCTCACTTTATGGATAATAACATCCCCATTTGGTGGGATAGTCCATAATAACCACATTCGTGGTTAAGCATTTTCTTGGAAAATCGCCAACCGCACTACTAATCCCTTGACATACCCAACTACGGAACTTCTCTTGATATTCAACTCATTCATTACCTCAAGAGGCATTACATTAGATGAGGCTCCTTAATCAAACATGCAGTTATGTACCAACCTATCTTTAATAATCAAAGTGGTAAAAAATGGATCGACATCCAACTGAGACTCAACTAGAGAATTTCCCAAATACATCTCAAATGATTCACCTAGTTCCTCCAATGCTTTTGGTATTTCTGATTTTGCAATAATGGTAGGAATCTCTACATTATTAACACTTTTTTCCTCAGTAATATTTTCTTCCTTAAATCCCAAATATTTGAATGCCCTTTTCCTATGCTTAGGGATCCTGAGTAATTCAATAATGGGAACAATGAACTTGATCTCACTCAAGATTTGGGCTATGTCACAAGGAACATATTTGGGTAGGGAAGTATTAGGAGGGAGATTCACCACTTTCTCCAATAGTATAGGAATTTTCAAAGTCTCGGCATGGGAAGAAGTACAAGTTTTATTTGGGGAAATTAGGCCTTTTCCAGTGTGCATCATTTTTAGGATTTTACCTTGGGATATTGGGAAGAACTGGAACTTTTGGCTTGTTTTATGGCCCTCCCCTTTAAAAACCTTACTTTTGGTGTTATATTGTTTCTCCTGAGCAACTACTGCATTCATCAACAGTTTCTGTCCTCTTCTGTAAGGGATTCCTCCATTATACTTTTAATCATCAAATCCCTAAAGTATTCAAAACCATGATTAGGAAGATCAAATGCTTGCACCATATCAATTTCAAAAGTATTAATAGGAGGAAGAGGTAATACCTGGTGAACACAATCCCATAATTTTTCAATATTTTTGGCACTTATCAATTAAGTTGAGGTTTCCCCCTGCCGTGAGTTTGTAGCATATTCCATCATCCACACATCATCATATGTCTCATCATCATCTGCTTCCTCAACTTCTTGATCTACATCACATGGGGAGTGTGGTAATAAACACTTATCACACCACTTGATAACATTGGCCTCCTCCATAGTAGAAACCTGGCGGCATTTAAAGGATCGGGAACCAATCTATTCTCCCTAGGTTGAGGTCATTTTATTTCCCGATCCCATGATCCCTTTCCCTCGGTCATTTGGTCTCCGTGATCACCTCTAGGATGATTTCCAAATCTCTCCTAACCTTGTGGCTTATGTTGACCTTGGGAATTTTGTCCTATCCATTTTCCCGCTCTCATGAGCTTGATAGGATATCTCTTTAACTTATCCAGCCAAAGTTTTTACAACATCTTCCAGATCCAAAACCTTTCCCGATTGAGGCTTTTTAGGATTGATCAAATTAACACCTTCCCTCTTAGGAGGATTTACAACTGCTTTGATGTTATTTTCTATTTGTAAGGCCATGGTGAAATCCTGCCTCAATGTTCCTGGGTTCTTATCTCTCAACTAATAAGTGGCATTTTTATCAAAAGCGTTAGAATATTTTATCAAACAGGACACATCACTTGGCCTTAGGATTATATTTAGCCTATTCAAGGTCTTATTGAACCGACTATTGAAATAATGGACATATTCATTTGTATTTTTCTTTATATTTTCAAACTTAGATAAAAGGAACCTGGGGTCTGTCTTGTCCCCATATTACAATCTAAAGGAATTTTTCATCTCGGTCTATGAATCTATTGAATTATCTAGTAAAGCCTTGTACCAGTCATGCACATCCTCCTCAAGAGTATGAATACACAGTTTTATATACACGTCTTCAAACTCAATTTCAAAATCTTCCATCATATTGATGAAGAGTCTTAAATGGTGGTCACTAGTGATGGCATTATTTCCTTGAAACTTTGGCAACCTATTTCTAACATCTTATGGCACCATATTATGATATCCATCCATACCTCTAAAATATATAGGTCCAAACATATTGACAACAAAAGGAGGTCTAGGTGGAGGTTGGGCCATATTTCCTCGATGCGGTTAATTTACGGATAATAAAAAAATGATAAGGGAAGAGGGGTCTCGGGGCACGGGAGTATAACTCTCAAAGTAAATATCCTCTAATGACTCAGTTTCTCGAGAAAACCCTATCAACCTTGAAAAAAAAGGGGAAAAATGAGAGGCACACTTTTTAGACACAAATGATGGCCCCTCTCCAGGTTGGAGAACTCAAATTTATATAAAGATTACTTGGTTTAAAATAAATTGAAGACATATGGTAATCTTCAACCACATATTGATCACCTTTTAGAACTGATATCTTCTTTTTGATTCTTGATTTCCAACAACTTTCTAGACTTGTTTTCCTTCTGAATTTTCTTTTCCTAGTTTTGGAAATAAATTTTTAATAGGATCCCTAGTGAAGAAAGACCTTCTTCCCTCCAGATTTGTAAATATCGATGACAAATTTCACTTGACATAGGTTAAGACACTGGTAATCATCAAAATTTCAATTCAACATGGAGTCACCACTAAGGATTTTCACCTTAGTTGTGCAGATGCACTATAAGTAACTTTCCAAGTGTCTATCAATGCTTAAGTTATGCAAATATTAATAGATCCAACCTTCCTTTACCCTCATTTACCATTATTGATGCAAATTTAGTGCTATAACCACTAGAAACTAGAAATACTACATAATGAACTTGTAATCTTGCACAAATATTACAAATCTCAACAAAGGATGGCGTTTAAAAACTTATTTTTACTTAAACCATGTAAGAAGCATTACTAGTGTCAACATGTGTATGCATATATAAAATAGTCCCCGAAAATGGTGCCACTTCAGTGTTGTTGCCACACAAATAGGTCCCGGTGTTCAAATAATCCCCAAGAATGGCACCATTTCGGTGTCGTTTTCACACAAATAGGTCTTGGTGTTCAAATAATCCCCAGAAATGGAACCACTTCAGTGTTGGTATCTAAATTGTTTCTCCTTCAAGGCTTGAGCAACATCAAGAAAATGGTAGGATTCTTAGAGATAGACAAATCATGATATAAGTCATTTTGTATCCGAGGAGGGGATTCAACTGACTCTTTGTTACTCAGGCATTGGAGAAATGGATAGCACCTTACTAAGGGTTTGATCTACCCTCACTACTTTAGGTTGTTCCTTCAACCAAGGTGAGAGGACTCGTTCTGTAACCCGTGTTGGTGAAGGATATCAAGAGATCCTTCTTTACACAATTTTCATGAAAACCTTGAGAAAATATGATCAATACAACACAATCTAACTCTCACGAGTTGTCACACTAGAGAGTGGATATGTTTCTTGGACAAGGTTCAGGTCAATAAAGACAATAATTGAATCTTGATTGTCTCTACATATTTTTGCAGTGGAATTTGTTAAATTTTTGTGGATACACAAAGTAAAAACATGTGCAGTTCATGTAGGATTCATCGTTTGAGGAGTTTATGGTGGGATGTTAAGCAAGATAAAGTTGATTATACAAAATATTTGAGAACCTTTACAAATATTGGAAAACTCATAGAAAAATTCTTCAAAATAGCCAAAATATTCCTTCAACCGTAGAAGTGTATATCAATGGAGGCCCAGAGAAACACGCTTTAATAAACTCTTCAAGAATTCAACATAAAGGCTCTGCTAAAGACTCAATTAAATGTTGAAGTCCCCAATTCAAATCACGCATAAGATATACTCATAGACTTACAAAAAAATTTGTAAACCTAGTGAACGTAAAGTGATTTTAAATTTTTATTTCATTACAAGATGAAAGATCTTCTCACAATGAAATTACAAATTCCAGAAAACTATTTGAAAACATTATGAAATAAGAGCAAATATAATTGTGCTCATGATTAGCACAAATTCATTTCAAGTTTCATTAGATTCATCAAATAGGAGATTTTCTTTAACAATCTCGATATTTTCAATGGCTATACACTTGTAACCATCTTGACATGGTTCAATCTAAAACACAAGAAAATAAATAGGTTTCTCGATGGTCTCTTGGGAAAATGGTTTTTCTAAGACTTTCTCAGAAAAATTAACCCCCCTTATGCAAGAGTATTCTCGTTGCATTTATACAATTTCTCTCGCTCACTCATCCCAAATTTTCCCCCCAAAAGCATAAATCTTCAAGAGAATATTCCTCTTTACAACACACCATTTAATCATGTTTATCCCCTTGAAAATATCTTACTTTTTGTTTCTAGGTAGATAAATCATGAACTAATCACGTTTCTTAGTTCCTCAACTATGAATGGGATGCCATGTCATAACTTTTGATAGTCTTTTTAATCATTCTTTTATTTTTTCATGTGAGAAATCCCATTTTTAATAATTCTCAGGTGGCTCCATATGGCTTGATCTGACAAGTAATCCTTTTCACCTCGAGAATAGATACCTGCATTCGTGCCTCTCAGAAATGAGTGTCCTCGCATGCATTATACCACATATCTGCGTTGCTGCGATTCTGAGTCGGCCAAGTGTAAAGAGGATCCAGTGGAAGCCTCCATGTGTCTCCTTGGTGCAATTGTAAAGGTGAAGTCCAGAGGTAGGTTCCCAAATGAGTGTGGGCCATCCACATGTTTTAGAACCCGAGAGAGTTGCACTTTAGTCACTGAAAAGTATGAGCATGGGAAAGTCCAGTGGAAGCTTCCACATGTCTGTTTAGCTCAACTTCAAAGATGAATTCTAGAGGTAGGACCTCAAACAAGCACATGCTCTCGATGTGCCCTAGGCCCAATAAAGTTTCCTCGGCTCTTGAAAAATCTTAGTATAAAGAGGAGCTAGCTGAAGCCTCCATGTGTCTCTTTGGTGTACTTTTTGATATGGTGCACAAAAGTGGAGACCCCTTACAAGCATGGGCTCTCCACATGTCTCGGCCCATAAAATTTATGCCGGCTATTGAAAAATTTTAAGAACCAATGGAAGGTGCCACATGCCTAAGGTCTAAGAAAGTTGCATCAGACGCTTGAAAATTCTAAGTATGGGAAGATCCAACAGAAACCTCCATGTGTCTCTTTGACACTCTTTTCAAAGTAAAATTAAGGGGAATGTCCACAAACATGTGTGGGCCCTCCATGTGTCTATGGTCTAACAAAGTTGCAACGTCCATTGAAAATTATGAGCGTGGGAAGAGCTAATGGAAACCTCCACGTGTCCGCTGCTCTCTTTGAAAAGTAAAATTAAGGGGAACGTCCCCTAACAGGCGCAGGCCCTCCATGTGGAAAAGATGTTAGTTTGAGCTATACCTAGGGGGCCTTTTACATTTTATGCCACTAAGAAGAAATTTCTAAAATACCTCCAGTGACCTACCTTTCTGTCTCTGATGTAGATTCAACACGTGGCTTTATATGGGCACTTGCAGGGTCACGCTTCACTTTTATACCTTACTCCTTTTTTCAAAACAGGGCTAAAAGTTCCAAAGTCCTCCAAAGAACATTCCTCCCTACTTTTAACTTAAAAAAAACCACTTGTCCATCTTCGGGGTCAAAGTAATAAATTTTCTTCGCCACTTCATTTTGTTGAATAGTGAATTAGAAATTATCGGGGCCACGAGACCAATTTGGCATTTCTTACAAATGTAAGAAAAGTGAAAAGTTTACCAAATAGACCCGTCATGCCGCGTCCAATTAAATATGACCACATATCCACATATATTGGGAAAATATTTACAAAGAAGACATAATCGTGGAAGACGCCAAACAACAAAAAAAATCCCCATGGAGAGAAGATTGTAAATAATACCAAGACTCAATGTGATCCATGACCCAAGGAAAAGACTAACAACGACATCTAAATGAAGGAGAAAGTTTTCACGCATCCATATAGGGAGAAAGAAAATACTTCTAACTAGGCGGACTTGAAATTTTAAATGACAAACGGGGGGGATTACAATTGAGCACTAACGTAACAAACAGAGCTCAAGTTATTTTGAAGAATCAAGAAGAAGTCCAATTCCAAAATTTTAGTCTTCATAGGTGGAGCTCTTCGAGAGATCTTGGTGAGTAAAAATGTCCAAAACTCCAAAATTCCAAAATTTTGGACTTTCACGTTTCAGGGTTTCATAGATCTCGGAGCGCAGTTAAAAAAATGAAAGGAAAAGTTTTGAAACCAAAATTCTGAAAGTCCAAAATTTCAAACTCAGAGGTTTCGTGGTTTTAGGGATCTCGATCGAGAGACAAAATCCAAAAATCTAAAATTAAAGTCCTAAATTTTAGAATTTCAGGTTTCAAATTTTAGGAGGTGCGGGATTTAGGGTTTCAGAAGTCTCAAAGAAAAAAATCTAAAAAATGTCTTAAAATATCTAAAATCACGAAAGTCTGAATCCTGAAAGGGTTTGGATTTTGGAGGTTGACGCAGGTTTTGGGGTCAACGTGGTGACATTTTTCAGACTTCAGAGGTTCGGGTTTTTGGACTTCAGAGTCCTCGGTAAGCAAAACGAAAAAATCTCAACTCAATGTCTAAATTTTCAGACTTTTAGGATTTCGGGTTTCAGACTTTTTGAAGTCTCATGTTTATTTTAGTGATGAAGAGTGTTTCAAATTATTAAATGGAAATGTCTGAAACTCCAAATTTTGGGATTTTGGAAGTTGTATGTGTTTCAACTCGAAAAATGACAGATCAATAAGCCACCATTTTTCGCAAAATGACACCTCAACCTTCAGATGGCCATAACTTTTGACTGGGAGCTTGATTTGCACAAGAAATGACTTTTTGGAAATCTCTCGGCATGTACTACTCAACTATATTTAAATTAGAGATAATAATTTATTATAAATGAAGAAAAATAGCCCGCCATTTTTTAAGGTGTCGACTTCTTACCTACCCCAACAATTAAGAATGGGCTTCCTTTCTTACCCAACAAGAAAGAAAACATGGAGGCATGGATTTTGTCATGGAAACCATAATTTTTAGGAAAATTAAATGCATTTCTTGGGTGGTTGGAGTAGGATTTCAAAATTATTCTATCTCCTTCTCTCATTCTTCCTATATATTGTAAGGAGGGGAATTTTTCTAAAGGTTAGACATTTTCGGTTTTCACCCTCCCTTCTTCTCTCTCGTCTGTAAGTGAATTTGTGGAGTTCAAAAATCCCATCTAAAATATACATGCAATCTTGCCTCTTGGCCATTATAATGAGTTATATCAAATCCTTGGAGAAACAATAAAAAGTTGGTGGATGATTCTCAAGCCTCTCTATTAGTATCAGCATCTTCTTGATATCTCATTACAATCTTGGCTATCTGTGTATGGTGGTTTTTTTATTTTTTAATGGTTTTTGTTTAATGGAAAACATGTGTTGAACATTCCTTTGGTGCATCACCACTGTTAAAATAGGTTCAATGTCTTGCATATTCTTAAACATGTCTCCTCGGCAAGTTAGAGTAGATTTTTAGGGTAGATCTTCTACAATATGAATGTGTGCATCTCAACAGAGGAATAGGAACTGACCATCATCTCGCAGGGATTTCTTGATTGAAAGTCCCACACTTTGGTAAAATATCTATGTTATGCAATTACACTCGAGATTTTCAACCCATCGAGTTGCAGAAATTTAGGGGTGCTATGATTACGCATCAATAAGTAAGTCTTAAGTGTATAATATCTTGCTTGTGCTTACCTTGAATAAATGGTGGTAGTTGAAATGGAAAGATGCTCTAAAATATAATCAGTTATTTTGTTGTAAAAATTTCATTTTGTTGTGGAAAGGAAAGAAAAATACTAGGAATAGGTTAAGCTTCATTTCTACTTTTGAACTTGAAAGAAATTTTGTTGGATGAAAATAAAAATGATCTTGTAGTTGTTTTCTTGTCACTATAGAAATAGAAAATCTTTAAATTTAGTAATTTTAGGCATGGAATGAATAAATGGTTAAACTCTTCAACTGGAGACTTTAGGAAATATAAATTCAAGACTTGGATAAACCGCAAGGTGCCCTTGTCAAACTTGTTTTTGGAAATTTTTTGGAATTGAAGGTCCAATTTTCAAATAATATGATCACCGCCATGTGCAGAGCGGTGGTCTCGAACTACCATTCAGCCATTCAAGAAAGGTGGTGGTTTGTGAATCGTCACCTGTGTATGGAAGTGGTCCCGGGACTTCCAGTCTGCTTTGGGTAGTGGTTTCATTACTAATGCGAAATATACAAATACATGTCTCGTGTAAATTTCAACTTAGTTTCATTAAAAATTTAAACCTACAAATCAAGAGGAAATCACCAATAAGACATAATGGCATAAATTCATTGTTTCAAACATGTAAATCAGTAAAATGGCATTTAAATGTATGGAATCTCCTAGATTAATTGGAAAAGGGTTTTTACCCAATACAAAAACAAAGAAATAAATAAGTAAACATTCCAGATTTAGGGAAGAATCCCTACAATCCACTACTAGAAAACAATGTAATAATAAATCCATAATCCAATCTAAAATAAGCTTTATTTTTGTGAAATCCTCCATGGTTCTTCCTTACTTGCTCCCATGGCTTCCATTTATCCAACCTGCAAATTAAAAAAAAAGTGACCAAATGAGGAGGCTAGGGAAAGGAAAAAGGTTTAATAAGATTTCATAAGGATAGTTAGAGTTAGTATGGAACCCTAAGATCTAGTGGCCAAAATTGATTGGATCCAAGGGTTGGGAATAAATCCTATAATTATTAGGTAAGAATAAATATTATGGTTTTTTTAAAAGATAATTTAAGGGTATGTGTAAATGGGTGAATGAGGCCATTTAATACCCTTATATGTTAACTTATTTATTTTAGTTCCTAGTATGTTTTAGTAATTATTTAAATGGAATTTAAGGAAAATTTGTTATGAGAAATAAGATAACTATGGATAAGAGTTGATTACATGTGAGTTGAATGTTAGTTCCTAGGGGGGAAAACTATTTAACCTTGTGAAAGGAATTATTAAAAACTTATCTAGTGATGATAATTAAAATGACATTAGAACTGGATTAAAAATAATTAATTAATAATCTAGAAATGGATCTACCTTATGAAATGTAACATTGCTATTAGAAATTAATCAAACGTATATTAGGTTTGAATCCTCAGTAACTTAAAACAAAAAAAAATTCCACAACTTTTCAGATAATTTTTAGGGATTAATGTGGTTCTAGAACATTGAATTTGTGGGCATTACATCATAGGATTGAAACCGCTCACTGGAACACCTCCCCAAAAGAAATAATATATTGCACGAGAGGGGTCAAAAATCCCCAAAACCTCCATTTTGGAAGCAATGGATCCATTATATTTTTAGTGGATAAAATGCCACCTCTAGATTTGCACCGCCATGCTCATGTACAAAGTGAAAAATGAAGGGATAAAATGGGTAGAGCTCCACCAACAAACTAACATTGTATTCATTGATCGTATCTCACCCTATTAGGAAAAAGAGAAGATCGAACATCACCAGAGTCGGTGTCAAGAAGAGCTCTACCATCACACCTCCCAATATATTACTAATCAAGAAAAACAATTTAAATCCCAAGAATCTAGTAGTAATTGGTGCATTAAAATACAAACCAGTTGTAATGAAAATGTATCGCTTAGTGGATTGAATGAAGGAAACATGGGTTTCATGGCTATATAGCGAGATTGGGAAACCCATAGGATTTCACTTATGACATCCTTATCACATATCTTATAAAATAAAATAAAATATTCCCCTCACACAAGGGTATATGTTTAACTCGACCTTCAAGTAGTGGAAGTTAGTGTTTTGATGTCCAAGTGGGAATTATGGGAAGACTAGGCCAAAATCCACTAAATATACATATCAGACATGTTCATGGTAGAAGGTTTCATATTCAATCAATTCTTCACCGAAAACCATGCTAGGATTGTTAATTTGCAGTGTGCAATAGATTTGATGGGCATGCATTTCTTTACCATTCCCCTCTTGAACCACCACCCTAAAAAATGAATGATAGGAGAAGTAGGGTGGTTGATGTTTAGGTATGTGTCCTCCACTCATTGCTACAGTAATGATGTTTTTACGGTTTCCTTAGTCTCCATCACAACCCTACAAAAAAATAGGAGAGTGAGATTGAGGTAGGTGTATGCCTTGGTTTCCATCGGCACTTCCACCGCCATCCCTTACATCCTTTCCTCCACGTTTTTCATTATATTTTCTCTCACTAAGAGGTTTATTGATTGATTCCCTCAGTATGCATCCATTCTCTCGAATGTTTCCATTGGACTTGTTCTTCTTTGAATGCCAACAACCAAACCATCACCACAACGAGGGAAGGAAATATTTCCAAAGAATACATCAATGTCTCTATTAGTGCCATCGTCCCCTATAACCATGATCATTCATCCTTCATTGTGCTTATTGAAAATTCTAGTCTCCCTTTGTAGTCATTATTAGCTATTTTTGAATCTTACAGCCTCATCCAAATTAAATAAAAATTCTTCCATAATAATTTCAATAAACTTAGTGCAGAAAAATATATAAATCCCAATATATAATGATCCTTGCGTAAATGAGGGTGATGTTCTTATGGAAATAGGTCTTTTCTATTAAAATCCGATCTATTGTATACAATTCAACATTTCTTATGCCAACGAAATTTATCATCATATCCTTACACCATTATTAATATATATTATTACAAGTAAAATAATATTAATACTTTAGTCATAGTGAAAACTAAATAATTGAATCATATACCATACTTAATAAAAATAATTTAATGTTATTTTTCACAATACTAATTGAAAAATAATAATTTATATATTTTTTATTTTTTATTTTTTAATTTTAGTTAGTTTAATGTTTTATGTCTAACAATAATTTTTAAAAATTCTAATAATTTTTTAAAATCGAAGCTACAAATTTAACAAAATTCCATTATGTAAACAATTACAATAAAAATTATGACTAAAAAGGAATATAATTATTGAACACATATTTAACAAATACATAATTCGTATTAGTTTCCTAATCTAAAAATAAATTAATAAGCAATCTCTATTGTTAAATATATTATAGTTTACATTTAATATTTTTATTTCTTTAAATAGATTACAAAAGAAGAGTAAATACCAACTAGATAGGTTGATAATATAAAAATACAAGTTGTGGTATAGTAAAAGTGTTTACCATCCCGCTACTCTCAAGAAGCTTAGATCTTTACCCATGTGCTAAAGGAATATTTATTGTAGGTTTTTCTTCACCATCTAATAAAGACATCATAGCAGGTAAAATTTGGGTCTGTAAATCATGATACCTTGTTTGAAAACCATGGTTCCCTCTTTTAACCCACTCACATAATCATTCTCTCGCAAACCCATTTTGATTAGGTTACCGCATCTACCTCTGTATTCTAGAGCCGGAATGACTCGAACTCTTTCCATTGACTATCCCAAACCACCGATTTTACCCATACAACATATGCAGGATCCTGGTTGAACTTGATACTTCTACAAACCTTCCTACAAACATTGAGCTAAAAGTGTAAAATAGAACATGGTCTCAACAATAAGACTATGAGGGTTCACCTTTCAAGTGAAGAAGTTGTTTATATTTAGGTCATACTGTTGCTGCTACAGTGGGATGAAAAAGTGTAAAAAAGAAAAATAATTAGTGGAAAAATGGCCTCCCCGAGCACTTTGTTTTTTATGCTAAGTAAGATTTGGATTCAAATACCGATTCAGATGATGTGAATGAATCAAGACTATAAACTCCTCTTGTAGAAATTATTGTTGGAGGTAAAATGAGGAATACAAAATATGAATAACTTACGTGTAAAGTGGCTAAGGAAAACATCCCTCCTCATTTTCCTACAAAAAAGTACATATCTACCTTTAGATGCTATTGAGGTTATTCTACCTATTGAGGAGGTTTCAGATGGTTAGAAAATGGTGCACAACAAGAAAAACCCACTCTAAAGAAAATCATTTCTCTAACCTACTGTTCACCGTTGCATAGTTGGTTTGTGTTTGTATAGCTGTAGTATTGCTATGTTTTTATTAAGGGTAAAATCTTTTTGGAGGGGACCTTACTCGGAGGACAAAGAGGCTTAGAAGCCAGATATTAGAAGAAAATTACATCTAAAAGAGAGGCCTAGAAGCCACATATAAGTAAGGAGAAAACAGTAATTAAATCCTCTTCCGCAAGAAGCATGAAACAGATGGTTAGAATGACAAAACAACTACCTAACCTAGGACCAGAAAAATCCTAATGTTAGTCCTTGCCACAATTTTGGGTCATGACGAAATGGACCTTTGTGGATTTTTATTTTTTATTTTTGTCCATCTATCATCTCCATTGTTTGGGACAAAGGTGTCCACTTTACCCAGTGATTCAGTGAATACAGTGTGAACATTCTTTAACAGGGGCTCACCATTTTGATCACACCGTCTAAACTAGAAGTGGTCCCCACTTGATTTTTTGATTTTTCTAATTTGTCTTGATTCCGCTCCAAATCATAATGAAGTGATTCGATCATTAATGCCTCATAATTTGACCCTTTCTCCAACAACATATTTTGTTCAATGGATAATCATCATTAGAAAATCATCCAACAAAGATCTTTTTACCACCTACAACCTTACGGTGTGATGTTCCTAGGTATGCAAAGATTAAAATTTGGAAGAAGCGGGCTTATCTTTGTCGACTTGGCTTGTCCTTTTCTAGGGGATTTTTTAATTCCTTGATTCCCACATGCTAACTCCAAATAAACTCCATATTTCCCTTCTATGGTAAGGTCTACAAATAGTTCACCATAAAAATTTCTTCCACATCAAAGCATTGCAGTCATGTCATGAAATTTCTTTCCGAGAATAGGATTTGAACTAGATTCCATCTCCTATTCACCATTTTGATTTAGATGTTCCTTTGTATATTCACCGTTATGAACCAATTTTCCAAGCTTCGATCACAATATTGTAAAGATGGAGGGTTATTTCGTACATTACATCCATAGCTGGCATGCCCGACCATCTTGCACTTATTGCAAAATATGGGAGATTCCTCCAATGTGAGGTTCTTCCTCCATACACCATCCCATGACTCCAAATTAATTACCTCATGGGGATTTGGAACTGCAAATATGTTTACACACATTCTAGCTTTTATGATTCTATTTCTTGCATTGTAGCCATATCGATAGCAATAAAATCACCCATTGATTTAGATATGCCAACTAATACATATGTTTCCAAACATTCTAATGGAATTCTAGGGATCTTGACCCGACATGGCACGATGTTGGAGTGTGGGTGATCACTCCCATTTTCCATCGAGAAAGGGAGAGGGTGGTTCTCGAAAAAAACTAGGTCCGCCTTGCATGACCTAGTTCAAATCTTATTCTAGAGAAACAATGAAAAGAAAGCTTCTCTCCGAAATGGTAACTCGTGTAGAGTTGTCCATGAGGCTTCCATTTCTTCTTGGCCCAATTCTTTACTCCGGTCAATATTTTGCCGTATTCCAATGAAGCAACCCATAAGAGAAAATGTGTATCTACTACATCGGCTCTATCTATAACAGTGTTTGATATTTGTAGCTAAGTTGAATCCTGCTTCTATGTTGGACTTAGGCTTAGCACTGGTTCTTGTGGACATTTTTGAAGAGCCTAGCAAACCAAGATCCCTTTCCTTGTTCAAAGCCCTCTCCCCGTGTAGTTCCCACTTCCCTTGAACACCTTTTTGTTGTTGATTAAGATACTATCAACTATACTTAAGGACATTACAGTAGCCTTTAAGTTGGTATGATGTTAGACATTAGAAATCATGGACTATGGTTGATTTGGATTCATATATGATGCATGTGGATTATTAGAGAAATTTTATATTGATGTTGATACACTACTTGGCATGGTTAGATATATATGTTTTTCGTACATGTGATATTTTTTCATATCGAGTAAACCTAGAAAATTGAACTAATCTTGTGATCATATGGTTATTGATGAAATTGTAAATAATATTATTACTTGTCTAGATGATGTTGTGATTCATATATAGATGATTTTGGAAGTTATATTTTATATTTATTTTGGATGATTTGATGTGGCCACAAGGCTAAAGGAGGTATTTATGTTTTGCAGGTAAACATGTCGCAACAAACATTGGGGGATTGGAGACCAACCACATTAAAATTCTAGATGAATTCAAGAAGGGTCACCATGGAAACGTGTATTTGTTTTTTTATGTGTACAAATTGATGTTAGGGGTTCCCATGCAGGGGAATCACCATTGAATGTGACCAAGGGGTTATGTGTATTCTTTTATTTTTTTCCTTTGTTCAATTTTAGTATGTGATTTTTAGTGATGTATTTTCCCCTTTTATTAATTATTTTATTTGTGTCTAGATTAGTGAGTAATCACATTGGTAAATTAATTAAAATGGGTCAAAATAATGTTTATTAGAGTTGATGGCTCTTGGTGTATGTGTGTGTAAGTAATGTGTAAGTAACTTGGAGTGTGAAACACTCCACCTTCCTTTTGAAATTCGGATCTATCCTTCGAGACTAATTTTGGAGGCTTGTAGGAAAAATTAAACTTGTCCCACACCTCTTAAATTGTTACACCAACCCTACCTATGTGTTGGGGAGTAAAAATTAGGCCTTATTATGTATTTTGGGAAGGCAAGTTGTAATTTTTTATTGCACCTTCTTGCATAAAATTAATTTTGGTCCTTGGCGTCGGGACTTGGATTGTGTGTGTAAGTAAATGGTCATTTATTCACCCACCTTTTTAATTGTGATTTTGATTTTGAATTTGAGTTATAAGGCGGAGTCGAGGATGTGTGATGTGGCATCCTACATGGAGCCACCTCATCCTCCTCTCCCCGTCTATTTATTTGAATTCTTTTGTTATTTTGGGGGTTACTTAAGGGAGTTACTTCATGTTGGTCTAGTGCTCTTACAATTGGAGAGAGTTAGAGTATTTTGAATGCTTATGGATTTGTTGGTCCTTTGGGACTGTTTGGATTTGAAACAAATTTTTTTTTCTTTTGGATCAATCTCTATCATGGAGAGGTAGGAGCTTGACTCTTTTAAAATGTGATCTTTTTATTTTATGCATATGTGAATGTTTTGAATGTTTGGTATGCATGTTGGCTGGTTGGGTAGATTGCCTAGGTGTGGTGTAGGAGAAGACTATGGGGATCTTTTATGGGGAGGCATAAGATTTATTGTGGAGGGATTTTGGGTTGGGTGTTCCACCTTGGACAAGAAATAGCTTGTATTTCTTACTTTTGGGGAGGCATAAGAGAATGGGGAGGCATAAGAGGTACTTGGGGGAGGCATAAGAGTATGTAGGGGTTTGAGATGAATATTTTGGTGGGTTTTAAGGTTGTCACCCATTCACCATCAAGAGGTATAAGTATATTCTCCGATAGACCTTTCTCTTTTGGCCTTTGTGTGATGAGGCATTATATATTTTGTTATTGTCGTTCTTGTGACTATAACTACACTTTTTTGGACTGTGATATGATTGTGAAATCTCTTTTGTGTTTTGGAATCTTGTCTTGTTGCCATGAGTTGAATCCATCTCATTTTGTAATTGGGTTGGGGCTCGAGGTGTAATGAGGAGGATGGCTTCTCCTCTTCATTAATATTCTCGTTGGGTGTAGAGCATTGCCTCTCCCTCTATTTTTGTGACCAAATGAAACATAGCAGATATCTTGTTGATGTTCTTGGAGCTATGTATAAAAACAAATTTTTGTAGTTCACCTTGGGTTCATTATTGTAAAATTTCCCACTTTAAGTGGATGACTTGTAATAATATTTGTAGTTAAAGGATGCTCTGCTTTTTTGGATATGAAAGATTTATTGAAATGTGAAAAGGAGTGAGAAAGATTTCTTTGGAATATTTTGGAAAATAGAAAAGAAGTTTAAGAGGAATTATTTTAATTAATTGAATGTTGATTCACCTTTCATCAAATGGTGCTACTCTTTTTAAAACTTGTTGTTGTAAGTATATTGTAAACTCTCTGTTGAAGGATGGAAATGCCTGTGTTAAAAGTATTGCATTCCTCTGTATTATTTGATTGACACATTTTGAAAATAGATTTACATTCTTGATTTTCACGTATTAAATGAATTAAAGTTCAACATTGTAAATTATATTGGAATGAACTTAACATTTAGAGTATGGTAAATGAAAATAGATCAATTTGGGTTTAAGTATGTTTTTCCATTTGAATTCTTTGTAAAACTTGCAAATAAATATTAGAAAACATACAGAGTACCCTGCAATAATGAAAGTCAAAATGAAACTTTAAAATGAACTAAGGATGAACAAATCACATCATGAAACAATTTCATTGCCCTAGTAATTTATTCAGAACTCCAGTAATCAGGCAAGAGGCATAATAATGTAGTTTCACATAAAAGAAAAGAAATTCATATTGTAATCTCAATCGTTAATCAATTAATCCTTGTAATCCTTTTGAAATATTTCAAGTGCATTTCACAATGCCTTTTTCATGTGTCAAGAAGAAATAATAGCGGATTAGACCAATTCTAGCAGTTGAAAAGTTTAGTTAAAAATTTTATGGCTAGAAAGACGTTTTATTAAAATTCATCCACTTCAATTTTCCAAAAATGATTTTTGATGGTTCCTATATAAAGAGGAGTTCAATCCCTTTTCAAAAAGTCCTCATTTTCTCAAATGTGTTTCACCAAAAGTTATGGCCTTCTGAAGTTTTTACTTCGCTTTTGTTTTAAAAAAGCACAAAAGAAAGGAAATTTTTGTAAATTGGATCCACGGGCCCAAAAATTACTTAGGGAAATTTTTGCAAAAAATACAAAAAGTCACAAATTCCTCCGCGGCCAAGAATCCCCACTAATTCACTTTTGGGAAAACGTTTCTGTGGGTTCGCGGCCCGCACCTTCAAACTTTACCTTTTGAAGAGAAAAAGGGTGAAATTTTCTATGTCTCCCCGATGGCCCGCCACCTCGGTACCAATGAGGGTTTTCCAAGTCGCATCTCTAGGCA
The DNA here is from genome assembly GCA_018340775.1 of Taxus wallichiana var. yunnanensis. Taxonomy (NCBI): domain Eukaryota; kingdom Viridiplantae; phylum Streptophyta; class Pinopsida; order Cupressales; family Taxaceae; genus Taxus; species Taxus wallichiana. Next base: position 1,021,961,893 of record CM031242.1, read on the forward strand.
TCAACAGAGGTGCGGATTATTGTATACCTTACCACTTTTGGGAAAATATTGGAAAAAAATTCCTAAGTTTCCCCGCCGGCCTCGCCTTCCCGTAGGTCACTGTTGGACTGACACGTGGCTTCGCTTGCGTTAGCAGAGGCGCGGGTTGTTTTTAACCTTCACACTTTTTAACACAAAAGCCAACATTTCTAAGTTTTCCCCGATGGTCTTCTTTTCCCACTTGTAGCTTTTAGGCCGGACATGTGGCATCTCTAGGCATCGCGTAGGTGTGAGGGTTTTTGAACCTTTTTCCCTTTCAAACAAAAAGAGTTAAAATCCAAATTACCTCCGACGACCCGCCTTCCCGTGTGGGCTTAACAACATGCCACATGTCCCTTGTGGCTTGGAAAAATTTCTTCCCCAGCCTGCAGGCCCACCTTTGGGAAAATTTTCCTCCCCAAACCTGCAGCCCGCCTTTGGGAAAATTTTCTTCCCAAGGCCCACATGCCCGCCCTTGGGAAAATTTTCCTCCCTAGGTCACCAATCAGAATCTTAAGAAATATGAAGAGTTAGGAGGACTTCTTTATATCATTGGAAAGGGGAATAAATTTCCTATCTAATGGAAATATTTTTAGAAACCTTAAGTGCATTAAATATGTGAAAAATCAGGTTGAAGTAAAAGATGAGTCTAAGATTGGGTAAGTGGGGAATTACACCTTTTAACTTAAATGTTTAACTCTAGAGCATGGGTTGACTTTTTGAAGGGTCAAGTTAGGGGACAAGATAATTTTTTTCTAACACATGTATATAACAACCTTGGTTGTTATTTAGAACTAGTGAAATTAAAAACCTTGGACATTTAATTGTTTCAACCCTTTGACCCTCTAAAATTAATTAAGGAATATTTAACTATAGTGTAAATTTAATTGTTTATTAAATTAACACCTAAGAGAAACTTAACTATGTTTGGGATTAATTACCCTCATTAATTTTGTAATGTGGATCTAATGCTTGTTACAACGGGAAAATTTTATTTATTAAATTATAATGGACTTTGAATCTTTGCTTGAGGCAATTGTGGCTTGAAGCCTGGTAGTGGTAACACTTTTCAAAAAAAAAAATTAGTACATAATTTTTCCTATCTAAACCTTGGTTGTTCTTGGGTCTCGAGTCATCATTTTAGCGGGTGTTACACTTGAGACATGAACACTAAACCTAGTGAAATATTAAACCTAGCACACTTTTAAATCTAGAAAACAACTTTGTTTGAAAATTACATATTTTAGTAAACATGGAAAACTAAATAAAACCTAGAATAATGATCTAACTCTCACCTTGGTCTATGCAAGAGGCATGGATAAGATGAGGGGTCATTTCACATAGACCTAGACTTGCCACCTCCAGATCATACTGTAGTAGCCATCCTACCTCATATTTTACGATGCTTCCGGATGTTAATGTCGCTTTGCGCGGAGGGTCCGTAGGAGGACGGTTAGCTTGCACATGATAGTGATCCATCGCTTAAGGATCATGCATCTCTTCGACACGCGGAGCATAGAGGAGAGAACTACGTGGAGTCATGTAGAGAAAAGTCACCACAGAGGGGAAAGGGAGACCGGATTTCTTGACATAGGGATACGTCGCATGGCCCTAGACTTAGAGATGAGCATGTAGAGAGGCCTAGGGGTCACCAGACTATAGCTTCAAACCATATGAGGGATATCCCGAAAATATAACCATCTCACTATTCCGGGGATATAGGTGGGTTTCTGGTAGAGGCCTAGTTCTTAGCTTTGAGCGGGTGTTTCAAGCTCTGCCTGCTATACTATCAACACGAAAGATCATGTTGCGATCCATCTTCTAGGGATGGAGTACGTGTTTGGTGGATGACCGAGGAGCAGAAGCTCCACATGGATTTAGAGATGGTTACCTGGGAGCTCTTTGAGGAGTAGTTCAGGAGTAGGTACTTATCACGAAGGTTCATTCAACAGAGGATATATGAGATTCATGACCTCCAATAGGTATCTTTGATAGTAGCTGAGTATGAAAGTTGATTTCTAGATCTACTCCAGTATGTCGACTACATGTAGGATGAGTAGGTACAAATTCATAGGTTCTTTAAGGGCCTGAATCTAGACATTGGAGGTGCGGTGCATATCCATTGTCTCGTAGACATTAGCTTAGGCCATTGAGAAGGCCTATATAGCAGAGGAGACCTGGGAATGACACAATAGGCTAGAGATAGGGTACAAAGCCATATCCAACAGATGTAGGATAATAGGTCGAGGGTTTTAGCTCCTCCTCCTCATGGTGGATTGGGTTCAACATAGTCATCTTTTAGGGTGCAACAACAAAGCATTAGTAGACTTTGTCCCACCGTATAGGCCTCCACGTATATTTGATCCACGAGAGGGGCGGAGTATGCAGCCTCCTCTTAGGGGTCCCATTAGGACATAGGGTGTATCGAGAGCTCGGCCAAGACACCACTCATCAATAGAGACCTTAGCAATCCATATCTGGATCATCAAGATCCACATCACGCCTCTAGAGTACCGGCTAGAGTTTTTATTCATGGGAGAGGACCGGGTAGTTTTTATGGTTGTGGTGTTGTGGGACATTTTTTGAGTAGTTCTGCAGAACCCTAGTAACAAGGGTCGAGGAAAAAATCTCAAAGCCTACTGTTGGTGACATGGGGCATGGTCATCAAATCTATGTAGTGGTTGAGAACCGCCAGCCGAGCATCGTAGTACCGTGATTGAAATGATATGTAGCATTGATAGTGTTATTAACTCCATTCTATTTTATTTTTTTCTTCTAATTATTTTATTGCACCATCTTTGGTAGAGCGATGCAAGCTGGTGGCAGTTAGGAAGGGTCTTAGTTGGGACATCAAGATGGCTTCTGAGCCAAGATCTTTCTAGACTCCTTAGTTAAGGAGTGAGTACGGATTTGGGACCCTTCACCACTACCTCGGATCTTCGTATCCTTCCATTGGGTTCATATGGAATCATCTTGGGAATGGATTGGTTGTCTACACACAAAGCCAAAGTGGATTGTTACCATAAGACTATATCATGTGTAGATGATCTAGGAGTTGAGTTAGTGATAGTAGGGGTTAGGAGACCCGTTTCCATTCACACCATCTCCGCCATGCAGCTTAAGCGGTGTGTGCGACGGGGTTATCAGATGTATGCTATCACAGTTAGTGACCAATTGGAGGATGAGTCTAGTGGACCATCGCTTGATGACCATCCCATTTTGAGAGAGTTTTCTGATGTCTTTCCAGGGAGCTACCGGGGTTACCACCCCCACATGAGATATATTTTCACATAGATTTTGTTCCGTAAGCAGAGCCTATCTCACGAGCACCTTATCAAATGACTACCCCTAAGCTCTGTGAGCTCAAGTTGCAGCTTAGAGGGACTTTTGGAGAAAGGCCTAATCCATCCTAGTGTATCCCCTTGGGTACACCAGTGATAATTGTAAAGAAGAAGAACCGATCTCTATAGTTGTGTATTGATTACATCGCTAACCGAACAAAGTAACGATTAAGAATCGTTACCCCTTCACACATTGATGGTTTATTTGATCGATGAAGGGGGCCACGCTTTTCTTTGAGATAGACCTTAATTCAGTGCTATCATCAACTTAGGATTACATAGGTAGACATTCATAAGACTGCATTCTGCATGCGAGATATGGCCACTATGAGTTCACCGTGGTGCCTTTTGGTTTGATGAACGCCCCCGTAGTGTTCATGAGCTTGATGAATGGAGTGTTCAGGACATTCTTAGATCACTTCGTGCTAATCTTATTTGATGACATTTTTATTTACTCACGTATGCGTGAGGAGCATGAGGGGAACCTTCATCAGGTTCTTCAGTGTCTTCATGAGCAGCAGCTTTACGGGAACCTGGAGAAGTGTGCATTCTTTCACAGAGGTGTAGTATTTGGGCCACATCATTTCTGGGGAAGGTATTGCTATTATTGAATGGCTAGCACCCACTAGTGTGATAGAGGTGTGCAGCTTCATGGGCTTGGAAGAATATTATAGGATATTTGTTTGGGACTTCTCTCGTGTTACGCACCCCATCACTTCCCTTCAGCGGAAAGGGAATAAGTTTTTTTGGTCAGATAAATTTGAGCAGGCCTTTGGGACACTAAAGGAATGCCTCACGACAGCACCTGTTCTTGCAGTGCTAGATCTGTAGGGTGAGTTTTTTTGTATGCACGAATGCATATTTGGCAGGAGTTGGAGGTGTGTTGATGTAGGAGGTTAGAGTAGTTTGACTTGAGTCTCACAAACTCAAATATTATGATCTCAATTATTCGACTCGTGATCTTGATCTTGCTCCGCTTTGCATGCCTTGGTTCAATGGAGGCATTTCCTTCTTGGCTGAAGTTTCATACTCTAGATTGATCACTTGCATCTTCACCACCTCTTCACGCAGCCAAATCTCAATGCTCATTAGTTGCGTTGGATGGAGTTACTTTGTGAGTAGGAAATAGAAATAGAACATGTGAAGGGGAAGGATAAGGTGGTTGCAAATACTCTCAAGCAGTGGAGAAATGTTGTTATGGCCACCTCATTGAACATAGATTTATGGAGTAGGATTCTACAAAGCAGCTTCCTCACAATAGTTTCTACATTGCAGCAAGAGCATAGATCAAGTCTCATAGACCCCTTAAAGGAATTTTTGATGGGTTTTCACTAGAGGAAGATGGCCTTCTTAGGCACAAAGGCTGGATTTATCTTCCCAGAGATGAGGGCTTGAGGCAAGACATTCTGAAAAAGGCACATCAAGGACCCTATTCAACCTATCCTGGGGTGCAAAAGATGCATGCCACTTTGAGACAGGGCTTTGTGTCACATCTGTTTAGAGTGTCAAAAAGTGAAGTCCAAGCATTAGCATCCAGCTTGGCCTTCTCTTTTTGCATTCTATACCGGGAATGGAAATGGAACACCATTTCCATGGACTTCATTGTTATGCTACTGATGTTGAGATACCACCATGACGCTATCATGGTCACGGTGGATAAATTGACGAAAGTGGCTCATTTTTCTCCGGTGAAGACCACCTATACAACTAGTGTAGTGGCACTAGTTTATCTTGATGAGATTTTCAGATTGCATGGGATTCCAAAGAAGATTATTTGTGACTACGATTCTCTATATACTTCTCACTTTTGGACTACCATGCAACATGTCGTTGGGATGAAGATCAATTTCAGCACAACGTATTACCCTGAGATAGATGGAAAGACCGAGCGGGTGAATCAGATCTTAAAGGACATGCTTAGGATGTATGTTATGGATCACCAATTAAGATGGGAGGAGTATTTGTATTTGGTGGATTTTACCTACAATAATATTTTTTAGAGTTCAATAGGCATGGCTCCGTTCTAGACACTATATGGTAGAGAGCGTAGGACACCTTTTATTTGGGAAAGGTTATAGGATAGGGTTTCTCTTGGGCCAACTTTATTGCAGGACATAAAGAAAAAGGTGGTTATGATAAAAAGAGACCGTTGGAGGCACAAGACAGATGTAAGAAGTATGCGAGATCAACCTAGGACTGATCATAGTTTTGATGTGGGCATGAAGGTTTTCCTTCATGTCAAGCCACATAAGATCCCTATCCATTATGGAAAAGGTTCTAAGATAGCTTCTAAATTTGTGGGCCCCTTTGAGATATTGGATTATATCACCTTTGGTCCACCATCTAGCGTTGTCACCTAGCTTGTCTCACATCCATGATGTGTTTCAAGTTTTAGTACTTAGGAGATATATTACAGGACCCTTCTCATGTACTAGATTGGACCTTTTTGGAGGTGCAGGATTAGAGGCAGGTGATGGTGGAGCTCGATCGCATTATAGATCGAGGACCCTGGGCCTTTGAGACAAAGAGATTGACCAGGTTTGGGTGTAGTGGGACATATATGATGAGACTATGGCTGCATGGGAGGATGTTACTTTGCTACGAGTTCAATTCCCACATCTATTCCAGTGACTTCTAGGAGGAAGTCGAGTCTAAGGGGAGGGGGATGTAGTACCCACTTCCTCCGACAACTTCTTATTTTTTTCTTATGATATTGTCGACTATACTTATGGACATTATTGTATCCTTTGAGTTGGTATGATGTTAGACATTAGAAATCATGGACTATGGTTGATTTGGATTCATATATGATGCATGTGGATTATTAGAGACATTTTATATTGATGTTGATACAATGTGTGAATGGTTAGATATATATGGTTCTCGTACATGTGATATTTTGTCATATTGAGTAAAAATAGAAAATTGAACTAATCTTGTGATCATATGGTTATTGATGAAATTGTAAATAATATTGTTAGTTGTCTAGATGATGTTTTGATTCATATATAGATGATTCTGGAAGTTATATTTTATATTTATTTTGGATGATTTGATGCGGACACAAGGCCGAAGGAGGTATTTGTGTTTTTCAGGTAAACATGTCATAACAAACATTGAGGGATTGGAGACCAACCACATTAGATGAATTCAAGAAGAGTATTTTGGTGCTCAAAATGATCTCGCCCCAATTTTCCTTTGAAAAATTATTGATTTACGACCTCTGTCATTTTTGCTTTCCCCGTGTTGTGCCCTCGGCCGTCTTTTCTGCCATTTTTAATTTATACTTGGGTTGTAAATCACTTAAGAGTCTCTAATTTGAGTCTCATGTGCTCTGTTCCTTCAAAAAATCAGGTTCCTCAATGTTTTCTATTCTCCACAGTCAGGATTTGTCTTCCCTTTCGTTTCTGTGCTAAGTACTCGAAGAAAATGAATGGATGTATCCCTAAAGAACATATCTAAGCCCCGTAACATTCCAAAACTTTCTACCCTTGAAGAAAATTTCATTCCTAGGCTCAAATGGTCATTTTTCTGTATTTGATGGTTTGACGGGCGTTTCTCCTGATCAAATTTGCATCCTTGTATCTACAGGGGACGTGGCCCCTTTTTTTTGGATGCCGCTCAACCGGGTACTTAGAAAATTTCATGGAAAGCCTTAACTCAAAATGTGTGCATGTGCAAGCATGGCGCTCATTTGAAGATCTACTTTTTGGTTTTTCCTTTGAGTAGCGATAGGAGGACAAGTGGAGGCTTCCATTACTTGGCCCAGAATTAGACAAATTTTCATGCATTTGAGGAAGTTTGGTGTAACAAGACATGTGGCGAGCTCTCGATCATTCAAGGTCTCCTCTTTGGGAACCATCTTGAAGTTGCCCCATGGAGACACCTAGAGGAACCACACATGTTCGGGGACCGGCCCTTGAGTTTCAATCTAAAGAACTGTTGGGGTGACGCGGGAGGCCTCCAATCACTTTGTAATAAATTTAGAAATTTCAATGACCAAAAGGAGACTACCTCAGAGCATGACATGTGGCACCTTCCACTGAGCTTCAAGCATTCAGTCAAACATTTCTTGAAAGCAGGACATGTGGTGAGCCCGTGCACGTTCAAGGTATCAAATTTTTGGGACCGCCTCGAGGTGCGCCATGGTGACACGTGGCAGTTTGAAAAGTCAAAAAGGTGGGGAGGTAGACCATCGAGGTAACTTGGATTTTTTTCCTCCTTAAGGATTAAAATTTCAAAATGGCTCTGCAAGCTTGAGGAGGGAAATAGTCAATGTTTTACCCCGGTCAACAGCGGAGGTGTAGGCTCTTAGGGAAATTTGGAAAATTTCCTTTTGAGAAAAAAGAGTCAAAAGTAAAAAAGGAAGTGCGGCACCACTCCAATCACATTTGGACAAATGTCGATCGTTTCCCGAGGGTGGAGGTGTGGAGAAAAATGTGATTTTTTTCCATTTTTTCAAAAAGTTGTAAAAAGTCAAGGGAAGCCCCCGGGTCTTTTCTAAAGTTTGAAATCTGCCACATGGATGGCCCAAATTCAAAGTAAAGATCAACAAGCTGTGAATCTAAATCTGATTTCCCCCTTTTTTCTCTAAACACATCTAGAAGTGCGAGTCTCCATGATTTCTTGGTCTTTTCTACACACCAAGCAGAGAAGGAAGTTAATGTTGATATCTAAAGTTTGGTAGGAAGATCTGGAGGACGTCTTTCACCATTAAAATGGTCTGAATTTTGTGCCCGATCAAATTTTCCATTTTTCCTCTCCCAAGCATGCAAGGGGCCAGATTTGATAGATTAGGGGTAGAAGTGGTTGGAAAATTGAAGGAAGAGTGATCTACCAGAGAGAGGAGTTAAATGCGGAGGAATTCGATGAAATCTACTCCCTCGAGCACCTAGATACTTTTTCATATCTGATTCTGTGAATCACGAAAGAATCATGGTGAGCACTGGTGCATTAAATGTTTTTTTCTTTTGGGAGGGAGAGGTTCTATTGCAAAGGTTATAAATGGCACAAATTTCTTGTGTAAAAGGGTTGGGAGGCTGGAAGTTGGAGGTCAAAGTGTTAGAGGTCGAAGAAATTTCCCAAGAGGAAAATTTGACTAAGCCTATCTTTTGAGAATCCATTTGAGAAGCTAGGTTATCTCTTTTTGTATTAAGTTTTGTTGTGTCAAGGTGGTTGTAAAGTGTATAGCCATTGACAAGCTCTGAGATTGTTCTCAGAAACATTCCCACCTAATACACTTAATCAAATTCAAGTTATTTCGTGTTTTCTTGAGCAAAATGTGTTGATTTTACTTCAATTTATGCAAATGGTTATTCTCGTTTCATTGCAATCTTGTATTAAAATATGATTCAATAACACAGCCTCAATCCCCGTGATAGTTTAGTGGCATTTGTAATTCCATTTCTAAGAAGAGATTTCATTTGGAATTGGAATAAATAATTTAAAATCACTTTTTCTCATCTGTTGACAGAGATTGTCTGTAATCCTTTGGGTGTACCTTAGGCGTGATTTGTCTTAGACCTTGATGCTTTGTTGGGTTTTCTTACTCGATCCTTCGTGATAGAATCTCATAGATTGTGTGAAAGAGTGATAATATTGGCCTCCATTGAAGCACATATTCTAGTTGGAGAAACATTTTAGCTATTTTGTGGCATTTTGTTGGTCTGACTTTCCATTTTGTAAGGTTCCTCAAGGATCTGGTGAATCTAGTTTCACCCTGCCCCACCTCCCACCAAAAATTCATTCAAAAACAACTAATCTTACCCATCCTACCCTTGTTTGTCATGTGTGTATGCCAATGCACAATTTTCATCACCTGATCATGCAGAACCAAACGGGTCTCCAATGTCTTTAGTAACCTTTGCCTTGTTGTGAAGATATCTCCATGATCTGGAAGTGACAACTCGTGAGAGTCAGATCTGGTGTGTTGATCATATTTTCCCCAAGGTCTTTTCTATAAAATCTATGCAAAAGAAAGGTACATGTATCTCCTTTCATATAATAGAGGTTACAAAATAGGTTCTCTTACCTTGGTTGAAAGGCACAACCTAAAATAGTGAGGATAGATCAAATCCTCTTGAAGGTGCTATCCATCTCTCCACAAATCCAAGTAACAAAGGGACAGTTAGATTTCTCCCCGGCTACAAAATGACATATATTTGTGATCTAGCTACCTTTAAGCTCCCTGTTGAATCTGTGTTGCTGCTCGTCTTGAAGAGGAGAACAAATTTTGATACCATCACTTGTGGCACCGTTTCTAGGGAAATTATGAATACAGTTCATTTTCAGACCTTGGAAAACATTCCTTGTATGCTCTAAAGTGCCATAAATCTATTTTAAATATTATCTTGTGTTTGGTCCTGTATGAAATTTCAAGTTATAAGTGTTGCATGAAACTTTTCTAGTCTCTACAAATTTTTCACCAGTATGCACTGATCAATCTTGGTAAAGGAAGATTAGAGCTTTCATTTCCAGTTTACAAGTAATGACAGAGCATATTTTAGTGCATTTGCACAACTAAGGTGGAAATCCTTAGTGGAAACTCCTTGATTGATTTGATTTTGATAAGGACTAATGTCTTAAACCTCTGTCAAGTAAGATTTGTTACTAACATTTGCAAAGCTGAAAGGAAGAAGATCTTTCTTTGCCGGAGATCCCGCTAGGACATTATTTCTTGATTTAGGAAAAGTAAAGTCGAAGGAAGAAACGCCCGGAGAGTTGTGGGAGAATAACAAAGAAGAAGAGGGATCTCTATTTATTAAAGTGAGTGGCCTATCATTGAAATCTACCATTGAAAACAATCCAAATTTCGGGGCGAATGAGGAGGACGACTTCTCCTGTTCATTGGAATTTTGGGTGGGTGGAGAGCATTGCCTCTCCCTCTATTTGTTGTGACTAAATGAACCATGGCGGGTATCTTGTTGATGTTCTTGGAGCTGTGTATAAAGATTTTTTTGTAGTTCTCCTTGGGTTCCTTATTGTAAAATTTCCCACTTTAAGTGGATGACTTGTAATAATATTTGTAGTGAAAGGTTGCTCTATTTTAGGATATGAAAGTTGTATTTGAATGTGAAAAGGAATGAGAAAGATTTATTTGGCATATTTTGGAAAACAGAAAAGAAGTGTAAAAGGAATTATTTCAGTTAATTGAATGTTGATTCACCTTCCATCAAATGGTGTTACTCTTGTTTAAAACTTGTTGTAAGTATATTGTAAACTCTCTGTTGAAGGCTGGAAATGCCTGTGTTAAAAGTATTGCATTCCTCTGTATTATTTGATTGACACGTTTTGAAAATAGAATTACATTCTTTCTTTTCATGTATTAAATGAATTAAAGTTCAACATTGTAAATTAGATTGGAATGAACTTAACATTTAGAGTATGGTAAATGAAAATAGATCAATTTGGGTTTAAGTATGTTTTTCCATTTGAATTCTTTGTAAAACCTGCAAATAAATATTAGAAAACATATAGAGTACCCTACAAAAATTAAAGTCAAAATGAAACTTTAAAATGAACTAAGGATGAACAAATCACATCATGAAACAATTGCATTTCCCTAGTAATTTATTCAAAACTCCAATAATCGGGCAAGAGGCATAATAATGCAATTTCACATAAAAGAAAAGAAATTTGTATTGTAATCTCAACCATTAATCAATTAATCCTTGCAATCCTTTTGAAATATTTCAAGTATGTTTCTCCACGCTTGTTTGGTGTGTTGAAGAAGAAAGAATAGTGGATTAGACCAATTTTGGTAGTTGAAAAGTTTAGTTCACATTTTTATGGCAGGAAAGATGTTTTCTTAAAATTCACCCACTTAAGTTTGTCAAAAATGAATTTTGATGGTTCCTATGCAAAGAGGAGTTTGAGCCCTTTTCAAAAGTTCTCATTTTCTCAAATTTGAGCTTCCAGTCAAAATTTATGGCCTTATGAAGTTTTTACTTCGTTTGGTTTCAAAAAAACTAATTGTCAAAAGAAAGGAAATTTTTGTAAATTGGATCTGTGGGCCGAAAATTAATTAGGGCACTTTTTGCAAAAATGTAAAAATTCACAAATTCTTCCACACCCCACACCTGCGCCAATTCACTTTTGGGAAAACGCTTCTACGGGTTCGCGGATCCGCAGCTTTAGACTTTACCTTTTGAAGAGTAAAAAGGAAAAAAATTTCTAAGTCTCCCCGATAGCCCGCTACCCCGCAGCTAATGAGGGTCTTCCATGTGACATATCTAGGCATCAGTAGAGGCACGGATTGTTTTAAACCTTATTGCTTTTGGGAAAAGATTGGCAAAATTCCTAAGTTTCCCGCCGGCCCGCCTTCCCGCAAGTCACTGTTGGATTGACACATGGCTTCACTTGGCGTCGGCAGAGGGGCAAGTTCTTTTTAACCTTCACGCTTTTTAACACAAAATCCAACATTTCAAAGTTCTTCCCGATGGTACACTTTTCCCTCTTGTAGCTTTTGGGCTAGACACGTGGCATCTCTAAGCATCAGCAGAGGTATGGGGGCTTTTTATCCTTTTTCCCTTCAAACAAAAAGAGTTAAAATCCAAATTACCTCCGATGACCCACCTTCTGCGTGTGCTTAACAACATCCCACATGTCCCTTGCGGCTTGGGAAAATTTTCTTCTCGAGGCCCATAGGCCTACCCTTGGGAAAATTTTCTTCCCTAGGCCCACAGGACCGTCTTTGGGAAAACTTTTCTCCGCACGCCCATAGACCCGCCCTTGGGAAAATTTTCTTCCCAGTGCCCACAAGCCTGCCTTTGGGAAAATTTTCCTCTCTAGGCTTGCACACCTATAACTTGAAACAATCCATCAGAGAAAATTTGTATCTATTACTGGCTCTATCTATAATAGTTTCGATACTTTTAGCTAAGGTGAATCCTACTTCTATGTTGGACTTAGACTTAACACTGGTTCTTGTGCAAATTTTTTGAAGAGCCTAGTAGCCAAGATCACTCTCCTTGGTTGCAGCCCTCTCCCTTGTCATATCTCTCCTCCGACATCGCAACAGCTTAAATTTGTCAACCTGTTAAATTTGTGTTGCAGATTGTTGTTTTCTTACAAGTTGTGTTAACTATTTTATCTATCTGTTTGTGGATTTTGATTCTAGGGTGTGGTCCCCATAGGTTTTTAAACCACTATTGTACTCTTGTGAAATATGGTTGTTGAGCCTTTTGTATCTCGGGATATGGTCCCCTTTAAAATCTTTTATCGATAATTAAAAAAATATAAAAAATACAAAGTTTTATAATTCAAAATTTATAGTATGAGGCAATCAATATAAAGTTTCAACATTTGAAATTTGAATATTATTTATAGATTTAAAATTAAAATATTGCTGACTATTTTTTAATAGATTATCAATTACTGATTAAGAAATATATAATTTTAATTTTAATTTTTTATTATCTAGTAATAGTGTACTTCACCATTTTCTCGATTATATAATAATAATTCTTATATATAATACACAATTTGTAATTCACATATTTAAAGTATATACTTTTGAATTAAATCTTTCTCTTATGCGAGTCCTAAGCGAAGCCCCGTGAATCCTAAAGGAATTCCTGTGAACCCTAAATGAGCTTCGCTAGTTTGAAATCTCTATTACTAGGAAGTGGAGATGAGGGATCTGCTCATGGTGGAACCTCCTATGGAATCAACGAAGGTATTGTGAAGGGTTTTTTTAGATTAATGGTAGCGTGGGAGGCACATGACTCCTTTGCTACTAACTCGAGGGGAAACAAAAGCTGCAGCTTTTCCACCCTATACATTCATGGAGACCAGATATCTTCTGGTCCAAGGTGGGATTTCTCACAGAGGTATTCTATATTTTTCTTTGGGGGTAGATCTACCCCTAGTGACTCTACTATTGCAGGTTTATCTTACCTATGACGAGTATGTGCGGCGATGTTAACCCGAGATCTCCTTTTGACTCCTAGGATGGTTTCCCTATCAGTAACTACTCACTCCTCCCTTGTTTCCTCTGTTGACGTGTTTGCCGCTAGAGTTAGTTGAGGTTCGGGGAACTCTATGTCCCCTGCACGGTTTCTTGTTGGTTCTATTATGACAATGGTAAAACAGATCAACCAAAAGGGTGACCATGGTGTTGTTACCTTGAGAGGCGTTGCGAAAGGAGGACGACTCCCACTCCTATGGTTCCAATAGATAATATCCCCTGTGTCTCCTTTGGGGAAGAGGTGCTCAAATTTGAAGCTATTTTTCAATACCATGCCTTGATCTTTAGATTCATTGGATTTTTTCCCACCTTTCCTACTCTCCACGAATGGATTTCAAAGCATTGGCTTCCCCTTTTGGAAGGCATGTTAGACATTTACCCCTGTGCTAAGGGTTTCTTTATTGTAGTTTTTACTTCTATTATTGATAAAGATACCATAGTTGAGGATATTTGGGCATGCCAATCCCATTACCTGGTCATGAAACCCTGGTTCCCCTCCTTTAATTCAAAAATTGAGAATCTCTTTTGCAAACCAGTGTGGATTAGACTACCGCAGCTTCTTCTGCGATTTTGGGAACAAACATGTCTTGTCTCTATTGGAAGTACACAAGGAAATACCTTGAGCACAAATCATCAAACTATAGATTTGACTCACACAACCTATGCTCAAATCCTAGCTGAGATTGATACCTCAAAAAAATTCCTTCTAGCATTGAACTAAAAGTTCCAAATATATCATAGAATCAACCTCTTGATTATGAAGGCATGCCCTTCAGATGCAGAAATTGTTTTGCATTGGGGCATATTGTTGCAAATTGGTAAGTTGGCTAAGAAAAAGAATGAGAGAAAAAGTAAATCTTCATGGTGGAAGAATGTTGATCCTAGTCACTGTTTGTCAAACTAGATAGTGTTTCAGAGGATGCTTATGAGAAAGCAAATGAGCCTGTTCTTCGGAAAATGTGAAGTAATCTTCTTCTCCTAATCGGATTGGGAAAGCACCACCCCTTGTTGCTACTTTGGATGTCATTTCCTCTCCTCTAGTGACTCAACTTAGTGTTGACAAGGAAAATTTAGAAATCATCATTCCGGTTCACAAGGAAAATGTAAATCCTAACAATGATGATGGTTGGACTATTGTGGGGAAGAAAAAGAAAAAACAAGTGTAAATGATCCCCCTAAAATGCATTTAAGATCACATGGGAGGGATCCCCTAAAATGCATATAAGATCACATGAGAGGGATCCTCAAAGATGATTTCTATTTTGTTTGGTGTTTGTTATTCGTTGGTTTTTCTTAGTCACTGATAAAGGCTATTTCTTTTGATCTTCATTGTTATATCTTTTCTCCACTTGTACTTGTGGGTTTTTTGGTCCCCTCAAAACCAAACTAATTACCTAATCTAAAAAATGTTAAACTTTATAATTTATTTATAAATATAAATTATACTAATAATTCATTTTTTTATAAAATATAAATTAGTACTTAATAATTTTAAAATGAAAACAGATCCACCAAAGGTGAAATATGGCCTATGCATCTAACTAGTGCACATTTATCGTTATTAAAAAGATTGAGATGGTACTCAATAGGTTAATTTATTTCTGCCGATAGCTTTACTATAACTAATATAAAGATCTAACCCTTTTTAAGAGCAATAGCACAAGTTTTCATAACAGGGAGGAGCAAAACCCTTGTGCGATCGGCAAGTGACTTGTACAACAAGCTGCTGCATGGAGGAAGGCACGTGGTTGTTGTAGCAGCGGCCGTAGGAGCAGCGAATAGGAAAAACCAAGTCGGCCACCAGCTTGCCTCATGTGGTTGTTGCAGCAGTGGCCGCAGGAGTAGCCAATAGCAAAAACCAAATAACACCTCCGCCACAGAAAACTTTTCCAAAACAGGGCATACCTGCCGTGCTTACAATAAACTCCAACAATGAAGACCAAAACTTCAGCCAATCACCTACAAGAGATTACAAACATGGACATTAGGAAAGCAATAATTAAAACAAAAATTTCTACAAACATTGCAATATGTTGGCTCCCCAGCGAGTACTAATGAATTAATAGCAGAAGACAATTACATTAGTATCCTGCGCGGCAGGTACTAATAAAGATCTAACCCTTTTTCCTTCCAACGTTTTTATTAATATAAACAAGCACTAGAAAATAATTATCTTAAATGCTTCTAATTTGTTTTCACAATGGGATGCTTCTTTTTAAATCTATCTTCTATCACAATTATTTGTAATACACTTATAAGTATATATAAATTTCATGAATTCAATTTATAAGCCTATTTACACGGATGTCAACACGGGTAAAAGGGAGAAAGTGCACGATCTAAAAATATTGAGGGACCTAAGCAAGGGTCAAATGCTAGGTACCATTAAAGGGAAGTAGAGGCATACACCCGTAGTTCCCAGGTATTTCAACAATCGTTACATTAAATTCCATATTTATATTTATATGGTAACAACATATACATAAATAGTTCAATTAGATAGGTTTTTTTTTTTTTTTAATAAAAGGTAGGCATAAAATTTAAATAATTGAAAAGTGTTGATTTGAGAAGAATATACAATTTATCGGACATTCATCATAGACATTCAAGGAATACATATCTATGGAAGAATGTGAAGAAATCCTAAAAACACAAAAATGGTAAATTTGTAAAGTGGATGGTGTTAGATTATCCCTCTACTATTTTCATCTTATTTGATGAGTGAAATTCATTGAATCTAACATAAGATGTATTTAACGAGTTAGTAATGTATACGTAGCGCATAATAGTCATATAGTGGAAATCCTTAACACTCGCTTTTAATGACACAATCAATACTCACAAATAAATGTTAGATATTCTACTAATATATTTAAATTCCTAAATGATGTAAGCATTTTTATTTTTGTTGCACTCTTGAATGCTTCTTTTGAGCTCTATAGTGTATTCTCTAACTAACTTTGTATACCTATGACTTTATAGTTTACATAAATTCAATTACACACCAACATACTACAAAAAGAAATGTCCATGAAGAATGATAAAAACACAGGACACAACTAAAAATAGAGTAATTAAATAAAAATTATTATTACAAATCTGAACAAAATAATAGTGACAAAATAAAATCTAAAATTTAAAATTATTAAAAAAAAATCTAACTACATGCATCATGTACCAACAATAAATGAAATTCATAGATTAAAAACCATTATAACAAAATATTGTACACCAGTGAAAATTATTTTAGATCTTCATAAAGTATATCAAGAGAGCTTCCAAGCAAGACTTTGTTTTATTTTATAGATATCACAATATATAGTATGAACACCCTCACAAAGTATAACCGTTCCAAAGATAAAGAAGTAAAGCTAAGATTCTTGCAAAGGGCAATTCTATAACGTCACATATTGCTTAAGGTGTAGCAGAGTGCCCTCCTCCGATACCATAATTTCCACCACCTCCGCCTGACCCACCTCCGAATCCGGCACCGCCCCAGAGCCACCTCCATAACCACCGCCACCGCCACCGCCAAAGCCTCCGCCACCACCATAGCCTCCATTACCACCGTACCCACCGCCAGTGGATCCTCCATTGCCACCCGGACCTCCACCACGCCCAGGACCTCCGCCAGCACCTCCGCTGCCACCAGCACCACCAGGGCTCCACCACCACCCTGACCGCCAGCACCTCCACTGCCACCAGCACCACCAGGGCCTCCACCACTGCCCCGACCGCCAGCACCTCCATTGCCACCTCCTCCACTACCAGGAACTCCCCGACCACCACTTCCACCTCCGCCGCCACCAGGACTGCCACCTCCTCCACTACCAGGAACTCCCCGACCACCACCTCCACCTCCGCCACCGGGACTGCCACCTCCGCCGCCACCGGGACTGCCACCTCCTCCGCTACCAGGAACTCCCCGACCACCACCTTCGCCTCCACCTCCGCCGCCACCGGGACTGCCGCCTCCAGAACCTCTACACGGTCGGCCGCCACTATTTTTGCATCCACTTTCATTGTTGCTTGCAACATCCCCAGCAAGTAAAAGGACCGTCAAACCCAGCACTACAAACACAAGCCTCGACCCCATGGCTATGAAAATCTCAAACTGTCTATGCTTCTTTCCACAAACCCGCATGCCTTTTATAGCAATATAAAGTTTACAACAGGCTTTAAGATTGCAATGTTTCGCTGACTGCTGCTAATCTAGTGCGTATCCACTAAATTAAGTCACGGAGTGAGATGAAGACTCTTTCCTGTTTTGTGGCCAAACGCGTAACAAGTACATATCCATTGCTTGAGAGTTGCGTAATATTTTCACAAGTGTATAGTATAAACCACGAGTGCAGTCACGCCCCACTCTCTCCTTTCACAAGTCTAATGTGAGAACCGAAGAATGTTTCAACTCTACTTTTACGCTAGGGGCTAAGTTGGAACGTCTGGTTAATATTGTGAAAAATGTGAGGTATTTGATGGCAAGCATGTTTCTGTCGCATTGAGAAATTATGAAAAGTTTTAGATTCAATAAAATAAAATCTGATTTAAATTTTGTGGCAAACTGTTCTTTGCATGTACATGTAAGAAGGGGAGGACCTGACATATCTGGTGGGATCTATGTTCACTTCTAATACAAAAACTTATTAAACATTAAAAATTTTGATCGGTAGAAAAACTTCCAACTTGTACTGAATGCTAAGTAAAGATTACTGTGAACAGGCCACCAGAACACATAATAGCATAATTTAATTGCTTTTTACATATTATTGATTAATTCCTGTAATGCTTTCCATTATTCTTTTAATTCTCAGTAAGATAACACCTCAAAGAAGTGGCCACCGTAACGACACTATCACTTGTCACGTAGGTTTTTATTTTCCTTGTGTTTATTTATTGCAATGAGTATTCTCCATATTATTGGAAATGGTATTGTGCACTTTTCTAACATAAGTTGCATATATTGATTTGAATACATTTCTTTTGCTCAATATACAGTTCACATACAATGTGCTTTGTTATTTATGCAGTAGTAGGGTAGTGATTTTTCATTTTTTTATTTGAGTGTATGGCTATTCTATTTCTATGGTATATTTTCTTTAAAAAATAGATTAGTGAAATATTTGTTTAGTATTATGCATATAATAATAGTGATGATTTTTTATAGTTTATGATGTTGGTAAAATTGTATTTGGTTTACATGTGGTTTATAGGTGTAACCTTTATCCAACACTCACAAATTAGTAGGGCCCACATCTCTCCACCGACTAATAATGTTTACTACTTTTTAGAATTTATTTTTGATTGGAGGAGAGCGCCGAACACACATGATTTGTGAGTGCTAGATATGGTCATCCCCTTAGAGCATATAGGACTATCTCTGTTACTCCCAATATGCAAGGGGCATTTAATTGTGCTTCAAATATGAGCCATACATACCCTACCCCTACAAGATTCAAACTTTTGACCTCTCTTTCAAGAACACAAGACAACTCTTTCAAAAACACCCGTAGTGCCACTGACATTATTACGGCACCAAGCGTGTTGTGAGCTTTGCAAAGCCGATACTTTTGTCGCCTCCTCCACTATATGTAATCTTGGAAGATATTTTCAATGTTTAAATTATTTATTTGTATTGGCTTGGAGCCACTTTTCTCGTCGGTATATGTCGACCCTTTCCAACTCCTTTTCGATCCATGAAAGGTCCTTTCTCATGTATCCTCGAAATTTTGGTAAACAAAATGGGAATTCTGAGCAAAGTATGGTCATCCATCAAAGCATATAAAAGGAAGGAATTTTGTCGACATTCAAGCGCTAAGACTGCACTAGGCCACCCATTGTCAATTTTTCAATCCCCTGTCTCGGATGTGCAAATCTGATTTTTAGCACCATATTATGGAAATCAAACAAAGCATAAGGTTAAATGTTTTATCGTTCGCATGGAGAAAGAATAGTGTAGGACGCATGCAGTAATCGGAGAGGGGGTTTTTTCGGTCATGGGATGAAATGATATCCAAGAAGAAGCTCTAAAATTTAACATGTTTAGTGCACATTAAACTGTGGTGGTGGTGGGTGGATATATTTGCTTGGCCCATTTCGATAGAAATATAAAGCATACACAGTAATCAAAACTTCTCCTTTTGTATTATTATGTGTTATTGGATTGGGTAAAAGCTGCGCGAGGTGGAGGAGGATAAAAGAACTAAAAAAACATTGTTGTGTGGATATGCGCTTTGGGAGACAATTATGAAGGATGCATGTTCAATCTGCGGTTCCTCACGAAGTTCCACACCCACCACCAGCTCATCTTCTACAACTCCAGCTCATGCTCCTATTAGTTTCCTTTAACTAGTTCTTTACTTGATTAATAAATTGTAGAGACGAGCAATTCCTTCACTCATAGGATTAGTTCGCTTTCAGTTAAGTCTTTGTTCTCATTTGTTTTGCAGCTTCATTCGCTTCCTAATAAACTGCAGAGTTAGCTTTTAAATCATTTTCCATTCTCTCGAGATTCAATGCACAAGGAAGGAAAAAGAAGACAGCTCTAAGTTGAATAAAATAGAACTTCATTACCCTTGCTGTTCGCTCACTTTGTGAGCAGATTTACTTGTTAATTTTTGTGTGTTTTGTTTTGTTTTTTCATTGTTCATAAAATATTCAAGATAGTATAAGTGCTTTGAGATTCTATAATCTTCAATTGGTATCGGACCAAGGTTGTAGGACTATTACCTTTTTGCAAAAGTTGCAAGTTAACAGTTCCCTCCAAGAATTATCAGAATGTCAAATGGTGGCAATTTCTCATTCTAGGTTTCGTTGTTTACCAGAGACAACTATGATTACTAGAGTATAAAGATGAAGATCTTACTATTATCCCAAGATATCTGGGATTTAGTAGAAGGAGGATACACAGAACCTGCAGATCAGAATGCTTCAAATGATTTAACAGCAAATCAACCAACGTAATTGAAATAAGACAAAAAGAAGGACAATCGAGCTCTTTTTGCTATCTAATATGCATTGGATATATCATTTTTTCTACGTATAGCTGGTATGACAAAGTCAAAGGATGCATGGGAGGCCCTACAAACTGCATACCAAGGATCTGACAAAATAAGGTTGGTAAGACTTCAAACCCTTTGAAGAGATTTTGAAAGTTTAAGTATGATGGACGCTGAGTCTATTCAAGAGTTTATTACTAGGGCTCAAAGTATTGTGAACCATCTTAAAACTCAAGGGGAAAGTGTCATAGAGCAAAAAATTGTAGAAAAGATTTTGAGATCTCTTCCTCCAAAGTTTGATCCAGTGGTCATAGCCATTGAAGAAAGTAAAGATCTAACCACATTCAAAGTTGCAGAGTTGATAGGTTCTTTGCAATCTCATGAGGAGCATATGCAACGTTCTACAATGAACCTAGTTCAAGCCTTCTAGTCTACTGTAAGAATTGAAGAAAAATCTACAACCCCTTCTCAATCAAACAAATCTGAAGGGGAGTCTTCTACATCTAGAGGACGTGGCAGAGGAAGAGGAAGAAGTTATATGGATCGAAGAAGCATCCAGTGCCAATATTGTGAAAGGTATGGACACTATGAATCTGAATGTAGAAAGAAAAAATCTGATTTGAATAAGTCAAGAGCCAACTATACTGAAGAGTCTTTTGAAGAAGAAAAACACTCTACATTCTTCACTTGCAATTTGGAAAAAGAACCTCAAAAGGATGTTTGGTTCTTGGATAGTGGTTGCTCAAATCATATGACAGTAAATCTGATCTCTTTGTCAAATTAGATGAATCTGTAAGGATTCAAGTAAAATTTTGTGATGATAAAGAGGTTGATGTAATGGGAAAAGGTACCCTTGCAATGAAAACTAAGCAAGGAGAAACTACATTTATTCATGACACTTTGCATGTGCACAAATTACAACATAATCTTTTAAGTATTGGGCATCTTGTAGCAAAAAATTACAAGGTTGTGTTTGAAGATAATTACTGCAAAATATTTGATGAATCAGCTAATCATTATCTTGTAGCAAAGGCTTGTATGACAAAGAATCGATTATTTCCTCTCACTTTGGAGTCCACTAAGATGCATGCCCTCAAGGAAACCACAGATGATTCATGGTTATGGCACCAACGGTTTGGTCATATGCATTTTCAATGATTAAGTTTGTTTCATAAGAAAGGCATGGTGAGAGGACTTCCTGCAATTCAAGAAAAAGAAGAAGTTTGTTCAGGGTGTGCACTTGGCAAGCAACATCGAGGCGCTTTTGGCGAACAAATCATGGAGGGAAAAATCTTCTCTAGAGCTTATGCATAGTGACATTTTTGGTGACATGCAAGAGGAATCTTTGGGTAAGAATATTTACTTTTTGACATTTATTGATGATTTCTCACGCCACACATGGGTTTATTTTCTCAAGCGAAATCTAAGGAATTTGAATGCTTCAATAATTTTAAGGCTATGGTAGAAAATCAAAGCGGGTATTATCTCAAAATACTCGTAATGAGATAGAGGGGAGAATTCACTTCCAATGATTTTGTTGATTTTTGTAATACTCATGGAATTAAGAGACAATTTACATCATCTTATACCCCACAACAGAATGGCATTGCAGAAAGAAAGAACCGTACCATTATAGAGATGGCATGAAGTATGTTACGGTTCAAAAACCTTCGAATTGCTATTGGGGAATTGCAGTAGAAACCACAACTTATAGTTTGAATCGAAGCCCAACAAAATTGCTTTAAAATATCACTCAAGGAAGCTTGGAGTGGAAACAAGCCCTCGGTAGCTCACTTTCGTGTATTTGGGTGCTCTACATATGTTCATGTTCCAGAAAAGAAGTGGAAGAAGTTGGATGTAAAATCCCAACTTTGTATCTTTGTGGGCTATTCAGATTTCAGGAAAGGATATAAGTTCTATAATCGACACAAAGAAATGGATTATTAGTCAAGATGTGGTTTTTGATGAAGGGGGAGTATGGCAATGGCAAAAAGGAGTTCAAAAAACTACACCACTCATCATGGGTATAGAAGATGTTCAACAAGTTCCTCCTCTCCCCACAAGCTCAAGTGGAAGTTCAAGCCCCAGTTCACTAAGTTCACCAAGTTCCTCTTCAGGTGATAGTTCTAGTCCACAATCAAGTCCAAGTTCTTCACGAAAGGTACGAAGTTTAAATGAAATTTATCAAAGGAGTTCTAATTTGAATCTAGTTGCCAATTTTGCTTTGTTTAGTACCATTCAAGTTGAACCTTCAGTGTATGAAGAAGCCATGAAAGAACAAGTATGGATTGATGCTATGAATGAAGAGATGCATGCAATTGATAAAAACAATACATGGGAATTAGTGCAACTTCCTAAAGATAAGCAAGTGATTGGTGTCAAATGGATTTATAAGGTGAAATATCATGTTGATGGTTCTATGAATAGACACAAGGCAAGATTAGTTTCCAAGGGATTTGCACAAATTCCTGGAGTAGATTATTCAGAGACTTTCACTCTAGTTGCAAGATTTGATATAGTCAAGATTATATTGGCTATTGTTGCACAACAAAAGTGGCCAATCTATCATATGGATGTAAAATCAGCCTTCCTAAATGGTTTTATTGATGAGGAAGTCTATGTGGAACAACCTATTGGTTATGAAATTCTAGGAAAAGAACATTTGGTTTACAAGCTAAAAAGGGCTCTTTATGGGTTGAAGCAAGCACCTCATGCTTGGTATGCAAGGATTGACAGTTACTTCTTGAAGAAAGGATTCATTCGAAGTTCCTTAGAGCCAACCCTCTATATCCAACATCTTGGTAATGATATTCTAATTGTTTTCCTTTATGTTGATGATCTCATTTATATAGGTAACAACCCATCTCTCATGGAGAAATTTCAAGCAGAAATGAAACAAGAATTTGAGATGTCAGATCTGGGACTCATGCATTATTTTCTTGGAGTGGAGGTGCAACAACAATCTAAAGGTATATCCATTTCTCAAACCAAGTATGTGGCTGATCTATTGAAGCGGTTTAGAATGATGTCATGCACTGCAATTGCCACTCCTATTGCCCTTGGTGAAAAATTAACCAAGGAAGATGCAAGTTCCAAAGTAGATGCTACTTTATATAGAAGTTTGGTTGGGAGCCTCATGTACCTCACTACCACGAGACCTGATATTATGTATGTTGTGAGCCTCATCTCTCGGTTCATGCAGGATCCACATGAGTCTCATTGGCGTGCTACAAAAAGAATTTTAAGGTATGTGAGTGGTACACACAATTTTGGCATTCATTATTCTCCCACACATAAGTTTGAGCTATGTGGTTACATGGATTCTGATTACAACTTTGGTTCACCGGATGATAGAAAATCCACATCTGGTTATATTTTTTTACTTGGTTCTTGAGTTGTCTCATGGAGTAGTAAAAGCGAGCAACCATTGCTCTCTCTTCCACTTGAGGCGAGAATATATTCCAATAGCGGTAGCTAGTTGTCAAGCCATATGGATTAGATGGATTTAGCAATATTTGTAATTGGTTCAGAACATCCAACCACTATTTACTGTGATAACAAAAGTAGCACCATTGCAGTGACAAAGAATCTGTGTTTCTTGCTAGATCGAAGCATATTGTGATTCGACATCACTTCATCAGAGACTTAGTTCAAGATGGGATGGTGGAATTATAGTTTTTCCCTACAACAGAGCAAGTTGCTGATATTTTTACCAAAGCTCTACCTATATCTAGTTTTGTTGCTTTGAGGAATCATTTGGGACTCATCTCCATTTCACATGCAGGGGGAGATTGAAGGATGCATGTTCAATCTGCAGTTCCTCTGTAGTTCCACCGCCACCAGTACAGCTCATCTTCTACAACTCCAGCTCATCCTCCTATTAGTTTCCTTTAACTAGTTCTTTACTTCGGTTAATAAATTGTAGACTGAGCAATTCCTTTAGTTATAGGATTAGTTCACTTTCAGTTAAGTCTTTGTTCTCATTTGTTTCTAGCTTCATTCGATGCCTAATAAACTGCAGTAGTTAGATTTTTAAATCATTTTCCATTCTCTGAGATTCAATGCACAGGAGAAGGAAAAAGAAGACGGTTCTAAGTTGAATAAAATAGAACTTCATTAGCCTTGTTGTTCCCTCACTTTGTGAGTAGACTTACTTATTAATTTATGTGTGTTTTGTTTTGTTTTTTCATTGTTCATAAAATATTCAAGTATAGTATAAGTGCTTTGAGATTCTATAATCTTCAAATTATGATAAATATGGAAGCTTAGACAAGGCACATTTACTATTTGATAATACGCCTAAAAGAAATGTTGTTGTATGGAATTCCACGATTATAGACAATGCATATAACGAGTTTTTGAAAACACCTTGGGGATGTGGTTTAACTTTTTAGCTTGTGTTTTCTATCATGAGGGAGTTCTAAACTTATCATCAAAATGCATTTTAAACCCGTCATCAATTAGGAAGATCGCGTGGCTTTGTATTCCTCGTGAAAGAATGCACACTTACAGGAATGGGAGATTTAGATTGGGTCAAGGACCTCTTTCTTTTGTTTTTTTCGTTAAAACTTCCTTAGGATATTGGTGTTATTTTTGAAGTGGTTGCAATACTATGCATGGTTGATATGCTTTGACGTTGTGTTGGCTATAGATGAGTTAGCAATCTTGCCCTTCATTATTAGCCCATGGAGCTTGACATTGGTATTGAGCTCAATCTATCAAGGCATGCAATAGATGAACTTGCATGTGACCATGAAACATTGAATTGGAATCCTTAGTGGCATTGGTGGATTTCCATGTAATCTGAAGGGCAAACTAGAAATAATGTGTAGCTGAAGCAAAGATGACCTTGGAATCCTTGAGTCTATGAAACATGCTGGAGAAATTTTGAGATTCTTTGCATTGTAAGGGTTCACGGGAAACAGATCAAGAAGGGATAAATGAAAAGGTTGTAGAACCCCTTAAGCAAATGCTTTGGTTCATGAAATGTCAAACCCTCAACCCCCGATCACTAATCAATTTCGGACATGGTTTTCTCGTGTATCCTAACATGTATTTGCATTTATAGTTTTTCCTTTCTATGTAGTTAGAAAATTAAAATGAAGAAAAATTATAACTTTTTTATAAAAATTGGAAATATGTTATAGTTGGAAAACATAGAATTTTATTTATTGCTTCACATTTAAAGAATTTATATTGAATATTAATCTCTCTCGGTAAAAATTTCTGTAATAATACAAAACTTAGACGATGTGTTAGGATAACGAAAAATCTCTTAAATAACAATAAATGAACTTGAGAATTCATGATAATTTCCTATTGTACTCTTGTAAAGTGTAATAAAACACAAAATTTCTTAGGCGAGTAAAAAAACCCCCTCTAAATCCCGTGGCGGAAATGATGTCCCCGAGTATGGTAACTAGTGATTTGGGATGCCACCTCAACTCCATGAATAATTTTAGATAGTCATTTGACAAATATTAGTCTCTTATATAGGAGCTACTAGTCAATATTGTAGCATTGGACAACTGCCATGAGTTAAAATTATATTTGGTTTTGGCTCACGATTTTTGTACCCCATCAAGAAATGAAGTTTTGTTAGTTCATACCTCTAGTATTTCTTGAGGAAAATCATAGTCAAACTATAGTTTTATTAAAATAACCTTGGAAGTTTATGTTATGTGGGCCTCTGGTCGTTTGGCAAAAAGATGAACTGACGCGATCACGGCGAGATGTAGCTTCATATAAGTGGCTGCCATTTAAACACTAGTTGTTAGATCATAGTTCTATCAATTTCTTAGGTATCCTTCTAGATATGAGAAAAAAGGAAACTTTAATCTTGGTGAGTTTGAGTTCAATGAAATACTTTTTCAAACTTAGTTTCTAGGCTATTTGGGCTAAATTAGATGTTCATTTAACTCGTTGCAATATTAGAAAACTATCGCAGCACCTTCTCTTAGCCAATAAACTATTGGAAAATCTATCAACACTATTACATGACGTTATAGAGATCCTTTATGTTTCTTGTTAGGTCAAAAGAGTTTATGGGTAATATGGTGTTATAACGCCACAAATACAACATTTAAAATACCAGAATAAATTTTTTTGACTTCCATTGCTTGATACATGACAACACAAGGGATCACTTAGGACAACACATAACACATGAGACGCTTGCACAAACATTATCCCACATAGATAACATGAAAAATACATGATGCACATCAAGGCCACCTTTCCCCAAATGACAAGGCACAACATACTAATTCAACTATGGTATAACTCCCGTATAGGCACCATCCATGACATAACACTTTCCCGGTTTACATATTTATTACATTCATATTTTGTTATTGACCTTAATTATTTGAAAATCACTTATCATGTAGTCCTTCATTCTTATTTAAACTAGACTACATTATCTTTATTTTACTTAACATTTTACTTGTAATGATTCCATCTAATTTTGTTTGTTTCCCTTATCGCAAAAGAATGATGTAGCTTGGTTGTTGAAAGGAACATATGTCTAACGCCCACTAAAACAACCCACTTGAGACCCAAGAACAACCTAGGATTAGTTAGGAAAAATTATGAGATAATTTTGTTTTTTGTTTAAAAGAGTCTACAACCAGGTTACCAAACAACAATTGTCACAAGCAAGCTTCAAGCCAAACATTATTAATAGCTTATAGTTTTATTAATATGATAATTATAAAAGATCACAAGGTCCAAACTTAGGGTTATATTAATCAATTAGGTTAAGAGGGTAATTTCTCACTATACCACTCTCTAACAGGCTAAGAAGATTCAACTTGATTTTCTCAAATTTAACACACTCAAAACTTCCCAAAAACATTCCCATTAGATAGGAAATTTCCTCACCTTTCCAATGATATACTGAATTCCTCCTAATTCCTTATATTTCTCAAGTTATGGGCCGGCGGACCTTGCGAGGAAATTTTTCCCAAGAGTGGAGTGCATGGGCCTAGGGAGAAAATTTTCCGCAAATAGGTCTGCGGACTTCAGAGAAATTTCACCTGGAGGAGGAATGTGGACCTGTGGGGCGGGAAGCAAATTTTTCTCATGCGAGGACCGATAGAGCGGGGAGAACTTTAGCATTTTTTTCCCTTTTGGGAAAAAGAGTGATTTACCTCCGCATGCCCGCGAGCCTGAAAGGACACGTGTAGGCCTGTCTCAACTTTGTCGGAAAGTTGGGCCGCCGGAGGATTTTTAGACATTTCTCCTTTTTTCCGAAAAGTGCTAAGGGATGAAAACAATACGCGCCTTCGCCGATGCCCATGGTGCCACGTGTCAGCCATCCATTGGTTATAAGTCGGTGGGTTGGTACAAGAACTTAGAAAAATTTTCCCAAAGAAAATTTTTAAAGCACTAAGTTTTTAAGGGATCTGCTCCTCCGCTGACACCTCATGACACCAGGTGGTAGGACCTGATTGGTTCTGGGCCGGAAGGGCCGTGAAGAAAACTTATAAAAATTTCCAAATGTTAATTTTAAAAACACTAAGGTTTAAATGGCATCCGCACCTCTGTCGTTTCCTCATGAGGCCATGTAGCAACATTTGATTTGCTGCAGGAAGGCGAGGTGGTGGGAAAAATTAGGAAAATTTTCCCAAAAAAATCTTTTTAACTTAGGTGATTTTTTTAAAAAGAAAGGCTTGCGGTCAGCAGAGCAACGGGAAATTCGATCCTTTGGTTTTTTTGTCCAAAAAGGTGCTAAGGGAAAATTTGGGCTGCAGGTCTACCAAGGAAATTTTTCCTAATAATATTTTTTTTTGACAATTGGAATTATTTTTGACGCCAAATGAAGGAAAACTTCAGAAGGCCATAACTTTTGATTGAGAAATCAGTTTTGAGAAAATGAGGACTTTTTGGAAAGCTCTCGATGCCCTCTTTGTACAGGAATCATAATATTTTAATTTTGATAAATTTTAAGGGGTCAATTTCATGAAAATGATCTGCAGGCTTTTAAAAGGCAAACTGGTAAATTTTAATCAATTGATCTTCTTCCTCCCTCAACTTGTCCATTAAACATGGAGAATTGTTCTTAGATGGATTTAGGATGGATCTGGAAGGTAATTTTGTTTGATTGAGCTCCAATTTGAAAATTTACAACTTTGACAGCAAAACGACAGTGAAACAATTTGAGCCTAAGTTTGCTAAGTTTTCTAAGAAATTCCTTAAGTGTTAATGTCTAGATGAATTTGTTTAGATCTTATTATGTCCAATTTAATGTTTCATTTGTTATTTTTTTGTTACAGGTTCGGTCTGTGCATTTTGGATTAAATAATTGCTAGTTTGAAAATACAAAACAAAGATCAAATTTTAAAGGGTCTACTTGTCATTTTCTTATTCCAAGTATTAGAATACGTTCCAATTCAAATATAATACATTTAGTTAATTCAAATCAAACTATTCAAAACTAAAATTCAATTCGATTTTAAATTTTACACTTTTCAAATGACAAAATTCTATATTTTTCTCACACTCATTTCTTCCTTTCAAACAAAGATTTCAAATACATTGAAATGATCGATTCAATAAAAATACAATTTGAGAAAGGTAATACATTCATTTACTAATTCCAAAAGACAACTTACAACTTCTTTATTTCATTCCTCAAATTCATCATACCGAATACAATTCTTTGTTTCAAAAACAAAAAAAGGAGCATATCTCTTTGATTTCAATTTACAACTTTCATATCCAATACAATATATTTCCATTAAAAACATAGATGATTTCATCCACTTCAAGTGGGAAGGTTACAAAAATATTTATCTCAACAAGGGTTTGTCAAATATTTTATTTCATTTTCTTTTCTCCCGAACAACAACACGAGATCTATCATTCTTCCAGTCCATCACAACAAGAGCGAGAGGAAGGTAACGCTCTCCACCCAATAAAGACATCCAATGACAAGGAGATGCCATCATTCTTCATTGGCCCCTGAGCCCCAACCATAAAGTAATAGAAGATGCGATTCAACTCATGGAAACAATAGGCTTCCACAAACACACATGTAAATTTCACATTTAAAACACAGTCCAAATAGAATGTAGTTTGCAACTACATTAAAGCATGAAAAACAACACTAAGGCTTCATCAAGCAAGCCAAAGGAGCAAGAAACTATGGGGGATGCTACTTATGCCTCCCAAAGGGGAAATGGGTATCACCACCTAATTTCAAACTACCAAAATATAGTATATCAAAGCCCTGACATGCCCTTATGCCTCCCCCAAGTACCCCTTATTCCTCACATTTCCTTATGCCTCCCCAACCTCTTATGGCACCCCATAATGAGTAAAGAAATGTAAGCTATTTCTTTGTAAGGTGGAACCCAAATCCCAACTCCCTCCACACTTATACCTCCCCAAAACACTTGTGCCTCCCACAAAATGAACCCCATAGTCTTCTCCTACACCATACCTAGGCCATCTACCCAACATCCCCAAATATACCAAAACATTCAAAATAATAACACTTTCATAAAAAGAAAGAGAAGCTTTACAAAAACCAACCTTCTACTTCTCCATGATGGAGTTGTTCCAAGTTCCAAAACAACAAGCTTTATCCCAATGCAAGCAATCCCAATCAGCCAATCAAAAGCATGCAAAATCTTTCAAAAAAATCTCTAAGGAAGAGCTCTAAAACAACAAAGAATTCACCCCCAAAATGAGTTTCCAAAAATGAAGCAGCCCAAAACAAGGCAAGCAATTCGAATTTAATAGAAGAAGGAAGAGAACAGGATGAGGTGGATCCATGTAGGATGCCACATCACACATCCTCAACCCCAAACCAAAAGTCAACTTCATTCTCCAATACATAATAAATAGGTTGGTGAATAATATGAAAGTTTACTTACATACTCAAAATCCAACCCACACCCCAAAGGACTTGTTGGTCATCAAAAAGGAACTTCAAGAAGAGCAACAGTCAGGGGACAAGAAGTCCCTCCTCTTTAATGGGAGAGGTTCCCTTATTCAGAAACGAACCTATTTACACATATACAAAGCATGGTTTTACTATGGAACTTGGATATTATGAAAGTGTTTCCTAAAAGGTCATCAATCACAAAAGGACTGAGGAATGAAAATGTGAGAATGAGCAGAAAGGCACCATTCAGAATTATAGATGATAGAGTAATTCCTTATGCATGCGAGGGTACAGCGAATTGGAATAAGATCATTTGTATCACATTAATAAGATGAAATTTGAAAAGACACAAAGTTCTATAAATAACATCTGCAAGAATACAAAGCTTCTCAGCATAATACAGACAAATGATCTAACAAGATTAAATGAATAGCTTGAGAATAAAGGAAACCAGATAGACAAAGAATGAAAAATCCTTCTGTATTGATTTCTTTATGATTTATTTACACTTTCAAAAATAAGCCAAGTTCCTCCTCCCCAAGAAAAGGCGAGGAGAGGCCATTATATAGTTTACAAATTAGTTACTCTTGGTAACTACTTCTTTTAACTAATGCTTAGTTAAAGGGATGCTAATCACAATACCCCAACTAATTACAACAAATGAGAGAGGAAGGAAGAAGAAAAGAGAAGAATTAGGAGAAGAAGACAGTGTTCATGACTCGTGGAGGCACCCACCAACTTTAAGATCCACCGTCCGAATCTCTTCAATGCCTCTGCTATGTCTCGCCTCATGGGACCTCCATTTCTTTGTCAAACTCGACATGAGTATGATAATCTTTATTTGCTTCTTCTATGGAAGATTGAAAAGATTAGATCTCCTTCATTTTTTCCTTGGAAATGGAACTCTCCTTGAATAGATCACCTTTGACAAAATCTCTGAATTGAGCTTTGATTTCTTGTAAAGAAAGAGGCACACCAGAAGTCTCATCATGAAGATGGCAATGTATATCCTTGAAGGTAGATATAACTAGTGTTTTGAAGGCCTCACCCTTCTGCCACTATTCTTTAACTCTCCCAAAGCCTCCTCCAACACCTTGATTTTCCATTCCATGCTATAGACCCAGGACTTTGACAAATTATCCTTTGCATCCTCGAAGACCTTGCTTGCCATCAAAATATTTTCATCTATTTGTCCCATTAGACAGAGGTCTACTATGCAACTGCCCCAAAGTTTAAGTTCTTTATCAATGCTCCCAATAGTGGAGGAGAGATTCTGTTGCAAATTACTCACCTTCCCGTGGAGTTTGAAGGCTTCATCAATGAAATTCAATCCTGCAACAAGCATATCATCCACCATGGCCTCCATAGCCCTTCCATAGACAGAATACTTGTGCATGTCTTTGATACTCTGCACTTCATCCTGGCTCAGAATTATAGGTGGTGGAAGAGTAGTCAATGGGGTAGGATCCAAAACTTTATCCTTGGACAGCAGGGACTTGATGAAACTTGTAAGAATCTGGGCTTGTTCCTCCAACTGTTCTATGGTTTGCTGCCCTTTCTCTACCCTCCCAATGACTCTGGTGACTGTTTCCTGAAGATTGTGGATCTCACCTTCAGGGGTGGACTCTCCCATGGGAATTCTCGAGAGCTCCAGATCAGATGCTTACAAATTTTGCTCTGGCTTGTCTCGCTTACGCTTGGATATCTCCGGGGGTGTTGGCCTTGAGCATCGAGACACTATCCTGGACGTAATTCTGGCTTTTTTGGCATGAGTAGGAGGAGTAGTGCCTAACAAGGCCGCCACAACATCGAAATTTGATCCTGAGATCTGAGAGGAAGACTTTCTATTCCTACATCACAACAAGAGGCTACACCTAGGAAAAGAGGAAGAGGAAGAAGAAGGTGGGGCAAGAGGGCCAAGAGACAGAGAACTCATGGCACCCAAGGTTTGTACTACTATTGCCTCTAATTGAGATATAAGTGGGCGCTTGTGGCTTCTGATACAGAGGGGTCACTGGCACCGGAAGCTCAGTGCTTTGGACCTCCTTTTCTTTATCCATGGGGGCTTCTGGAGCGCTTGTAGATACAGGAACTTCACTCTCTTCACTTTCACTGAGAACAATGATGTTCTCTGGGCCTGAGGACAACTCAGTATGCTTCCTTAGGGGATCTTCCTCCATAGGCTCCTTCTTGACTTCTCTGACTTTCTTTTGATATACCTGGGTGGATGAGGAAGGAGTGGAGACTGTAGGTCCTTGAGTTGACGAGGCGGGGGGTCTACACAGGTGCTTCTAATCCAGGTGTCAATGCTTCCTTCCTTGGTGTTGAAGCATCCTTGGAGGAGGATTCCCCTGAGTGCCTCCTAAGTTCACGACTTTCTTATCAAACCAGATCTTGGTCCTCACTAAGACCGGGGCTAGGATTTCAGCCAAATCATCTTTTTCCTTTTTGAACCAATCAAAGTCTTCCAAGGGGGTGTGTTTGACCATGTTGTCATACTCATATGAGTACAGGTCAGAATTATCATCCTGGAGCCCTTCAGGAACTTGGTACAGGTTAAGCTCTTGGATTAATTGAAGGGAAAACCTGCCATAATGTCTTCTCCTTACTTCAAAATCATCAGCACAGTCAGCCCAATAGTCCTTTGTGTCTGCCCTATGATGATAAGTGATCTTGATGTTCTGCTCAATAAACTTCTTCAAGTCAAAACAAGTTCTTGGCTTGAAGAAATGGACAGTAATGGGAGCTAGGGCTCTTTCTATATTTTGTGCATCCAGGGTCTGTTTTGTAGGTGTAGTTTCCCAAGATGATAGGGAAGTGTAGGCCAATGATTTTCTTATCCCTGCAGGTTCTATGTAACTTATCCAGCTACCTGCATACTTCTATTAAGGCCATTTTGTCATTGCGAGACGTAGGAAGCTTGAGAGGAGTGCTATCATAGCCTCGAAGCCTTATATAGGAAAATTTCTTGAATTGGATGAAGTAGGCACCGTAATACACTATCAGATTCATAGCTTCATCAGAAAATATCCTCGCCGTGTCGCTTTCCAGGAGCCTGACAATGTACATGGTGAAAGCATCATTCACCGTCCTAAAATTGTGATTGCTAGTTTCTAAGGTGAATTGAGGGTAGTAGGCATACACAGGGTCATCCTTATGAGCATCAATGTATGAGAACCCAAACCATTACCTCGATGCTTCTAGGGTATACATCAAGTATGAAGTCATATAGAATTTCCGGTTTCTTTGTACATTGGACAACTCTTCTACTAGGTTCATACTAATGATCTCTACCCAATTGATATTCTGAGTTCCTTCGCACACCATATTGATAAGCGGGCACATCCAGAAATGGAACTCATTTGTAGAGGGTAAACCCATAACCCGAGCTAGTAGGATTATAAAATCTGACAATTCTTCATTGAAATCTACATGGAAAATAGTCTTGGATAGACGAGACGCCCCCTTCTTAGGGTTTTTCAGCCAGGACTTCGCCACCCATGCCTTATATTTCTCACTGTCTTTATCGAAAAGGGCCTGTGCCTGATTCTGAGAAATAACTATAGCATTGTCCGTTTCTGGAATCCTTAGTGCAGTGCCAATGGTGGCAGCATCAAGTTTGGCGATAAGCTCCCCATGCACGTTTTTCAACTCACTCAAGTCAGGGTTGAAATGAGCACCGTAGGAGAGCATCAGATGCATGCACCGCACCGAGATAGGAAACCACCGGCGAATTCCAAACCCAAAAAATCACACAAAATGACCCAAAAATGTAGATTTTTCCAATTTCTTGACTTTTCACATTACCAGGACAACAGAAAAGACACTTAACTTAAAAATTTTCAACTTTCAACTTCTCAAAAGCACGGAAATTTTGAGTGAACAACAACTGGCTCCTTCTGGGGATGACTTGGCATAAGTTCAAAGAATAAGACAAGGAAAAAATTCAGAGAAACTAGGGGATGTAGACTAGTACCTTATCCATTGGGCCACAAAGTTAAAAGAAAACCAATATAGAAGACAACACCCCAAACAAACAATACACAAAAACAAGGAAAGGGAAGGAGAACAAAACGCTATAAAGAATATACAAAAGGACTTCCTAATCACCTATGACTTAAACAATTTCAGGTACTACCCACTATAAGGAAGTGGGAGAGAAGAACCATCCATATAATCAAGGTAAAAATAATTCTCACCAGCAAAAGTGCTGATCTTGAAAGGCCCGAGCCAAAGGGAATCAAACTTGCCATGGTTGCCACGAGGTTCATGCCTTTTATCCCACAATAAAACGATGTCTCCTATTTTAAAATCTCTGAACCTGGCCTTTTTATCAAATAATATCTTTACTTTCTGTTGGTGGGCAGATATCCTATTAGCAACTTTCAATTTGTCCTCATTCAATTTGTGGAGATACATGATCCTCTTATCCAAAGAATCATTGAAACTGGTATCTTCAATGGCCTTCATTAAATGCAGGGCTGGAAGCTCCACTGTGACTGGAAATTGGGCCTCCACTCCATATACTACCTGAAAAGGAGACATCCCAATGGCTCTCTTAGGTGTGATCCTATCTACCCAAAGAGCATCATAGAGTTTCTTGTGCCAGTTCCGTTGGGATTCGTTGACTAATTTCCTTATTATGGCCACCAGATTTTTATTTGTTGATTCTGCTTGTCCATTTCCCTGAGGATAGTAATCTGAGGAGTGAGCCAGGGAGATGCCATATCCATAGCAAAAATCCATCATCTCGGTTGAAGAAAAATTTGAAGCATTATTTGTCACAATCTTGTTTGGCACACCATACCTTACCAAGATGTTTTCTTTGATAAAACTGCATACTACTTCTGAAGTAGTACTCTTTACTGGAATGGCTTCTACCCATTTGGTGAAATAATCTGTGGCGGTTAATACATGAGTATGACCAGCACTAGAAGAGGGATTAAGTGTTCCAATGAAATCCAAACCCCATTGTTGAAAAGGTTCTTCGATCACAACTGGTTTAAGGGGAAAAGAGGCCAACTTAGGTCTACCCACAAAAGTTTGACAAGCCTCACATTTATCAACCCACTTTGATGCATCCCTGAACAAGGTAGGCCAGTAATATCCTCCACGAAGAATCTTGTGAGCAGTAATAGTTGATGAGTAGTGCCCTCCACATGCCTGATTATGAAAGGCAGAAAGTAGCTTCTTCTGATGTTCCTTGTCCACACATTTTAAAAATCTTCCATCCAATCCACGCTTAAACAAGGCATTTTCCCACAAAACATATTGGGCTGACCTTAGTTTAACAGCTCTCTTTTCTTTGGTAGTCAAATGAGAGGGGCATTCCCCATAGGTGAGAAAATGTGCGATATCAGCATACCATTCATCGATTGAGCCAAGAAACAAAATGGTAGGAAGATCAGCCTCATCCTCTAGTAACCCATGTCTAGCTCCCTCAGCAATGAGTTCACACAAGCCTTTTCCATGAACGAGCTTAGTTGGTCTGATGTCAATGTCATATTCTTGGACCTTAGCCACCTAGTTCCCTCTCTTGGATCCAAATTCCTGCTGTGTGAGAATCGACTTGATAGTTGTATCTGGCACAAAGACTGTGGAGTGAGAATTAAGAATGTAAAAACGAAACTGCTTGACAGCTTTAACCACTGTGAAAGCATGTTTCTCCATTATGGTGTATCTTAGCTCATGATTTTTTAGAATGTAGCTCATGAATGCAATTGGGAGTTCATGATCATTAGAATCTTTTTAGTCGAATGAGCTGTGGTGTTATCTGTGGCATAGTAATAGATAATAAAATGTTTGTTGAAATTTGGACATGCTAAAGCAGGATTCTTAGCAATAGCCTATTTAATATCCTCAAAATCCTCTTTCCCTTCAGGAGACCAACCAAACATTTGTTTTCCTTTCATCATTTGAGAGATATTCAAATTTAGATCTGCAAAATCAGGGATGAATCTCCTCAGAAAGTTAACCTTACCA
The DNA here is from genome assembly GCA_018340775.1 of Taxus wallichiana var. yunnanensis. Taxonomy (NCBI): domain Eukaryota; kingdom Viridiplantae; phylum Streptophyta; class Pinopsida; order Cupressales; family Taxaceae; genus Taxus; species Taxus wallichiana. The sequence continues at coordinate 1,021,998,091 of CM031242.1, forward strand.
AAGAAGGAGTGCACTCCTTTCTTGCTAGTTAGAAGAGGAATTTGTTGAATAGCTTGAACTCGCTCAGGATAAATTTTTATACCATCTTTGGAGAAAATGTGCCCCAATAATTTCCCCTCCGTGACACAAAAAACAGATTTCTTAGGATTTAAAGAGATCCCATGTTCTCTACATTTTAGCGAATCAAGTTTCTAGATGCTTTGAAATGATCTACCCTTGATTTAGAAAATACAGGTCAAGTCATCGAGGTATACGACGATACACTTCCCTTTCAGATTTCCAAAGGCCAAGTCCATAGCCCTCTGAAAAGTTGCACCGGCATTAATGAGCCCAAAAGGCATCCTTTTGTAAGCAAAGATACCCCAAGGAGTAGTAAAAGTTGTTTTGTGTTGATCTGCGGTATTAACTTCTACCTAGTTATATCCTGAGAATCCATCAAGCATAGACAACATTTCGGATCTCGTTACTGCTTGCAAAACCTGATCCATCATGGGTAAAGGATAGTTGTCCTTTAAAGAATCTTGATTTAGATTCCTGAAGTCAACACAGATACAAATTTCACCATTTTTCTTTCTAACGGGTACAATATTGGCAATCCATGTTGAATGGTGAATAGGAAAAATGATTTTGGCTTTTAATAACTTCTGTATTTCCTGAAAAATGGTGTCAGCTATCTTAGGATTATATTGCCTCTACTTCTGTTTAAAAGGCTTAATTCCAGGTTTGAGAGGGATAAAATGCTGCATCTCCTTTGGTTGAAAGGCTTTTAAGTCTTCATAGGAATAAGCAAGGACATCTTTATACTTCTTCAAAAGACTAATTACCTTCTTCTTTTCTTCTGGTGTGCAACATTTTCCAATGTTCACGAGTTTAGGATCGTATAACTCCCAATATTAATTTTTTCATATTCAATTGATTGTTGAGGTCCAATGGAAGCTTTAAACTTTACGTACCTATCGTGTTTGTCAAACATTTCTTCTACACTCACCAATCCTTTTGGAATCTTGTTTCCCTTGAGTTTGATACATCCATCCTTATCCGCTTCTTCTTCTTTGAAGGCTCCTTCGTTAAAGGGCACACTCTCACAAGGAAAATTATCGCTTCCTTCAAAGTACAACTGTTCAAAATTATCCTTGAGTTCTAAGAAAGAAAGCAAGTGTTGATCGTCATTGAAAACTTGCCAGTTACTTGTATTATAAGGTATACTGGGTCTATGGATCATCTCGATGGTGAACTTATCTTGAGAAAAGTCAGGATGAGGTATAAGCAGTGACCCTGAGACTGCTAGTGAATCAGCCCTGGTATTCTCTTCCCTAGGCATTGCTTCGATGGAGAAAGCGTCAAGAAATTCAATGGAGTCCCAAACCTGATTCCTGTAATGTTTCAACCTTCTATTCTTTACCTGGAAGAGGTTCCTAACTTGTTTGACAATCAACTCTGCATCCCCACGAGCTAGAAGATTCTTCACACCTTGTTTTTGGCCACCTGGAGTCCAAGAATGAGAGCTTCATATTCTGCTTTGTATTATTGGTATTTTCAAATTGCAACTTGAATGAGAAAGGATGAATGCTTCCTTCAGGCGACACCAATATGACACCAGCTCCAGAACCAGCTGAAGAACAACTTCCATCAAACTCTAATATCCAAACACCATTAGGATCTTTAGGTGACACTTTGGGGAGTTGGATTTCTTCTGGAGACATAATCATGTAGTTGCCATGCCCCATATCCTCATAGAGTATTTGTGCTTTGGGATCATCAGTTTTTTGTACAATATACTCAGACTACTTCTTAGGTAGCAGCTTCTTCATTTTCCCATTAACAGGTATGAGGGCATGTGACCAATCCATTTGAATTTCTCCACCCACATCCTTACAATAATTTCTTCTTAGCAGCATCCCATATGAAGGAGGAATATCTGCTACTAGGATAGTAGCGAAAACTTTCTTCTCAGGTAAAGTAACAAAAGCCACTTGTGCATCCTTAATTCTTCCGACCAGGGGCACTTCCTTACTCTCCATGGAATAGCAAGATCCGTAAGTGCGTGTGAGAGTTAGGCCTAAGGCATGAACTACTTTGGCAAGCATCACATTGTTTGGTGCTCCTGAGTCTATGACGCAATTACTGAGCCTATGGCCAGCTATAAGGAGAGTCACATAGAATGGTTTGATTTTATCATTGGGTGAGGTGACAGTGGCTACCAGATTAGGATGTGGTGCAGAAGAGGGAGTGGGTAAAAGGCCTTTAGAGGTAGTTTTAGAATGAGAATTGACAAAGTGAATCATTTTAGCAAAATCCTTGGGATGGGTTTGATAATATTCAGCCTCTGAGATTTGAACCTTAGTCTTTTTCAGGTGATCAATAATATCGAAAGACCCAGAAGTGGACGGGTTATCATCACTTGGGATCCTAGGCTTATCAATTTTAGGAGAAAAAGAAGTAACTTTAGTAGCAGAATTGACAGGACTCACCTTTGGTGTGGATGAAATGGGGATAGGAGATCCTCTTTTTGCAATTACAGGGATAGTTGTCGGCTGCTCCTTAGATTTTTGGTGGGCTGCATCACTTTCTCCCTCTGATTTGTTTGTTCTCGAGTCATGACAGCATATGATTCACTATTCATGTCTACTACTACTTCATCATAATCATCTCCTTCATCAATGCCTTCAGTGGTGAAGAAATTAACTCGAGATCCCTCAAGTTCATATGTTTCATTATCGACCTCTTCAACAAATTCCTTACAATATTCATTAACCTCCTCATCCTCTGGTTCTTCAACTTCACAAGTTGCATTGATAGGAACTTTAATAGGAGGTCCTTTAGCCGCTAGCCTTGTTTGAGAAGCGGGAAAATGATTTATGGGCTGAAAATTCCTCCTTGCAACGTCTGGATATGGAGTATGTTGAGAAAATTGTTTCTTAATGGCGATGAGATCATTTGCAAGTTTTTGTACCAATGGATCAGTATTAGGTCTAGGAGTGGAAGAGGAGGAAGAAGAAGACTTATATTTAGAAGGGTCTCTCCTCAACTTTCCTGACATGATTAAATCATCTTCAACACTAACAGCAAGAGTTTGATCCTAGGCCAATGTTGCGAGATTAGCCCTTCTCAGTGCATAACTAACTTCAGGAAATTGGGCGTTTAGGAAGAAGCATTTTTGGATTTGATCTACAGGTTGAGTATTTGGTGGAATTTTGTTAATTAACCTGTTGAATCAAGCCAAAAATTCTCTCATGGGTTCTTGTGATTCCTTCTTTATTTGAGAAATTTGGGCTAGCAAAGCATGCACGTCTTCCGCCGGTTTGAAATGGTTTTCAAACCTAGTTCTCATTGTGTTCCAGCTAGTGATAGCTCCGGCCGAAGGTGATAGAACCAATCAACAACATTATCTTGTAAAGTCTCAACAAAAATCCTTATGGAGACGTCTTCATGTTCAACTCCCAGAACTCCACATGCAACTATGAAGGCTGCGATGTGTTCATCAGGATGTACCTTACCATCACCCTTGAATTTAGGAAAGTTCTTTCAATTACCTCTAGGTAACTCATGCAAAGGCTGAGGAAGGGCGAGAGGCCCAACACGATGGCCCCAAGGCAATGGTACTCGCCATTCTTGGAAAAATGGCTTGAAGAGGAACTGAAACACCAGCAAGAATCAGAGCTCGAAGATTAGGACTGATTTTCTCTGAAGGAATACCACCCATAGGGATTCTATCTTTGACAGGAGGAGTGCTTGTTGAACGAGCTCTTATATTCCTTCTTGCTGAAGGGAAAGGAAAACCCTGCTGTTCCAAAAGCTGAAACTGAGAATCTTCAATACCAAGGGCCCTTCTCCCTCAAGTAAAATGTGGAGTCACCAGATCAAAAGATGATCGATAAATGATTATAGAACTGGAATATGATTCCCCAAGGGAGTCGCCAAAAACTGTTGGTCGTCAAAAAGGAACTTCAAGAAGAGCAACAGTCAGGGGACAAGAAGTCCCTCCTCTTTAATGGGAGAGGTTCCCTTATTCAGACACGAACCTATTTACACATATACAAATCATGATTTTATTATGGAACTTGGATATTATGAAAGTGTTTTCTAAAAGGTCATCAATCACAAAAGGACTGAGGAATGAAAATGCGAGAACGAGCAGAAAGAAACCATTCAGAATTATAGATGACAGAGTAATTCCTTATGCATGCGAGGGTACAACGAATGGGAATAAGATCATTTTTATCAGATTAATAAGATGAAATTTGAAAAGACACAAAGTTCTATAAATAACATCTGCAAGAATACAAATCTTCTCAGCATAATACAGACAAATGATCTAACAAGATTAAATGAATAGCTTGAGAATAAAGGAAACCAGATAGACAAAGAATGAAAAATCCTTATTTATGATTTATTTACACTTTCAAAAGTAAGCCAAGTTCCTCCTCCCCAGAAAAAGGTGAGGAGAGGCTATTATATAGTTTACAAATTAGTTACTCTTGGTAACTACTTCTTTTAACTAATGCTTAGTTAAAGGGCTGCTAATCGCAATACCCCAACTAATTACAACAAATCTGAGAGGAAAAGGAGGAAGAAAAGAGAAGAATTAGGAGAAGAAGACAGGTGTTCATGACTGGGAGGGACCCACCGACTTTAAGATCCGCTATCTGAATCTCTTCAACGCCTCTGCTATGTCTCTGCCTCATGGGACTGATGTGTTGGCGATGGACTCGAGTCAAAATCTGAGGCACTTCTCCATTTCTTTGTCAAACTTGACATGAGTATGATAATCTTTATTTGCTTCTTCTATGGCAGATTGAAGAGAGCAGATCTCCTTCATTTTTTCCTTGGAAATGGAACTCTCCTTGAATAGATCACCTTTGACAAAAGCTCTGAATTGAGCTTTGATTTCTTGTAAAGAGAGAGGCACACCAGAAGTCTCATCATGAAGATGGCAATGTATATCTTTGAAGGAAGATATAACTAGTGTTTTGAAGGCCTCACCCTTCTGCCAGCTATTCTTTAACTCTCCCAAAGCCTCCTCCAACACCTTGATTTTCCATTCCACGCTGTAGACCCAGGACTTTGACAAATTATCCTTTGCATCCTCGAAGACCTTGCTTTCCATCAAAATATTTTCATCTGTTTGTCCCATTAGACGGAGGTCTACTATGCAACTGCCCCAAAGTTTAAGTTCTTTATCAATGCTCCCAATAGTGGAGGAGAGCTTCTGTTGCAAATTACTCACCTTCCCATGGAGTTTGAAGGCTTCATCAATGAAGTTTAATCCTGCAACAAGCATATCATCCACCATGGCCTCCATAGCCCTTCCACAAATAGAATACTTTTGCATGTCTTTGATACTCTGCACTTCATCCCGGCTCGAATTATAGGTGGTGGAACAAAGCAGTCAATGGGGTAGGATCCAAAACCTTATCCTTGGACAGCCGAGACTTGATGAAACTTGTCGAAATCGAGCTTGTTCCTCCAACTGTTCTATGGTTTTCTGCCCTTTCTCTACCCTCCCAATGACTCTGGTGACTGTTTCCTGAAGATTGTGGATCTCACCTTCAGGGGTGGACTCTCCCATGGGAATTCTCGAGAGCTCCAGATCAGATGCTTGCAAATCTTGCTCTGGCTTGTCTGCCTTAGGCTTGGCTATCTCCAGGAATTGTTGGCCTTGAGCATCAGACACTATCCTGGAGGTAATTCTGGCTTTTTTGGCATGAGTAGGAGGAGTAGTGCCTAACAAGGCTGCCACAACATCAAAATTTGGTCCTGAGATCCGGGAGGAAGACTTTCTCTTCCTACTGTCAACAAGAGGCTACACCCATGCAAAAGAGGAAGAGGAAGAAGAAGGTGGGGCAAGAGGGCCAAGAGACAGAGAACTCATGGCACCCAAGGTTTGTACTACTGTTGCCTCTAATTGAGATATAAGTGGGGCGCTTGTGGCTTCTGATACAGAGGGGTCACTGGCACCCGGAAGCTCAGTGCTTTGGACCTCCTTTTCTTTATCCATGGGGGCTTCTGGAGCGCTTGTAGATACAGGCACTTCACTCTCTTCGCTTTCACTGAGAACAATGATGTTCTCTGGGCTTGAGAACAACTCAGTATGCTTCCTTAGGAGATCTTCCTCCACAGGCTCCTTCTTGACTTCTCTGATTTTCTTTTGATATACCTGGGTGGATGAGGAAGGAGTGGAGACTGTAGGTCCTTGAGTTGACGAGGCAGGAGGGGTCTGCACAGGTGCTTCCGATCCGGGTGTCAATGCTTCCTTCCTTGGTGTTGAAGCATCCTTGGAGGAGGATTCCCCAGTGCCTCCTAAGTTCATGGACTTTCTTATCAAACCAGATCTTGGTCCTCACTAAGATCAGGACTAGGATTTTAGCCAAATCATCTTTTTCCTTTTTGAACCAATCCAAGTCTTCCAAGGGCATGTGTTTGACCACATTTTCATACTCATATGAGTACAGGTCAGAATTATCATCCTGGAGCCCTTCAAGAACTTGGTACAGGTTAAGCTCTTGGATTAATTGAAGGGAAAACCTGCCATAATGTCTTCTCCTTGCTTCAAAATCATCAGCACAGTCAGCCCAATAGTCCTCTGTGTCTGCCCTATGATGATAAGTGATCTTGATGTTCTGCTCAATAAACTTCTTCAAGTCAAAACAAGTTCTTGGCTTGAAGAAATGGACAGTAATGGGAGCTAGGGATCTTTCTATATTTTGTGCATCCAGGGCTGTTTTGCGAGCTTGTAGTTTCCCAAGATGATAGGGAAGTGTAGGCGGTGATTTTATTATCCTGCAGGTTACTGCAACTTATCCAGGTTGCTGCGCATACTTCTATTAAGGCCATTTTGTCATTACGAACATAGGAATCTTGAGAGGAGTGCTCTCATAGCCTATAAGCCTTACATAGGAAAATTTCATGAATTGGATGAAGTAGGCACCGTAATGCACTATCGATTCATAGCTTCATCGAAAAATATCCTCTCCATGTTGCTTTCCAGGGCCTCGACAATGTACATGGTGAAAGCATCATTCACCCTCCTGAAATTGCGATTGCTAGTTTCCAAGGTGAATTGAGGGCAGTAGGCATACACAGGGTCATCCTTATGAGCATCAATGTATGAGAACCCAAACCATTGCCTCGATGCTGCTAGGGTATACATCAAGTATGAAGTCATATAGAATTTCTTGGTTTGTTGTACATTAGACAACTGCTCTGCTAGGTTCATACTAATGATCTCTGCCCAATTGATATTCTGAGTTCCTTCGCACACCATATTGATAAGCGGGCACATCTAGAAATGGAACTCATTTGTAGAGGGTAAACCCATGACCCGAGCCAGTAGGATTATAAAATCTGACAATTCTTCATTGAAATCTACATGGAAAAGAGTCTTGGATAGACGAGACGCCCCCTTCTTAGGGTTTTTCAGCCAGGACTTCACCACCCACGCCTTATATTTCTCACTGTCTTGATCGAAAAGGGCCTGTGCCTGATTCTGAGAAATAACTATAGCATTGTCCATTTCTAGAATCCTTAGAGCAGTACCAATGGCGGCAAAGATCAAGTTTGGCGATGAGCTCCCCATGCACGTTTGTCAACTCACTCAAGTTAGGGTTGAAATGAGCACCGCAGGAGAGCACTATATCTGTGCACTGCACTGAGATAGGGAAACCACCGGTGAAATCCAAGCCACTATCATGAATCATCTGTGCCATCGGTGAAGGGTTCGTGTCTGTCATCCTTGTCCAAAAATCCCCAAAATCGAGGTGGCGAACCTCACTGTCCCCGATATCGGGAACGGCAGACTCGAGTGGTGAAATTTGTTCCTGCCCCTGGAATTTAATCTTCATGTTGATAGTAACTTGGAGAGCAAAGCTGCAGGCTGGACTTGGGATGGAATTGTAGGGGGAATGGATACGCGCGCAGAAATTTTGGTCGCAAGGGTACGAGCAATAGATAGCATGAAAGCAGTGTGCAAAAACGCATAGGGGGCAGCTCATTATATAGCCGTTTAGGAGAGAGAAAGACAATAAATGTGCATTAAATACACATCTACCAAATTGAAAAGCAAGATATTCGGGTAGAGCGGGAAAAATTAGCACGAATGGCACTTGGTTCATTTGGGACACGAGGGACATGAAAGCGCGAAGTACGCAGTTCGGCCGATTCAGGCGATGCGGGGAAAAGACGCACAAATGTTTTTGGGACATGCGGGATGAAAGTACGTGAAATACGCGATTCAAATTGGACGAAAAGGGAACAATGGGTCCGGTGAACTTGGGACACTTGGGACAAAAGTTCCGACGGGCCCGAAAAGAAAGGACTTCGGGTAAACCGGCCGATTGGGGAATAGAGAGCCCAAATGAACCTGGGACACGCGGGACAAAAATGTCCGACAGGCCCGAAAATCACACAAAATGACCCAAAAACGAAGATTTTTCCAATTTCTTGACTTTTCACATTACCAGGACAACAGAAAAGACACTTAACTTAAAAATTTCAATTTTCAACTTCTCAAAAGTAGGGAAATTTTGAGTGGACAACGGACTAAAATTAAACCATGTAAGAAAAGTGCAATTAAAGCTTACAATTTGTCTTCTCAAAAGTATTATAAAAGTCTAATTCTAGCTCTCCAACCATAGGTATGGTTGGTAAATAAATTTAAGAGGTATAGGAAAAGTTTAACTTGTCCCACAAGCCTCCAAAATCAGCTCCTTAGGACAAATTCGAATTTCCAAGAAGGTGGAGTGTTTCACACTCAAAATTTAACTTACACATCACTTAAAACACTTTAATTCAAGGCCAAAAACTCTATTAATTACTTTCTTATGACTATTTTAATTAATTAACTTAACAACATGACTACTCACAATGTTACACATCATTTAATGAATAATGAAAGGGTCAATGCACCACAAAATTAACACAGAAAACATAAACAAAGGAACCAATAAATAAATACACATAACCCCTTGTCACATTTAAAGGTGATCCCCCATGGGAATCCCTAACACACACAAACACGCACAAACAAATACAAGTTGCCATGGTGACCTTGTTGAATTCATCTAGAATTCTGATGTGGTTGGTCTCCAATCCCCGATGTTTGTTGTGATATTTTAACCTGCAAAACATGAATACCTCCTTCGGCCTCGTGGCCATATCAGAACATCTAAAATAATATAAATAAAATTCCAAAATCATCTAGATATATGGATCACAACAACATCCAAGCAACCAACAAGATCATTTGCAATTTTACTCAACAACTATATCATCATCAAATAATTTCTATTTCTAGGTCTACTCACAATATCCAAATATCACATGTCCGAACAACATCCATAGTATAACCATGTCAAATAGTATATCAACATCAATATCCAAAATGTCTCTAATAATCATCATGCATCATAACTGAATCAAGTCAACAATAATCCATGATCTAACATCTAACATCATACTATAATAAAGTCCATAATCATGTCCATAATATAATCAGTAGTATAATAATCGATATGTAGGTGTCAAAGGGAAGTGGGCACTACATCCCCTCCCCTTAGACTCGACTTCCTCCTGGAAGTCACTGAACAAATGTGGAAACTGAACTCATAACAAAGTAGCATCCTCCCATGTAGCTATAGTCTCATCATATCTGTCCCACTACACTGGACCTGATCAACCTCTGTGCCCCAAGGCCTAGGGTCCTACGATCTTGGATGCGAATGGGCTCCACCATCACTTACCCCTGATCTTGTACCTACAATGATGCCCAATCTAACACATGAGAAGGATTGGAAACATATCTCCTAAGAACTTAAACATGAAACACATCATGTATGTGAGACGAGATGGGTGGCAATGTTAGGCGGTAGGCCAAGGGGGCGATACGCTTCAAGATCTCAAAAGGACCAATGAAGCTAGGGTCAAACTTAGAAAATTTTCCATAATGGATAGGGCTCTTGTGTGGCCGGACATGAAGGAATACCTTCACACCCACATCAAAACTATGATCGGTCATATGCTGATCTATGCACTTCTTCTCGTTTGTCTTGTTCCTCCTACAATCTCTGTATGATCAAAACCACCTGCTGCTCCATGTCCTGTAACAAATTTGGTCCAAGAGAAACCCTGTCCTCTAACCTATCCTAACTAAGAGGTGTCCTGCACTCTTTTCCATACAAATCCTGAAAAGGAGCCATGCCTATAGAACTCTGAAAACTATTATTGTAGGCAAACTCCACCAAGTATAGGTACTCCTCCCATTTAGACTATTGATTCATAACATACATCTTGAACATATCCTCTAAAATCTAATTCACCCACTCAGTCTGTCCATCTATCTCGAGGGTGATATGTTGTACTGAAATTGATCTTTGTTCCAAGGGCATATTGCATGGTAGTCCAAAAATGGGAAGTGTACAAAGGATCACGGTCACTAATGATCTTCCGTAGAATCCTATGCAACCTGACAATCTCATCAAGATATACCCGTGCCACTGCACTAGCTATATAAGTGGTCTTCACCGGAGAAAAGTGATCCACTTTTGTCAATTTATCAACCGTGACCATGATGGCATCGTGGTGATATCTCAACATCGGTAGCCCAACAATGAAGTCCATGGAAATGGTGTCCCATTTCCACTCAGTATAGCATGAGGAAAGAGAAGGCCAGCTGGATGTTGATGCTCGACCTTCACTTTTTGGCACTCTAAACATCATGACACAAACTGAGCCACATCTCTACGAAGTCCTCTCCAATGATACAATTGTCTCAAAGTAGCATGCATCTTCTTCACCCCAAGATGGGTTGAATAGGGTGCACGATGTGCCTCTGTCAATATGTCCTACCTCAAGCCTCCATCTTTGGGAACATAAATCTGACCTCTGTGCCTAAGAAGGCCATCTAACTCTAGTGAGAAACCATCAAAATTCCCCTCAAGGGGTCTCTGGGACTTGATCTCTGCTCGAACTACAATGTAGAAGCTATCAAGAGGAAGTTGTTGAAGAATCTTGCTCCACAAATTTGTGCCCACTGAAGTGGCCATAATCACATGTCTCTATCTGTTGAGAGCGTCTTCCACCACATTCTCCTTCCCTTTCACATGATCTATCTCCATATCATACTCACAAAGAAAATCCATCCAACGCCACTGATGAGCTTTGAGATTGGGATGCGTGAAGAGGTGGCGAAGACTCAAGTGATCTGTTACAGTGTGAATCTCTAACCAAGAAGAAATTTCCTCCATCAAACCAAAGCATGCACAACTTCCATAAGCTCAAGATCATGAGTCAGATAATTAAGCTCATAATCTTTGAGTTTGCAAGACTCAAAAGACACTACTCTGCCCTCCTTCATCAACACACCTCGAATTCCTGCTAAAGAAGCATCCATGCAAACGAAAACCTCACGCTATGGATCCAACATTGCAAGAATAGGTGTTATAGTGAGACATTCCTTCGATGTCCTGAAGGCCTACTCGCACCTATCTAACAAAAAAACTTCTTCCCTTTTCGTTGAAGGGAAGTGATGGGGTGTAAAATGTGAGAGAAGTCCTGAAAAAATATCTTATAGTAACTGCTAGTCCTATGAAGCTACGCACCTCTATCACAGTAGTTGGTGTTAGCCAATCCATAATAGCTCTAACCTTGGAAGGATCAATGATGATACCTTCCCTAGAAATGATATGTCCCAAATATTGCATCTCTGTCTGAAAGAATGCACACTTCTCCAAGTTCCTGTAAAGCTACTTCTCCTGAAGATACTGAAGAACCTAGTGAAGGTGCCCCTTGTGCTCCTCACGCGTACGTGAGTAAATTAAAATTTCATCAAGGAAAATGAGCATGAAGAGATATAAGAAAGTCCTAAATACCCCATTCATCAAACTCATAAATACTGGAGGGAATTATTCAAACCAAAAGGTACCACTGTGAACTCATAGTGGCCATATCTTGTATGGAAGGTGGTGTTATAAATGTCTACCTCAAAAATCCTCAGCTGATGGTAGCCTGACTTAAGGTCTATATTAAAGAAAAATGTGGCTCCCTTCATCTGATCAAATAAATAATCAATGCGCGGAAGGGGATAACAATTCTTGATCGTTACCTTATTCAGCTGGTGGTAATCAATACACAACCACAAGGATCCATCCTTCTTCTTTATAAATATCACCGATGCACCCCAAGGGGACATGCTAGGATGAATTAGGACCTTCTCCAGAAGCCCCTCCAACTACAACTTGAGCTCACAGAGCTCGGGGGTAGTCATCCGATAAGGTGCTCGTGAGATAGGCTCCACTCCACGGAACCAGATCTATATGAAAATCAATCTCACGTAGGGGTGGTAACCCCGGTAGCTTCCCTGGAAATACATTTTTAAACTTTCTCAAAATGGGATGATCATCTAGCGATGGTCCACTAGACCCATCCTCTGATCTATCACTAACTATGACAGCAAACATATGACAACCCCATCACACACACTACTTAAACTACATAGCGGAGATGGTACAAATAGAAACGGGTCTCCTGACCCCCACTATCACTGCCTCCACTCCTAGATCATCTGTGTGAGATATGATCTTGTGGTAACAATCCACTCTGACTCTGTGTGTAGATAGAAATTCCATTCCCAAGATGACTCCATAATATCCCAACAGAAGGATACGAAGATCCAAGGTAGTGGTGAAAGGTCCCAAATCCACCACACACTCCTTAACTAAGGAGTCTATGGAGATCTTAGCTCCAGAAGCCATCTCAACATCCCAAGTATAACCCTACCTAACTACCACATGTCTGCATCACTCTATTAAATATGGTGTAATAAAAGAATCAGAAGAACCAGAATCAAACAAAATGGAGGTAGGAATACCACCAATGTTACCTGCAGTCTCAATAATTGTACTCTGATGCTCTACCTGGTGGTTCTCGACCATTGCATACATCCTATAAATGCAGCCCATATCACCAATAGTAGGCTCGAGATTTGTTTCTTACCCTTATTATTAGGGTTTTGTGGGATAGAGAAAATGTCTAGTAACACCACACCCAAAACAACCACCTAATCCTCTCCCCTATGTAGTAGCTCTAGTCGGTGCCCTAGAGGTCTATGGTGTGGATCCTAATGACCTGTGGTGGACTGCTGAGGTCTCTGTTGGCAAACTCCTACTGAGTAAGCTCTTTGGGCACCCTGTGTTCTGATGGGACCCCTAGGAGGAGGCCCCATACTCGAACTCTCTGTGCATCAAACCTCTGTGGAGGTCTATAAGGTGGGTGGGACTGCTACTACTATTACTATGGTCTAAAAGATGACTGTGCTAAACCTTGTCCACCATGAGGAAGAGGTACTGACCCCCTCAATCTGTTGTCCTGCATCTATTATATGTGGCTCCGGACTTGGTCTCTAGCCTCTTTGGGTCTTTCCCCGAGTCTCCTCTACTATATAGGCCTTCTCAATGGCCTCAGCTAATGTCTATGGACAATGAATCCGTACTACACCTCCAATGTCTAGATTTAGGCCCCGGATGAACTTGTGGATCCGCACTTGCTCATCCTACATGTAATCAACATACTAGAGTAGATCCAAAATCTACTCTCATACTCTGCTACTATAAGAGATGCCTGGAGATCATGAAACTCATCTATCCATTGCTATAAGAACCTCCGTGAAAAATATCTACTCTTGAATCGCTCCTCAAAGATCTCCAAGGTAGCTATCTTAGAATCAACATGGATCTTCTGCTCCTCTTTCCACCACCAGAAACTAGCTCCATCCCTCAATAGATGGATCACAACATGAGCTTTCATGTTGCTAGAACAAGTCTGAGCTTGAAGTATTTGCTCAAGCTAACCAACCAGGCCTCTTCCTGAAATCCACCTGTGTCATTAGAATAATGTGATGGCCGAAGCTTTAGGATCTCCCTGATGTGATCTACAACTGTGGTCTGACGACCTCTAGGCCTCTCTAAATGCTTATACCTAAGCTTAGGGCTTTGAGACCTCTCTCTATGTCTTGAAACACTCGCCTCCCTGTGCCCTCTATGGTCACTCTTCTCTAGCTGACTCCACATGGGATTTCTCTCCTCTACGCTCCTCGCTATGCCGAGGAGATGCATGAGCCTCAATGGATATCACCCTATCATGCCCGATTGAATGTGCCCCTACGGTCCCTCCGTGTAGGGCGACATTAACATCCTAAAGAGTCTACAAAATATGTGGTAAGATGGCTACTACAACATGATTTGGAGGAGGTGTGCCTAGGTCTATGTGAAAAGGCTCCTCATCTTTCCTGTGCCTCCTACACAAAGAAAAACAAGAGTTAGCTCCTTATTCTAGGTTTTACTTAGCTTCCATGTTTACTAAAATGTGTAATCTCTAAACTAAGTTGTTTTCTAGATTTAAAAGTGTGCTAGGTTTAAAGTTCATGTCTCAAGTTTTCTAGTGTGCCCAATGGCCCAAGATTTTGAGCAACCTGCTTTGATAGCAAGTGTAACGCCCACTAAAACAACCCACTTGAGACCCAAGAATAACCTAGGATTAGTTAGGAAAAATTATAAGATAATTGTTTTTTGTTTAAAAGAGTCTACAACCAAGTTACCAAATAACAGTTCTCGAAGCAATCTTCAATCCAAACATTATTAATAGCTTATAGTTTTATTAATACGACAATTATAAAAGATCACAAGGTCCAAACTTAGGGTTAGATTAATCAATTAGGTTAAGAGGGTAATTTCTCACTATACCACTCTTTAACAGGATAAGAAGATTCAACTTATTTTTTCTCAAATTTAACACACTCAAAACTTCCCAAAAATATTCCCATTAGATAAGAAATTTCCTCACCTTTCCAGTGATATAAAGAAGTCCTCCTAACTCCTCATATTTCTCAAGTTATGGGTTGGCGGACCTCGGGAGGACAATTTTCCCAAAAGCGGGTCTACACGCCTATGGAGAAAATTTTTCCCGAACTTGGATCTGCGAGACTTCAAAGAGAATTTTTTCCTGGAGGAGGAATGTGGACCAGCGGGCGGGGAAGTAAATTTTTTCCATCCACGAGTCGGTGGAGTGGGGAGAACTTTAGCACTTTTTCCCTTTTTGGACAAAAGAGTGATTTGCCTCCACATTCGCGTGAGCTAGAAAGGACACCTATTGGCATTTGCCAACTCGAGAAAATTTGAGCTGCAGGATAATTTTTAGACTTTTCTCCTTTTTGCCAAAAATTACTAAGGGATCAAAATGGTCCACGCCTCTACCGATAGCCAAGGCACCACATGTCAGCCATCCATTTGTTGTGGGTCGGCGGGCCGATGCGAAAATTAGAAAAAAAATTCCAAATAAAAATTTCAAAGGGCTAAGTTTTTAGGGATCCATTCTACTCCTTGCCGACGCCTCGTGACGCCGCGTGGTAGGACCTGATTGGTTGTGGGACGGCAGGGCCGTCAAGAAAACTTATAAAATTTTCCAAATTTTAATTTTGATTACACTAAGGTTTAAACGGGTTCCGCACCTCCGTCGTTTCATCGTGAGGCCACATAATAGCATCGATTGGCTGCGAGAAGGCGGGCGGTGGGAAAAAAATTAGGAAAATTTTCCAAAAAAATTCTTTTTAACTTAAGCAATTATTTTGACAAAAGAAAGGCTTGCGGGTCAATGAGCAAAGATGGGTAAAATTGATCCTTGATTTTTTTGTCCAAAAATTTGCTAAGGAAAATTTGGCCCGCATGGTCCGGCAAGAAATTTTTCCTGATAATTTTTTTTTTTACAGTTGGAATTAATTTTTTGACACCAAATGAAGGAAAAATTCAGAAGGCAATAACTTTTGATTAAGAACTTGGTTTTGAGAAAATGAGGAGTTTTGGAAAGATATCTACGCCCTCTTTATACATAAATCATAATATTTTAATTTTGATAAATTTTAATGAGTCAATTTCACAAAAATGATATTCAGGCTTTTAAAAGGCAAATTGGTAAATTTTAAATTATGAAATTTTAATCAATTGATCTTCTTCCTCCCTCAACTTTAAACTTGGAGAATTGATCTTAGATGGATTTAGGATTGATCTGGAAGGTAATTTTGTTTGATTGATCTCAAAATTGAAAATTTATAACTTTGACAAAGCGACAAAGAAATGATTTGAGCTTGAGTTTGCTAAGTTTTCTAAGAAATTCCTTAAGTTTTAATGTATAGATGAATTCGTTTAGATCTTATTATGTCCAATTTAATGTTTCATTTGTTATTTCTTTATTACAAGTTCGGTATGTGCATTTTGGATTAAATAATTGCTAGTTTGAAAATACAAAAAAAGATCAAATTTTAAAGGGTCTATTTGCCATTTTCTTCTTCCAAGTATTAGAATACATTCCAATTCCAATATAATACATTTAGTTGATTCAAATCAAACTATTCAAAACCAAAATGCAATTCTGATTTCAAATTTTACACATTTCAAAAGACAAAATTATGTATTTTTCTCACACTCATTTCTTCCTTTCAAACAGAGATTTCAAATACATTGAAATGATTAGATTCAATACAAAATGCAATTTGAGAAAGGTAATACATTCATTTATTGATTCCTAAAGACAACTTACAACTTCTTTCTTTCATTCCTCAAATTCATCATACAGAATACAATTCTTTCTTTCAAAAACAAAAATGGAGTATATCTCTTTCACATTTCAATCTACAACTTTTATATTCAATATAACATATTTCCATTACAAAACATATACGAGTTCATCCACTTCAACTGGGAAGGTTACAATAAGATATATCTCAATAAGGATCTGTCAACTATTTTATTTCATTTTCCTTTACTCTAGAACAACAACATGTAGATCTATCATTCTTCCAATTCTGATCACAACAAGAGCAGGGGAAAAGTAAATGCTCTCCACCCAACCAAGACATCCAATGACAAGGATAATCCATCCTTCTTCATTGGCCCCCGAGCCCCAACCACAAAGCAATAGAAGATGCGATTCAACTCATGGCAACAACAGGCTTCCACAAACACACATGCAAATTTCACATTTAAAACACAGTCCAAATGAATGTAGTTTGCAACTACATTAAAGCATGACAAACAACACTAAGGCTTCATCAAGTAAGCCAAAGGAGCAAGAAACTATGTGGGATGCTACTTATGCCTCCCAAAGGGAAAATGGGTATCACCACCTGATTTCAAACCACCAAAATATAGTATATCAAAGCCCTGTCATGCCGTTATGCCTCCCCCAAGTACCCATATTCCTCACATTACCTTATGTCTCCCCAACCTCTTATGGTACCCCATAATGAGTAAAGAAATGCAAGCTATTTCTTTGTAAGGTGGAACCCAAATCTTAACTCCCTCCACACTTATACCTCCCAAAACACACTGTGTCTACCACAAAATGTACCCCATAGTCTTCTCCTACACCATACATAGGCCATCTACCCAACATTCCACAAATATACCAAAACATTCACAACAATAATACTTTCATAAATAGAAAGAGATGCTTTACAAGAGCTAAGATCCTACCTCTCCATGATGGAGTTTTCCAAGTTCGAAACCAACAAGCTTTATCCCAATGTAAGGAACCCCAATCATCTAAGAACAAGCACGCAACAATCTTTTGAAAACTTCTCCAAGCAAGAGCTTTAAAACAACAAAGAATTCGCCCCTAAAAGGAGATTCCAAAAGTGAAGCACCCCAAAACAACGAAAGCAATTCGAATTTAATATAAGCGGGAAGAGAACAGGATGAGGTGGATCCATGTACGATGCCACATCACACATCCTCAACCGCAACCAAAAGTCAACTTCATTCTTGAATGCATAATAAATAGGACCGTGAATAATATGACCAACTTACATCTTACAAGTCTTACAACACTTTAATTCAAGGTCAACAACTCTATTAAACCATGTAAGAAAAGTGTAATTAAAACTTACAATTTGTCTTCTCAAAAACATTATAAAAATCTAATTTCAACTCTCCAACTATAGGTATGGTTGGTAAATAAATTTAAGAGGTATGTGACAAGCTTTAACTTGTCCCACAATCTTCCAAAATCAGCTTCCAAGGACAAATTCAAATTTCCAAGAAGGTGGAGTGTTTCACACTCAAAATTTAACTTACACATCTCTTACAACACTTTAATTCAAGGCCAACAACTCTATTAATTACTTTCTTATGAAATATTTTAATTAATTAACTTAACAACATGACTACTCACAATATTACACATCATTTAATGAATAATGAAAGGTTCAATGCACCACAAAATAAACACATGCAAATATAAACAAAGGAACCAATAAATAAATACACATAACCCCTTGGTCACATTTAAAGGTGATCCCCCATGGGAATCCCTAACACACAAAAACACACACAAAAAATACAAGTTACCATGGTGACCTTGTTGAATTCATCTAGAATTCCAATGTGGTTGGTCTCCAATCCCTTGATGTTTGTTGTGATATTTTAACTTGTAAAACACAAATACCTCCTTCGGCCTCATGGCCATATCAGAACATCCAAAATAATATAAATATAATTCCAAAATCATCTAGATATATGGATCATAACAACATCCAAGAAACTAGCAAGATCATTTGCAATTTTACTCAACAACTATATCATCATCAAATAATATCTATTTCTAAGTCTACTCATAATATCCAAATATCACATGTCCGAACAACATCCATAGTATAACCATGTCAAACAAGATATCAACATCAATATCAAAAATGTCTCTAATAATCATCATGCATCATAATTGAATCGAAGTCAACAATAATACATGATGTAACATCTAACATCATACTATAATGAAGTCCGTAATCATGTCCATAATATAATCAGCGATATCATGCTCGTATCAAAAGGTGTCAAAGGGAAGTGGGAACTACATGTACACACATGAGGCTACTAGTGTTTATTCTAAGGATTTTTTTTGTAGGCTATATGTTTGTTTGGTTTTGTAATTTATCTCAGTTGCAACAAAGAACATTAACATGAAACAAAGAATGCTTATTACTGTAAGAGTAAATAGATTAAATGTTCTTTTCATATTAACATTTAATTACCAAAATTACTCTTTTTTAAAGTTATTAAAACTAAACATATATTCTAACTACTTCACTAAAATACTTAGTCATCAAGATCCTAAGGAGTATGATTTCATACTCAACCAAGTTTGGATTATTCATGGGAAATTTAAGTATTAGATGCGTATTACAAGGTGATATGCAATTATAATTTTATACCCCTATGATCTTCTAGCAACTATCCTTCTCACTAGACAATATATAATAATGTGTGATTCATCCTAATTCTCATAAGAGGTACACATTCAACTAATTTCCATTAACATCGAAAAGGGCCTACACCATACCAAAAGGATAACTATGGAAAACAATTATGCTTACCCCACAACTTATACATAACTAGAACACTCTTGCCATGATAACACCCCTATTTGTGAAGAGAAAGGGATTCAAACCCATAGGTTTCATACATAGGTATCTTACGACATGGGTTCCACTCATGGTCCAAACCCTCATTTCATAAGTACATAACATGCTTAGCGCTAATTCCATTGGATAAATCATGAGTTTTAATTTACATTAGGTTCAAAACCTCATTAGGACCAAGTTTAGAGGTTTATACTAGATATGATAATTGCAAAGAGAAACACAAGGGCACAACCCATCATCATGAGGTTCTATCAAGCCACAAGGGGTTCGTTAGCTAGGAAATAGCCTAGCACATGCATTCATATTAAGGTAATAAAAATTGATAAAATCAAAGTCAATATACGAGTAGAAATTAGGGGTGAAAGGGTTTAATTTACTAATATTTTGAATTAGGTATTGGGGGTAGGTTAGAGAGGTGGGCCAAAGAAGAGGTGGGGTTTATTTTAATATTAAACTAAAATATTTGACCCTAGTTTTTAAAAATAAATACCTTAAAATTGTAAAAGAGTGTTTTCATGAAATTATAATCTCTTTTTGAATAAGAAAATATTGAAATTAGGAGATTCTTAACCAAAAAATAATAATATTGTAGAAAACTAGGATTGAGTATGTTTTTCAATGTAAATGATATTATTTCACCATCTTAATTATTTGAATAAATATTGATAAATGATTAAATTTTAACATTAACATAATTGATAATATATTTTGAATGGCTTCAAAATTTCTTTCTAGAGAAAAAACATATTAAGAAAATAATAATTGAGTGGAAAACATGATACATTTTCTATTTTATATATTAGGGTAGCAATAAACAAAAATTATTTGATATATTAAAGTAGAAATTAAAGGGGTAAATAAAATTTCAATGAAAAAATAGGTAAGTAAGGTACATAAAAAAATAGGGGTATTTTCATTATAATAATATAACGGGGGAGTGGTGGGGGTATTTTCAATTAAATAATTGGAGTTAAAAATGATAATTAAGGGTATTCTGTAATATGTAACGCCCACATTTTACATACACAAATACAACACTGAATATCTGAATAATTTTTTTACTTACATTGTAGTACACATGACACTACAGGAGATCACTTAGGAAACACACAACACATGATATGTTTGCAAAAACATTAACCCACATAGGTAACATGAAAACACATGATGCACATCAAGGCCCTTTTTTAATGACAAGACACAACATAATGATTCAACAAGAGTATAATCTTATAGATAGGGTCTTCCCATGGCACGATACTTTTAGAATTTCACAGTTATTACAATGATGATTTAATTTTTAACTTAAGTTATAGAAAGTCCCATAATATGTTCATCATGTATTCCTTTTCCCTTTGTTATATTTCCTTTATATTGTTTAAAATTTAACTTAGGGTGTATCTCGTTGAAAAAGGATCATCTAAATTATTTCAATTACTTGTTTAAATCACTCATTTGATAATAGGGTATTAATTTGCACATGAAACTAATTATCTATGCATAAGGCTATTAGGTTGTATCCCTAAGATTCACTCATAAGGCCATGCATCTTGATTTTATAGCATACCTTTGTATGTAATAGAACAAATGTGAGTCCAAAGGAGGGAAGGTTCGCATATTTTCTCGAGGATTTAGGGTCATTTTTTTCATTCATTTATAAATTGATAATGGAGTTAGTATACAATAAATATTATATAAAATAGGTTTCTTGTCCACAAGAAGAGGGTTTAACCACATTACAAGGAAGATCATGCTTCACTTTCTTGTGGAATAACATCCACGAATACACTTCCCAAGGACAAGCATCATTTATATGTTTACTATAGTTATGATCTAACAATTAGTTAAGGATTCGAAGGATGTAAGCACGGTAACATACTTCCTTTTTTTCTTTTTCTAGATTAGGTTTCCTGAGTATCATTTTACTTCGGCTTAAGAGGTTTTATTTTTCCCTAACTAGGTTCATATGCCTTTTGAATGAATTGTGTAACCTATTTTCTAATAGGGAATTTGTAACCTCATGAGACTACTAGTCCCTGTCTTAGGGGATATATCTCAAAGAACAAGACCACATAGTTTCACCTCATACATCCATTGCACACTAGGACAAGTAGGAGAGAAAGATGGAGTAGTCTATTGTTAAAAGGGTTAAGGTTCACATTAGATTTTACACAATGTGGGTCTCATTTCTCACCACAATATGGTTTAAACATGATAAGAGAATGACTTGAATTTCACCTTCGTTCTAAGCACAATATTTTTCGATTACGTTTTCACAAATTAATCATACACTAAAATGTTGTTAAGTTTCACAATTAACTCTTAGTATTGCACCATAGAATCCAAATGACAATTGAGATGGGTTTTTATTTCTTTTATTATCCCAACTCTTAAAAGGTGACTTACAAGGTTAGTTGGTGATCTTTGCCACTCAATATATATGTTAGCACAAGAGGATTTTACACTATCGTTAATGTTGCTTCCGAAGGAGTACAACCTCGAGAGAACACATTATCCTTACTACACACACACAACTACCAATTCTATGATGGGACGACATACACCATAAAAAAATTTAACCATGTCGTTCCTAATTGTCAAGTTAACAACAATGTCGCTAAGTATATAGGATGTGACGAAAAAATAAAACTTGGGTTCTTGGTTTCTTAAGATAGAAGGTGTTATCAAGTGTAAAGATCTAAGTTCATTGTAAGGTCTTAGTTTTCTATGATACAAAGAATCACACAAGAAGCGTAGGTACAAATGAATTTATACTAGGGTGGTTGTTTTGTTTAGATCTCTTTATTACATTTTTTGAGGTAAGAAACACAACACAAAAATTATTTGATCATCAATTGCACACTAGAATTCCACTATAAGCTATTAAATTTAATTTCACTTAACACAACATAAAAATTTTATAATAAAAAACTTGGGATCAAAATAACACCCATTTTTAGACAAACATTTCCCTTAAACACTAGAATCTTAAAAAATGTTACAAAAATTCACTAATAAACCTTTCAATACTTCACAAAAGTTGAACTACCCTCTACAATTTCACTTAACATATATATCCAACCCCCATTTTACCATGTATAAAACTAAATCAAAATAACAACTGTAGTTAAATGCCCATTTCCCAAAGCACCCCAAAAATAGCATCTCATATATACATACTACAAAAATATAATAATAAGTCTTTCAATACATTATAAAAATTTGGTTCAGTCTCTAGAATTACATTGTTTAAAATATAAATTATAATAATACACGTGAATTACAAACATGTCGGTTTCGCCACCTTACTTACATCCCACAAAGCCTTTTGAGCGTGAAATCAACGATAAATCATTGGCATGACATCCACCTAGATATAGCATAATTAACATTTTTTGTTTCACATTTACATAATAATAATTAAAACCAAACTTTTTTACCCTATCTAATAAAAAAAACATAACAATAATAATTGACATTCGAAAGGAGAGAGTTTAAGACACATTTTCATTCCATTTTATTTCACTTCATTTTGTAACCAAGGAGAGAGAAAGAGATAGGGAAGAGTGAGAAATACTATTTTGCCAAAAGTCCAATTTCACACAAAAAGTCACAAGATAGAGTTCCAAACAGTTATTTACAAGTATTAATAATTTTCCCGATGGTTTGCTTACTTCACCGAGGTCCTACAACTTTCTTTTTTTATTACATTTTTTCTATTGGTTGCAAAAACACCCAATTTAGGCTCGAGAGGCTAAGAAACCGCATTCAAAATATTCTTTCTATTAGGTGATGCATAACGGGTGACTTCTTACATGTCCTCATATATACCAAGAATTCACGGTGACACAATTTGAAATTGGTGAATGGTTTCCAATTGGTGACTAGATGTAATTCCCTCTAAAATGACCACTCGAGACCCAAGAACAACCTAGGTATAGATAGAAAAATTATGGAATTATTTTATTTTATTTTGAAAAGTGTGACCACTACTAGGCTTTATGCAATGTTAGTTGTCAAAACAAAGTTTCAAAGTCAATTATAATTAATAAATAAAATTTTCCCATTATAACAAATACTAAATCCACATCACAAAATTAAAAAGTGTAATTAATCCAATATATTTAAATTTCTCTTAGGTGTTAATTTAGTAAATAATTAAATTAGCACTATATTTAAATGTTCCTTAATTAATTTTAGAGGGTCAAAGGGGCCAAAACAATTAAATGCCCAAGGTATTTAATTTTACTAGGTCTAAACAATAACCAAGGTCCTATTTACATGGGTTAGAAAAAAAAACATTCTCTTATCCCCTAGCGTGACCCTTCAAAAAGGTCAACCCATGCTCTAGAGTTACTCATGTAAGTTAAAAGGGGTAATTTCCCACTTACCCACTCTCAAACTCATCTTTGCACTTCAACCTAATTTTTCACATATTTAACGCACTTAAGGTTTCCAGAAAACATTTCCATTAGATAGGAAATTTCTTCCCCTTTCCAATGATATAAATAAGTCCTCCTAACTCTTCATATTTCTTAAGTTACAGGCCGGCAGACCTAGGGAGGAAATTTTTCCCAAAGGCGGGCTGCGGGAGACTTAAGATTTTTTTCCCTTTTTCAAAAAGGTAGAGTTTGAAGGTGTGGGCACAGTAAACCCACGAAATTATATTATATTCAAAAGTGAAGGATGCAAGGATGTGGGGCCGTGGAGGAACTTGTGACTTTTTCCATTCTTGGAAAAAGTACCTAAGAAATTTTCAGGCCCGCAGATCCGATTTGCAAAAAAATCCTCTTTTTTTTACAATTAGTTTTTTTAAACCAATCGAAGTAAAAAACTTCAGAAGGCCATAAATTTTGACTGGAAGCTTGGATTTGGGAAAATGAGGACTTTTTGAAAATGTCTAGAACTCCACTTTGCATGGGAAACTTCAAATATCATTTTCATCAAACTGAGATGGGTGAATTTTAAGAAAACATCTTTCCTACCAGAAAAATATGAACTAAAATTTTTCAACTGCCAGAATTGGTCTAATTAGTTATTCTTTCTCCTTCAACACCCCAAATAGGCATGGAGAAATGTACTTGAAATATTTCTAATGGATTTCAAGGATTAATTGATTACTGTTGAGATTTCAATCAAATTCTTTTCTTTTATGTGAAACTGCATTATTATGCCTCTTACGATTACTGGAGTTATGACTAAATTACTAGGGAAATGCAGTTGTTTTATGATGTGCTTTATTCATCCTTAGTTTATTCCAAGGTTTTGTTTTTCTTTCAAGTTACAAAGTACTCTGGATATTTTCTAATATTTATTTGCGGGGTT
Organism: Taxus wallichiana var. yunnanensis; assembly: GCA_018340775.1. NCBI lineage: Eukaryota > Viridiplantae > Streptophyta > Pinopsida > Cupressales > Taxaceae > Taxus > Taxus wallichiana. The sequence goes on from CM031242.1 coordinate 1,022,022,878, forward strand.
TAAAAGAATCCAAATGGAAAAACATACTTAAGCCCAAATTGATCTACTTTTCATTATCATACTTTAGATATTTAAGTTCATTCCATTCCAATTTTACAATGCTTAACTTTACTTCAATCCATGCGTGAAAACCCAAAATATAGTTCTACTTTCAAAACATGCATTTCGAATGAAACAAAGAATGTAATATTTCTTCATACATATTTTTTTTGAAATTTTCAAAAAAAGATTTCACAATATATTTCAAACACATATTTCAGATCAAAACCATACCATTTATGGTAATTAAAAAACTTCTATTGAACTCCAATAATTCTTTTACAACTTCCTTTTTCGTTCATCAAATACAACTTACAAAATATACATCTCTCACATTCAAATGCAGGTTTGATTTCCAAAGCAGAAAATTTCCACCACAAATAATGTTACAATCCCATCCACTTAGAGTGGGAAATTTCACAATAAGGAACCCAAGGAGAAACTATAAAATTTGTCTTCATCCTCAGCTCTAGAACAGTAACAAGAAGATCCACAATATATCTTTTGATCACAACAAAAAAGGAGGAGAAGCAACACTCTCCACCCAACCAAGAATTCCAATGAAGAGGAGAATTCGTCCTCCACATTGGCTCCTAAGCCTAGACCCCAAAGAAATAAGAAATTTATTTTAACTCATGAAAAAAAAATGGCTTCCACAACACAAAAATAGTTTGCAAAAATAGAACACAGTCCAAATACATACTGCAGTTTACAACCACAGGAAGAATAACAACCAATACTACGCTTCATCATGCACAAGCCAAAGGAGCAAGACCTATGGGGAAGCTGCTTATACCTCCCAATGGGGAAATGGGTTTCCACCTTAAAATAAACCTGCCAATATATATATATATATCATTTCAAAACCCCTACTTTCCCTTATGCCTCCCCAAGTACCCCTTATACCTCCCATTCTCTTATGCCTCCCCACACTCTTATGGCACCCCATAATGAGTAAAGAAATGCAAGCTATTTCTTTTACAAGGTGGAACCCAATCCCAAACTCCCTCCACAATAACACTTATACCTCCCCAAAACTCTTATGCCTCCCCACAAGAGATCCCCATAGTCTTCTCCTACACCATACCTAGGCAATCTACCCAACTAGCCAACAACATACAAAAATATTCAAGCATTCACATATGCATAAAAAAGAGAACATTATAAAGAGCCAAGCTCCTCTTTGCTCCATGGTAGAGTTTTCTCCAAAGGTTCAATAACAAGCTTTTTCCAATCCAAACAGTCCAAAAGCTCCAGCAATCCATAAGCATTCAAAAAAATCTCTAACTCTCTTCCAAATTACAAGATTTCAAAACCAAAAGAAGTAACCAAAAATGAATACACCAAATGAGGTAACCCCTCCCAGTCACCCCCAAAACAACAAAAAAAATTGAATAAATAGAAAAGGGAGGGAGGAGGATGAGGTGGCTCCATGTAGGATGCCACATCACTCATCCTCCACTCAACCTCACATGTCAACTTCAAACTCCAAAGCACAATTAAAAAGGTGGGTGAATGAATGACATTTTACTTACACACACACAATCCCAGTCCACACACCAAGGACCCAAATTAATTTCATGCAAGAAGGTGCGAAAAAAAGGACTTATAACTTGGCTTCCCAAAATGCATAATAAGGCCTAGCTTTGACTCCCCAACTCAATTTAAGAGGTATGGGATAAGTTTAACTTGTCCCACAAGCCTCTAAAATTAGCCCCTAAGGACAGATCTGAATTTCAAAAGGAAGGTGGAGTGTTTCACACTAAAAATTACTTACACATTACTTACTCATAATCCAAGAGCCATCAGCTCTAATAAATGCATTATTTTGACCCATTTTAATTTATTTAACAACATGATTACTCACTAATCTAGACACAAATAAAATTAATAATATAGGGAAAATACATCACTAAAATCCACATACTAAATTTAAACTAAAGAACTAAATAAAAGAATACACATAACCCCTTGGTCACATTCGAAGGTGATTACCCCCATGGGGACCCCTATATCAAATCAAACACACACACACATAACAAATACACATTTTCATGGTGACCATTGTTGAATTCATTTAGGATTCCATTGTGGTTGGTCTCCAATCCCCTGATGTTTGTTGTGACATGTGTACCTGCAAAACACAAATACCTCCTTCGGCCTTCTGGCCACATCAAATCGTCCAAAATAATTATACAATAATCTCTAAGGTCATATATATATATATATATATAAATCCAAACATCATCAAGCAAGTAACGACATCATTTAAAATTTCCTCACTAACCATATGATCATAAAATTAGTTCAATTTTCTAGGTTTACTCAATATGACAACATATCACATGTACGAAACACACACACACACGATATATATATATATATATATAACCATCCTAATCATTGTATCAACATCAATATAAAATGTCTCTAATAATACACATGCATCAAATCAACCATAGTCCATGATCTCTAATGTCTAACATCATACCAACTCAAAGCTAAAGTAATGTCCATAAATACGAGTCGATAGTTTAATAATCAATAACAAAAGGTGTCGAAGGGAAGTGGGAACTACACTAGATTTATGGGGTCACCGGTCGTAATCGGTCTAATTTAACTTAGTGAACAAAAAAGTGAGCCATACAAAACCCCCTTTAAAAAAATCCAAGAATGCATTTTTTCCCAAACTGAATGTTTCGAGTTAGTTGTCTAGTAAAAATACTAGAGGATCATAAAGGAGGAAAGAATTTTTGCTCGGGGTCCAAATGGCGAGCTGAAACAAAACTCAACTTTCCACTTTTAATAGCTCCCTAAAAGTGCAAATGGAATAACATGGGTCCTAGAGGAGAGATGAAGAGAGCATAAACAATCAAATGAGTTTGAGTTAATGCTAGATACGATTCTTTGCATAACAAGGAACACATACAATGTTTGACGTCTCTTTACGGGGTTCAAAGTGTTGTTTTCTAACTTTGTGGAAATTGTGTTTTTTTAACTTGTTAGGTGGATAGATTGGTTATTTTCGTTGATGACTCATCAGGTGCTCGCTAATACCAAAGGACATGATCACTAAATTCTAAATACCTTATTTCTATCAATTCATATGGTTGTGATTGCAACAACGGATGAAAATCAAGTTCTAGTAGGTAATATAGATCATGAGGAGATTTATTGTTTTCTAGATTATGTCCTAGGAGGAGGGGTTTCATCTATGCTTGGCTACCAAGTGTTATTTGGGTTACATAAGTGCCATATGACATTTTTTTTTTTTTTTACAAAACAAGATTGTAAACAGTAATCGAATGTGAGATACTCCAAGGTTTTAAATTTATTTCGTTACAAATGACAAACTAAAGTACGAGAATTATGAAGGACAAGGTGAGATGAACCATGTCTGGGAGATATTTTCATCCGTTGTGTATAATGTAATCTTGGTAGTTTCACTCACATCTGTAAGACTTCCTCCTTCTACTAGGCATTCCATCAAATGGTTTGTGTGCTTCGGAACACTCCCCATTTTCCTTTTCTTGAAAGTCTCAAGATCCGCTTCAATAAAACCATTTTTTTATGTTTCCACATAAATTCCAACGCATTTTCCATGGTTAATACCAACACTTGCATCAACAACCCATCTCATGGAGTGTACTTAATAAGTCAACCCATTTACTAAACCCAAGTAAAAAGACCAAGTGAAACACCCATACAAGGATCATAGTATACGAGGTCCATTGTCCAAGTTTCTCTCATAAATTTTGTCAAATAGTTTAGTTCTTGTAGGTTGCATCCACATATTTCAAGAAACACTAAAAAAAAATACAATTCCAATGTCATCCACTTTCAAACTCAACCTCACTATACTTTGAGAACATGGCCAAATGGGGGAAAAGGAGTTCCAACGGTTGTTGAGTCATGCTTTAAACATATCAATCACATTGCAAGAAAGTTCCAAAACCTTTTCAAGAAGACCATTGTGCATATATCCTGCAACCATTGTAATCTTCGGAAAATTCAAACAATCCATGTGATCTTAGGTTTACATCCCCCTCTTTCACATTCTAACCAAAATCAAGCAATATCAATGTTATCTACTGCGATGTCATCCTCAAAATAAGGAACACCAGCCAACAATGAATACATTAACCGGATATTATCCAATGCTCAAAAAATCCATTTAAAATAGTGAGATGTCTGCCTTGTGTAGGTCCCACATTCAACATACACATCTACCGGATCATTTATGACTACAACATCGAGAAAAATTCCCTATCTTTTATGCTTCGATGGATTTCCTTTCCCTTTTCTAAATCCTCCATTTTGGCACAAGGTGGAGGATGCTTTGGCAAAGGCTGTGAAGCCTAGCTTTGCATTTTCTTGAAAGGTTCCAAGGCCTTTTTAATGAACCCATTTTTTACATATCTTTCTATCATTGTAGTCCACGAGGCCACATTTTAGGCATGTAGTCAAACAGTTCACATGCCAAACATATACTTCCATATTTTGCATAGATTAAAAAAATTAGTGGTAGGAGATCCACTAGAAAGCCCCAATAACAATGGCAGCTGAACTATACATCCAAATTTGTAAATAAGCATGGAAAGCCAAGAAAACTATAGGAGCCAAGTGCACTTCCCACAAAAGAAACAAAACTTGTAACTTCTTGAATCTAGTTAAGATTGTTACAACAAGATGTGAAGAAAAACTATAGTCAACTCGAGCTCTCCATCCATAGGAATCAAGCCATAAAATCTAAGCGAAAAATCCTGGATGGAAAATAAAAATAGATACCACATTTACATAAATGTCTACGCACATCTGCAACTACCCAAATATTGCTAAATTTTTAATGCTTTGACACATGGTTTTCACGTGATAGAGTATTGGATCCCAAATAAAGTTCACATATTATTACGAAGGAGAGTGACATGTATGAATTCCATGTGGAACTGTGGATACCCATGCACTTTATGGGATACCCATAACCATCGACTCACTGTCAAACTTTGATTTCACATCTTTTCCTCTTCACCATCAAAATTCACATCACCTCTATTTATTTTGTTATTTTTATTTACCAACTACCCTAACCTAATAGGTGCAATGAAGTGGGACTCGTACTTAGGAGGGTCATGATTAGAGTGGGGATCACTCAATATGGAAGAAATCTCAAGTGTATAGTGTCAAGATTCACCTACTAGTCATGCAATAATCGAGAGAAGATGAAGAATTGAAGGGGTTTAAAGCACAATTCCATTTTAATTTACAAAGAGATACTTCTATCTACCATACATGATGTAAGTTTCACAACATAGCTATAAATGAATTCAAGAAGAGAATTAAATAATATTTGGATAATTCTTTAAACTCGATGACAAAGAGCAATTACAAGTTTATCACAACTCCATGGATGAAAATGAAAATATTTTATTTGATAGCAATAGGAAGATGAAACTTTACTTTGTAAACATAACAATAAATATTTTTTCCATTAAGATATATAATTTATAATAATACACAATGAATTACAACCATTCAATTTTGTTGTCTTATTTGCATCTTTCAAAACCATGTGAGTGTGAGTCAACAAAAATTGGTGGCATGACATCCACCTACATCTAGTATAATTATCATTTTTAGTTTTCCATTCATATAATAATAATAGTACACATGCAACAAGAGACGATTCTGAGACATAATATTCATTTCATTTCATTTCTTAAGTAAGGGAGGAGAGAGAAAGTGATAGGGAAGAGAGAAGAGAGAAGCATTATTTTTACAAAAGTTAGATTTCACACAACAAGCCACAAGAGAGAGTTTCATACAATTATTTATAGCTTTGAATAAGTTTTCACGACAATTTATCATCTTGACTAGGGTCCTACATTTTTTTTTCCTTTTACTACTAGTTGCAAAAACATTTAAATTTGGCTCATAGGCTTAAGAACTGCATTCAAAAACCTGACTTTTGATGGATGAATGCACCATGGAAAAATTCCTACATGATCTCCTATATATGGATAATTTCTTGAGTCGGCGAAATAGAGAAAGACAAACGTGTTACAAACGGTGACTAGTTTATTGGTCCCACTAGTCACAATTTTTCCAACTTGACCTAGTCGAATAGCATTAGAGGCCTTCAAAAGCCCTTTAACAAACGAGATAGAAATGTGTATTTCCACAAATTGAATTTATAAGAAATTTTCTAGTAGAAATAATAGAGGTTTCCAAAGGCGAAATATGTTTCTTCGCACATGGTCCAAATGGTGAGCCAAAATGAAAACCAACTTTTAACTTTTAACAACTAACTAAAAATACAAGACGGGGTAACAGGGCTCCTACGGGGGTGGCAAAAGTGCACAAACAGTCAATAGGGGCTTATCTAATTCTTGATGTGATTCCCCACATAATAAGGAACACAGACTAAACTTGACATTTCTATTTCGAAGATCAGAAAGTTATTTTGCGAGTCTCTGAATATTGTGTTTTTATAACTTTGCAAGTAGATTGAAATGGTTATTTTAGTTGTGACTCAAACTTTGTCCGTACCGGTGAACACAAGCACCTAATTCTGATACAAAACATGCATTATGTACCAAGAATGAATGAACCACTTTCAAAAATGACTTTGATGGATGAATGGTCCACAAAAAAAAATCTTACATGATATCCTATATAAAAATAATTCGATGGAGTGGACGAAATAGAGAAATGGAAAATGGGTTAAAATGACGACTTATTTTTGGAGCCACTGTCGTAATTTCTTCAACTTGACCTAGTCAAATAGTGATCGAGGGGCTTCAAATCCCTTTTCCGGACTAACTAGAAATGTGTTTTTCCACAAACTCAAGTTTACAAGAAATTTTCTAGTAGAAATAATAGAGGTTTGTGAAGGCGGAAAAACATTTCTTTACACAAGGTCCAAACGGTGAGCTAAAATGAAAACCAACTTTTCACTTTTAACAACTTCCTAAAACTGCAAGACGGGGTAACAGGGCTCCTAGAGTGGCGGCGAAAAGGGCACAGACGGTTGATCAGGGATGATATAAGGATTGATGTGACTACCCACATAATGATGAACATAGAAGAAATATGAAATTTATTTTTCGGGTATCAAAATATGTTTTGTGAGTCTCTCAATATTGTGTTTTTCTAACTTTACAAGTAGACTAAAATGGTTATTTTAGTTGACAACTCAAACTCTTGCTGGTACCAAAGTGGACATAAGAACCTAATTATACCCTGTTTAGCAACATATAAGGTTGTGGTAGAAACATGGTTGATGGTCAAATTGTAAATTGGTAACATAAATCACAAGGTGGAGTTTTATTGTTTTGCACTAACAATCTGGTTGAAATATCGAATTGTTTGTTTGTATCTGATGGTTAAATATTTATATTATATTACAATTGAAGAACCAAATTATATGAAAATTATAAAATATGAAGGTAAGGATACCATGCCTAGAAATACTAGCGTTCGTAGTGCAAGTGGTGCTCTAGGAGGGTTTACCCACATTCTACAAGGCTCCACTCTCCTTTTAGCATTCTGTCAAATAGTTCACGTGCAACCACAACACGGGTTCTATTTGTACAATTCAAAATGAAATTTAGGGCTACGTATGCACTATCCCACTCAACATGATGATCTCAACTAAACCAATGAAATTTCCATAAAATCAACCAACTCGCTATACCTCCAACCAAAGCAACTCACCAAAAATACACATTTGCCAACAAAAGAAACCACCGTGACCACAACCACTCAACAAGATATTTCTCTCTCCTACAACCACCAGGGCATATGGGTATGTGGTTCATTTAATTTCTTTGAATTCCCCGTTTGACATAGAATATAGAGGATACTAGCGAGGACCGTGGAAAAAGGACTTCCATTTATTGAATGTATTTACTTTGAAATTTCTAAAACTTTGACCATGCATTTCAAACTACTCGAACAAAGAGACCAAAACATCTACCCAAAACCCACATCACACTAATGTTTTGACAAGAGAACCTGAGTGGAAATTAGATGATTATCCCTCTCAAAAGGGAAAACTTTTGTAAATGAAATTAGCTCCAGATTCATTTGTGCTCTTCAAGAACCGAGAAAATCCATTCACACATGCCATCCCACAAACCCCAAGCACCCAACAATAAAATACAAAACCACCATAAGTTATAAAACAAAGAAATGAAGCTTACGTGATTAGGGCATTCCATACAACCTCTTCTGGAAACAACCCATTTCTCCTTCTCTATAGAATGGCACTGCCTTGTCTGAGCTCCCATTTTTACACATGGAAGATGAAAGAGACAAACATTGCAGAGCCATATGTGGGATAGCAGGAAAGGGAACTTTAAAAAAATTTAAAATACAAAAACTTCTCGCTATAAAAAATAAAGAGCAGGAAAATAGAGTGGTAGTCATTTGAGAATGGTGCTTCCAGGTTACATTGCACGTAGCAAACGTTATCAGAAGCAGAAGGAGCCAAAAAAATACAACTAGACATTACACTTGACTGAAGCGCCTCCTTGATCCTCAATCTTCTTCTTCTTATTCTCCATACAAAAAACAAAACCATGGAAGGGAAATAAATTATTTTCCAATACAATTAAACCTGCTTCAGACGCAGATATAGGTCTAGATCAACAAATTTGTGTATAGTAAAATGGGGAGATATTTGGGTTAAAGTTTTATCTCAGCGCAGAGCTGAATTCACCCAGAATGTACTGTTTGAAGGAAGACTATTAGATGTAGCTCCTTTTAGTACAGTTCCAAGTAAAACTCTTTATATTTAATTATAAGAGCTCTGTTCTTGCTGGAACTATCTAATTACTTCTAAATTCAGAAGGTTAACTTGGGTTCCATCATGGTTAACTCCTATGGATCTTGGACAGAGTGCTAGTGTTGTTAGGCAAGGAAAAGATAGGTCTGAAATGTTGTTTCAGAAAACCATCCAACACGCTGATCAAAGGTCTTATCCTATGGTGCAGGTAAGGAGGAGCCTGACAAAGGTTTAGGGGCAGCTTTACATATGACAATTGAATTTTCTTTGAGAGTTTTCAAAGTCCTTCCAAAAAATTAAAATATCGTGCATGCCTACACCCACACGCCACCGCCAACACATGCCACTTCTCCATTCAAAGCATTTTATCTTATTTTATTTCATTTTTCTCCTTTTATTAATATTATTATTATTATTCTCGTTCTATATTATGGTATCTTCTTGTTTATTTATTAATTAATTTATTTCTTTACTCGATTATTACTTCCATATTATTATTAACAAATTTATTTTCATAACATTTTCCGAACATGATCATGAAATAGGAACCCTGAAATGCGATTTGAATGCTCCTTCATATTGTTACCATCATATTTTCTTCCTTTAAATTATTTTAACTCCTGATTAATAATTTCAACCATTTAAATTGAATTAATATTATTAAATATTTCAATACAAAAGGTAACATTTACGACGTCATGTATTTACCATCAACCAAGGAACCAATTTTACAAAACCCACATCGATACAAGATTGCAACAATCTTATTAGCACAAGAGAAATAGGTTCAACATACTAATAATTCCTTATTATGGGGGCACTACAAGTGTTTCTCTCTACCTCTTTTTCTCTCTCTATTTGGATAAAGAAAATACACTTCTTATGTGATTGTTACTCTCATATGTTTTGTACAAGTGTTTGAAATTATTTCTAACTGGAAAATCCTATATATGTGAAAAATTATTAGTCATAGGGGAATACCATGCCAAATCTTATTTGCTAATCATGTTTACACTAACTTGATAGGTTGCAGGTAGTGTAAGAAGGATTAAAATGGATGGTGGAAATCTAAATTTAATGTTTATTATTGAAAATGTGTAATCAAGATGGAATTAAAATAGTCTTCTATTTTAGCAATAATACTTGTTGTATTATTAAAGAAAGAAGAGATCCTTTCATTGCATACATGTGTTAAATAAAGTGATGGTGAAATGTTACTTGTAACCTTACAATTCAATTGTATTGTAGAATAATGTATTTAGTTAATTGTGTTGAATCCTCATAATTTTGTATATTGGTATGGTAGTGAGCTAAAACTTGAAAAGTATTTCTGTCATAATCATGTAAAGAAAGAGGTTGGTCATTGAAAATATAGATTGTGACGGTTCCTTAAAACCTTTCTACACCGTTTTCCGCCTTAAATGAGAAAAAATGTGTTTCAAACATAACATAGTGTTTGCTATAATAGTAATTGGTAGATAAGAAGGCTAATAATTAATTGATAGATGTTGCAATGAAATTTGATATGCAATTTTGTCATGGTTTTCTTATGATGCACTCACGTAGTGTTTTCATGATAAAATAGCTATGGTCAACTCTTTATCTTCCCAAGGTGAAATATTTTTCCTCTAGGTTATTTGGACATCTACCTTGTGCACGAGACATAAAAAATTTCTATAGGGAAATTAGTTATTCCATTGAAGAGCGCTATAACTCCATTTAAATTGTGAGTGTGGATGGTTATCTTAATTTCCACTTTAAAAAAACATTCCATACCCACAATGGACATGAAAAAATCCCAACCTTCACGAAATAAACCACTTTCAACTCTTACGCAAAAGATAGTGGCAAGTTATGGGTTAAAGGTTAATCCTAAGGGACTTTTGTCTCTTTAAATAATTAATAAAGGAAAAGCAGTAGGTGTGAAACCTTCATGAGGTTAGAATACCATTTTTGCCCTATTGCTTACCCAAGGATGGTCAATTTCGCTTTGGATCAAGATAAATTAGTCTCAAATAATTGTTAATAGGATTTTAGTGGATGAAACCTCGATGTATATTTCTTACCACTTTGAATTATTCCTAGGGAACCTTAAATTACTAATTTTTTATTTTATTTATCTCTTGTAATATGTCTTCTAATACTTGGGTGGTAAAATATTAATGAAACAAAATTCTTGTGTGGGACTATGCCCTTTGGAGCTCCTAAATATCTATGCGGAAACTAAAGCTTCATCACTTTGCATTTGTCTTTTAAACAATGTTAATGGGTGACTTAACTACACAATGTAAAGGTAGAAAGAATACAAGTTAAAGAGAAGAACCTTGGAAATGTATGGTCTCTTAGAACATAAGCACCCCAACATTATCTAGTGAATAAAATGCAACATGATTGTAATATGAATAAAAGTAAAGGATATTAATCTTGATTAGGCAACGCAAAGATGAGGTAAGTTGTAAATTGTAAATTTTAATGTATGGTTTGATGATTTTTATAAGTGGGACAACATGGTGTGTTAAGAAAACGAATTCTAATGAAAAATCTAAAGCTTGTGACCTATGTGAATGATTATTAAGAACTCAATCTTTAATTCTTGTATTCATTTTTACTTCTATTAGGTTACGCTCATATGAATTATTGGGGTTGAAAAGGTTTCCTTGTTCATGGAGCGAATGTGCTCATGAACCTTGGTAATCATTAAAAATGAGCCCCAAAATGGCCCATTTTATACAAGATTTGTCATTCGTTTTCCTTGCATATATATACAATGGATCTATGTGTAATCTATGAACTTGCGGTTTATTTAGGATGAAATAGAGAGTATATATCATGGTTATTTATTTAAAATTCATTTTTATATTTATGTTAGCCATTTCTAATGATTATTGGGAAAAATATGTCAATTTTTGCATAGGTAGTTCATGCTTTGTTATAATTGTGGAATAGGGAGTTTTGAGCATTAAGCACTAGCTACAACCAACCTTGGAAGATCTTTAAAACTTCTCATATCGTCTCAAATTACTGTTATTAGCTAATGCAAAGATGAGGAAACTTGTAAATTGTAAATTTTAATGTATGGTTTGATGATTTTTATAAGCAGGACAACATGGTGTGTTAACACAACGAAATCTAACGAAAAATCTAAAGATTTTGACCTATGTGAATGATTATTAAGAACTCAATATTTACTTCTTGCAGTCATTTTTACTTCTATAAAAATATGCTCGTATGAATTATTGTAGTTGAAAAGGTTTCCTTGCTCGTGGAATGAATGCGCTCATGAACCTTGGTTATCATTAAAAATGAGCCCAAAATGGCTCATTTATACAAGATTTGTCATTCTTTTTCCTTGCATATATACAATGGATATACGTGTAATCTATGAACTTGCAGTTTATTTAGGATGAAATAGAGAGTATATATCATGGTTATTTATTTAAAATTCATTTTTATGTTTATGTTAGTAATTTATAATGATTATTGGGAAAAATATGTCAATTTGTGCATGTTTAGTTCATAATTTTCTCAGTAATTGTGGAATAAGTAGTTTTGAGAATTAAACACTAGCTACAACCAACCTTGGAATACCTTCAAAAGTTCACATATCATCTCAAAATACTATTATTTCATCATTGCATTAGCTCTAGAGGTTCTTTTAATAGCTCTGAAAATGTTTATTATTTCTATGATTGGCTCCTTAAGCATATGTTTGGGAAATAGTAAAAAAAATCATCAACAATATACCCAAACCAAAATATGATTATATATTAAAATTCCTCTCAAAATATTTTTAAATTCATTAAAAACATCTTGATATGAGTTCATATGCAAAAGTTAGAGTCATTTTAATAATGCTTCAACGTCTTCCTAAAATGTTCCACTCACTTGATTCTTCCTAAAATTCTTCAAGCGACTTCTAAGTCCTCCAACTCACTTTGGAGTCTCTTTGGAATGCTTTGGAGTCTCTTTGGAATGCTTTAGAGTCTCTTTGGAATGCTTGAGTCTCTTTGGGATTGCTTTGGAGTTGATTATTATAGCTTCAAGTTGGATATTAAATCTCTCGGGATGAATACTAGAGTTACGGAGATAAGCATAACTCCAGGGTGACATTTTTATCTATTTTTGGAATTCATTCTAAAAATAGATATTTCTATAAGTATTTTATTATTTGTAAAATAAAGAAGAATCAATATTCATTTTGATTCTCAATAAAAGAGTCAGATTATTAGATAATCTCTCTCCATATTTTTTGGAGATTGATGCTTTTTAGATAGATTGAAATCTTAGTTGATAAAGATGTATTCCTTAAAATAAGGAGGTGGTTGGAAGCATGGAATTATAAATGCAACCTCCCACACCATTGAATGTAATCACCATTTTTCTAATCAATTCTAAAATTCCATTCTGTCCATTTATAAATAGTATTGATTAAAATCCTCTTCTCATGAATGAACTCAAAACTCATTCCAGGGAAGATGGACATGTATATTTATGTTTATTGTTTATTACATAATTATTTTTATTGTATTTTTCTTTATTTTTTTACCATATAATTATTATTTTGATGTACATTCTGTTGAAAACCTACATGTATATTTTTTTAATTATCTCATAAATTATTCAATTTCCCTTCCTTGCAATTTTTCAATTTCATGCAAGTGTGTTTTCCTTTTCTAGAAAGTGTGTGTTTCAATTCCTAGAAAGTGTGTGTTTTAATTCCTTCAATTTGTGTTTTTATTCCATGCAAAGTGTGCTTTTATTTTCATGCAAGTGTGTTTAAATTTCTACAAGTGTGAATTTACTTTCATGTAAGAGTGCTTTTAATTTCTGCAAGTGTGGATTTTGGGTAGAAGGGGCCATTAAAAATATCTCTTTCTCCTTTTGCATATAGCCTTCAAACACCAGCCCTAGATTGAAATTATTTAATGAAGAGGATTGATGACCCTCATCAATTAGCCCATGTCATTTATCAATGGATTAGAAGAATAAAATGTTTCTCGTGAAATCGGTACATAGTTATAGATGGATTTCCTCATCTCCTATTTTTTGAGGTTGTGTTTACGACCCTCACTTTAGTTCAATGAATTTATGAGATGCATAGTTTTTATAAGAGCATGTTCGGTTGAGGAATCTAAATAATAGATATAATTGTGACCATAGTGGCAAATGGTTATAGATACCTGACATGTGTACCTTCCTACAAGACTTGTTATGTAAAACTTGGGAGGGATAAAAAGGTAAATTGTTTAAGGTTACAATGAATATTGTATTGTGATGAAACCTCAAGGATTAAGGGATACTAAACTTTCATACTCCTAAGTAGGAATTAAATCCTCCTTATCAATACTTTGTGGAGTAATTATCCTTTAAAATTAATGTGAACCGTGTTGTAACACATCTCGAATAATGGAGACATCTACATATGTTATTAGATGAGTTTTTATTCATTAACTTAGTTGTGGGATGACTTAGAATTTTATGTGAGAAAGGAAACATAAACCAAGTTTGGTCTTACCCCGAGAGGACTTCCTATATGAATTTTTGTGGTATATAAAAGACCATCTCTTGAACCTTTGCATATATGTTAGGCTTGTGGGAAATATATCTTATGGAGGATTGTTTTGGTTCCTTTGTGGGATTGGTGGAATTTTTAAAATTAGTGTAGGTATAATTTGCATTAGGGGTTATGTCGATTGGATTACCGACGTGGACCCGAGAATTTTTAATGAATATAATTTGAATTTCTGATTTGAAAGGGGTAACATGAGAAAATTATGGAATGTAATACATGATAAAACCCTAAAAAATGAACCACCTCTGTTTCATAGTATTGAGAGTTGTGATGGATGTAACCATGTTTCCGCAAGGGTAAAACTCTTGGACTAATAACATGTGATGCATACATGATTATGATGGTAAACCGTAGGTACATCGAGTTTTTCGCAAAGGAAAGTGTTAGTGTTATTTGGGTCTAATGAGTTAGGATAGTGTCTTTTGTGTTGCATTTATTAATGATTTTTTTCAATTTATTATTGTGTACTTGGTTGTGTGTGTATGCAAGAATTTTTTAACAATGTAAAAGAATTATAACTAACACCTATTATTCCTAAAACAAAGCTAAATCAAAATCTATGCACCATCATGCTTAGAGCTTAACCAAGACTAATCTACCAACATTCTTTCATTAGAATATGAATAAATATTAAAACTAACATGTTGATCCATTAATATCTCTCTAATGAATGTTAATCAAAGGAACTGAACCTATTTATAACCTTAGCAATCAAAGGTTTTCAAGAATGGAGTCTTGTCAATCCATGGCTACAAGACCATTTGACATATCTCCATATGACTTCAAAACTTGGATGGATGAATACAAGAGATGAAGATAGCTAGCTCCTCCAATGAAGAATACTCTAAGATGATGAAAATGGCTATAGCTTAGGCTCTATGCTCATTTAGGTGTAAGAATAAAGGTAGGAGGAGGGATCTTTATATATCCCAATGGATAAAAGAATCTCTACATCCCTTTACATGTGGGATAATAGAGAGGTTGGGTTAGTTGTGGATAAGGAGCGTTTAGGGAAAGTTGAGTAAACCTTAAGAGAGTTTAATTTGTCCTTTAGCTACCCATGGGAATTGAGGGGGTTTATTAATTAGCCAAAGTGATTAATTAATAAGTGTGCAAGGTTATAAAAGATTTTTAGAGGAATAATTAACATGATCTATATTATGGGAGGAGTTTAATCAAATAAATGATGATTTATTGATTTAATGGAAGAGAAAGATAATTAATTAATCTAGATAGAAAGGGGGATTAATTAATAGAAGGTCATTAATTTGCATATTTGTTGGATAGAAGGGTTAATTAACTAACGTAATGTAGTGAATTAACGAAAATAGAAGAGAAAATGTGTTATATTAATGATATGTCATCAATTTGTGGGAAAGGGAATAATTAGCCCAATTTAAGTATTTAAAATTATTGAGCTAAATAACGGTATCTACATTTTCCCCTCTTTTGGGTGGTATATGTGATGCCACTTTGAAGATAGTAGACAAGTAAAATTTGGAAGGGGTGGAAGAAAAATATTAGAAGTGGGAGATGCCCCCTCGAGTGTTGATGGGGTAATGAAAGAAGGTGATCGACGATAAAAAAAAGGTGAGAGAAATGGATAGAAGAATGGGTGGGAGGAGGATTCCCGGGTGATCCAAGAATAATGTTGGTAGGAGAATGATGTAGAAGAAATATGAAGAAGAAGAGAGAAGAACTAGCCATCATCCTTTGCATTTGAATAACCGTTTTATCATCATATAGCCAAAGGTCTATGTCATCGGTCCTTATTAAAAATATAATCATACAACAAAAGAAGAATGACATGAAAATCCATACTAAAAACAGATTGTCCATTACTGAAAAATCCAACTCAATGCAACATACAAAGTCCAATGCAATATGAGAACGAAACAATCTCATTTAATAGGGAAACAAAGTAAAAACACATATATTCAAACC
The DNA here is from genome assembly GCA_018340775.1 of Taxus wallichiana var. yunnanensis. Taxonomy (NCBI): domain Eukaryota; kingdom Viridiplantae; phylum Streptophyta; class Pinopsida; order Cupressales; family Taxaceae; genus Taxus; species Taxus wallichiana. The sequence continues at coordinate 1,022,039,218 of CM031242.1, forward strand.
AACAATGGTCAAGATAGTTGTACAAATGTTTTGTTATCAACCTGAAGATCCCCAAATGTTTGTGATTGATGATAAGGGTGGAAAAGTATGCCCCTATTAATAATAAATGCAAGGGAAAAATATGAAGGATGTCGGGTCCAATGATAAAGCATTGTACACAATGAAACAATATCAGGAAATAGGATGTTCCATGTAATGCCCATAGTTTCAACGTTCTAAAACCACATTAAACCTTAATAGTTATCTAGAAAGTTGTTTCAAATTTATTTATTTTTTATTTTATTTTCTTAAAAAGATTGCAAGGGTTTCAACCCTATAATATGTTTAATTAATTCCTACCAACAATTTACTCCATTACATTAAATAGAACCAGTCTAGAATAATAGATAAATATTCTTAATTCCATTTCTAAGGCCAATATATTTACAATCTACTAAAAAGGTGTCGATTAATTTCTTTTACTTGGTTAATAAATTTTACCTTCTCAATTTAACATTCTAACCCACAATAATTAAACCCTTAACCTTAGTTACTTTAGCTCCTTAAACTACTAGCTTCATATTTCCATTGAATCATTTACAAAATAACATACTAGGAGAGTTACATAATTAAATTAACATACAAGGGTAGTATGTGGCCCCATTCACCCATTTTCACAAACATTTAAATTATTTAAAAGTCCATAATATTCATTCTTACCTAACAATTGTAGGGTTGATTCTTAACCCTTGGATCAAATCAATTGTGGCCACTAGATCTTAGAGTTCCAAGCTAACCCTAACCATCCTTATGAAATTTTATTAAATCCTTTTTCTTTCCCTAGCCTCCTCATTTGGTCTCTTTTCTTTTCTTTAATTTGTAGGTTGGAGAAATGGAAGCCATGAAAGCAAGGAGGGAAGAAGCCATGAAAGGATTCACTAGGATCTAGTTTAGTTTAGTTTAGATTATGGATTTATTATTGTAATGTCTTCCATTTGAAGATTGTAGAGGTTTCCAATCTAAATCTGGAGTTATTATTTAGTTATTTCCATTCTTGAGTTCTTTGTTTGGGAAAAACCCTATTTCCATTTTTAATCTATGAGCTTGGATACATTTAAATGCTCATTCAAATATTTACATACTTAAACAAATATTTTATTCCCCTATGGTATGTTGGTAGTTTCTTTTTACATTTTATAGGCTCAAATTTTAGTTTAATCAAGTTTAAATTTGCACAGGAGCGGATTTTAAGTTTTTTCCACCATCGGTGATGAAACCGCCACCCAAAGTAGGTCGGTAGTCATGGGACCGCTGCCCTACCTGGATGACGATTTGGAAACTGCCACCTTTCCTGGGTGGTGGTTCAGAGACCGCCACTCTAATCAGGTCAGCGGTTACGAGACTACCTCTCCTCATAGGGTGGCAGTCATGTTATTAGAAAACAAAACCATCAATTCTGCATTTTTTCCAAAAATTAAATTTTACAAGAGTGATTTAAAGTTTATCCTTAGCTTGAATTCATGTGCCTAAAGTATCTAGTTGAAAGGCTACACTATTTATTCATTCCATGCTTAAATCACTAAATTCAAATATTTTATATTTCAATAGTAGCCAAGGAAACAACTACAAGAACACTTTTCCAATAAAATTTCTTTCAAGTTCAAAAGTAGGAATGAAACTTAATCTATTTCTAGTATCATTGTTTTATTTTCAACCACAAGAATGTAATTCCTATAATCAATTTAATTCACTATAACTTAGTGCATTTTTCCATTACAACTACAATCACTCATTCAAAGGAAGCACAAACAACTACATTACATTCCAAATTTTCTAAGAATACATTCTTAATGATTTACAACTTCTAATTTCTTCCTTCATTCTTACAATAATGCAACTCCTATAAGTAACAATGATTTTTTTAGCATAGATCATTTCTTATAATGGAAAGAGATTTTCTTTCCAACAATACATTACATCTTGATAAATAAAAACATACAATGCAACTTTTCTATTAAATGAAAGTCTACTAGCTTTCCACTTTAAGCGGGAATTGCAAGAAAGGTTTCAACAATGAAGGATTGCCTTTTGAATTATACAAATGCATCCAAGTACCAAATTTTAAAAAATAATTTCACCATTTCTTCAGTTCAATCGCAACAAAAAAATGGGGAGAGGCAACATTCTCCACCCAACCAAAAATTCAATGAGGAGAAGAAGCTATCCTCCTCATTGGCCCCAAGATCCACCCAAAGTGCAATAAGGAATAGAGAAAACTCAAGGAAACTAACACAATGCTTCCACATCACAATAAAAATTTCAAAACCATTTAACACACATTTAAAGGAAAAATAAAAATCACAAGAATGAACTATAAAAAACACAAGGCTTGAAAATACAAAGCCAATGAAGCAAGGATTTATGTGGAGATCATTTATGCCTTGCAATGGGATTAGGTGCCCACCTTAAATCCCTCCAAAACAAAACTCAAAACCCCTACACAAATTTTATGTCTCCCTCAAGATCCTCTTATGCCTGCCATATTCTCTTATGTCTCCGTACAATCTCTTATGTCTCCTTCAAAAGAACCAAGTAAGAAATGCAAGTATTTTCTTATAAAAGGTGGGGACCCTAACCCAAATCCCTCAAAAACAAGAAATAAGCTATTATACCTCCCTACACTATAAAATCCCCATAGCCTTCTCCTACACCATACGTAGGAATTCTACCCAATATCCCAACAATCACACAACCCATTCACATATATGCAATGCACACATAGAAAAACAAACAAGTAAAAAGAATTTTCTCCTACCTTTCCATAGTAAGAACTTGATCAAATAATCACACTCCAAAATCTTTCAAGCTCCAAGACTTCAACAAGCATTCCAAAACTCTCTAACTCTAAAATTACAAGGGCACAATAAAATGAAGTAACCAACAAACAAACAAATAAACTTGCATAAATAGAAAAAGAGAAGAGGAGGGTGAGGTGGCTCCATGTATGATACCACATCACTTATCCTCAACTCCACATCACAAGTCAAACCTCAACCAAAGGCACAATAAATTATTTTTGATAGAAATGACAATCCTCTTACACACTCAACACAAACCCTCACCCTCTAAGGATAACAATTTAAAACACATGTAAAAAAAGTGCAATAAATGTAACCTTTTGCCTTGTAAAACACACAATGGGGTCTATTTTTTACCCCCAAATCCATAGGAAGGATTGGTATATGAAATTAAGAGGTGTGGGACAAGCTTAACTTGTCCCACAAGCCTCCAAAAATGTCCCTTAAGCCCAAATCCGAATTTCCCAAGTAAGGTAGAGTGTACAACACTCAAAGTCACATACACTCAATTTAAATCACAAAACCCAACGGACCAACTACCCTAATAAATGGCCCCATCTGTCACATCCCCAAATATCTTAATAAACATGATTAATTCACTTAATTAAAGCACATTAATCAATAATAATAAAAATGAATTACATCACAAATTAAATCACATACTCCACAATTAAATAAAAGAAAAGGGAAAGAATTACACAAAAATCCCATGGTCACAATTGAAGGTCATCCCCCATGGGGACCCCTAACAAATGAAAACAAACATAACACATTACATAAGTTGTTATTGTGACCATCATTATATCCATCCAGTATTCCATTGTGGTTGGTCTCCTAACCCCTTTTGATTGTTGTGATATAATTACCTACAAAATCACACAATACCTCCTTCGGCCTTGTGGCTACATCAAATACATAGAAGATAAAATATACACACATCAATCAATAAACATCCTTATATAAATAAATCATTGTATCAACTAAACAATGCTATCTTTTGTCTAAAATTTCAACAAAATCTCAATTCTACCATTTCATCAATATCAGTAAGATCACAAGATTAGTTCAAACGCTGTATCATAGTCAACATGACAAGAATTCTAAATTTCAATACATATATATCCTAACAACACATCATCATAAATATAAAATGTCTCTCTACATCTCTAAGAATCCACACAAATCATAATATGAATCACAATCTATCAATAATAAGAATATCTCTATCATCTAACATCATGCTAAACCAAAATGATACAATAATATCCATTTATATAGTCAATAGTAATTGAAATAAAATATACTAAGTGTCAAAGAGGAGTGGGCACTATAACCCCCCCCTTAGACTTGAATTCCTCCTTAAAGTCAATGAATTAGGTGAGGAAACTAGGCTCATAATAAAATAACATCCTCCTATGTAGCAGTTAGCCTCATCATACCTATCCCATTAGACTTGCACCTGATCAATCTCTCGGCCTCGAAATCCTAGGGTCCTATGCTTTAAAATATACATGGGCTCTAGCATCATCTTCCCATGCTCTTGCTTCTGTAATGCAGTCCAATCCAATACATGAGAAGGATCACGGACCTATCTCCTAAGAACAGATACATGGAACACATAATGCACTCTAGACAAGATCGCTAGCAAGGCTAGAATATAAGCTAAGGAATGATCCACTCTAGGATCTTGAATGGACCCACAAATCTAGGGGACAACTTAGAGCCTTTTATATAATGGATAGACTCTTATGAGATCGACATGAAGAAACACCTTCATGAAAACCTCATTTAAGTACGGTCAACTCTCCTCTGATCTCACACTTATTTTTCCTATCCTGTGCCTTCCATGCACCTCTCGAAATAAAAATAACCTCTTCATCCATGTTCTAAACAAATCTTGTCTAAGAGATACTTTGTCCTCAAGTCTCTCCCAAATCAGTGGTGTCTGCACTCCTTGCCATAAATTTCCTAAAATGGTGCCATACCAATAGAACTCTAGAAGTTGTTTTTGTATGCAAACTCAACCAAGTACAAGTACTCCTCCCACCTTGACTGATGATCCATGACATACATCTGAAGCATGTCCTCTAAAATATGATTCACCCACTCCATCTATCCATATATATTTGGATGATATGTTGTACTGAAATTGATACTTGTCCCAAGGGCCTGCTGCATGGTAGTCTAGAAGTGTGATGTGTATAAGGGATTGTGGTCACATATGATATTCCTCACTACTGTACTAGCTATATAGGTGGTCTTCAGCAGAGAAAAATGAGCCACATTCGTCAATCTATCCACCATGACCATGATGGCATCGTGGTGGTATCTTGACGTCGAGTAGCCTACTATGAAATCCATGGAAATGGTGTTCCATTTCAACTCCGGTATAACATGTGGGTTAAGAATTCCAAATGGATGTTGATGCTCGACCTTCACCCTCTTACACTCTAAACAATGCAACACAAATTGAGCTACATCTCTTTGTGATCCTCAACTAATGGTATCTAGACTTAAGATCTATCTTGGAAAATAATGTGCCCCTCTTCATCGATTAAACACATCATCAATATGTGGAATGGGGTAACGATTCATGATTGTTACTTTTTTCATCTGACATTAATCAATACACAAACGTAAACATCCATCCTTCTTATTTACAAAAATCACCAATGCACCCCAAGGGGATACACTAGGATTGATTATGCCTTTCTCCGAAGGCACTCTAGCTATTATTTGAGCTCACAAAGCTCGGAGGAAGTCATCCTATAAGGATCTCGTGAGATAGGCTCTATTTATGGAACTAAATCAATGTGAAATTCTATCTCATGTGGGGGAGATAACCCTAGAAGTTCCCCTAGAAAGACATCTGCAAACTCCCTCAAGATATGATGATCATCAAGTGATGGCCCACTAGACTCATACTCATATTTTTCACTAACCGTAACAACATACAACTAATAACCTCATCATGCACGCTGGTTTAGTTGCATATCGATATGGTTAGAATAGAGGTGGGTCTCCTAACTCCCACTATCATTGTCTCCACTCCTAAATCATCTACACATGATATTATCTTATTGTAAAATAAACTCTATCCCTATGTGCAGATAACCAATCCATGCCCAAAATAATCCCATAGGAACCCAAAGGAAGGATACAAAGAATCAAGGTCATGGACAAGGGTCCTAGGTAAACTATGCTCTCCTTGACTAACGAGTCTACAAGTGAGCTTGGCTCCAGAACCCATCCCGACATCCCAACTACGAGATCATCCTAATAGCCACCAACTTACATCACTCTATTAGAAATGGAGAAATAAAAGAATATGAGGAGGTTGAATCAAATAAAATAGAAATAGAAATACCATCAATGTTACTTGTAGTCTTAATCACCATGCCACAGTGCTCGCTTAGCGGTTCTCAATGCTGCATATATCTTGTGGCTCCTAGCCATGTCACCTATTGTAGGCTCTAAAAATGATGCCTTACCCTTGATGTTAGGGTTCCAAGTTCACTCTCTCCAATGATGTCCAAGTATTTCACACCCATAAGCAACTACAAGGTCCCTCCAATGAGAAGCATCTCTAGCAGTACTCTAGTGGTATCTATCGTGGATCCTAACTATCTTGCTATGGAATTTTATGGTCACTACTGACTTCATCTTACTTGACTAAGCTATAGGTGGTGCCTGATTCCCACTGTTCTCTCTAGAGGAGGCCCCATATTACGTCCCCTCGAGCATTAAATCTCTATGGAAGCATAAATGGAGGACGAGTGTGTTGCTAATACTAAGGTGGATGTTGAGGTGGTTTGAATGAAGATTGTGCGAACCTTATCCACCACAAGGAGGAGGAGCTAATCCCCTCGATATGTTATTCTACATTTTCTATCCACACTCTGTCTCGGCGTGTTATGTCTTCCCCCTGGTCTCCTCCGCAATGTGTGGGACTTCTCAATGGCCTCTGTTAATGTATGTGGATAATGAATGCACACCGCCCTTCAATGTCAAGGTTTAGGCCCCTGATGAACTTGTGGATCCTCACCTTATCATCATGTATGTAGTCTACGTACTAAAGAAAGTCTAGAAAGTGACTCTCATACTCTACCACTATCATGGATGCCTAACATAGGTCATGGAACTCATCTATCCTCTATTGAATGAACCTCCCAGGACAAGTATCTACTCTGAACCACTCCTCAAAGATTTCTAAAAGTCACCTGTCTTAGAATATAAATAGATCTTTTGCTCCTCAGTCCTCCACCAAACCATAGTGTCGTCTCTCGGAAGATGGATGGCCATACATTGTTGTTATCCAATTTCACCCCTTAGGCAAAATTGGAGAAACAAGAACTTACACGCGAGAAAAATGGAGTTGATTCATTCATGGACTCTTGCATTTTGGATTTGGGTGAATAAAGCTAAAAGCAGTGAGAAGATTTGTAGAAAATGAAGGAAGGGTTTCGAAACCAAAAACACCGAAAGTCCAAAATTTTGGACTTTCGGGTTTCGGAGTTTCGAAGTTCTCAGCGGCCAAATTTGGAAAAACGGCCCCAAAATTCTAAAATTATGAAGTCTGAAAATATGAAATTTTAGAATTTTAGGTTTTAGGATTTCGGGAATCTTCAGCAAACAAAATGGAAAAGGACCAGTAAAGTCTGAATCCTAAAACTCTGAAAGTCTGAAATTTTGGACTTTCAGATTTCGAGGGTATTGGGGATCTTGGTGAGAGCAAAAAGCCCAAAGTCTAAAACCCTAAAAGTCTGAAATTTCAAAATTTTAGGTTTCGAGTTTCGGAGGTTTAAGATTCGGGGTTTTGGAGTCTCCAAAGAATGAAAATCGAAAAAGTGACAAAAATTTCTGAAATCCTAAAAGTTTGAATCTCGAAAGGGTTTGGATTTGGAAGTAAACCCGAGTTTCGGTGGTCAATGCGGTAGTTTCAGGTTTTAGAGTTTTGGAACTTTAGGTTTTGGGGTTTCAGAATTTTTGAAGCGATTTGGGTGATGATCAGTGCAAAAGGTCCGAAAAGGAAAAATGTCTGAAAGTCCAAAATCTTAAATTTCATACTTTTGGGTTTTGGAATTTCATAGATTCAAGGATTGGAGTTTTAGAACTCTTAATCCCCAAAACACAAAAAATCTCAACTCGTGTATGAAATCCCGAATTCCAAAATCTAAATTTTAGGACTTTCAGACTTTCAGGTTTCAGAGTTTCAAAACTCTCAATCCACCATTTTTATAGAATGACACCTTGACCTTCATGTGGCCATAAATTTTGACTAGGATGTTGGATTTGCACAAGAAAGGACTTTTGGAAAGTTTACAGTCTCCTCACTAACTTATTCAAAATTAGTGTGACTAATTTATTCAAAATTAAGAAATATAGTCCACCATTTTTGAAGGTGTCGTGCTTTCCACTCACCCCAATAATGAAGGTATGGGCTTCCTTTCTTTCCCAACAAGGAATAGTACATAGAGGCATGGGTTTTGTAGTAGAACCCATCATTGTTGCGAGATGAATTCAATACCTTTTTTGGGTGGTTGGAACAAGAATTCAATTCCTCTCATTCTTCCTATATATTGTAAGGAGGGGAATTTTTCTAAAGGTTGGACTTTTTTGCTTTACACCCTCCCTTCTTCTCTATTTGTAATTGATCTTATGGAGTTCAAACCTCCCATCAAAATTGTAATGCAAGTTTGTTCCTCTTTGCCATTGTAATGGACTATATCAAATTTGTGGAGCAATAAAATAAGTCTGTGGATGATTTCAACCCTCTCTTATATTCATTGCATCTTCCTGATCTCTCATTACAATCTTGGTTATCTGTGTATGGTGGTTGTGTTACATTTTTAATGTTTTGTGTTTAATGGAAAAGCAGGTGTTCAACATTCCTTTGGTGCATCACCTCTGTTAGATTAGGTTTAATTTATTACATCTTCTTAACCTTTTCTCCTTGGAAAGTTAGAGTAGGTTTTAGAGTAGACCCTCTACAATTTGAATGTATGCATCTGAAAAGAGAAATAGGAACTAGCCTTCATCCGGAGAGCTTTCCCAATCAAAAATTCCCACACTTTGGGAAAATATCCATGTTATGCAATCACACTAAGAGTCTCAACCCATCGAGTTACATACAATCAGGGGTGATGTGATTACACATCAATAGTTCCTTCATGTTGTTGGTACATGTGCATAGCTTGAAACATCCGCTCAAGATGAAAAACCATGTCTCTACCTAAAATAACCCAATGTATCCGGAAAAATGAGATGGTAAGAGTTTGAGAATCTCTCGATGTGATCTATTGGTGTAGACCGTCTGCATCTACGTCTCTCAACATGATCATTACGTGGCCTAGGGATCCTAGATCTGACTTTGTGCCCTATAGCCCTGTCGCCATGACCCTTCATGGTGAATCTCATCTCGAGTCGAGTCTACATGGGAGTTCTCTTCCCTATACTCATCACTATTTCAGAAAGGTACACGAGCCTCTATTGATGGCTCTCTTTCCTGTCTACTTGGTATCCCTCCCAAGATTCCTCCACGTATATCGGCATTAACATTCTGTAGTGTTTGAAGTATCTAAGGAAATATGGCTACTATTGCCTCGATCGGGGTGGTAAGTCCGGATCCACGTATAAGAACCCCTTGTCGATCCACACCTCCTACATAGACCAAGACAAGAGTTAGTTTATCATTCTTGGTTTTGTTTCAATTTTCTAAGTTTTCTAAATTTAAAATATCATGCAAGGTTGTGTGATCTAGGTTTAGAGTTATGTTATCTTCTTATGTTTTTTATTTCTAAGTGTGCCCAGGTCCAAGCGTTGAAACCTCGCTCTGGTACCAAATGTAACGCCCACAATTTTGACGTTCTAAAACCACATTAAACCTTAATAATTATCTAGAAATTTGTTGCAATTTTTTTTTTTTTTTAAAATATTGCAAGCATGTCAACCCTATAATATGTTTAATTAATTCCTGCCAACAATTTTATACATTACATTAAATGGAACCGGTCTAGATTAATAATTAAATATTCTTAATTCATTTCTAAGGTCAATATAATTACAATCTGCTAGAAAAGTGTCCATTAATTTCTTTTACTTGGTTAATTAATTTTCCCTCTCAAATTAACATTCTAACACACAATAATTAAACCCTTAACCTTAGATACTTTAGTTCTCTTAAAAACTAGATTTAATACTTCTATTGAATCATTTATAAATAAACATACTAGAAGAGTTACATAAATAACTTAACATACAAGGGAATTAAGTGGCCCCATTCACCCATATTCACAAATGTTTAAATTATTTACAAGTCCATAATATTTATTCTTACCTAACTAATGTAGGGTTGATTATTAACCCTTGGAGTAAATCAATTATGGTCACTTTAGCTCTTAGAGTTCCAAGTTAACCCTAAACATCGATATGAAATTTTATTAAATCCTTTTTCTTTCCCTAGCCTCCTCATTTGGTCTCTTTTCTTTTCTTTAATTTACAGGTTGGAGAAATGGAAGCCATGAAAGCAAGGAGGGAAGAATCCATGAAAGGATTCACTAGGATCTAGTTTAGTTTAGTTTAGATTATGGATTTATTATTGTAATGTCTTCCATTTGAAGATTGTAGAGGTTTCCACTCTAAATATTGAGTTGTTATTTAGTTATTTCAATTCTTGAGTTCTTTATTTGGGAAAAACCCTATTTCTATTTACATACTTAAACAAAGAGTTTATTCCCTATGGTGTGCTAGTAGTTTCCTTTTTACATTTTATAGGCTCAAATTTTAGTTTAATCATGTCTAAATTTACACATCAAGGATTTTAATATTTTTAGTTGACTGTGATGAAACCTTTGTCAAACATAGGGTGGAGGTCCCGAGACCACCGCCCACTACAGGGTGATGATTTGTAAACCGCCTCCTTTCCTAGGTGGCGGTTAAGAGACTCGCCACTCGATCGGCTAGCGGTTTAAACACCACTACTCTACATATGCTAGCGGTCATGTTATTCAAAAATAGAACCATCAATTCTATATTTTTTACCAAAAAAATTTACATGAGTGATTTACAGTTTATCGTTAGTTTGAATTCATGTGTCTAAAGTCTCTAGTTAGAAGGTTACACCATTTATTCATTACATGTTTAAATCACTAAATTCAAATATTTCCTATTTCAATATTAGTCAAGGAAACAACTATAGGAACACTTTTTTGATAAAATTTCTTTCAAGTTCAAAGGTAGGAATGAAACTTAATCTATTTCTAGTATCATTGTTTTCTTTTCCACCACAAGAATCTAATTCTTACATTCAAGTTAATTCACTATAACTTAGTGCATTTTTCCATTACAACTAAAATCACTCATTCAAAGTAAGCAAAAGCAACTACATTACATTTCAATTTTTCTAAGAATACATTCTTAATGATTTAGAACTTCTAAGTTCTTCATCCATTCCAAAAATAATGCAACTCCTACAAGTAACAATGAATTTTTTTAGCATAGCTCATTTCTTACAATGCAAAGAGCTTTTCCTTTCCAAAAATACATTACATCTTGATAAATAAAAACATACAATGTAACTTTTATTTTAAATGCAATTCTACTAGCCTTCCACCTTAAATGGGAATTAAAAGAAAGGTCTTAATAATGAAGGATTTCCTTTGAATTCTACAAATGCATCCAAGTCCCAAATATTCAACAAGAGCTCCACCATTTCTTCACTTCAATCATAGTAAAAAAATGGGGGAGAGGAAACATTTTCCACCCAACCAAAAATCGAATGAGTAGAAGAAGTTGTCCTCCTCATTGGTACCCGAGCCCCAACCAAAGTGCAATAAGGAATGAATACAACTCAAGGCTACTAAAACAATGCTTCCAAATCATAACACAAAATTTCACAACCATTTAACACACATTAAAACACAATGATAACAATCACAAGAATGAACTATCAAAATACACAAGGCTTGAAAATGCAAAGCCAATGGAGCAAGGATGTATGGGGAGATCACTTATGCCTCCCAACGGGATTAGGTGCTCACCTTAAATCCCTCAAAAACACAACTCAAAACCCCTACACAACTTTTATATCTCCCTCAAGATCCTCTTATGCCTCCCACATTCTCTTATACCTCCCTACAATCTCTTATGTCTCCTTCAAAAGAACCAAGTAAGAAAGGCAGTCATTTTCTTATCAAAGGTGGGCCACCCAACCTAACTCCCTCCCAAAACATGAAATAAATTCTTATATCTCCCTAGAATAGAAAATACCCATAGCCTTCTCCCTTAGGAATTCTACCCAAGATCCCAAAAATAACACAAACCATTCACATACATGTAATACACACATATAAAAACAAACAAGTAAAAAGAGTGTAGCTCCTACCTTTCCATAGTAAGAACTTGATCAAAGAATCACACTCCAAGCTCCTTCAAGCTCAATCTAACTCCAACAAGATCCAAGACTTCAACAAGAATTCCAAAAATCTCTAACTCCAAAAATACAAGTGCACAATAAAATGAAGTAACCCCAAAAAATAAATAAACTTATATATATATATATATATATATATATATATATATATATATATATATATATATATATATATATATATATATATATATATATATATATATAGAAAAGAAAAGTGGAGGGTGAGGTTGGTCCATGTAGGATGCCACATCACTTATCCTCAACTCCACCTCACAAGTCAAACCTCAACCCCAAGGCACAATAAATTGGTGGTTGAGAGAAATGACAAGCCTCTTACACACTCAACACAAACCCACACCCCTTAAGGACATAATGAAAAACCCATCTAGGAAAATTTCAATAAATGTCAGTTTTTTTTAGAAAACACATAATGGGGTATTCTTTTGACCCACCAATCCATAGGTAGGGTTGGTATTTTAAATGGTCCCACAAGCCTCGAGAAATGGTCCTTAATCCCAAATCATAATTTCCCAAGTAAAGTAGGGTATACAACACTCAAGGTCATATACACTCAACTCAAATAAAAAAATCCAAAGGACCGACTACTCTAATAAATGGCCCCTTTTGTCACATCCCCAAATATATTTATAAACATGATTAAATCACTTAATTAATTCACATTAATCAACAATGATAAGAATGAATTACATAACAAATAAAATCAGATACTCAACAATTAAATAAAAGAAAAGGGAAAGAATTGCACACAAAGCCCATGGTCACAATTGGAGGTCATCCCCTCTCATGGGGACCCCTTAAAAATTAAAACAAACATAACACATTACACAAGTTTCCATGGTGACCATCATTGTATCCATTAAGTATTACATTGTGATCAGTCTCCTAATCCCCTATTAATCGTTGTGATATAATTACCTGCAAAATCACACAATACCTCCTTCGTCCTTATGGCTACATCAAATACATAGAAGATAAAATATACACACATCAATCAATAGACATCCATATATAATTAAATCATCATCTCAACTAAACAATGCTATCGTTTGTCTAAAATTTCAACAAAATCTCAATTCTACCATTTCATCAATATCAGTAAGATCATAAGATTAGTTCAAATGCCATATCATAGTCAACATGACAAGAATTCTGAATTTCAAGTACATATAAATGCTAACAACACATCATCATCATCAATATACAATGTCTCGGTATGTCTATAAGAATCCACAAAATCATACTATGAATCACAATCCATCAATAGCCATAATATCTCTATCATCTAACATCATTCTAAACCAAAATGAGACAATAATATCCATGTCTATAGTACACAGTAATCAAAATCAAAATATAATAAGTGTCGAAGAGGAGTGGGCACTACATGCCCCGAGTACCGATGAAGCAAGCGGGATAGCCTTTTAAATCGTTGTAAATATGATGATCCACAAGTCACTTGATTTGAGAACACATGAAAAATTTGGCAAGATATGGAATGAATACCATGCAAAAGACACGAGTTTCAGGCTGTTATGAGCTGGTTTACCTATTTTGTAAAGTTTACAATTTTTAGGATTTTTGAGAAATTTTTAAATTTTTCGGATTCTAGATGGATTTTTCAAATTTTTAGATTTTTACAATTTGGATATAGAAGAATTTAGAAGAATCAAAAAGAGTCTCCAAGGAGAAAACCAATTCCTCGGGAGAAGAAATAAGCAATGGGTAGCAAATGATGCCCCAACACAATGAAAAATTAACAAAATAATTATCTAATTAAAAAATTATTCAACAGAGTGGCGAAGAAGTGATATCATCTAGGTACAAGAAAAATTGTCCTAGTGAGAAGAATTGAGTACCAGGTGGCAAATAATGCCCCAACATGGCAAGTAGAAGAAGAGTTAAAATGATAAGGGTGGTCAAAACATGCTACTAGGCATCACGGCTGCTAGAATGGTTTAATATATCCCACACGGGCGGGGTAAATCATTATGATCAATTCATTTGTAACCCACAGCTTTTCAAAAGTTACGGTGAGAGCCCTAAAAGTGACGTGGACGATGGTGAGAGGACAAGCCCACAGGATACACACCAACCAAGTTTGGGAGTACCCCGACATGTAGATGATGCCTTTTACGATAGTAGCTTGACACAAATTTTCATTAATGCCTTATTTAATGCTTTAATTAATAGTTAGACTTGGGAGGAGGCATATGCACACATGTACAGGGGGTGCGGACATCCTTAAGGTTGCACATGCACCCCACAAATGTGTGTGCGCATGCACAGTACCACAAAGTGTGTGCGCACATGCTCGTATGCCACAAAAGCGTATGTGCACCCATGCACATATCAAAAAAGGTGTATGTGTGTCCAAGCACATGCCAAAAAGCATCTACGCGTACATGTATCCCCAAAGACCCTAATGCACACACCCAAATCACCCACGCACATGTGTAAGAAAGGAAACCATAGTGCAACCACCCTAGGTACATGCGCTGCTCATGTGTGCCAAAGAGGGTGCATACTTGCAAATAGGCGTGCGTAGGAACCAAAAGGGAAGAAAATCCCGTAGACAAAAAAATAGATAGAAAGAAGTAAGAAAATGCCAAAAATTGACACAAAAGAAAGTGAAAATCAACCTAGGATAGAAAAAATATAAGGAAATAGAATAAATGTTAGTTTCAACACATGTTGTATTTTATAGAGATGATTGCCATATTTGTAGGTGAGAGAGTGACATAGTCACATAAAAAATATGGAGGTGAGCCTTTTTTGGCGAGACTGTCATGATATGGAGGAGTACTACTGGAGGTGGTCACCTAGGAAAAAAGGACGGATGTCATTGATCACCTTGGAACATGGCCTACTCACAACATTGATCGAGCGGTGGAACAACAAGAGTCAATGTTTCCTACTCTAGACCGGAGAGATGACAATTACACTAGAGGGCATATGGAGGATATTGCACATCCCCATTACTAGATCTTTGATTGACTATATGATTGATTTTTGACATATCACCGAGGTTGTTAGTGATATATTCTGCTAGGATGAGATACCCCATGAGGGTATGACAGTTTCATTACAATGGTGTGTATCAGATCCTACCATTCACCAGGGGCAATTATATTTGATGGCTCTTATCAATGGGTTCTTACTCACTGATAAGACATGGACATCATTTCCACTTTTTTTTATTATTGTAGTCCATGTATTATACAATGGTGAGAGATCTTCTTGGGACCAAGTGTATACTTGACACATCTATATTGGGATCTACATTTGATCACTTACCACCATCAGAAGATGGTGGGGCTGACCTCCCTATTACATATTTGGTCATGGGACCACATAGCAATCGGGTGCCCGTTTTTGTATTGCGCTTACGAACTCTAGAGGAGATGAAATTTATGGGATGGGTCCCTATTAGAGATTATGTACGAGGAGGAAATTGGGCAGCATATACCATTATCACCATGAGTTTGATGAGCTGCAAAGCAGAGGGATGTCATCTGGAGGCCCTATAGGAATATACAAAGGGCAAGAGGATGGAGTAGAGCTTGGTGTTTTCATGATAGATCACTTTCTCCTAGGCAACAGTAGTTACATTAATGAGATATATAAATTAGATTGATGTTAGTTGCGGTTGGGTACTATTAAGGGTGTTCCCAAACCGGATATGTGGTATGCTCGTTGTGATGCGAGAGAGGCAGACTATCGGGCCACGTATTTTGGTGGCTTAAGCTAGGGTCAGCTTTACACAAGTGGTATCATAGGTTTGGGCCCCAACTCGATAGGTTATAGATCCAGGTACCACACCGGATTACATGGCCTAGTATGCCATTGTTTTTTCACAATGATTGACCATACCCGATGGGGCATGGGCTGCAGGTGTCAAACCGCCACCAGAGATCCCTTATAGTAGTGATGAGGATGATGATGTGGGATATGGTGGTGTCAATGATCTATTTGATGGATAGAGACATGATGTTGGGGATGATCGGTAGGGTCCAAGATAGGGTCCTGACCAATTTTATAGGAGCAAAGAAGGGGATAGGGACGGGGCCCCATGCCTATATTAGATGGATAGGGACAGGTTCCCGTAGTACTGTAGAGGCTACCTTGAGCACTGGGTTAGAGACACATCACTTATCATAGTCCTCCCAGGGAAGTAGAGGGTGGAGATGATAGGTGAAAACTAGCTGCCTTGTAACAATAACTGAATATGTTATAATAGTTAAGTTGTAGGAGTTGCTAGAGAGGGACCAGGCCTAAGCTCATATATAGACTTTGACAGCAGAGAGAGGGACCAAATAAGAGCCTAGATATATCAGGGGGAGATGGTGCTACTCACTTTCAATAGATATTATAGATGGCCACTTAGATGGCCAAGGTTACGAGCTTCTTACAGCGAGTCCTAAAGCGAGTAAATCGGGTGATAGCCAAACAAGATCATCTTCGTGCTAAGTGAGAATTAGGTTAGGCTGAGGTTGTGTGATTATTTTCGAGATAGCATCCTTCCGATGCATAGATAGGGTTGCGGTGACACCGTGTACCCATAGATATTTGGTGAAAATAGAGGGCAAAGCCTTTTATTACCATTCTTTATAATATGATGTTGTTCTAGAGGTTCGGTGGGAACCTTCCTACAACTAGCATTCTATTCGATCGGTGAGGTCGGATAGGTGTTAGGCATCGGGTAGATCGGTTGAGAAACTTCAAGGGCAGCTAATAGAGTAGAGGGGTGCACGGGTCATGGGTCCTCCCCCATCTTGCATGCCACATAGTCCAATAGAGGTTTTGAATCATTCATGACTCTCATGCATTTATTGATTGTACATGTATTTTGATATACATGCCTCTTATGAAGGCATCAACATTTTTGACAGATGTATATGATGTATCATTTTTATGTACATCTTTGATGAATGCTTTATCATTTTTGATCGATGTATAACATTTTTGATGTACGCCTCTGATGAAGGATTTATGAGTTGTGCCCTTGATGGCCCATTTTGTATCGATGATGTATATCTTCTTTGAGATAGACATTTTATACATGTATATATGGACATTTTTGATGTGGCACATTTGTCATGGGATGATGTATTTTATTTTAATGATTGACTATGGATGTTGGTTATACCACCATGTTGTATGGTTAAATTTCACATTTTGTATGTATCATGATGATAGTTGAGAAGTATGTATCACATTTGTTTGATTTTTTATTTAATATATCCATAGATGATATCAAATTGTATTATACATGTGATGCTCTAGATTAGTGGGCGGGATGACATAATGATACGGGTGCGGGGGGGATAGATTTTGATATTTACGATCCCTCTTGCCCCCATTTGATGATACAATATGTGATGATTAGCTTAGCATACATGTATGATGTATTCTTAGCTGGTTTATTTATATATGACGTATAGATGATGTTATATGTGATCATATTGATGGAGATATGATGATGTGATAAAAATAACTATGTACATGCGATAAGAAAACAAAAGCATTGCTAAACAACACGAAATAACACAACTATATATAATTATTTATAAGCATGCAAAAACACACTTCATAAGTAAGAATAAATCTAATCTAAGCAAGAAAAGATGAATCTTAACAAAGTATGTCTAAGCAACAAACTATACAAATGTAAATGTTAACAAACTTATCAAAAAAACATTTCTAAACAACACGAAATAACACAACTATATATAATTATTTACAAGCATGCAAAAACACACTTCATAAGTAAGAATAAATCTAATCTAAGCATGAAAAGATGAATCTTAACAAAGCATGTCTAAGCAACAAACTATACAAATGTACAAACAAGTAGCAACTATATAAGCAAATAATGTACACAATTTACTAAACAAAAAAGAAACAAGATAAAGAAAGTAAACTAAAGCTATGTTTTTGTGGTATTGTTTTTTAATGTGTTTTTGCTTTTTATAGAATTTCGTGAAACAATTTTCTATTGTTTTGGTGTTTTGTGTTTTTCTATTGTTTTGGATTTTGAACATATTTGAATGTTTTTGGATTTTCCAATGTTTTCCGGTTATGTATAGGAAAATGAGAAACGTGGATTTTCCCAACATTAGATCGAGAATATACAATGGAAAATGCCACATGTTATAAATAGGAAGCTGAAATTGTGAGTGTGCTCCTAACGTTAGATGGGGAATATATAAAAAGGAAATCCCTTCACCGAATTACAAAAGGAGAAACAACCGGATCAAGGCTTGACATGATAGGCTCACACAGAATCTTGGATACAAAGCGCAGAACCAACTAGAGGAAAAGTAAAAGTACCCCCCAGATGTAAGATGCTTATGAATAACGAATACTCCCAAGGCACCAAAAGCTGGTTTTCACCAAGGGACCTATGAAAAGTGCCACAATTGTGTGGTTTTCACATATGGATGAACTATTTTCTCTTTTTCTTTTTTGATTTTTTGTATTTTGATAATTTCTTACTTCTATTTTTTTGGTTTTTATTTTTGCACCATGTTTAAGCATAGAACAACTTAAGGTGCATGACATTCATATGCTCTTAGAGCTCATCTCCATTAGAATGGGAAAGCTTATATGATCCTGTTCTTTATTTTTCCATAATGACGTAAGGTTATAACCAATGATCTCTAACCTCAAACCGACAAGGTATTATCCTTTTCTTTTAATTTCAGGAGACTCGTTCGAGACACCTTGAGATGATTTAAGGGCACATATGCACTTTTCATCGAGGAGTTCTAATTATGCCATCCTGGCCACTTTATAATCCTCATCCTTATCGAAATAATCCCTAAGAGATATTCTCAGGGAAGGAAGCTCTATTTGTAAAGGGATGATAGATTCTATTCCAAACACTAGGGAATAGGGTGTTTCACTAGTAGGAGTGAGAATAGAGGTCATATAAGCGTAGAGGACTAGGTGAATTTGTAAATTCCAGCTGCAACCTATCTTTCTCACCATCTTTTCTGTGATCTGAACCAATGTTTTGTTAATGGATTTGGCTTGCCCATTACCTTGAGGGTAATATGGCATAGACCACTTTAATTTTATTTGAAATCGATGAAAATTTCCTTTGTTGTCTTGTTCTTGAATTATTTTCCATTGTTAGTAAATATGGTCCTAGGAATGTCATACTTGAAAATAAGGTAATTCATGATAAACTTGGAAATCTAAGCACCCCTAACATAAGTCAAAGGGATAACCTTTACCCACATAGTGAAATATTCTATAGCTATGATGATGTGGGTATGGTCATCATATGAGGTAGGGGTGAGATTCCCTATTAAATCAAGTCTCAAGTTAGAAAATGGAAATAGTTATGACAATGCATGGATGAAATTTCCATATTTTTGACAAAGCATGCATTTCCTCACATAGTTACAGTAACCTATTTCCAGATTAGGCCAATAGTATCCTACCCTTACCAATTTCTTTGCTAAAACCATGTCATTTTTAGGGGTGCCACACACCCCTTCATGCAACTCTTTGATTTCTTTGACTTACTCTATTAACTCTATAAAATGCAAAAGATTCCCATCGTAGCCATGATGATAGAGCTTACCTCCTAACAGGGTATAACGGGCTATCTAGCGAGATAAGGATTTATTTTTTGGAGCAGGAGATACTATGAGGAAATATATTGTGTTTAAGATAGGCATAGATGTGTTCATACCATGGGGAATATGTACTAACAACTTCACAAGACAAGTAGGATTCCAACATGTGATATACAGTTGGTGTAGACTCCCAACAAAGAGTGGCATATCATTGCTCTCTCTGTGGAATTCATTGCATAGAATTCATGGGTTCCATTGCATTTTGGATCTATTATGTTCCCTTGGAGTTTGTTTAAATGTAATACACAAAAACATTCTTTCAAATTTTCCACCAGTTCTTTGTAGGGGACGAGATTTTCATCCTCAACCTTGTATTCATCATTGACTAGTTTGATGCTTAGTTGGGAGTCACCAACAACCTTGACATGGTGGATATCCCATTTGATTTCTAGCTTCATCACAGTTATGAGCACTTCATATTATGCAATATTATGTGTACAAGGAAAACCAAGATGGAAGGCTTGTGGTATTGAGTCTCCTAAAGGAGTAATTAACACTACACCCGCTCCCGAACCATGAAAAGTGAAAATCCATCAAAGTGTACTTGCCACATGACACATTCCTCTATATAAATGAATGCCACATATAGAATATCCAAACTTACAGGTGTTCTATTCCCGGCAAAGGTGTTTCGCTAACCGATCGACGAGTACTTGTCCTTTAACCAACTTTTGGTGTACATATTTAATGTCAAATTTTATCAAGTATAATGATTCAATTACTCATTCTACTGTAAGGGTGGGTTTTGATAATAAGTACTTGAGTGGTTCAACCTTGGATATATAATATTTTTTTAGTATTCATTAAGTAATGGTAAATTTTTTGGAAAGTAAAAACGACAACTAGACAAGATTTTTCAATCTTAGGATAGTTGAGCTCATAAGAAATTAAGGTACAATTGAGATAGTACGAATTTCTCTTTGTGGCCTAGGTCATATTGTACGAGCAACGTACCAATAGAACATTGAGTAGTATAAATATACGAGTAAAAGTGGCTCGTCGGGAGTTGGAGGCATGAGGAAAGGTGGATTAGCTAAGTATTGTTTAAGAAAAGTGAAGGTCTCATGCGTTTCTCTAGTCCTCAAATAAAGGCAATTTTTTTCTTAAGCATATGGGTGAATGAATGGAATTTTTCATCTAGCTATGAAATGAAATAGCGGATGGATTTTATTTTTCCTTGAAAGTGCATATATGTTAGATGTTCTTGGAAGGAGGCATTTCACTAATGGCAAGAACTTTAGTTAGGTCTACCTCAATCCCTCTTCGTGATACAATGAAGCCAAGTAACTTTCCTGACAATACACCAAACACACACTTCTTTGGATTTAATCTAACTTTATATTCCCAGTGTGCTTGAAGATATGCGTAAAAATCTCGGGTGATCTACTCTCGTCTGGGATTTCCTAGGGTATCGTCACATAGTATTCCATGATACCATGAATCATATCATGAAATATCACTATCATGTTTCCCTTTGATAGGTTGAACATGCATTTTTTAGGCCAAAGGGCATTACCTGATAATAGAAAGTCCCCCAAGGGGTTGTGAAGGTTGTCTTGTGCTAATCTTCATTTGCTATTTTGATCTAATTGTAACCTGAAAATCCATCCATAAGAGATAACATTTCATATCCCATAGTTGAGTCAACAATCATATCAATATTGGGCAATGAGAAATCATCTTTTGGACACGCCTTATTGATGTCTCTAAAATCAGATAAATTCTAATCTTGACAGGTTTCTTTTGTATGGGGACTATATTCGATATCCATTCTAAGTAATCAATAGGTCTAATGAAGCCTGCTTGCTAGTAATCTTTCTAGCTCTTCTTTAACTAGAAGAGCCACCCGTGGATGCATTTTTTTAAGTTTCTATTTGATGGGCTTGGCGTCTGCGTGCACAACTAGGTTATGCACTACCAAAGTTGTATTCAAGCTTGACATATCTTTATATGATGATGTGAATATATCTATAAATTCCCACATAATCATGGTGAATGTATTCTTTGTGGTACAAAGAGAAAAGCTCCCAACTTGACTATCTCTCGGGTCTTATTATGTTCCAATATTCGATCGATGGTTTCCTCTCCTAGAATTTTTGACAAATATTCCATACGCATAGACTCGGTAGGAAGATTGAGATCTTCTTCTCGAGGGAGTTTCTATGTGATTTTCACCCTTGGT
This sequence comes from Taxus wallichiana var. yunnanensis, assembly GCA_018340775.1. Taxonomy (NCBI): domain Eukaryota; kingdom Viridiplantae; phylum Streptophyta; class Pinopsida; order Cupressales; family Taxaceae; genus Taxus; species Taxus wallichiana. Next base: position 1,022,061,334 of record CM031242.1, read on the forward strand.
GTGGTAACATTTCTTGTCCATTGATTTTGTTACTTGTTTTTTAGCCAATGACTCAAAGAGATTTTTAGTGTGACTTGGAATTTTGCTTTTGCCGAGGATTTACATTAGAAATTTTTCCCTTGCTTTTTCTTAAGCTTCTCTAACCATGAAGCTCAACATATTTTCTGAAATATGGTTAGGTATCTAAGTTAATGTAGGAACTATTCTTATGGTCTCCAATTGGAATTGTATCTCAAATTCCCATGAATTCAATAATGGCCTCATAATTTTCAAAGAGTTCCAGTGGTACGTGACGTTGGATGTCCCATTCAACAAGGGAAGGGTGGAAAAGGTCAATTTTAGGTTTAGTGGGGGTTAAGGTAAGGAAAATGGTATCCATGAATAGGTTTATGGAGGCAAGATCCTCATATTGGCTACAGTGCGAATTTGTGTCACTGTCTAAATAATCATAGTTATCTTAACGTTCAGAACAAGTAGCATCTTTATCATTAGGGTATGATCCATAGGGTTGAAGGTTGATACCATATCTTTCTATTTCTAAATGTGCGAGAGAAACTAGCTCCCTTTGTCCTTGCTCATTCTTTCCACACCCTAGCCCCTTGTAGCCCATAGAATACATCATATGGCTAGACATATCATACTCAGGGATTTCGTAGTAGCAAGGTTGAGTGCCCTCTAGGACCCAAGTCATATGTGGGTCCAATAATTTCTCTTCAGCAATTAATTCCCTAGGTAAGAATGTCCCAATATTTTTTTCATCTCCGTGCCATCTGAAATGATAATTGGGTCGGCCTCTTATTTTAGGTGACAAAGATAGGTCTAAAACTAAGAGAGCTTGTTGCACATTATATTCTCCATAACCATACTCTAAAAATTTCATCTCCCATGAATCGAAAAGAGAAGTAGATGTAGAAGCTGTTATCACTGAATCACAACACCCTTATGTTTACACAAGTGCATATACTTGAGCTCATGGTGTGATTGGATAACATTGGTACTATCTCCAAGTTGTGGGACTTGCTACTTGAGATAGACCTCCAAAGAAATCTGATTCTTTCTCCTAAACTACTTGCCACAATCTACTCTAATGCAGGAAAAACTAACTGCTTAATCTAACTTTTCCAAGGGACCAATGAGAGAGATTACATAAAATGAAAGCCTACACTATAGTGGTGATACACCAGAAAAGGAGGGTGTGAGAGTATTCTTCCAATGTGTGAAAACTAGAAGTAAAGTGCATATTAGGAGGGGTGATAACAGTTCTCCACAATCTAAAAATGCATTCACAATAATATTTCATACATGTATAATAATAATGAATCCTTACAAGAGCATAAATATAGACACAATACACTTATAATCAAGGTTGAAGGGGTAAGAGGAATGCAAGAATACATGTAGGGGAAGATGCCTCCACAAACTTGTATTTTATTTCTTCATGATATGCACGATTCAATCTGTTACAAGATAAGGGCCTAGATCACTATGTAAGGATTACACTACAAGGGCCTATAGCACATTGGATTCACAAAGAAATGTTGATAGAGATTTTCTACAACAAAAATACCTCCTCTTACAATGATCCCAACACTCCAATTTATAGAAAAATAAGAAGAGAGAGAGAGAGAGGAAAATGGAAATCCCAAAATCTGTCCTTTAACCACTTGTAAGAGGTATTAAATGGAGTGAAATGATGGTATATTTCTTGAAAAAGGATCCACATGTTGTCCCACGTGCTGCAGAAGAGAAAGAATGATGACTATGCCTCTTAATTTGTGCTCCCAACTACCAATTAAATCGCTATTCGAACCTGCCACGTTTTCTACAAGATCTCTTCTAATACTTCATCAAATACCAAATTTATTGAATGATTTGCAATGTTCTCAGAGACATTATTCCAACGGTACCAATTTCATGTTATTTCGTTGAGAAATGAAAAAGTTATGACCTTCTCAGGTGCAGGCAATATTTTGGGTCTGCTGCATTTTTCATCATTTGATGGGACTGCGCATTTAATTTACCAGAGCTAGATATGTTTCTTTTATTTTAATATATCTTCCCTCATCAAAGCTCTGAGTCAAAATTTATGGTGGTTTGAAGTTTGGGAGGTCAAAATTTGACTTTTCTCTTCATTGTGGCTATTTCAGAAGAATTGGGCCCGCATGTCCCGATGTCCCGATCAATTTCATCCACATCACCCAACTTGGGCTTCCCTATCCTCGCGTCCCTCCATTGATCGGGACATGAAGTTTGTTGACCTCTGCATTTGCTGCAATGTACTTTTGCCTTGTGGAAAATTTGGGTTTGCATGTCCCATGCGTACCTATGTCCCAACTGTCCCACGGACCACCTGGGACAAAAACTTCTGCATCGATGATTTTCACTGCCTTCGGCAATTTCATCTTTCCATGTACATGCGTCCCAACTATCCCACGGACTACATAGGAAAAAAACTTCCGTATCACCTGATTTTCATTGCCTTCGGCTTCAAACTTGGTACGACGAACCTTGGTACGACCCGTAGCCTCCAAACCCGCAATGCATTAAAACAAGCCTGCGACTTCATTTTTTGCATTTTTTCAATTTTTTCTAACTCGTTGGGATTTTTCCTTGGATGGGGAGTTAGAGAGAAGCCAAAGGGACCCCAAAAACATGATTTTTGGCCTTAAATCAATTCTACTTGCTTGGGACTGAGGAATTTGATGCATGTTATCAAAATTACCTTGAGGGGTGAATTTTGGATAACGTAAGCTTCACAGCACAAGAATTAAGGATTCTAAATCTACCCATGATTTCATAGATTCTGATTGAAGGGGAACTACTACATGAGAAGAAGGACACATATAGGTACCCTTACGATCCAAGCTATTAAGAGCTTTGTAGTGAGCGAAGGGTTCTAGATCTCCTTGTATTGTAATAGTGTGTCCTTCGTGTTTCAACTTGATGCACTGATGGAATGTTGATTATATGGTCTCGTATGGCTTGAATCCATGGTTGGTAAAGAAGAATATTATATGGAAGGTCCAAGTCTAAGACATAAAACTTTGTATTAAGATAAATTGGTCCTACCTCCATCGACAATGTGATTTTTGCAGTGACTCCCACTCGATGTTGTTGTAAGAGGTTATCATAATAATATGGGACTCTAGATCTTCTTCTGTATGTCCCAGTTTTTTAATTACTTTCAAATTACATATATTCAACCCTGACTTGTTGTCCACAAGCACCCATTTTTTCTTCTTGTGGGTAACAAATACCTATATATACAAGGGGAGATTATGTGTGTGATTTTCACAAGGGATCTCCTTATGATTAAATCGATGTATTCAATTGGTGCAATGTTTTCCACCATGTCTTATAGATGTGAATGGTCTATTTCCATTGGCACTCATGACCCCTGGAGATATATGTACAAGATGTCTTTATGTACATTTGATATCTTAAGAAGATCCAAGATTGAAATCTTGGTTAATGTTTTCTCAAGTTGTTCTAAGAGGTTTTACCAACCATCTTGTGGGGTTGACAGAGAGGGTTTGGGGATCATGAGATGGGTGTGCATTGTTACCACAACACAATCCTTTCCCTTCATCCTAATGGTATTCAGATAGTCATTAGAAGTTTGGATACATCCAATGATCAAATCGAAATGATTATTGTCACTCTTAGTATAGAGATAGTTTGCATCCTTGTAACTTTTGGATGAATCTCCTTGATCCAACCTTTTCTCATCTGAATTTCCATGTTTAGGGAATGGTTCTTTGAATATCCCCATATTTTCATTTGGTGTTTGAATTTTCTCTAGGGTATCGAATTATATCTCTCCATCATCAATGAGATCTTTGATGAAGTCACGAAGTCTTAGGCAATTGTCATGCTTATGTCCCTTGACATGATGTAAATCACAATAGTCATGATATTTGTACCATGCTTTGGTTTAGGATAATTTTCATAAAAGGTTACATCATGAGATAAGTTAGCATGTGATACACATCTAATTTCTCCAATATTACGAGATAAAGGCTTATTGAGAGGAGTGAACATTCGATGTTTAGGTGGTGGTTGAATAGGTCCTTTGGTCAGTTTAAAAGGTTGACCAACTTGGACCATTTGTACTCATTTGGAATCTATGATTCCGTCTCCCACCATATTCTTTTTTTTGTTAAATATTTTTGGATTTTCCATTCATTTGGCATTTTGATTATCTTTAGAATGTGATTTGATGGTTCCTTTGGCAATGAGGGATTTTTTTATTTATATTCCCTTTTCAATGACCTCTTCAAAGGTATGAACACAATGCATCTGCAAATGAAAAGTGATGTCTGGGTTTAGATTAGGCATGAATATGCTCACAATTTATTTTTCAAGAAATGCGTAAGGGAAGCGGCTAGCTATCCCTTGCCATCTTTGCAAGAAGCTAGCAAATGTTTCATTGGGGTGTTGTTTAGTACCACACAAGTTTGTCATGGTTATGTTACTTTCTATGTTGTATAAGAAATGTTGAACAAACCTTTCTACCAATTCAGGCCATGTGAAGATAGACCCACGAGGTAAGCGAGTGAACCATTCTAAGGCTTGGCCCCCTAGACTCTTAGGAAAGAGTCGTATGAGGTAATTTTTGCTATATGCCACTTCTTGGCATGCCATGTAAAAATATTTCACATGATCTCGGATTCTCCTTTCCATTTTTGTTTTTAAAATTTTGGCATGTCAAATTTTTAGGGAAGGGTTGAAGCTTCATAGCTTTATCAAATGGATGGGGATATAGTTCTTCATATTGGTATTTTCCGATATTCCCAAAATTACTTTCTTGAAGGCTTGTAAACGTTACTCTCATGGACTACATTTCTTATGCAAGTAATTTCTCTTTAGTAGGAGAAGTAGGGATACATATGTGCCTGTATTCCATATTGTCTCCTTCTTGATTTTCCATGTAAATTTTACTAACTTGAACCTTAGGTTTTGTCTTATGCACATTTTTGTTTGTTTCCTTCCGTACATAAGATGCTAACAAAGATAATTGTTGACAAAGGTTTTACATTTTCTATTAAATAGTGACTTCTCCTTTAAGAGGTTCTTCTTCTTCTTTGTGGCATGGAGGTTTTTCTACATTATCGTGTTCTATTCTAACTTTACATTGCATCTTGATGAAGGGAATTTTATAACCCACCACATTATCATTTCCCACGTTGGACGTGCAAGCATGCCTATGTGTTAGGATATCTTCCATGTTAGTGAAAGGTTGTTCTTCCTCATTATCTTTATTTGTTGGTAGGATTATCTCATGTTCTATATGAATTATAGCTCCTAATTCCACCACTCATGCTAGCACCCGATCTTTATTTCTATAAAGGAATTCATCTAACAAGGTGGGGTCAAATTCAAATTCCATGTGTGGTGATTCTAACTCATCACCGCTATGATATATCATTTCCTCTACTTATTTCTCTGTGGAGAATAAAGGCCCAAGATCATGGCCAATAAAGGGATTTGACCCTTGTTTGTTTGAAGTTTCCCAAGTTTGTGTTTGTCTTATTTCCAATGCCTAATTTTTGACTCCTAATCTTGTTTTAGGGGCCATGATGTATGAGAGTTTCACTAAGGTGTTTTGAATGTGTTCAAAATATATTGATCAAGCCTAAGTGAAACACAAAAAGAATGTCAAGAGTTCAAGAATTATAATGAATGTCAAAGTATCAATGTGACAAAGTGATTTCTCTAAATGAATAAGTCAATAGTGACAAACAAGATACAATCACACAATGTTTAGTTCTAGACCAATCAATCAAATGATGTACTTCCTAAGTCTGTTTCCAAAAGGTAGTTGGTGTTTTAAGATGATTAACAAAATGTCACTACTTATGTCGAGTTCAAATAAATGAACAAGGCTTAAGTAATAACAAGGAGTTAACACGATCTCTAAATAAAGTATACTAAAAGTAAGCCCAAATCCAATCAAGACCTATATTCCAAAAAGTTTCATTCTGATTGTGAGTGACGTAACAATTTCACCAAGATCTATTAACTTGTTGGTACCCAATTTTTTTCTCCTTTTCAGTCTGAGCAGCATCAGAGATATGGCATGAAGCTTGAAGTCAAGATAGATCATGATGTGTGTCATTTTGTAGTTGGGGAGGTGATCTAACTAGCACTCAGATTTGTGGAGAGATGGATAACACTTTGAAAGGATTTGATCTGACCCTCACTATTTTAGGTTGTGCCTTTTCAACCAAGGTAAGAGAACCTATATTGTAACCCCCAAATGGTGAAGGAGATGAAGATATCCCTCAATTTATGCAAATAGTATGAAAAGGCCTTGGGAAAATATGATCAACACTCCAAATCTGACTTTCACAAGTTGTCACTCCCAGATCATGGAGATATTTTCAATACAAAGCAAGGGTTATTGAGGACATTGTATAATCCTGATTTTCTTTGTGCATTTTTACAAATGCATTGTATTCTTTTGTTGACATACAATGTAGATGTAGGGGTAGTATGGGTAGGATGGTTTGTTTATAATGATTTTTGGTGGGGTATTGATGAGACAAACTGGGATATATCAGATCTTTGACAACTTCTACAATACTTGAAACAACTATCGATAAAATGCTTCAAATAATCGGGGCATTCTTTCAGCCGAAGAGAGCATAAATGGAAGCCCGGGTTGCACTCTTCACACAACATTTGAGAATTCACCACAAAATCTTGAAGTAAAGAACTCAATTAAACACAAAAATCCTTGATCAAACCATGCTTAAGGTGCCCCCAAAGGCTTACAAGAAATCTTTGCAATCAAGGAAGGTAAAGTGATTTTAAATTTGTTTATCTCCTTATCAGATGAAGGCTCTTCTAAACATGAGATTGCAAATGCCACTAAACTATCAACCAGAAATAGAGATCCTTTGTGACTTCTAAAGACTTTCAATGCAAGATTGCAACAAGAACAATGAAAACTATTTGTAGGCATTTAAAAATATAATGAGACACCATATTTCCAAGAAAAACATAGATTAACTCAAAATCTTGTTAGATTCATTAGTAGGGGAGAGTTTCATGAATAATCTTGGAGTTGTGTGATGGTTATACACTTCTAACCAACTCACATAGATGAAGATCTGACATAGAAGAAATTATTCTAGTTCTTTGGTGGGTTTCTCAGAAGATGAGCTTTCTCTCAGAATTTTCTCGTGATTTTCAATTTTTCCTGACCCTTTTACAATTTCTCCAAAATGCATTATATATCTCATGCCACATTGGAGCCTTCTTTCCCAAGAAAAGAATATGCCACAGGATCGAGTTCGTTACAAAACAATCCTCATGATTTAATGAAAATGACATCAAACAAAAAACATTCGTAGGTTGTCAGGTGTGCCTAAAAGATTAAATCATTACAAATATCTGGATCATTATCCATCCTGGAGGCATGTTTTTCATCATTGAGGCATGTAAACACCTTTTACTCATCATTTTCACCTTTTTACCTTTTCAAATTACCTCTACAACTTTTGATTTTGTCATTTCACGTTTTTTCTCGGGCTGGGAAAAAAATTACTTCAAAAACATCTCAAATAAAAGAATTAAGCCATGAAAGTGATGCCAATGATCCTAGAAGGCCAAGATGACACAAAATCACTTTAAATTTTACGAATTTTTATGCAAAATTCATGATTCCAAGCTTCTTGGAGCTCCCATGGCAGTTAAAACAAATGGATGCACATCAACCATCGATCTTATCCATCTTTTAATCCTATCCCTCCACGTGGAAGATGCGGACTTAGAAATAAGCTTGAGTGACCTTTTTAAATTGTTGGATAAGGCCTGGACACATGGAAAAAAATGCTTGGAAATCAATTTGGGCTTACTTTTTGTCCTTTTGACATTTTTGAAAAAATAGAAAATTTTGAATTTTTTCTCCACCCTTCCGCCTTTGAATTTTTGAGCTGACATGTGGCATATGGTGGGTACCATTGGGATCGCGCTTGAATTCTCGCACATTTTGACCTTTTTTGGAAAATTGGAAAATTTTCACTTTTTTGCCCCGTGTACCCTCCCCCCTTCGATTTCTCCCTCGCCACGTGTCGCTTGATGATTCACTAATGGGCCAGTGCTTAAATTTTTTCCTTAACTCCTTTTGTGAAAAAGTTGAAAAAATCCCAATTTCCCTCGTGACCCGCACTTCCCTCTGGCTCTATTGGACACGTGTCCACCTGTGATTGGCGCGAACCATTTTTCATTTTTACCTTTTAGACAACAAAGGCAAAAAGTCATAAAAGTTTCCTTCGGCCCCTCTTCTACCTTTTTCCCTTTTGGACACGTGTCCTTTCCTAATTCATTGTGGAGATTTGGCCCAAATTTTCATTTTCACTACCATTTTTGCTAATGGAAAAATTTCAATTTTCCATCCGCCGGGCCACCTACTTGCTTTTCCTACTATGCTTTGCCACATGTCCTCCTCTAATTGGAGCAGATCTGAAACACATTTTAAAGCTTTATAGTATTAGAGACAAAAAAATATAATTCCTCGCTTGGCCTGCTCCTCCCTTCTTGTTTTATTAGGACACGTGTCCACTCTGGATTGGTGTGGGGCTTTGGACCATTTTTGACTTTAAAATTTTTACAAACTCTGAAGTCTAAAAACCTTAAGGGAATATGACCACTGTCATCCCGCCTACCAATCTGTTAGCATTGGATTTACACGTATGCAAATGACATGCAACAGTGTGGGAAGAAAGTCCCTCCTCTCAGATGAAGGTGAGGCTGCCTTTATTGAAAACCAAAACTGTATTTACATTTGTACATTCAAAATTGTATGTGGGGGTTTTGGAACATCAATGGAAAGGAAAGTGAATGAGGGAAATGGAATAGAAAGAAGGAAAGGAGTGGAATGGAATGAATTGAAAGAACATGCAAGAGTTAGGTAAAAACAAAGCCTAATATTGCATGAAGAGGAAAGATGAATAACCAACACAAATAAAACGGAGTTTGAGTTAGCCAAACAAGAACATGCAAAAGGGAACACACATGAGCAAGTAGATAGTCAGAGCTTGATCACTGTGAACTAGAACAACTGATTAATAATGTTGACAATAAGATCAAAGATAATATCTGCATGCAAGATTCAAACACCTAACATCTAATGAACATAAGAACATCAAATGTTAGAAGAGACAATGAATGAGACACAAAGTTCGTATTTCATTAACTCCAAAATGTCTTTCACAAAAGAACACAAAGTTTCTTCTTGAAACAAAGCTTGCACAAAAGTATTTTCTTCTCCTCTCTCAAAGTCACCCTTACAAATGAGCCCCTCACTTCCTTTTATAACCCAAAAGTTGGTTACAAAGTAGTTAGGGTTTTAAATGCACATTAAATAGGGCACTTAAGTGACTTTACTTTTTTTCAACCAACTTTTAAAAAGTAACTAAAAATAGAAACCACTTAAGTTAAAAATTCATTTAAGAAAAAATACATAAATAAAAGAAATGGGTACATGTGGACCCCACTTAAATGACTTGTATGCACACGTAGACATCCTAGTCAGCAATGTGCCAGCCAGATCAAGACACCTAGGATCAGTGCCTTATCCATTGGGCCAAGAGTCCACCTATCCCGATCATACTAGAATGAACTCATTGACTGTGCTCTGTAATCCTCCAAATGATAAGAGTGTTGAGCTTGAAACTTGAGCAATTCATCCACATGCTCCGAGTACCTTTCCATGGTGAATTATTCATTTGTCATGAGGCCGTAGTCGTTACGCCACCTTGGTTTATCAGAATCCAACTTCTGGTATTTCTCAATAATAAGCACAATTGTACCTTCCAAACGATGAGAAAATGCCATTACCAATAAAGACCTAATGCTGCCATGATGATGACTCATTGAAGATGCTCATACAATTGCAAAGCAAATTGTGCTTCATGAATATTCTGATATGAAATAGATCCACCTCTATGAGATTCTCTTCCATGAGTTACATCGTAAAACAAATAAGGTCTCAATAGAGAATCTTTGTAATAAATGTCATCAGGTCTTCTGGTAACATTCTCACTGTCACTTAATTGATTTTCATAAAAATATCTTGAAGGAAAATCCCGAATTTGAGTGCATTCGATTATGAGGAGATAACAACATAGTTGGACGACCTGCTTGTTGGAAGTGATCAAAAAGGCTTCTACTATACTGCAACATGCCTACTACCTAGCTAATTACTGTTGCAGGCAGTTACTGTGGATCCTTGACAAGAACACACCTTGCAGCACCCAATGAAAGTGGAGGTAACACACCTACTTCACTAGCTTGTAGCTTCATCTATAACCACCATATCAAACCCATGGGCTAAGCACTGGAATAACTTCCGGCCACTACTAGAAATATTAGTGAACACAATCTTAGCCTCATTTGCAAAACATGCCTCAAGATTTGATCGAGCTTCTTCCATGGAAGTGACTTTCCAAAATGAAAAGGTGAGACAACACAACTAAAACTTTATCTCACTCTTCTACTACAGCGGTAAGATTTTGTAACAACTGATCACGACTGTGGTCGCGTGCAACCAGAACATTAGGATCAACACCAACGGTTCCTTGGGATCACCCTGCGGTAGCTGTCGCACTTAGCTCTCTCTGGAGGCCTCTGATTTTCTTGAGATAAGTTTACTTCTCTACCCTGTAGCTGCTTGCATATAGCCAATTACTTCCTCACGACACTTTCCTAGGAGAATTTTAGTTCTACGCTCCACTGATACTGCTTATGCAACATGATTTTGAGAATCCACACCCACCCTCACAACATCAGGGTGATAGACCTTCATTTCACCATCAATGAATCCACGATCTAAAACATGTTGTAGCATTCATCATGCTGCAGATTTGATGGAGTGCAAAACAAGCATTCGTGGTTTAGGGAAAATTTTAGGAAACATATGGAACAATGTATGATCCATACTTTGAAGAACATCATCAATTGATCATGTGCCAATCATCACAATACTATTTACATTATTGTAGGATTTCTGTAGCTTTCGTGAGCAAGTTTCTTAAGCGAAAGCACCATAATAGTGTTGATATTGAACATGATGAATAACATTCAACATTCCCCAAACTGTATGTGTCTATCCCGTCCCTGTGGACCTTGCACCAAAGTGAAGGGCCGGGGTTCCTGCCATTTAGCAGACTCCAACTCCATTTGTACCAGCTGGCTTTGTATGCATAGCAATCCACCGAATTGCAGCTAGCTATGGACCATTGAAACTCCTATGAAGATGGTCGATAAAATTTGGTGTGAAACATTCAGGCATTGCTGGAGGCTGCTCCTCATTATTTGGAAAGTGCTCTGGCTTGGGATTTAAAATTTCTTTCTGCATTCTCCTCCTTTGCATGCATGGAAAATTGTTCTTGCTTTGTTGTCTTGTCTATCCACATTCGTGGATTTTGGTCTTTTCTCTGTGTTTAATCTTTTCCCTGGCGCGTGGAGTAACCAATCAGACTCTTAAAATAAAATGAATGCCTTTCTTTTCCCAGGCCTCCTCCAATGCGTGGGAATAAAGAATTTATTTGTGTTCTTTGTTGTTTTCAAACACTGTTCCTCCTCTGGCTAGTATTTGTTTAGATTTTGATAAAACCTCCTTTGTGCATTGTCCTCCTTCCATAGCTGTGTGGAGAATGAATCTTTGGTCTTTTGTTTGAAAACTTTGTTCTTATTTGCCAGGCATCATCCTTCTCCCAATGCGCAGCTAAAAACAAAGCTCCCTTTTCATTAAAAACTAACCTTATTTACTAGGTGCCTCCTTAAAAAAAAAGAAACGTTTGGACTATATTTCTTTTCTATCCTTTGAATTACGTGACCTGGCAAGGTGAATGCGTGGGCTCTTTCTCTTTACCTACATGGGCTCTTTCTCTTTACCCGTGTGGGCTCCTCTTCAACCTGCAACACGTGGACTACTCTTTTCTTTCTTATTTTCTTTTCTTTAGAACTGTTCTTTCTCTTTGCACGGCCTTTGTTTAGATTTTGATAAAACCTCCTTTGCATGCACAACTGATATTTCTTCCTTCACAATGGTGTGAGTTTCTCTTGCATGATGCTAACAAAATATTATGTCTTCTTGAATAAATAAGAAGCAATTGAAAGCTTCACACGAATTTTCCAACGGGTTTGATGGAGGAAGTTACGGGATTAATTCCACTTCCTCGCTTCTCGGGTAGTGGTTTAAGTGCCAGGGGAAATGGGGAAAGCAACGGGAAATTTCCAATGAGAATGGAAAAATGGGTTGGCAATCCCCGTCCAATTTCCCCATGTGGGAAATTGGGGAATTTTATGCCCGTTTGCCAATCCATGATTAGGCAATTGCAGAGGAAAACCCCACTTGGAAAAATTTAAGGAAATTTCCAAGAAAGTGGAAATCCGGGTTTGGGAAGCCAACCCAGCAATTGGAAACAAAAGCTTACTTCCCCGGCACTAAAACTTGTCGAATGAACTTTAATTTATATTTATTTAATTAAATACTCCTTAAGTGATTTTTTTAAAAAACAATTTTAATCAAACAAGGAGAAATTAATTAATTATTTTAATGAATTTTAATGCGTTTTAAAGCTCCGGAAGAGTTCTTGCCCGAAAATCACGAAACGAAGACCGAAACGATCACAAAAATAAGACGATTGCAAAGAGTCCAATTAACCACGCAAAGTAACACTTTTCAAAATTTTCTAATTTTTCATTTTTTTAATTATTTTTTTAAAAAATTGATTAGTCAAAATTAGTGATAACACAATCGAACATGCCACGTAGGCAAATTTAGAAAAAATGGGTCCCTAGGCCCGAAAATGCCACATTTGTCAAAAAAGGTGAAAAATGAAAAGTGAGAACACTTCCCCACCTTTCCTCAACCAATGAAATCCTGCCACATTGCCAATACCTTCGAGGATGAATTTTACAGGGAAAATGACGCCCGTCGACCATCAAAATGTAAAAAATTCCAGGATGCCCTAGAATTCAAATTTTTCACCAAGGATGGCAGATTTTTCAACTCTCGAATCAACTTAAGCATGATTTCTGAACATTTTCAACCTTGGGATTGGAATTTCAATTGTACACAAGTATGACTTGATCAATTTTGATTTTCCATGATTTGGCAAAGGAAAAAATGACATAGCCCGCAAAATTAGAAAAACTAGGGCACAAAAAAGGGAAAACTTGGATTATTCTTCCAAATTCGGGAAAAACAACAAGCATGTGAGCATTTTTAAAGCATTTCAATTGCGGGGAAGAATTTCAAACCACCAATTCAAAGGGTAAAATATTTTTGAGCAGATCTGATTTGAAAAATTAGGGCAACATGGTGCAAGCTAAAAAATGGCACCAACATCGGCTTTTGCTTTGGGATGGGCACTCCCAGTGAGTGCCACAAGGAAAAATCGTAGACCAAGTGCCAAAATAATCCATTAGGAAAATGAGTCATGAGCCAAAATCACCAAAAACTAGCTAAGAACTCGACAAAAATGGCTGCCAAGAACAAGGGCAAACCACACACAAACAAAACAGCAAAAACAAAGCAAAAAACAAAGACTACACAACTGTACAATTGGTGCATACCTCAGATTTGGGGATTAATACAAGAAATGCTTCAAATGCCTGCCATTAACAGGAAATTCCAACAATTCCCCATCTAAATCTTTGAGAAAAAAGGTATGCTCACCAATTATAATATTAATGTAGTAAGGGACCATCCATAATGCATCAAATTTTTCATGCTTTCCCTTGTCTTCATGCCTACTATCCCACAACAAAACCATATCTCCAACATTGAATGCTCTAGGAGTGACCTTCTTGTCAAACAATCTCTTCAATTTTTCCCTAAATCTGACATGCCTTTCATGAGATGCTCTTCTCTCCTCATCAAGATCAATAATCTGATTGATCCTTGATTCATATGGGCCAAGTTCTTGATCTTCCAACTGTTGGGAAAACTGAAATGAAGATAATTACAGGTGCAAGGGAAGAAAATCCTGAGTTCCATACACCAATTCAAATGGGCTTTTACCAGTAGCTCTTTTAGGAGTTATCCTATCAACCCAAAATGCAAATTTCAATTGTTCACCCCATTTCTTCTTATTTTGCTCCAAGGTTCTTCTAATGATCTTCAACAAATTATTATTTCTGGACTCAGCTTGTCCATTCCCTTGGGGGTTATAGTTTGAAGAATAATTCAGATTGATTCCATATTCATTACACATTGCCATTAAAGGTTTGGCTCTAAAGCACATGGCATTATCAGCTACAATCTTGAATGGGACTCTAAATCTGCATATCATTTGATTCAAAAAGAAGTCCATAACTATTTGGTGTGTTGCTTTCTTTGTGGGGATTTCCTCTACCCACTTTGTAAAATAATTAGTGGCTACAAGAATCCAATTATGGCCAACACTAGAAGGACCTGAAATCTCACCAATGAAGTCCATCCCCATTGCTTGAAAGGAGCTTCAATTGATACGGCTGCAAAGGAAGGGAGCACAAGCTTTAAGTCTTCCGAGAAATGTTGGCAACTATCAGATTTTCTAACTAGTTGGGTTACATCTTTAAATAGAGTAGGCCACCAATAACCAACTCTTACAATATTATGTGTCACACTCTTGTAACAAAGTGTCCTCCACAAACTCCCACATGGAAATCAGCAACTACCTTGGGAGCTTCATTTTCAGTTATGCATTTAAAGAGGACGCCTTCGAGGTTCTTCCAAGCCAACCCAAGTCCGTGATGATATATTTTTTAGAAGCCAGCTTGAGGGCTCTTTTTTTATTTTTATTCAATTAACTAGGGCAGCATAGGTGTCTAAGGTAGAAGATCACATCTTTGTACCACTCAGAACTTACCAACTTTGCAAGCACATCTACCCTTTCTTCCTCTAGCTGATTCACTTCCACATTCTGCAAGTTGCTCTCAACCATGAGCTTAGCAAGACCCAAACCTCTTACCAACTTTGTGGTTTGGATGTCCATATCATACTCCTATAGTTTTTTCACCCATCTACATATTTTTCTTGAAATATCCATCTCTGATAAGATGTATTTCACCATGGTGTGGGGAACATAAGCAACAACTTTTGAACTCAATATATAAGGCCTGAAAACTTTTGTTGCTTTCACCAAGGAAAATGCTTGTTTCTCCATGATTGTATACTTCAGCTCAGCTGCTTGTAAAGCCTTACTAAAGAAGGCAATAGGCCTCTCAGCCTCATCTTCATCCTTTTCAAGAAAAACAAATGCAATAGTATTTTCAGAAGCAAAGGAAGAGATTTGGAAAGTCCTCTTATAGTTTGGGGCTGCTAAAACAGGTGCATTTTTAAGTGCATCCTTAATTCCTTCAAAAGCTTGAATGGCAGCCTCCTCCCATTTGATAACTTGGTCCTTCTTTAGCATGCATGTAATTAGAAGATTCAACTCAGCAAAGTTGGAAACAAATCTTCTAATAAAATTAATTTGACCAAAGAAAGATTGGATGCCTTTCTTGGTTCTTAGGATAGGTACTTTGTTGATTGCTTCCACTCTCTCAGGGTCTATCATAACACCATCTTTTGACACAATGTGACCAAGAATCTTGGCCTTTTTCACACCAAAATGACACTTCTTTGGATTAAGAGAAATGCCATACTCCCTACATCTGATTAGCATATTCTCCAGGTGCTGCAAATGATCACCTCTTTACCTTGAAAACACAGTCACATCATCTTGGTAAACTATAATGAACTCATTGATGTAACCAGCAAAAGCAACATTCATTGCTCTTTGAAAAGTGGCACCAGCATTCATCAAACCAAAGGGAATCCTAACAAAAACATATGTTCCCCAAGGAGTAGTGAATTCTATCTTAAGTCTTTTTGATTCTTTTACAACCACTTGATTGTATCCGAAGAAACCATCCAATGTAGAAAACAACTCGAGACCACATCACAAGCTGCATAATATTTTCCATATTTGGCAAGGGATAGTTGTCCTTCATGGATGCTTTGTTTAGATTTCTAAAATCCACACAAATTTTGATGTCTCCATTCTTCTTTTCTTTGCACAAGGTTTACAACCCAAGATGAATATCTAGTGGGCTGAATAATACCTCCATCTTTCAACTTATTTAACTCCTCTTGCATTTTCATGGAGAGAAGTGGATTAATTGGCCTTTTCCTCTATTTTAATTTCTTAGTCCTGGCCTTAAGAGGGATCTCATGTTGAAACAAGTCTTCTCTATATGCTTTTAGCTCGAGAATAGGACTAAGCAAGGCGGTCTTGATATTTGTTTTCAAGAGTTGGGCATAGGACTACTTTTCCTCCTTACTTAAATTGTTGCCAAACTAAATCTTCCTTGGTTTACCATTAGTGCCCATGTTATGATCTTCCACATCCCTTGAGGCAGACATTTATCTATTTATGATGGAGCCAACATTGTTAAAATTTTACTCAAGTGCAACAAGACCTCTAGGAATGGTGTTTTTTTCAATTGGATGATGTATTTATCAAACAAGGTTTCTCTTCCTTCAGTCATGCATACCATTGGATCGTAATAAATATTCTAATTTGTAAATTCACCTTGGTTTTGTAAGAACCTTAGCACTTGAGAATCATCATCAAACACTTGCCAATGCTTGATGTTGTCAGGGACAGCTAGCCTAGTCAACACTTCAACATTGTACTCGCAATAAGGTGAAATGGTGAAATTTACAAATCTAGAACCCAACACTGCCAACTTGTCAACAACATCATTCATAATTTTGTCATGATGCATAGTATTGAAAGAATCAAAAATTTCAAGTAAATCCCAAACTACATGCTTATACTACTTTATCTCTGCTGATTCTTTGTAGCATACGGTTTTCTTATTTGTTTGACAACTAACTTTGAATCACCCTTTGTAATGATGTCCTTGACACCATACTTCCATGCAATTCTCAAACCCAACGACAACACTTCATACTCAGCAATGTTATTAGTACATTCAAAATTAAGCTTCAAAGAAAAAACAAATTCTTCCATTCTAGGAGAAATCAAATTACACCAAAGCACCATTTCCAAATTTGGAGCAAGCTCCATCAAATAGCAATGTCCAAGGAGAACCTACCATATCAAGGAAATTTGATTTGTCCATCTTGTTTTCTTTTCCATCAGCAAAACCAATGAAATTCTCAACATCTACATCAGTAAACAACACTTCATAGGAAGCATTGTTGGGATCTTCAATTAGGTGCAACATTTTCTTTTCTCCATAGAGCTTGACTAGGCTGCCCTCAATGGGAATGGTGGAAAAGACATATCCATTTAGACACTCCCTCTAACACTTGTAGCCCACTTTCTTGACAAAAGCATATCCCATTTGGTAAGGCAATCAACAATTACAACATCAAGTTTCAAATTCTTACCCGGATAGGCTGCAAGTTGCACTACCAAACCCTTCACACAACCAACCACCGGCACTTCCCTTCAACCCATGGTAGTACACTTCCCATAGGCAGATGTCACTTTGATATCCAACTCATTCATGACTTCTAAAGGCATGACATTACATGATTCATTAGAATCAAACATACAATTGTGAAGTAGCCTATCTTTTATGAGAAAAGTTGTAAAGAATGGATCAACATTCAATTGGGAATCAACCAAAGATGTCCTCAAATATACCTCAAGTGTCTCTCCAAGATATTCTATTGCTAGTGGTGTTTCAAGGTCAATAATGATCTAAGGTGGAGTTTCAACAACATTTACATTTCTTCTTGGAGTAACCTTATCTTCTTTAAATCCCAAGTACTCAAATGCTCTCTTCTTATGCTCAGGACTTCTAAGCAACTCAATGATTGGAACACTCACTTTAATTTCACTCAATACTTGGGCCATGTCATAGGGGACACTCTTTGGAAAAATAGTATTGAAAAGGAGACAAGAAGATTCATCGATGGAAGTGGATTCTTGGCAGCTTGGGCATGAGGAGGACTGTAATTTTTTTGGGACATCGAACTTTTAACAAATTCTTCTCTTCTAGGAGCTTCTTTTGGAATTCTTGTGAGCAAGGGTGTTTTAGGTTTGGCTTGAGGCCCACTTCCCTTAACAACCTTGCTTCTATTGTTATAGTATTTCTCTTGAGCTACAAAACCATTCATCAACAATTGTCTATCTTCCTCTAAAGGAATACCACCATCATACTTCTTAATCATCAAAGCTCTTAAGTATTCAAAGTCATTGTTAGGAATTTCAAAATCTTTTAATACATCAACTTTAAGACCTTGAGGGGGAAGAAATATTTGTACGCGTTTGATGCAATTAAAAAAAGTTACAGCTGTCCTAACACTTATTACTTCAGTATATGTTGCTCCTCCTTGTGAGCTTGAAGAACAACCCACCATGAAAATATCATCATTAGTTCCATCCTCATTATCAGCTTCATTAACTTGTTGGTCCACTTCACATCGAGGTTGAGGAAGAAAAAATCTATCACACTAATCCATATCAGCAACTTCATCAACAACAGCAACCCTGGCAGTTAGAGGGTTAGGAACCAATCTACTTTCACGTGCTTGGGGTTGTCTATTTCCCCCTCCCATAAGTCCTTTACCTCTATCATCTTGTCTTTGATCACCCCTAGGATGATTTCCAAATCTATCATGGTTTTGTGCTATTTTCTGACCTTGTGAACTTTGTTCAATTCTTTTCTCAGCCCAAGCTAATTTGTATGATATTACTTTGATAGCCCCTGCCAAAGTTTTAACAACATCCTCTGAATCAGCACCCTTTCTAACTTAAGGTTTTTCAGGGTTTACTAACTTCACACCATCCCTCTTGAGAGGTTTACCAATGGATTTAATATTGTTTTCAATCTACAATGCCATGGTAAAAGTCTGCCTCAAATTTGCAGGGTTTTTGTCTCTCAAGTAATAGGCTGCCTTTTTATCAAATGCATCTACATATTTGATTAAACAAGATTCATCACAAGGCCTCAAACCAACATGAAGCCTTTTCAAAGTTTTTTAAACCTTTTGTTGAAGTCATGGACTGATTCATTAGGGTTCTTCTTGATATTCTCAAACTCGGACAAAGAAATCTAGGATCAGTCTTATCAACATATTGCAACCTAAATGTATTTTTCATTTCAGTCCATGAAACAATAGAATTATCAGGTAGAGCCTTGTACCAATCCCTAGAATCCTCTTCTAGTGTATGAATAAACAATTTGACATACACATCCTCAAACTCTATCTCAAAATCTTCCATCATATTATCAAAGATTTTGAGATGTTGATCACAAGTAGTAACATTGTTACCCTGGAATTTTGGCAACCTATTTCTGACATCTTGTGGGATAGCATTTGGGTAACCATCCATTCCTCGTAAAATTTTTAGGACCAAAGGTGTTAAGAACAATGGAGGTCTAGGTGAGCCATATTGTTTGATGGGGTGATCTTGGAGGTGAAACAAGCTGATGAGGAGTGATAGGTATTTGGGAATGGGAATGAAAAATTCAAGACGGATCTCTCTTAAGGGCTC
The DNA here is from genome assembly GCA_018340775.1 of Taxus wallichiana var. yunnanensis. Taxonomy (NCBI): domain Eukaryota; kingdom Viridiplantae; phylum Streptophyta; class Pinopsida; order Cupressales; family Taxaceae; genus Taxus; species Taxus wallichiana. The sequence continues at coordinate 1,022,080,851 of CM031242.1, forward strand.
TCCTTCTTGATGATCTCTAGAAAATTTAGAAAATACAGGAGAAAATTTAGGAGCAATCCTTTCAAATGAACAAGAAGGTCCCTCACCTGATGCGTAGTTCAAATCAGCAATAGGATTGTCTGAATTAGATCCACTTGAAGAATAATTACAGTCCTCAATAACATGCTACTCACTTTCAAACTCAATAATAGGGATCTCCTTTCTTACAGTCAAGTCTCCAACAACCTTCCACACCTTTCTTCCCTCTAGCTCTGAGTTTCTTGAATCTATAAACAACTTCTTAGTAGAGTCCTTGATGAAGAGAGATCTTCTTCCTTCAAGTTTTGCAGGGATTAGCAACACAAAAGTAAATGACTTAAAGGTAATACAACTGGTATTTTCAATATCAAATCAGCATGGAGTCGCCACTAAGGACTTTCACCTTAGTTGTGTAAATGCACTAAAGTAATCTGTCAAATGTTTTCTAGCACTGAAAAACTTTGCAAAGCCTTATAAATCAGACCTTCTTCTTAAATCAATCAATCACAATGCAACCAAAGTGTATGAACTGCTAGAAAATGGAAAAAGTGTAGACAAAACATTAAACCCTTGTTTAAAACCTACAGATCTGAAGCATAGAATGATATTTTAACAATGTGGTAGCTCAAATAATTGAATACACAAATGCTCAAACTCTTCAAACACTTCAAAAACACCAAGAAATTCCAAGAACTCCTCAAACGGTGCCAGAAGGAATTGGTACCCAAATTTGTTCTCCTTTTCAGTCTGAGCAGCATCAGAGATATGGCATGAAGCTTGAAGTCAGATAGATCATGATGTGTGTCGTTTTGTAGCTAGGGAGGTGATCTAACTGGCACTCATATTTGTGGAGAGATGGATAGAACTTTGAAAGGATTTGATCTGACCCTCACTATTTTAGGTTGTGCCTTTTCAACCAAGGTAAGAGAACCTATATTGTAACCCCCAAATGGTGAAGGAGATGAAGATATCCCTCAATTTATGCAAATAGTATGAAAAGGCATTGTGAAAATATGATCAACTCTCCAATTCTAACTTTCACAAGTTGTCACCCCGAGATCATGGAGGTATTTTCAATGGAAGGCAAGGGTTCTCAAGACATTGTATAATCTGATTTGCTTTGTGCATTTTTGCAAATGGATTGTATTCTTCTATTGACACACAATGCAGATGTATGGGTAGTATGGGTAGGATGTTTTGTTTAGAATGATTTTTGGTTGGGTATTGATGAGACAAACTGGGATATATCAAATCTTTGACAACCTCTACAATACTTGAAACAACTATCAGATAAAATGCTTCAAATAATCAGGACATTCTTTCAACCAAAAGAGGCATAAATGGAAGCCCAAGTTGCACTCTTCACACAATCTTTGAGAATTCACCACAAAATCTTGAAGTAAAGAACTCAATTAAACAGAAAAATCCTAGATCAAACCATGCCTAAGGTGCATCCAAAGGCTTACAAGCAATCTTTGCAGCTTAAGGAAGGTAAAGTGATTTTAAATTTGTTTTTCTCCTTATCGATGAAGGCTCTTCTAAACATGAGATTGTAAATGCCACTAAACTATCATAAAAATGGAGATCTTGTGTGACTTCTAAAGACTTTCAATGCAAGATTGCAACAAGAACAATGAAAACTATTTACAGTGCATTTAAAAATGATAATGACACCATATTTCCAAGAAAAACATAGATTAACTCAAAATCTTGTTAGATTCATTAGCAGAGGAGAGTTTCATGAATAATCTCGAGTTGTGTGATGGTTATACACTTCTAACTAACTCACATACATGAAGATCTGAGATAGAAGAAATTATTCTGGTTCTTTGGTGGGTTTCTTAGAAGATGAGCTTTCTCTCAGAATTTCCTCGTGATTTTCAATTTTTCCTAACCCTTTTACAATTTCTCCAAAATGAATTATATATCTCATGCCACATTGGAGCCTTGTTTCCCAAGCAAATAATATGCCATGGAATCAGGTTTGTTACAAAACAATCCTCATGATTAAATGAAAATGACATCAAACAGAAAACATTCATAGGCTGCCAAGTGTGCCCAAAAGATTAAATCATTACAAATATCTAGATCATTATCCATCCTGGAGGCATGTTTTTCATCATTGAGGCATGCAAAAACCTTCTACTCATTATTTTCACCTTTTTACCTTTTCAAATTACCTCTGCAACTTTTGCTTTCGTCATTTCACGTTTTTGCTCTGGCTGGGGCAAAAATTACTTCAAAAACATCTCAAATCAAAGAGTTAAGCCATGAAAGTGATGTCAATGATCCTGGAAGGCCAAGATGACACAAAATCACTATAAATTTGATGAATTTTGATGCAAAAATTATGATTCCAAGCTTCTTGGAGCTCCTATGGCGGTTAAAACAAATGGATGCAAATCAACCATCGATCTTATCCATTTTTAATCCTGGCCCTCCACATGGAAGATGCAGACTTAGAAATAAGCTTGAGTTACCTTTTTAAATTTTTGATATGGCCAGACATATGGTAAAAAATGATTTGAAATCAATTCGGGCTTACTTTTTGTCTTTTTGACATTTTTGAAAAATTGAAAAATTTGACTTTTTTCTCTACCCCTCCGCCTTTGAATTTTGGAGCTGACACATGGCATATGGTGGGTCCCAATGGGATCGCACTTCAATTCTAAGCATTTTGACCTTTTTTGGAAAATTATAAAATTTTCACTTTTTTGCCCCGCGGGCCCGCACCTCCAATTTCTCCCTCGCCACGTGTCGCTTGATGATTCGCTAACGGGATAAAACTTAAATTTTTTCCTTAACTCCTTTTGCGAAAAAGGTGAAAAAAACCCCATTTCCCTCTGAGGCCCGCACTTCCCTCTGACTCTATTGGACACGTGTCCACCTATGATTGGCACGCAGCCATTTTTCATTTTTTACCTTTTAGACAACAAAGGCAAAAAGTCATAAAATTTTCCTTTGGCCCCTTCTTCACCTTTTTCCCTTTTGGACACGTGTCCTTTCCTAATTCGTTGTGGAGATTCGGCCCAAAATTTCATTTTAACTCCCTTTTTTACTAAGGGAAAAATTTCAATTTTCCATCTGTAAGGCCGCCCCTTTGCTTTCTGTCGTGTTGCCACGTGTCCTCCTCTAATTGGAGCGGGGCTTAAAAACATTTTGAATCTTTATAGTATTAAAGCCAAAAAAATGTAAGTCCTCCCTCGTGAGGCTCCTCCCTTTTTGGGTTTTTTAGGACACGTGTCCACTCCGGATTGGCTACGGGGCTTCGGACCATTTTTTGACTTTAAAATTTTTGCAAAATGAATTCTAAAATCTTAAGGGAATTCAACCACCTGCCATCCCGCCTGCTAATCAGAACATGTCACGTAGGAAAATTTGGAAAAAACGGGTCCCCGGGGCCCGAAAATGCCACATTTGTCAAAAAAAGGCAAAAATGAAAAGTGAGAATAGTTCCCCACCTTTCCTTAGCCAATGAAAGCCCGCCACATTGCTAATACCTTCGAGGATGAATTTGACGGAAAATGATGCCCTAGAATTCAAATTTTTCACTAAGGATGGCATATTTTTCAACTTTGAATCAATCAAGCATGATTTCAACATTTTCAACCTTGGGATTGGAATTTAAATAGCACACAATTATGACTTGATCAATTTTGATTTTTCCATGATCTAAAGAAAGGAAAAAATGATATATCTCGCAAAATTGGAAAAACTAGGGCACAAAAAGGGAAAACTTGGATTATTCTTCCAAATTCGGGCAAAACAACAAGAATGTGAGCATTTTTAAAGCATTTCAACCGGAGGAAGAATTTTAAACCACCAATTCAAAGGGTAAAATTTTTTTACCATATAAAGATTTGGAAAATTAGGGCAACATGGTGCAAGCTCAAAAATGGCACCAAAATCAGCTCTTGCTTGGGGATGGGCACTCCCAGTGAGTGCCACAAGGAAAAAACTTAGACCAAGTGCCAAAATAATCCATTGGGCAAAGGAGTCATGAGCCAAAATCACAAAAAACCAGCTAAGAACCCGACAAAAATGGCTGCCAAGAACAAGGGCAAACCACACACCAACAAAAAAACAAAAATAAAGAAAAAAAACAAAGACTATAAAACTGTACAATTTGTGCATACCTCAGATTTGGGGATTAATCTAAGAAATGCTTCAAATACCTGCCATTAACAGGAAATTCCAACAATTCCCCATCTAAATCTTTGAGAAAAAAGGTATGCTCACCAATTCTGATATCAATGGAGTAAGCGCCCATCCATAATGCATCAAATTTTCCATGCTTGCCCTTGTCTTCATGCCTACTATCCCACAACAAAACCATATGTCCAACATTGAACGCTCTAGAGTGACCTTATTGTCAAAAAATATCTTAAATTTTTCCTAAATCTAACATGCCTTTGATGGGATGCTCTTCTCTCCTCATTAAGCTCAATAATCTGAATGATCCTTTATTCATATGGGCCAAGCTCTTGATCTTCCAACTGTTGGGCAAACTGAAATGAATATAATTGTGAGTGCAAGGGAAGCAAATCCTGAGTTCCATACACCAATTCAAATGGGCTTTTACCTGTAGTTCTTTTAGGAGTTATCCTATCATCCCAAACTGTAAATTTCAATTGTTCACACCATTTCTTCTTGTTTTGCTCCAAGGTTCTTCTAATGATCTTCAAAAAATTATTATTGCTAGACTTAGCTTGTCCATTCCCTTGGGGGTTATAGTTTGAAGAATAAGTCATATGGATTCCATATTCATTACACATTTCCATTAAAGGTTTGGCTCTAAATCACATGGCAATATCAACTTAAATCTTGATTGGGACTCCAAATCTGCATATGATTTGATTCAACAAGAAGTCCATAACTATTTGGTGTGTTTCTTTCTTGGTGGTGATTGCCTTAACTCACTTTGTAAAATAATCAATGGCTACAAGAATCTAGTTATGGCCGGCACTAGAAGGACCTGAAATCTCACCAATAAAGTCCATCCCCCATTGCTTGAAAGGAGCTTCAATTGATACCGGCTACAAAGAAAGGGAGCCTAAAGCTTTCAGTATTCTAGAGAAACGTTGGCAACTATCACATTTTCTAACCAATTGGTTTGCATCTTTGAAGAGTGTAGGCCACCAATACCCATCTCTCAAAATCTTATGTGTTGTTACTCTTCCAGCAAAGTGTCCTCCACAAACTCCCCCATGGAAATCAGCAACGATCTTGGGAGCTTCATCTTCGATTATGCATTTCAAGATGACACCTACGTGGTTCTTCCAAGCTAGCCCAAGGTCCGTGATGATATATTTTTAGAAGCCACTTGAGGGCTCTTTTTTAATTTTTATTCAAATGACTAGGGCAGAATAGGTGTCTAAGGTAGAAGATCACATCTTTGTACAACTCAAAACTTACCAACTTTTCAAGCACATCTACCCTTTCTTCCTCTAGCTGATTCACTTCCACATTCTACAAGTTTCTCTCAGCCATGAGCTTAGCAAGACCCAAACCTCTTACCAAATTTTTGGTTTGGATGTCCATATCATACTCCTACAGTTTTTTCACCCATCTACATCTTTTACTTGAGATCTCCATCTCTGATAAGATGTCTTTCACCATGGTGTGGGGAACATAAGAAACAAATTTTGAACTCAATATATAAGGCCTGAAAACCTTTGTTGCTTTCACCAAGGAAAATGCTTGTTTCTCCATGATTGTATACTTTAGCTCAACTTCTTGTAAAGCCTTACTAAAGAAATAAATACGCCTCTCAACCCCATCTTCATCCTTTTGGAGAAAAACAGATGCAATAGTATTTTCAAGAAAATGAAAATATTTCGAAAGGCGTCTTATAGTTTGGGGCTGCTAAAACAAGTGCATTTTTAAGTGCATCCTTAATTCCTTCAAAAGCTTGAATGGTAGTCTCCTCCCATTTGATAACTTGGTCCTTCTTTAGCATGCATTTAATTGGAAGAGTCAACTCAGGAAAGATGGAAACAAATCTTCTAATAAAATTAATTTTACCAAAGAAATATTGGATGCCTTTCTTGGTTCTTGGGATAGGTACTTTGCTGATTGCTTCCACTCTCTCAGCGTCTATCATAACACCATCTTTTGACACAATGTGACCAAGCAACTTGGCCTTTTGCATGCCAAAATGAAACTTCTTTGGATTAAGAGAATTGCCATACTCCCTACATTTGATCAGCGTCTTCTCTAGGTGCTACAAATGATCACCTCTTTGCCTTGAAAACACAAATCACATCATCTTGGTAAACTGCAATGAACTCATTCATGTAACCAGAAAAAGCAACATCAATTTCTCTTTGAAAAGTGGCACCAAAGATTCATCAAACCAAAGGGAACCCTACCAAAAACATATGTTCCCGGAGGAGTAGTGAATATTGTCTTAAGTATTTCGATTCTTTGATAACCACTTGATTGTATCCGGAGAAACCATCCAATGTAGAAAGCAACTCGCCACTGTCACAAGCTGCAACATATTTTCCATATTTGGCAAGGGATAGTTGTCCTTCATGGATTCTTTGTTTAGATTTCTAAAATCCACACAAATTTTGATGTCTCTATTCTTCTTTCTAACTGACACAAGGTTTGCAACCCAAGATGAATATCTAGTGGGGTGAATAATACCTCCATCTTTCAACTTCTTTAACTCCTCTCACATTTTCATCGAGAGAAGTGGATTAATTGGCCTTCGCCTCTATCTCGAAAGGCTTATTATTGGCCTCAAGAGGGATCTCATGTTGAAACAAGTCTTCTATATGATTTTAGCTCGGAATAGAACCAAGCAAGGTAGTCTTGATACTTTTTCAAGAGTTGGGCATAGGACTACTTTTCCTCCTTACTTAAATTGTTTCCCAACCAAATCTTCCTTGGTTTACCATTAGTGCCCACATTATGCTCTTCCACATCCCTTGAGGTAGACATGTTTCTATTTATGATGCATCCAAAGATTGTTAAAATTTGACTCAGTGCAACAAGACCTCTAGGAATGGTGTTTTTTTCAATTGGATGATGTCTTTATCAAACAAGGCTACTCTTCCTTCATCATGCATACCATTGGCTCTCAATAAATATTTTGATTTACAAACTCAAAGTTGGTTTTTCAAGAACCTTAGCACTTGAGATTCATCATCAAACACTTGCCAATGCTTGATGTTGTCGGGACAAATGGCCTAGTCAACACTTCAACATTATACTCACAATAAGGTGAAATGGTGCAATTTCAAAATCTAGAACCCAAAGATCACTTGCCAACTTGTCAACAACAACATTCATACTTTTGTCATGATGCACAATATTGAAAGAATCAAACATTTCAACTAAATCCCAAACTAAATGTTTATACTACTTCATCCGTGATTCTTTGTAGCATACAATTTTCTTATTTTTTGACATATAACTCTGAATCTCTCTTTGTAATGATGTCCTTGACACCATACTTCCATGCAATTCTCAAACCCAACAACAAGGCTTCATACTCAGTAGTGTTGTTAGTACATTAAAAATTAATCTTGAAAGAAAAAACTAATTCTTCCAATCTAGGAGAAATCAGAAATACACCAAAGATCAATTCTAAATTTGGAGCAAGCTCCATGAAATAGAAATGTCCAAGGAGAACCTACCATATCAAGGAAATTTTATTTGTCCATCTTTTTTTTTTCTTTTCCATTAGTAAAACCAATGAAATTCTCAAAGCATCTCCATCAAGAAACAACACTTCATAAGAAGCATTGTTGGGATCTTCAATTAGGTGCAACATTTTCTTTTCTATATAGATCTTGACTAGGCTGCCCTCAATGGGAATGCTGGAAAAATAAATATCCATTTGGACACTCCCTCTAACACTTGCAGCCCACTTTCTTGACAAAAGCATACCCCATTTGGCAGGGTAGTCAACAATTACAACATCAAGTTTCAAATTCTTACCCGGATAGATGCAAGTTACACTACCAAACCCTTTACACAACCAACCACCGGTACTTCCCTTGAATCCATGGTAGTACACTTCCCATAGGCAGCTGTCACTTTGATATCCAACTCATTCATGACTTCTAAAGGCATGACATTACATGATTCGTCGGAATCAAACATACAATTCTGAAGTAGCCTATCTTTTATGAGAAAAGTTGTAAAGAATGGATCAAAATTCAATTGGAAATCAACCAAAGATGTCCCCAAATATACCTCAGTGTGTCTCTCCATGATATTATATTGCTGGTGGTGTTTCAAGGTCAATAATGATCTAAGGTGGAGTTTCAACAACATTTACATTTTTACTTGGAGTACTTAAATGCTCTCTTCTTATGCTCAAGAATTCTAAGCAACTCAATGATTGGAACACTCAATTTAATTTGGCTCAATACTTGGGCCATGTCATAGGGGACACTCTTTGGAAAAACAGCATTGGAAGGTAGACAAGAAGATTCATTAGATCGCATTGGATTCTTGGCACTTGGGCATGAGAAGGATTGTAATTTTGTTTGGGACAGCAGAACTTTTGGCATATTCTTCTCTCCTAGGAGCTTCTTTTGGAATTATTGTAAGCAATGGTGTTTTAGGTTTGGCTTGAGGCCCACTTCCCTTAACAACCTTGCTTCTAGTGTTATAGTCTTTCTATTGAGCTACAACAACATTCATCAACAATTCTCTACCTTCTTCCTCCGAAGGGATACCACCATCATACTTCTTAATCATCAAAGCTCTTAAGTATTCAAATTCATTGATAGGAATTTCAAAATATTTTACTACATCAACTTCCAAATCATGAGGGGGAAAATATTTGTACCGTTTGATGCAATTAGAAAAATTTGCAATTGTCCTAACAATGATTACTTTAGTATATGTTGCTCCTCCTTGTGAGCTTGAAGAACAGCCCACCATGCAAATATAATCATCAGTTCCATCCTCATTATCAGCTTCATCAACTTTTTGGTCCACTTCACATGGAGGATGAGGAAGAAAACATCTATCACACCAATCCATATCAACAACTTCATCAATAGTAGTAACCATGATAGGTAGAGGGTCAGAACCAATCTACTTTCACGTGCATGGGGTTGTCTATTTCCCCCTCCCATAGGTCCTTTACCTCTATCATCTTGTCTTTGATCACCCCTAGGATGATTTACAAATCTATCATGGTTTTGTGCTCTTTGTTGACCTTGTGAACTTTGGCCAATTCCTTTCTCAGCCAGAGCTAATTTGTATGAAATTTATTTGACATCCCCCACCAAAGTTTTGACAACATCCTCCGAATAAGCACACTTTCTAACTTCATGTTTTGTATGGTTTACTAACTTCACACCATCCCTCTTGAGAGGTTTTCCAATGGCTTTAATATTGTTTTCAATCTGCAATGCCATGGTAAAAGCCTGCCTCAAATTTGTAGGGTTTTTCTCTCTCAAGTAATAGGCTACCTTTTTATCAAATGCGTCTACATATTTGATTAAACAAGATTCATCACAAGGCCTCAAACCAACAGAAGCCTTATCAAAGTTTTTTTAAACCTTGTGTTGAAGTCATGGACTGATTCATTAGGGTTCTTCTTTATATTCTCAAACTTAGACAAAAGAAATCTAGGATCAGTGTTATCACCATATTGTAACCTAAATGTATTTTTCATTTCATTCCATGAATCAATATAATTATCGTGTAGAGCCTTTTACCAATCCCTAGCATCCTCTTCTAGTGTATGAATAAACAATTTGACATACACATCCTCAAACTCTATCTCAAATCTTCCATCATATTATCAAAAATTTGAGATGCTTGATCACCGAATAGCATTATTACCCTAGAATTTTGGCAACCTATTTCGACATCTTGTGGGACAGAATTTGGGTAACCATCCATTCCTCTAAAATTTATAGGACCAAAAGTGTTAACAACAAAAGGAGGTCTAAGCTAAGCCATATTGTTTGATGGGGGTGATCTTGGAGGTGAACCAAGTTGATGAAGAGTGAGAGGTATTTGGGGAATGGGAATGAAAAATTCAAAACAGAGATATCTCTTAATGGCTCTCTTTCTTGATGATCTCTAGCAAATTTAGAAAATACAGGAGCAGATTTTGGAGCAAGCCTTTCAAATGAACAACAAGGTCCCTCACCTGATTGCAAATTCAAATCAGCAATAGGATTGTCTGAATCAGATCCACTTGAAGAATAATTGCAGTCCTCAATAACAGGCTGCTCACTTTCAAACTCAACAATAGGGATCTCCTTTCTTGCAGTCAAGTCTCCAACAACCTTCCACACCTTTCTTCCCTCTAGCTCTGAGTTTCTTGAATATGTAAACAAACTTCTTAGTAGAGTCCTTGATGAAGAGATAACTTCTTCCTTCCAGTTTTGCAGGGATTAACAACACAAAAGTAAATGACAGAAAGGTAAGACAACTGGTATTTTCAATATCAAATCAGCATGGAGTCACCACTAAGGACTTTAACCTTCATTGTAAAAATGCACTAAAGTAATCTCTCAAATGTTTTCTAGCACTGAAACTTTGCAAAGCCTTATAAATCAAACCTTCTTCTTCTTAAATAAATCAATCACAATGCAACCAAAGTGTATGAACTACTAGGAAATGGAAAAAGGGTAGACAAAACTTGAAACCCTTGTTTAAAACCTATAGATCTGAAGCATAGAATGATATTTTAACATTGTAGCAGCTCAAATACTTGAATACACAGAGGCTCAACCTCTTCAAACACTTCAAAAACACCAAGAAATTCCAAGAACTCCCTAGCAACGGCGGCGAAAGGTGTTGGTACCCAAATTTGTTCTCCTTTTTAGTCTGAGCAGCATCAGAGATATGGCATGAAGCTTGAATTCAGATAGATCATGATGTGTGTCATTTTGTAGCTGGGGAGATTATCGAATTGGCACTCATATTTGTGGAGAGATGGATAGCACTTTGAAAGGGTTTGATCGACCCTCACTATTTTGGGTTGTGTCTTTTCAACTAAGGTAAGAGAACCTATATTGTAACCCCTAAATGGTGAAGGAGATGAAGATATCCCTCAATTTATGCAAATAGTATGAAAAGGCCTTGGGAAAATATGATCAACACTCCAATTCTGAATTTCACAAGTTTTCACTCCCGGATCATGGAGATATTTTCAATGGAAGGCAAGGGTTACCAAGACATTGTATAATCCCGATTTTATTTGTGCATTTTTTAAATGGATTGTATTATTTTGTTGACACACAATGCAGATGCAGGCATAGTATGGGTTGGATGGTTTGTTTAGAATGATTTTTTGGTTGGGTATTGATGAGACAAACTGGGATATATTAGATCTTTGACAACCTCTACAATACTTGAAACAACTATCAGATAAAATGCTTCAAATAATCAGGACATTCTTTCAACCAGAAGAGGCATAAATGGAAGCCTAGGTTGCACTCTTCACACAATATTTGAGAATTCACCAAAAAATCTTGAAGTAAAGAACTCAATTAAACACAAAAATCCTAGATCAAACCATGCCTAAGGTGCCCCCAAAGGCTTATAATCAATCTTTGCAGCTTAAGGAAGGTAAAGTGATTTTAAATTTGTTTGTCTCCTTATCGATGAAGGCTCTTCTAAACATGAGATTGTAAATGCCACTAAACTATCATAAAAAAATGGAGATCTTGTGTGACTTCTAAAGACTTTCAATGCAAGATTGCAACAAGAACAATGAAAACTATTTACGTGCATTTAAAAATGATAATGAGACACCATATTTCCAAGAAAAACATAGATTAACTCAAAAGCTTGTTAGATTCATCAAATAGGAGAGTTTCATGAAAAATCTCGTAGAGCTGTGTGATGGTTATACACTTCTAACCAACTCACATACATGAAGATTAGACATAGAAGAAATTATTCTCTGTTTTCGGTGGGTTTGTCAAGATGAGCTTTCTCTCGAATTTCCTCATGATTTTCAATTTTTCCCGATCCTTTTACAATTTCTCCAAAATGCATTATATATCTCATGCCACATTGGAGCCTTCTTTCCCAAGCAAAGAATATGCCATGGAATCAAGTTTGTTACAAAACAATCCTCATGATTAAATGAAAATGACATCAAACAGAAAACATTCATAGGCTACCAGGTGTGCCCAAAAGATTAAATCATTACAAATATCTAGATCATTATCCATTCTGGAGGCATGTTTTTCATCATTGAGGCATGCAAACACCTTCTACTCATTATTTTCACCTTTTACCTTTTCAAATTACCTCTGTAACTTTTGATTTCGTCATTTCACGTTTTTGCTCTCGCTGGGACAAAAATTACTTCAAAAACATCTCAAATCAAAGAGTTAAGCCATGAAAATGATGTCAATGATCCTCGAAGGCCAAGATGACACAAAATCACTATAAATTTGATGAATTTTGATGCAAAAATCATGATTCCAAGCTTCCTGGAGCTCCCATGGTGGTTAAAACAAATGGATGCACAACAACCATTGATCTTATCCATCTTTTAATCCTGCCCTCCACATGGAAGATGCGGACTTAGAAATAAGCTTGAGTTACCTTTTTAAATTTTTGGATAAGGCCAGACACGTGGCAAAAAATGATTGGAAATCAATTCGGGCTTACTTTTTGTCTTTTTGACATTTTTGAAAAAATGGAAAAATTTGACTTTTTCTCCACCCCTCCACCTTTGAATTTTGGAGCTGACACAGTGGCACATGGTGGGTCCCATTGGGATCGCACTTCAATTCTTCACATTTTGACTTTTTTGGAAAAATTAAAAAAATCACTTTTTTGCCCCGTGTGCCCTCCCCTTCAATTTCTCCTCGCCACATGTCGCTTGATGATTTGCTAATGCTCCAAAGTTGCTTAAATTTTTTCCTTAACTCCTTTTGCAAAAAAGGGAAAAATCCCCATTTCCTCTCTGTGGTCGCACTTCCTCTAACTTTGTTGGACATGTGTCCACCTGTGATTGGCGCGGAGCCATTTTTCATTTTTTACCTTTTAGACAACGAAGGAAAAAAGTCATAAAATTTTCCTTTGGACCCTTCTTCCGATTTTTCCCTTTTGGACATGCGTCCTTTCCTGATTTGTTGCGGAGATTCAGCCCAAAATTTCATTTTAACTCCCTTTTCTACTAAGCGAAAAATTTCAATTTTTCATCCGTCGGGCCACCTACCCACTTTGCCTACCATGTTGGCACGTGTCCTCCTCTCGATTGGAGCAGCACTCAAACACATTTTGAATCTTTATATTATTAGAGCCAAAAAGTGTAAGTCCTCCCTTGGCCCACTCCTCCCTTTTTTTTTTTTTAGGACATGTGTCCACTCCGGATTAGGCATGGGGGCTTGGACCATTTTTGACTTTAAAATTTTTACAAAATAAAGTCTAAAAACCTTAAGGGAATTTGACCACCCGCCATCCCACCTACCAATCAGAACATGCCACGTAGGAAAATTTGGATAAAATGGGTCCCTGGGCCCAAAAATGTCACATTTGTTAAAAAAGGTGAAAAATGAAAAGTGAGAACACTTCCCCACCTTTCCTCAACCAATGAAATCCCACCACTTTTCCAATACCTTCTGAGGATGAATTTGATGGGAAAATGATGCCCGTTTGACCATCAAAACGTAAAAATCCAAATGATGCCCTAGAATTCAAAATTTTCACCAAAGATGGCAGATTTTTCGACTCTGAATCAATCAAGCATGATTTCCAAATATATTTGACCTTGGGATTGGAATTTCAATTGCACACAAGTATGACTTGATGAATTTTGATCTTTCCATGATCCTGCAAAGGAAAAAATGACATATCCCACAAAATTGGAAAACTAGGGCACAAAAAGGGAAAACTTGGATTATTCTTCCAAATTAGGGCAAGAAACAAGCATGTGAGCATTTTTAAAGCATTTCAACTAGAGGGGAAAAATTTTAGGCCACCAATTCAAAGGGTAAACCAATTTTGAGCACATACATATTTGGAAAATTAGGGCAACATGGTGCAAGCTCAAAAATGGCACCAACATAACCAAACTTTGTGAGAAAGTAAGGTGTTTTATATCAAGATGATATTGATATAACATGCACAAGTGGTAACACTCACATGTTTCAAAATCAAGGTAGTAATTGAAATCAAACCAAAGTTAGAGTATACGTAGGAATTATTAAACTATATATAGCGTAACATCACAATATAGATATTTAGGTCACGTTTACAAGAAATAAGATGTAAACACCGACATTGCGTGAAACGATACAAACAAGATAATCAATTCAAAGGAGAGTCAAGATGAGGAACCAAGCTTAACTATGATGATGATGTTTACATGGGTATTAAGATAAAAAAGGATACCAATGATATGAAAATGTCTCCAAACACTTTACACGTTTAACAACTCATCCAAAACATTGATGAGCGTAAATGACAAAAAAAGTGGCAAATACAATCAATTAGCAAAAAAGTTTAGTCATTCTTATTATAATCAATAATGTCTCAAAAGAAAGTGAAGAAAGTAGACCAAATTTTGTTAAAAAATGTTGGTCTCACTTCAAAAGAGTTTCACCTTGCCTTAGGGCAAGTGAAAAATGAAGTAAAAGTAGTAATTCACACGCTTTCGTGATGAATAATGGCTCTCAACTCAAATAGGTTTTTGAAATGGTCAAAGTTGGCTTCGTCAAAGATAGCTTCCTAGGTGGTTCACTCAACTAGGTGTCAAAAGTTATCTAAGAGTAAGATCAATTTTCCAAGGAAAATCATACTAACTAATTCTTAGAGTATATTGGCTTTAAGTTACCCCCTTTAAGAAAAGTGGGCAATAAATGCATCCATCATGTACTCTCATTTGGGTCACGATACAAAAAACTATGATGCTAAATCTCACAAATGGTAATACTATTCAAGTAGGTTGTGCGGAGCACTTCCCATTTCATCCACAAGGTTCCTTCTTTCATGGACTACTTTGGGGTTCTTAGGACCACCCCTATTGTTATAGCTTAAGGCTAATGCCAAAGGGGTTATGTCCTATTGTTAAGTAGACGGGACATACCCTTATCTAAACCTGCAAATATAGTGTGATGTTTTGGCATGTTTTTTATCTTGTTTAATTTGATGTGGTTTTCTTGAACACATTTTGGTAGCTTGCTTGAAAACTATATTAGTAGTTTCATTTTGTCTTTACTCCTTTCTTTAAAGAACATTTTTCATTCGGCACAACGGATTAGTAATTTTCCATAAAGAGAATAATCACGCTTCGATTCTCAAGATCATCTTAGGATGTAAGAGAAGAGAATACACGATGAAAAATCTAATCAACAAATTAACAAATGGAAAATACTTAATTCAAATGCAAAATACATACATCTTGACTCAATTTGGACATTCTAAACATTTTTCAAGGCAATGAAAGAAATAAGAATCATTTTTTATTCCCAAGATCATCCCAAAAGACGCGAGGGAAGAGAATATGTGACCTTACTCTTATGATTAAGCATGCAAGGTTTATCTAATGTCTAATCTAAAAAAATCATGTAAACATACCCTACAAAAATTAAAATTAATCGATTAAACCTATAATGATGTTAGCATCCAATGAAAAAAACATTTGTAAAAATGGAATTGATATGTAAGCCCATACTAAGGTACCTACACACGGGTTACAAGTTGCCTCGCTCATCTGTTTGTAAAACTAGTAGGTCTGCAAAGTTCTTCTCACATTTCGAGAGATGTGTGCACTACCCAAGAGATGCATGCACTAGCATAAGGGTTCCTATGCCACAGAGATATAGACACAAAGCATGTGTGCTAGGAAAAAGGTATGTACATTGGCTTAGAGATGCACATGCTAGCATAAGGATGCCTGCATAGTAAGATTACAGGTTTCGAAAGAAGAAGTTTACAGTACTACAATAGTGTGTATGCACACCAAGATTAGTTCCTGCACGTGGTTTTGTGTGCTTGTGTGTGGTTTTGTGTACCCACGCCCTATAAAAATTATACCTCGTGATGACGTTAAAATATGGCCCAATGACGTAAACAAGTTAAAAAATCTTCAAATTTTAACGTGTTAGCTCAAAATTGACAATAACCCATCAAATTTAAAGCTCTAAATAAAACCCCACACATGTAAGATTAACAAAATCATAATAATTTTAACATCATTTTACACGTGTATATTAAGGGTTAGCCAAATGTTGAAATAATAACAAAATTTGAACTAAAATCCTAAGGGACAATGGTTCAAGTCCCACCGAGTGTGCCAAATGTATGCAAGAATTTTTTAACAATGCAAAAAGAATTAGAGATAATATCTAGTAGTCCTAAAATGAATCTAAATCAAAATCTATGCACCATCATGCTTAGAGCTTAAACAAGACTAATCTACCAACATCCTTGCATTAGAACATGAATAAATATTGAAAATAACATTCTAATCCATTAATCTCTATCTTTATTGAATTCTAATAAAATGAAATGAACCTATTTAGATCCTTAAAAATCAAAGGTTTGATTGTATGTTTGAATCCCAAGGTTTTCAATAATGGAGTCTTGTCAATCCATGGCTACAAGACCATTTGACATATCTCCATATGACTTCAAAACTTGGATGGATGAATGTAAGAGGTTAAGATAGCTAGCACCTCCAATGAAGAACACTCTAAGATGATGAAAATGGCTATAACTTAGGATCTATGCTCATTTAGGTGTAAGAAGAAAGGTAGGAAGAGGGCTCTTTATATAGCCCATGGGATAAAATAATCTCTATATCCCTTTACATGTGGGATAATAGAGAGGTTGGGTTAGTTGTGGATAAGGAAGGTTTAGGGAGAGTTGAGTCAACCTTAGGAGATTTTAATTTGTCCTTAAGTGACCCATGGGAATTGAGGGGGTTTATCAATTAACCAAAGTGATTAATTAATAAGTGTGCAAGCTTATAAAACCTTTTAGAGGAATCATTAGAATGATCTAGAATATGGGTGGAGTTTAATCAAATAAATGATGATTTATTGATTTCATGGAAGAGAAAGTTAATTAAATAATAATAATTAATTAGTTTAGATAGAAAGGGGGATTAATTAACGGAAGGTCATTAATTGGTGTGTTTGTTGAATAGAAGGGTTAATTAACTAGTGTAATGTAGTTAATTAATGAAATTAGAAGAGAAAATGTGCTTTATTGACAATATGTCATCAATTTGCGGGAAAGG
Source organism: Taxus wallichiana var. yunnanensis (assembly GCA_018340775.1). NCBI lineage: Eukaryota > Viridiplantae > Streptophyta > Pinopsida > Cupressales > Taxaceae > Taxus > Taxus wallichiana. Next base: position 1,022,098,060 of record CM031242.1, read on the forward strand.
GGATAATTAGCGCAATTTAAGTATTTAAATTTATCAAGATAAATTGCAAGTGTCTACAGTGTCAATAGAATGATTTTCATGTCATTTCATGTTGTCGTGTTTTGGGAGTCATGGTGAAGTTCTTCGGTCCACTTTTCATACTAGGTATGTGGCTCTTGATGAGCATGTTGTGTAGTGGGTCCAAAACTTCTTATTATAGATTGGTACTATGTCACATCCTATATAAATTCACATATTTTGTTGCATTCACTTAATTTGGTACCTTTTTGGATAGTAGTACTACTTGGGTGACATTTGGAGATAGATTGGTAGTTAGTAGGAGATTGGTTAGTTGCTCTTGAGTTATATATCATCAATGGTTATGACATTTGGGTATGGAATTTGATAGTGGTGACAATTATTGGTAGTTTCTGGTGATTTGGAGACTTATTTCCACGTGAGAGAGCAGAGATCATGAAATACATCTTATTGGATCCATTTAATTTATAGATACTTTGAGATGAGAACTCGATGATTAGTACCCCTACATGTGGCCCACAAAAGGCTGCATAGTAATTGTGATTTGGATTTCTCATATGTGTTATATTCACTAAATTTCCTTTTCTTTTTAGTACCAAAATTTTATTTCATTGGTTTATTAAAAATCTTCTAGGCTCTTATTGTTATTTTTGTCTTAATAGTGAGGTTTTCATGGTTTCAATTCTGCTACTTAGCCATTTATTTTCAATTGATAAGATTTTATGGATTTTATATGTTTATGGTGACTCATAGATTTATTATTTTTCTTTGGAGGCCACTTGTCTAAAATGTCGTCTAGGTTGTTACCTAATTTTTTATGTATGATGGTGAGCTAGTCCTATTTTGTCTTTTTTATGTTCTCTTTTCTTATCGGGGTACACCCAAAGTGTCATGACTGCATGCTTGGGGCTGCAGAACATGACCTTAGTTTTTAGGTGACGGGGCTCTATGCATCCAAAACCATTCAATGACTCGACCTAACTTTGTTACTAGACACTCACTCCTCCTTTGGTGGAGTTACACTAGTGATATTTGGTCCTCCTTTGGTAGAGAGACATACATGATTTTGAGTCCTCTTTGGTTGAGATAATCCTATGATTTCTTCAGTCCTCTTTGGTTTATCAACCCTTATTATTTTATTTTTCTTCAATGGATTCACTTTGATGCTATGCGAACGGATTAATGGATTGGATTTTATGATATGCAATATTGATCATTAGATCAACATTTATGCTATGTAATATTGATCACCTATTGGGAAGTTATTTTAGTCTCTCCTTGTTTTTATGATTATATTCCTCACTATTAAGATGGATATGGTAATCAATTTAGGATTTATGGATTATGTGTGGGATGGTTCACTCTTTAATAGTTATGGTTTACTAGAGGGTAGTGTACTTTGGGGTATGCAAGGAATACACAGATAGACATACAAATGGGATCCTTGATATTTTTTCTTGGTTCTATTAGCTCCCTTAAGGAGAGGGATTGAGATACTAGACTACAAATATGTTGACATATACGATAATACATGGATTCAGTGGGTAATTTATCTAGAGATATTTATACCTTAGGTCTTGGGGACCCCACTATGGATGTGTTATTGATTATTACCTACTATGGAGGTGATATTTTTCATACCTAGTTGTTTGTGTTATTTATACCATGTTATTTACTTGTTTGTTTGGATTATATGTTATATGGACTTTGTTTAGGATGATTTGTTATGTTTCTTCCTTGTTTTGAGGGTGTAATCTTGATGAGAAAAATGGTGGTGTTCTTATGGTAATATATTTGTGTGATCGTATACTTATGCAAAGTTAATTTTATCATCAACATTGGTATAGTGAATGTTATGTGTATACACTTCCTTTTGTGGAGTCGGTCTTTAGTTTGGGATAGTGCTCCTTTTTAAGTTAATGACATGAAAATGTGAAAATGATATGAATGAGAAAGTGATCTAGCTTATGATTCTAGGTATGGTAGGACCTCATATTGTATTGCATTGTTTAAAACCCTATAAAAATAGTGTAATCTACTTGTTAGAGGCAAAAATTATTGATATGGAACTGTGAACAATAAAAATTATTATGAAAACATCGAACCAACCCACTTGTGTGTATGAGAATACTAATAACTAGAGATATGCTTATAAGAAAAAACTATAAAACAAGTTTGTATAATGAAATTTAGTTTGGATTAACTACGATAGAGAGAACTACTAACCTTCAAAGAATATTAGAAAATTGCAAAAATTACAAACTTTTTTCCCATTTGGGTTTCACATTAACAACGTGGTATGTTTGCTAAGTAGCTTTAGTTGACATTGGTATCTTCTAATCTTGTGTACTCTTCTTTTACTCGATAGATTGTCACATCCAGAAGATGCTCTTATAAGGGGAAACATATGTAGCATTCTCACATTATTACATTGAAAATCCTATGTGAGCTCTACAGAATGATAATTTTGTCCCCTCCTCTAGTTATATTTAATCTTGGAAGATATTTTAAATGTTTAAATATTTTGTTTGTATTGGCTTGGAACTGATTTTCTCTAGTAATATGTCGAAATATTTCCAAATCCTTTTCGGACCCATGATAGGTCCTTGCTTAGGTATCTTCCTTGGGATGTTTGTAAATGAAATGGGAATTCTAGAGAAGTGTATAGTCATCGATCAAATCATAAAAATGTAGGTATGTTGTCAAACATTAAAGCACAAAGATTAAACCAGACTAGCCATTATCACTTTTCCAATCCATTTCTAGGTTGTGAAAATCAGAATTTTGACACCAGCTTATTGTAATCCAAGAAAGCATAAAGTTAAATTTGTTAGCAAATCACATGGAGGAATAATATTGTATGCCACATGCACGTCTTGGGAGGGGGTTTTTCAGCCTGGACGTGTTGTTATCCAAGAACAATCTCTAAACTTTTACATGTTTGGTGAAAATTAAACCTATGGTGGTTGGGTGGATTTGTTTGTGTGACTGACTGCTAGTACAAATATAAAGCATAAGAAGGTATTGAAAGCTTCTTGTTTTTTTTAATTATTTTATATTGGATTGGGTAAAACTGTGCAGGTGTAGGAGGATAAAAGAACAACAACAAAAAAACATTGTTGTGTGGATATGTGCTTTAGGAGACAGGTATGATAAATATGGAAGCTTAGGCAAGACACGTTGATTGTTTGATAATATGCCAAAAAAAAATGTTGCAGTATAAAATTCCATGATTGTAGACAATGCATATAACAAGTTTTCTTAAAATTCTTTGGGGATGTGGTATGACCTTTTTGCTTGTGTTGTCTATCATGAGGGAGTTCTAAACTTATCATTGAATTATATTTTAAACCTATTATGGATTGGGCAAATTATGGATTTGTTTGCCTCGTGCTAGAAGAGAACTTAAGGGAATGGGAGATTTAGATTGGCTCAAGGACTTCTTGCTTTTTTTTTGTTCATTAAAACCTCCTTGGGGACATAGAACTTAGCTAGTAGACTTCTATTTTTGGTGTTTTTTTGGACTAGTTGATATGCTTGGCCATTGTGTGGGCTATAGATCTATTAGAAATATTTCCCTTCGTTACTTATCCCATGGAGTTCCACATCGGTATTGAGCTCGGTCATCGGCATGTAAAAGTTAAACTTGCAGTGACCATGAAACATTTATTCGACATCCTTAATGACATTGGTTGATTTCCACGTAATCTTGAAGGAGGAACAAGAAATAATGTGCAGCTATGGAAAATATGATCTCAAAATCCTTGGTTTATGAAGCACGTTGGATAAATTTCTCACACTATTTACATTGTGGAAGATTTTGTTAGTGTGAGTTGTCCTATGTGTCCTCTTCTCATGTTCAAGGGTCATCTCACATGGGTTAGGTTTAGGGTTTCATGTGTGTCATGCACTAGGGTTACTCAACGCACCCTATATGTACGCCTTTTATATTCATTTATGAGCATGCCAAGACACTTTGTTGTCTTTCCTCTATGCAAGCTTTGTTTCTGATTGAGCAAGTTCTTCCATTACTAATCATTTCTTTCTTGCAATCGCTGGAGCTATCACAATTCCGTTGGAGTGCAACTACTTCATATTGCCTCGTTTTTTATTCAATTCTCACAAACTCTTTTCATGGTATCGAGCTTTTAAAACAAAAACATACTTTCCAATTTTAAAATTCGGTAAGTTTTTAAAATTTGGCAAGTTTTAAAAATTCCTTCCTTTTTAAAATACGTGGGAGTTTTCAATTTTCTTTTTTAAGTTTTAAAAGTTTAAACTTTTTAAATTCATAATCTTATTAATAATAGAAACTTTTTAAATTCGTAAGCTTTTTAAATAATAGAATTTTTTTTCTATTAATCAAAACTTATGATAAGTTTTTTTAAAACAAATCATTTTCTCTTAATAAGATCTACATTAAATTAAATTTAATAGATCTTATTTAAATACTTAATTAGGATTTAATTTTTTTTTTAGATCTTAATTCATTTTTGTAATTAATTAGATTTAATTTAATTAAATATTTTTTATTAATTGCAAATTAATTTGATTTTATCTTATTTTACGATCTGGTAATTTAAAAATCGACATCTAAATAATCCTTTTATCATTTTTTACAACTCCAATAGCTCTCAAAATAGTAAAATTGGGCGTTTTCAAATGGTAAAATTTAGGGTTATTGCCAAAAAATTTCACTAATAGTGCGTTTAAGTGTGTAGTGACACTTCATGCACCTCCTTGCCTTCCAAGCTCTTTTCTGGAGTTTTGAAGGTTATCTGAACTCCTTGAGTTCCCAAACCTTGTATTACACCCTTATTATTGCTTGCAACTAGTGAGCGCATCCGCCATAGTCTGCAGCAAGGGGGGTTCCTTTTACAACGTGAGACATTTTTTTCTCACCACCAGGGTTGGCTTTCGCCTCCTTTCTATTTTTTGCTTATGCTTGTTTACGGTGTCTTTTTTGTTACGCTCCATGAAACACTGTTGTGGTCTCCTCTCTTGCGCGTTATTACGCTAATTGCAAGATGAGTTACCAAGTGTTTCAAACCGCATGCACGGACCCGATTGTAATCAACACACTAAACTATAAAGTGCTAAAAGTAGGGGGTTGTTATTGTCCTGGGTGGTTTTGTTTCTTTTCTACATTTCTTTCTCTCTCTCTCACTATGGATGCACTTTCAATTCCTTTTCTTACACTGTTCAAATTTTTCGAATGGAGATCGAAAATAATAATGAAACTAAGGGGTAAAGGGTTATTTCGCATCACCATGGGAACTGAGAGTAAACCAGATGACAAACCTGAAAAATCTAAGTGGTTAAACCGTAGTGATGAAGCTTTAGGTCTTCTTTGCATGTCCGTTTCTCCTGACTTGCTCTTCCACATTGAGGCGTCCGAAACACCTAAATCTACGTGAAAAATGCTAGATGTGATGTTTGGACAACTAGATGACGTGTGAGTGCATGAGTTGAAAAACAAACTACTAGGGTTAAATCCTAGTGACTTTGAAAACCTACAAGCTTTCTTCTCAAAAAAATTCCACATTAGATTATTGTTAAAAGGATGTCAAGTAGAAAAGAAAGATTCTCAACTGATCTTGTCGATTCTCTCTAAGCTAGGTCCCGAATATTCTATCTTCACATCAACTTTCTACGCTACAAAATCTGCTTTGGGCAATACTTGGACTATGCCCTCCTTTGACTATTTTTCGTCCCAACTCATTCGAGAACAGGACAAACTCATTCAAATGGGGTCTCTCAATTCCAAGTCACATGCCCTTATAGAAAGTACTAGCAAGGGAAAGAATACTGAAAAGAAGAAAGAAACAAAGGATCAACCTAAGAAAGAAACCAAGACCAAACCTAAAAATGACACAAACACTTCAACTTTTGAGCCTAAGGCACATAAAAGCAAGTATTTTGTGTTCCTATTGCAAGAAGTTTGGTCATGACGAGCAACACTATTTTAAGAAACAGATTGATCACTTATCTCATTTACTTGAGAATAATAAAATAAGTGTTCCTAAATCCATAAAACAAAGTGCTCTGAAGGCCGAGTCTTCTGCTACAAAAGGTGCTAAAAATGATAAGAAGAAAGGAAAGGCCCTTGTAGCCAGAGTTTCTCCTTCATCGACATGGATTATAGATTTCAGTGCCTCGCACCACATCAGTTCTTCACATGTTGAGTTTTCCAACATCAAACCTTGTGGTATGTCCCAAATCACGATGGGTAATGACACAACAGTTGTCGGTTTTTGGTAGTGGATCGGTAGAGATGGATGGGGGAACATTTAACCAAGTGTTGAGTGTTCCTGATCTCTCTACCAATCTCCTATCGGCTTACCAAATTACTCACCTTGGTGAAGAAATGCAAGTGGAATTTGGTCCTAACTCAGTGATTATTCATGAGGTTAACAATGAAACTACATTGGCTGAGGGAAAGGAAGATCACCGTTCATGATTGTACACCTTCTCCCACTTTACTTATAATTCTATGCCCACTGCCTTACTCACTCATGTAAATGAGGTTAGTAAGCTATGGCATGAGCGTTTTGGACATCTAAATTATCGCTACCTTAAAAATTAAGCCAAAATGAAATGGTCAATGGGTTGCCTCGTGTCAAGTTTTCTAAGGGTCTTTGTGAGGGTTGTACCCTTGGAAAGCTTCCTGAAAAGAACTTTGACAAAGGAAAAGCCTAGAGAGCCACTCGTCCTTTGGATCTTGTTCACAACGATGTCTCTGGTCCATTTCCTTCTCCATTTACTAGAGCTATTTATGTGCTAACCTTCATTGATGACTATTCATGATATACTTGGGTATATTTTCTTAAGCTTAAGTTTGAAGTCTTTGAAAATTTTAAGACTTTAAGGCTCTTGCTGAGAAACAGGTGGAATGGTCTATCAAGGTTCTTCAAACTGACAATGGAGGTGAATATGTAAACAATAGGTTCATGGATTTTTGTACTTCTGAAGGGATCTCTTTGCAGCATACAATTTCTTATAGCCCTTCACAGAATGGAGTCACAGAAAGAAAGAACCATACTCTTAAGGAGATGGCCACTTGTATGATTCACTCAAAGTCTCTTCCTCTGCAGTATTGGGCCGAAGCAGTGAATTGTGCAAATTACATTCAAAATCGTGTTCCACACAAGGCAGTAAGAGGGATGACACCCTTTGAAGCCTGGTTTGGATGCAAGCCTAATGTTGAGCACTTTTGAGTCTTCAGATCCAAGGCTATGGCTCAGATTCCCAAGAAGAAACGCAAGGCCTTGGAACCAAAATCCAAACCTTGTATCTTTGTAGGGTATCCCAATGGCATGAAGGGATATCGACTGATAAATCCTACTTCTCATGAGTTGTATATTGAGAGAAGTGTTAAATTTGATGAGTCTTCTTCAATTCTTCTTCTCCACCTATTGAGGTTCTTCACTCACCGATTTAGATTCTAACTCATCAAATGATGATATTGTTGAGTGTGCTCCTATTCCGAGATCCTCCCAACCATCGATCTTTGAGTCTTCTGATTCTGATAGTAATGATGATGAGGACTATGTCCCTTCTCACTCAAGTGAATAATCTTCTGACTCTGAGCTTGATCCTCTTGGTCCCCTTTGGGCCAGGAAAACTTTGCAAAGTGTTGGAGATTTAGTTGGAGATACTTTAGATATGAGATGTACTCGCTCATATTTCATTGGACCCCACTCTTTCTTTGCCTCTGCTTCTGATCCACAATCTTTCCGAGAGGCTTTTGGTATTCCTGAGTGGGATTCTACCATGGATGAGGAGTATTCCTCTCTCATGAAGAACGATACTTAGGATCTCACCACTCTTCCGAAAGGAAGAAAAATAGTTTGGTGTAAGTGGGTGTTCCGAACAAAGTATGGTGTAGATGGAGATGTTGAAAAGTTTAAAGTGTGATTAGTAGCTAAGGGTTTCTCCTAGATAGCTGGGGTTGACTATACTGAAACATTTTCTCTAGTTACGAAGATTACTTCCATTCGACTAACCCTAGCCATTGCCACAGCAAACAGATGGAAATTCCATCAAATAGACGTTAAGAGTGCCTTCCTTCATGGTGACCTAGAGGAAGAGATCTATATGGAACAACTCCGGGTTATGTCCAAGGTTCCTCCCTCATTTATGAGTTAAAGAAGTCTCTTTATGGCCTTAAACAAGCCCCTCGGGCTTGGTATGCCAAGATGGACTCCTTTTTACTTACATCAGGGGTTTACTGTGTGTCACTCTGATCCAAATGTTTATATTTTATGGCAAGATGACTCCATACTCATTCTTGTTCTATATGTTGATGACTTGTTGATCACAGCAGCTCTTCCTCTATTCTTGATTCTATGAAGATCACCTTAGCCAACAAGTTTTCCATGTCTGACTTAGGTCTGCTTCATTAATTCCTTAGGATCCGGATTTCACAATCTGACTCGGGAATCTTGATTTTGGAACCTAAGTATGCTCTTGATTTGCTAGCTTGGTTTTAGATGTCCGATTGCAAGTCTTATCCTCCTCCTTTTCTTTCTAGGGTGAAGTTGGTTTCAGATTGCTCTACTCCCTTGGTTGATGGTACTCTTTATCGACAGTTGGTGGGGAGCTTGATTTACTTGACTCACACTTGACCGGATTTATCATATGTTGTTGGGATCATGTCTAGGTTCATGCAGGAGCCACATGAGTTGCATTGGAAAGTAACTAAATGGATCCTTCACTATGTTCGTGGAACTTATACTGATGGAATTCACTATCATGGAGGGGTGATATTGACTTGATTGGGTTCACAGATTCTGATTGGACCGATGACTTAGATCATTGGAAATCTACTTCTGGCTACAGTTTCTCTCTTGGTTCGGGTCCTATTAGTTGGTCTAGTAAGAAGTAGAATGCAATTGCAATATCATCTACAAAGGTAGAATACAGAGGAGCAGTTAACGCTACCACATAAGCTATTTGGCTATAGGGTATTCTGACAGAGTTTGGCATCCACTTTCGGTGGCCTACCATTATCTACTGTGATAACATGAGCACAATCTCTATCTGTAGAAATCCAATTCAGCATCATCAAACGAAGCACATTGAGATCCATATGTACTTCATACGGGAGCTTATTCATGATGGTATCATCGACATTCAGTACATTCAGACAACTGATCAGATTGTAGATTTATTCACCAAGCCCTTCACTGAGATGAAGTTTCTTCACTTATAGTCTCTTCTTGGGGTGAGGTCTTCACGGCTGCTCATCTTCTTCAAAGCTATGTAGTCCTTTTCTTCTTCTTCTAGGAAGATTGTGTTTATATATGGGCACCTTATCAGGCCTTTAGTTGTCGGGCCCCATTGGCACATCTTTCTTAGTTGTTTAGGAGTGTCTTCCTCTTCCGTATAACTCATCATAGCCGCTACCCCAACTTCGATGAAGGGGGTGTTATCGTGAGTTATCATATGTGTCATCTTCTCATGTTCGAGGGTCATCTCACATGGGTTAGGTTAGGGTTTCATGTGTGTCATGCACTAGGGTTACTCAACACCCTATATGTACCCCTTTTCTATTCATTTATGAGCATGCCAAGACACTCAGCTGTCTTTCCTCTATGCAAGCTTTGTTTCTGATTGAGCAAGTTCTTCCATTACTGATCATTTCTTTCTTTTTAATCGCTGGAGCTATCATGATTCTCATTGGAGTGAAACTACTTCGTGGTGCCTCGTTTCGATTCAATTCTCGCAAACTCTTTTCAGATTTTTGAAACACTCAAGTTTGGATTATTGAAAATGCCGTAAAACTCTTCAAGCAAATATATTGGTTCGTGAAATTTCAAACCCCCAACCCTTAATCTCCAATCAATGTATGATGTGGTTTTCTCTCTATTCTAACATGTCTTTGCATTTATAGTTTTTCCTTTTTATGTAGTTAGAAAATTAAAATGAAGAAAAAGTATAGCTTTTGTATAAAATTTGGAAATATGTTGTAGTTTGAAAACATTGAATCTACTTTATTGCTTCACATTTAAAGGATTTATATTGAATGTTAATCTCACTTGGTAAAACTTACTGTAACAATACAAAACTTAGATGATGGGTTAGGATAACAACAACCTCCCAAATGAAAAAAATGAACTTGAGACTTCATGATAATTTTTTATTCTACTCTTGCAAAATTTAATAAAACATAAAAATATTTAGATGAGTAAAAACACCCTCCAAATCCTATGGCGGGAAATGATTCCCTGAATATGTTAAGTTGCGATGTGGGATTCCACATCAACTGCATTAATGATTGTAGATAGTCATTTGAAAAATATTTTTCGTGCACCTATTATTTGATGGTCAATATCACAACGTTGGACAACTACCATGAATTAATAATTCCTTTTGGTTTTGGCTTACAATTTTTGCACTCCATCTAGAAACAAAGTTTCATCATTTCATACCTCTAGTATTTTTGGAGGACAATCATAATCAAACTTTATTTTTTTAAATCACCTTGGAAACTTATGGTATAAGGGGGTTTTGTATGTCTTTAGTTGTTTGGCGACAAGTTGAGCTGACATGATCACGACGAGTAGCTCCAAACAAGTGGCTGCCATTTGAACACTAGTCGCCAAATCCTAGTTCCATCAAATTCTTGGGTATCCATGTAGATAGGATAATAGAGGAAACTTTAGTCTTTGTGAGTTCAAATAAATAGCTTTTCAAGCCTAGTTTCTAGGACATTTGGGCTAAATTGGATGTTCCTTTAACTTGTTGCAATATTAGAATTTTTTTAAAGAACCTTCTCTTACTAAATATTTATTGAAAAGTGTATCAAAACTATTACATGAACCTATATAAATCCTTTATGTTTCTTGTTTGGTCAAAATAGCTTGTGGGTAATATGGTGTTTCTCTCTCTTCCCCTTTTTCTCTCTCTAGTTTGATAATGAAAAACACTGCTTTTGTGATTGTTACTCTCTTACTTTTATACAAGAGTTTGATTTTTTGTAAAATCCTATATATGTGAAAAGAATTTAGTCATAGGGAAAACCATGTCAAAGTCTTATTCGGTCACCATGTTTACACTAACTTGATATGTTACGAGTAGCATAAGTAGGATTAAAATGAATGATGGAAATATATGTTTAATTTTTATTACTTAAAATGTGTAATCAAGATGGAATTAGAACAATATCCTAGTTTAGAAATAATATTTGTATTATTAAATAAATAATAACTCCTTTCATTTCATACGTGTGTTAAATTAAGTGATGGTGAAATGTTACTTGTAAGCTTACAATTCATTTGTATTATAGAATAGCGTATTTAGTTAACTGTGTTGAATCCTCATAATTTTTTTTATTCATATGGTAGTGAGCTAAAACTTGTAAATTATTTCTTTCATAAGCATGTTAAGAAAAAGATTTTTCATTGATTTGTATAAATTGTGATAGTTCCTTGAAACCTTTCTACACCCTTTTCCACAATAAATGATAAATTACTTGTTTCAAACATAACTTAGTTAGTGAACTTATCATCTTGCAAAATAAATTTAATAGTAATTGGTAGATAAGAAGGATAATAATAATTTGATAGATGTTGCAATTACATTGGACATGTAGTTGTCATGATTGTACTATATCGCACTCAAATCATGTTTTTGTTGATAAAATATCTATCGTCAACCCTTACTCTTCCCATGGTAAAATATGTTGCCTTTAGGTTATCTAGACATAAAGGTTGTGCACAAGAAAAACATTACTATAGGGAAAGTGGTTATTCCATTAAAGGGTGCTATAACTAAATTTGAATTGTAATCGTGAATGGTTATCTTCATTTCCACTTTGAAAAAAAAACATTCGTTACCCACCATGGCCTTGAAACAATCCCAACCTTCATGAAATAAATTGTTTTCAACTCTGGAGAAAGATAGTGGTGGGTTATAGATGTTGTGAGAAAAAAATGAATATTCATATAAATTTCACCACAAGAAACAATGGGTGAAGAGTCAATCAAAACGGCCTTTTGTCTCTTCAAATTAATAGTAAAGGAAAACCATTAGGAGTGAAACCTTCATGAGGTTAGAATAACATTTATGCCTTATTCCTTACCCAAGGAGGCTCATGTTGCCTTTGGATCAAGATTAATTAGTCTCAAAGACCTCCAAATAGGATTTTGGTGGATGAAACCTCAATGTATATTTCTTATGGCCTGGAATTATGCCCTAGGGAAACCATACATCGCTATTTGTGGATTTTCTTTCTCTCTTGTAATATGTCTTATAATACTTGGGTGGTCAAATAGTAATGAAACAAAATTCTTGTGTGGGACTATGCCTTTGGATCTCATAAATATCTAAGAGGGAAACTGAATCTTGATTAATTTTTTTAGTCTTTTCAAAAATGTTAATGGGTGACTTAATTACAACATGTAAAGGTATAAAGTTAAAGAGAAGAACTATGGAAATGTATAGTCTCTAAGAAGATAAGTACCTCGACTATTATGTAGTGAATAAAATGAAAAAATGATTGTGATATGAATAAAATTAAAGGATATTAGTCTTGATGAGCTAACACAAAGATGAGGAAACTCGTAAATTGTAAATGTTAATGGATGGTTTGATGATTTTTATAAGTGGGACAACATGGTGTGTTAACACAATGAAATCTAATGAAAAATATAAATCTTGAGACCTATGTGAATGATTGTTAAGAACTCAATATTTAATTATTGTAGTCCTTTTTACTTGTATTAGACTATACTTGTATGAGTGATTGTGGTTGATAAGGTTTCCTTGTTCATCAAAAGAATCTGCTCATGAACCTTGGTTATCATTAACCTTGTCATTTACAAATGGATTAGAAGAATAAAATGTGTTTCATGAAATAGGTATATAGTTATGGTTTATGTACCTCATCTCCCTGTTCATTGCGGTTGTGCTTATTATTGTCAATTTATTTCAATGAATGTATAAGATGCATTGGTGCTATCAGAACTTTCTCAATTGAGGAATCTAACTAATGGGTCTAATTGTGACCATAGTGGAAAATGGTTGTAGATACCTGATATGTGTACCATCCTAAAGGAATTGTTATGCCACACTTGGGAGGGATCAAATAAGGTAAATTTTGTAAGGTTATAATGAATATTGGGTGATGATGACACCTCAAGGATTAAGGGATAGTACTTTCATACTCCTAAGTAGGAATTTAAGCCTCCTTATCAATATTTTGTGGAATAAATATCCTTTAAAATTTACGTTAACCGTGTTCTCAAAATATCAAACTACAATGGAGACACGTGCATATGTTATTACATGAGTTTTTCTTCGTTAACTATGTTGTGGATGACTTAGAATTTTATGTGAGAAAGGTAACATAAACCAAGTTTGGTCTTACCCCGAGAGGACTTCCTATATGAATCCTTGTGGTATATAATTGATCCTCTCTTCAACCTTTGCACATGTGTTAGGCTTGTGGGAAAGATATATTATGAAGGATTGTTTTGGTTTCTTCGTGAAATTGGTGGAATTTTACCTACTTAGTGTAGGTACATTGTGTATTATATGTTACGTCAGATGGACTTACATACATGGACCCAACCTTTGTGTTATAAATCTAATTTGACTTTCTGATTTGAAAGGGGTACATGAGAAAATTATGGAATGTAATACATGATCAAGCCCTAGAGAAAAATGAACCACCTCTGTTGCATTGTATTGAAAGCCATGACGGATATAACCATGTTTCGCATGGGTATAACTCTTGTACTAGTAACATGTGATGTATACAAAAGTATGTTGGTAAACCTTGGGTACATTGGTTTATTGCAAAGGAAAGTGTTAGTGTTATTTGGGTCTAGTGAGTTGGGGTAGTGTCTTTTGTGTTGCATTTATAAATGAAGAAAAATTTCCCCCCATTTTTTGGTTATCTTTTGGGTGGTTAAATATTGGGCATTACAACAAGTTCTTCACTTTATGGTGATAGAAAATAAAAACTTTTCTTGAATTTTATTTTTAAATTAATTTTATTAGTCTTATATTTTAATTTTCATTATATGATAGTTGTTGGATTTATGGATGAAATTTGACATATACCCCTTTGGGTTAAAAATTTGAGGAGAAATTGATGTTTTTAGATACCTTTGAAATAGAGTTTTCTAAAACTATTAACTACATCAAATTGAACAAATAATAAAATATGAAAGCAAAAGCCTTAGAGATAATCAAAACCCATACTTGTGTAATATGTATTTATTCTCAACCTATATTTAGAAACAGATATTTTTATGATAGATAATCATTTATTATTTAATCCTATTTTTAGTATTTTTCTAATTAGAAAATATAAATGTGAAAGAAATAAAAACATGAATGCCCACATGTTTAATTGCTAAAATAAAAACACTAGTATTCAAAAGAACATTTGTTAAAGAACCATTCTAGGTCTAATCTCCTAAACCAATCCGTATTTTTCACTTGCATTTAGTTGTTTCCCGATATATGATGTTGTGATTGATTATTATGTTAATTATGGCAATGGTAACATGTGTAATGTGAAGGATGGGCTGCTTATGACTCAAGAAAAATGGTTGACTTATTGAGCTTGACATATCAATTCCATCAACCACGCTTTTTATTCCATTGGCCATGAACCCTCCAACATTCACAACTTTGACTAGAACAGAACTATTAAATACATGACTATTCACCACTTGTAGGGAGGATTAAGTTAGTTTGTATGGAAATGAGAAGTGGGAAATAGCTATTGTTAATATCAATGATCGGTTGCAATTTTTTGACAAATGGTGATGGATTTGGGACTCGAAAGGTTATGGTAATCTTGCATTCATTATCCAATAGAATACAAATAGTAGCTTATGCTAATTACTATGCATTTTCTATGGATTCAAAGACTAAGGAATGTAAAAAAATGCAAAACAAAATGTTCTTGTTCTAACTTATGGGATGATCCAAAAAACATTATTCCTAACTTCTACTTCTAACACAACAGAATTATAATAAACGTGTTGGTGGGAAGTGTGTTCTTATGTACTTGTTAGTGCGTAATCACAACACCCCTGAATGGGCCGGGATTTGAGTGGGACATTCGGTGTGATTGCACAACATGGGACCATCTCTCAAGCTGTGGGACTTGCAAACCTGAGATGGCCCTCCGGAGAAAGCCGGTTCTTGCTTCCTAATATACCTGCTACCGGATACTCTAGTGTAGGCGAGCTAACTGTCCTACTCTAGCCATTCCAAGGGACAGGAGAGAGAGAGGGTGAAAGAGAGCCTACACTAAGTGTGATACACCAGAAAAGGAAGTGGTTGATCACATATTTGACTTCCTAAAGTGGAGAGAGATGAGTAGAGGAGAGGGTGGACAAAATGCACCACGTAAGAGATAGAGTTCACAGAACACCACTTCAAACCCATTGAACACAACTCCCGGACATGTAATAGGCATCATAAATATGCACAGTATGCCCTACAATGATGAGAGGCAAGAAGAGACGATAAAATAAGGAAGGATGGACAAAATGCATCACAAAACATATTCTATTGCTCCATGAGTTCACACAGTACATCATCAGTGGGCAAGAGGCAAGAAAATTCCATTATAGAGCCATGAGAAGAGGCTTAGACTCCACATTCTACCCTAAGGAAGAAAGAGAGAGGGAGGTAGAGGAGAAACAATGACCAACCATTTGAATATGCCCTCTTTTACAATATATAGAAGGATGAGAGAGAAAGAGAGGGAAAATTGATCTCTGCTCCAACCACCCCTTCGATGCATTGAATCCTGCTCTGAAAGCTCAACAACCGTCCCTCAATGACCCTGCAAATCCATCTACAATCTCTCAAATCCACCGCTCTATGTCTATTTGGTGTGTCGAGGAAGGCGGATCAAATCTAATCCGGTGGTTAAAGCAATCGGATCCTTCATTAATAGCTTGCAAGACGTTTTCCTACTTCTCACCCACCTAAAATTTTTGAAATTAAAGTTTCATGCCTCCATGGGGTAGAGGATGTCGAGACCTTTCCAAAAAGTCTTCTCCCGCCCAAATCTGAGTTCTCAATAAAAAAAATGGCCATTTGAAATTCCTCGGGTCGGGCGTTTAGCGCAGCTTTACAATATATGGTGGTTTGTCTATATAGAGGCCACGTGGCGCAACCCCGTGCTCGTTTGAGATTTTGCCCCCTACCTTTGCTCTTAAAATTGTGCCCATGAGACACGTGGTGCCTTCCTCGTGGGCTCCCCTATTTCCTTTGTATCATACCTAAGTCCTTTCTGCTAGTGAAGGCACCGTGTGTCCGACCCGAAACATGTGGAGGCTTCACACATGCTTGGAAACTGCCCCCCAGACTTTACCTTTGGAGTTGCGCGGTCGAGACATGTGGAGGCCTCTCTGCAGGATTTTGGACTTTTCAATTGCCGTCCTCACCTTTTCGGCTCGACCATGTGGCGGGATGGCACTCGTTTGGGGATTGTCTTTTGGATTTATCTCGTGAAGATGCGTCGGGTTGACATGTGGAGGATTCCACTATCTCTTCTATACTTAGCCAATTCGGACTGATGAATACTGCCTTTACGGGTGGGACCCTTGTAGCATGCCCCTATAATTATGACAGCGGGACACGTGGCATCATCCGGCCGTTGTTGTTTCATTTGTATTTGGCAGGGCCCTATGATTGACTCTGGACACATGGAGGCTTAGCAAACGTTTGAGAACCCATTCCGAATTTTACCTTTGAAGTAGTGCGGTCGAGACACGTGGTGCCTTACGTCGATTCTCTTATACTTAGTCGTTTTGGGCCCGCTCTGTCTCTCCTTTTGGGGCGTGGGACACGTGGCGAGCCTGCGCTTGTTTGGGGTCTCTGTTTTCAGAGTTGGTCTTTGGAGTTGGTCCGATGAGACACGTGGCACCCTCCGCGGGTCTATGACTTTTCAATGGCCGATGAGACCTTTCTCTTACCCCGCTACGTGGCGGCATCGGAGCTCATTTGAGGATCGCGCTTTGGACCCCACTTAGGAGTTGCGACGAAGAGAGACATGTGGAGGCCGACGTAAGTTTAGGACTTGCCTTTTTTGATGCGCCTTTTGAAATTGCGCCAAGATGACACATTGTTCGGCCCCGAGTCCACTGTTCGGCCCGAGTCCACCTAATGTGGCTAAGTCCTAAAAATTCGAGCCTTTCCCGTTTTCTTTCCTATCAAGCTCCGGGCTCCTTTGACGTTGATTAATCCTTCACAGACCCTGCTCCTCCATTGTAGAGCTCGCCCTCATATTTTGACCCTGCTCTTTACTTAAGTCGAGTCTCGCCTGCCCCTTGATTGTTGGATTTGAATGTGAGCTTGCAGGACGAGCTAACCCTTGGGTTTTCTTCTATGCGGGGTCGTGTTTGATCAAATTTTAAGGGTTAAATTTGGGATAACAATACTTTACACAATGCAAATAATTCAAAAGGTATTATGGATCCTAGAGGCCCTACAAAGAAACTTATACATTGTGATAAACACAACGGAGAAAAAGATGAAACGTTAAAGAACCAATGGAATGACCTCTACTAGCGATCGGAAAAGAAAAAACCAAACATGGTGGGAAACAAAGTAGAAGAGTTGGTCAAGAAGACTTGACACAAACCCAAGAGCTAGAGCCCACCACTAGCAGCCACTCGAGACAGACTACGAGTTGCATAGAATTTTTTTGGGTGGACCTTCGTCCAGGGCGCACCACTAGAATTGGAAGCAAAAAGAACCGAAAGGATGGGTTAAATCAGTGCCAAGGAAAACATCCAACTTCCAAGTTCCCATTAACCCATCACGAGGCTTCCCCAACCGATGGTCATTAAATGCTGCCCCTGCCAGCTCAGACTCAAATTCAAAATGGTCCTCCCGCTCAGCCAACCGGCTCACCCGGTCACCACAACTGCTTCCTCTTAATTCCTTCTCTGAAAATCAAGCATCCCGAGTACGAGGCGCATCCACTGAATACGGCGCCACAACAAAAACAGGTTCGAAAAATGCATCCATCTCATTGTCCTTTAGCAGAAATGCGACCCTCTTAAGCCGACGTTTCCACCGACCCAACACGGCCAACATTCACTAAATAATGATCATATGATTTCAATGCAGGGGTCTCTTCCACCTGAATCAGACTGATCCACTGATTCATCGTCCTCCCTAGTCGAATCTTCCTCCTCACCCGAATCCTCCAGCTCATCATCCCCTAAAGATAGGTAAATTTCACAGGCAGCTCCAGATGCCCGCAACAATCCTTCATTCCATATCTTGCCATTCTGCACTTACTGCAGAAAATCTTGGAACTCTCGACCTGAATAGCCTGTTCCCATTTACCATTACGGGAGTGAAAGATATTTCATTTGGGAAACTTGAACCCCATAGGTATATAGACAAAGACCCTGGCATGAACAAATATGGAATGATTTTTTGTTGTGGGATCAACAACAATAAGCAGTCCCATCGATCTGGCTATCCCCAAGAAAACCTCAGGTTCCCAAAATTCCAACAGGAGACCCAGAATCCCAATCCAGACCGAAAGGGCGTGGAAACAAAAATCATGTGGCATTCCAGGTTCCCATCGCTGGAAGGTGAAGGCAACACTACCAAAAAATCAAGGTGCTTCATGGAGGACTTTCTGCATATCAAGCTCAGAATGGAATCAAAAAAGGAAGCCTTCGCCATTCAGAGATCGAACTTCGACCTTGCAAAACGATTTCCGTCTACCCCATTCTCGCACCGAATCGATATTCTGTCGAACCCTAGCAACTCTGCCTACGATTGCAAATCAAAAACTTTTCTTGGCTCTATTAATGATAAACCTCCATATATCTAGCATTGGCTCCGCTTCCTTCCACAAGGGCGTGAGCTTCACGGGCTCTCGATTGGTTTCATCATATAGTTTTGCCGCCCAGGTGCTATTTCCTCTCCCTGAATAAATCCCCTCCAAACTCCCCTCCATTGGTGTTGTATTTCATTCAAAAAATATTTAGAATAAAAGACATCGTGTGAAATAAACGTACGAAATCTTTTGGACATCGTCAGGAAATCTACATAATGAAAATAAATTTAGTGACAATATAACGAACACATAAAAAAATGCAGTTTTAAATTTAATAAAATTTAAATTAGATTCAATGTGACTAGGTACTAGCTATGCAAATCATCAATGAATTGGTATTGTATTTGTGACAATGCAAATTGGAAATTTAGTGGACAGTGGACTAGCAATGGAAGTGGTTATGGTAATGATGACTCGCAACGACAACCTTTATAAACCTGCAACCATCTGAAAATTGCTTGGCTACACACTAACCAAAATGACGTTTGATTAATTTTCCAAGACATTATTTTCATTGTTTGACAAAAATGTCAAAAAATTTACAAAACGATTATTGAATTTAATGATAACTGTAAATATCATTTCCAACAATAAAAAACACCGGGGATATAAAACGATTATTGACTAATGAAAACTATAAATAACATTTACAACAATCAAAAACACCAGGGATAAGTTTCAAGTCTCATATTTGGTTGGATTTCAACATTTTTGCATTGTCGGCATATTGGGTTCCACATATTCATACAACTTATATGTTATACAAGTAATTCAAAGATAAACCTAACAGAGAATGATGATAGATCCAATGTTTCATTAAACATAATGGATATGTTAAGCTCTCCCTCTCTTTCTACGTAAATGAGATGGATTGGATTGTTATTTATTATGCATGGAAGAATACAAAAAGCTTGAAAGTCTTTTTCAATAGACACATAGATGTTTACAATATTTTCTTATTAATTTAGAAAGATCCCTTCATTATAATAATATATAAATAATTTTCTTGAACATTCGAATTTGTATTAATTGATGTCTAAAGGTTCAAGATTTTGTCTTCTTTTATAATCTACATATTATTCTTTCAGCAATTGTTTTCTTTTATAAGAGCACCTTGAAAATGTACCTTGAAAATGTATTGTGATCAATGCTTTGGATTTTGATGTTCAATTTTTCATGTTATAATAAAATTACTTGATGGTTTAGAAAATTATATGGATGTTATTTGGTGGTCGAGAATTAATATGTGCGTCAAATTTGTTTTTATAATAATTATTACAAAATACATAAATTAAATTAAATTTTACATCCACAAGATTGAAAATAAATTTATGTCTAAAATTCTTCCCATCTGTATTCTATTTGGATTTCTATTCCTATATCTAAGACTGAGTAAATTAAATTTTTGGTAATTTAGTATTATTTATGTGATCCAATTGTAATAGGTTAACCTCTTTGCATACATAAAAGAAATTAGATTTTTTTCATTTCATTCGTTGCATACATCGAACAAATTTGTTTTTGTTTTTTGTTTCATTTCTTCACAACACTACCTTTATTCCATATGTTTTTTTTTAATGTTTCCTCTCTATGAAATTTATTTTTTCCCATTTTTTTGTAGAGGAATTCTATTAAGTTTTTATATCATTATTTGCATATTTATTTGTTTATGATAAAACTGAAATGGTGTTATTATTTTGGAGGGGAAAATGGTTAACCTTAGGCACAAGAAAAATTCGATTATTTTTTTAAAATTTTAAGCACAATAATGTCTAGTGACATATAAAAAATATTTAGATTATTAATAGATTCAAAATGGATCTCATTTGTGAGATAACACATTGAAATAGGGGCAAATGTTTTGATTAGCAATGGAGATTATTGTGTTTTACTTTATAAAATCAAGCTTTACAATTTTAAAAAAATTTAAAAAAATGATAGAAATGACTCACTTAGAACATTGGTGCAAATTTGCAATTTTTGAGAAAATGAGTTCCAACTTCTAACTTCCAACTTCCAAGTTCAATCTTCAAATTTCACCTTTCTTGCAAAATCCCAAATCCAATGCATTAGTCCACTATCCAATCTTTATTTGTAAGAAATCAAACAAATAAAAATTTAAAAAATCAATTACAAATCAAAATCAATAAAATAAAACTAAACAACAAATCAAATAAAGCTAAAAAATAAATCAAACAAAACTAATTAAAAGGACAAATTAATAGATGTTTTTATTTTATAAATAAGATATGAAAATGTTAATATTTCTTTAATCTTAAATATTGAGATAATTCTATTTTTGGATTTTATTTACTTTCCAAATTTTCCATTTTCATTCATGTTGTATTTGTTAAGAATATCACAAATTTTAATGTCTACCTAGTGAAATATTTAATTTATTAAAATTGTCAAATTTTACACGTACATGTCATTTCGACGTTTAAATTATATATTTACCTCCCAACCATGGCAGTCATATTTCAAAAGTGGTTGTATTTTGACATCTAAAATGACTAAAAACATTTAAACACCTTTTAAAATCCAACACTGAAATTTGTGATATGTTTTCCACTTTTAGAGTGAAGTTTTTTTATTAAGGGTAAAATGCATTTTGGAGGGGACCTTACCCCACGATGCAATGAGGTTCAGAAGCCAAATATTATTAGGAAACACACAGACAAGAGAAAGCCTTAGAAGACAGAAAGAAGAATGAAGCACAAAGGAAGTGGACCAATTTCCGTAAGAAGCATAAAAACAGACGGGTAGGAGTGGAACAACAGCTACCAAAACCAAGACCCGACTAGAGCTGCAAGTTAATTTTTGCCACGACTATAGGTCATGACGAGATGAACCGTATGAGGTGCTTTCTTCTTTACTTTCGTCCATCCGTCATCACCATTGTTCGGAACAAAGATGTCCACCTTCCCCAATGATTCAGAAAAAATAGTGTGAACAATCTTCGGTGGGGGATTTTCCGTTTTAGTTACAACATTCAAATTTGTAGTGGTTCCCTTTTTCAATCATTTTTTTTTGTAGTGGTCCCCACTTGAGTTGACGTTTTTTCAATTTCTTCCTGTGTCCACTCCAAGTCATAAAGCAGGGAATTGATCATTAAGGCTTCATAATTTGTCACATCCCCAACCGGCATATTTTTCTCAATAGTCATTATACCAGCATATCGACCTTTTGAGATATGTGTACCGCCTGCAACCTTCGGATTATGCATATTTAGGCAATCAGGATTTAAATTTCGAACTAGCGGGCTCACCTCCACCAACTTGGACTGATTAATTCCTTGGCCACCGCTAGCTAACGCCAGGTCAGTACCAGTTGTTCCTACCATGCACAGGTCTACGAACAGGTCTCCATGAGGCTTTTCCTCCATGCAAGCAGCCACATATATCTCTCCTAAAGGAGGATTCGATCCGTCCTTGGCATGTTCTCCACTTTGCATTAGGTGTTCGTTTGGATATTTGTTTCTTGGTTTTTCAAACTTCTGATCGCATGGGTGCAGAGATGAACGGTTAGTCCGTTCGTTGCATCCGCAGCCCTGCCCAACCATCTTGCACTTATTGCAAAACACAGGAGAGTCTTCAAATATGTTCTTCGGTCTCCAAACTCCATCCCGTGATTCCAGATTTATGACCGCAGGGGGAGTTCTACCAGAAGTGATGTTGATACACATTCTAGCTACTATGAACCTGGTTCTTGCAGCTGTAGACGGGTCATAGCAAAAAAATCTCCCATTAATTTGGCTATGCCAAATAACATGTCTTTTCCCAAACTTCCAGTGGCAGTCCTTGGAGTTTGACCCAGACAGGAGCACGCTGTCAGAGTGTGGGTAGTTGCTCCCATTTTCATCTGACCAAAGACAGTTGATTTAGAGTGAAGTTGAGAAAGTGATTTAATGTTATTTTGTTATGTATTGATGCTCACCCATAACTAAATGCACATATGCTTATATGCTGTCTAGTACATGATTACATGAGATAAACTTTATGAGATTTGTAAAATGAAGTTATTTAGAGCATTTTCTATTTACATATAATCATTCATTTATAGATAATGTTCTTAATTATGGTGATAGACGTTATACATGCAGATGCATTCACCTGCAAATATTGATCAATGACCTACGATTCGGCTGTGCATGGGGTCGACCATCCACCTTATCTCCACTCTCCATGTCACCTTCTAGTGTGCATATCGATGGTCTTGTCTTGCTCCAAACATAGTCAAGACCATCAGGTGTGGAAATGTCGAATTGCACTATTCCTCAGGATCTCCACTGTGTTATTGGTTTTTAAGTTCTCTTTCCTCATGCGGGACGTATTTTCTTCCAAAAAAAATTGTAATTCCACCTTTCCTTCACAACAATAAATGGAGTGATTTTTTTGAAGCTATCAAACTCATAAACATGAAATAACATTATGAAATCCATCTCAACCCATTCACCATGAAACGTTGTCAGTGTGTGCCTAAAAATAGTCCTTCTGAAGCCTGTTTCGGTGCTCCAGATCTACTCTATTTTTGCAATGTTTATTATGAAGTAAGTTTCAATGTTTTAACGGGTTATGTAATATTTGGGGTTTTGTGTTTATGCATATGAATTGTGAGGCAAGAGATGATAATTTTCTTCTAACATTCGAGGATAAAGAGAGGATATGGAAGTAGGATCACGAAGAGGAGGATGTGGATGTAGTGCCGACCTCTTCTTACAATATTTTCTTTTCTGACAAATTGATTTTATTTGATGATGGACATGGCATTTAGGACCATTTGGATGTTTATATTATGGTTATTTTGATGACATTTTTGGTGATTTGGGCGCATAACACCAAACTAGTATTACAAATCATTATCTTAGCTTTTGCATTCTATGGTTTTATATCAACAGGTTATGGTACAATTGGTTGCATTTTATATGTGATACATTTACGTATGGTTTTCTCATATACTTGGTGATCATTTGATTTGTAATGGCTAATTGGATGTAGTAGTAATGCTTAGAAATATAGTATAGCTTGATTTAATATGGATGTATATGATTAGCGTTTAGCCATTTCATACTAACATTTATTGTGGTATAGTTAGCATGATTTATCCATGATTGATTTATTGAGATTATTTAATTAATATATTTTATCAAGTAGGTATGTTTAATGTTTGCATTGAGTGTGCATATTACAGGGCACAGGAGAACATGGGTTACAAATTTTTGACGCCCTCTGAGCCAAGTCCTATTCATGCATGATTGTGTGTAGCCTTGTATGTTTTTGGCATGTTCATGTTTGGGACACCATGGGTGATTCCTAATTGTAATTATGTTAATTGTAAATGGTTTTAGTCTTGTGTTGAGCTAGTTTAGGGTCCTAATGGTTCTTTCATGTGTTAATTCTTTCTTAAGTTAATTAATTATGTTGTTTATTGTTTGGGACCACAAAATTGTCATTTATATGGGCCCCACCACCTCAACTGTTGTTTCATTTAACCCAATCTCGAATTTGGGCTAAATTTGGCAATTTTAGGGAACTCTTTTCACTTTGGGCGTTCCTTTTTCATGGAAATGAGCCCCTTGGACCTTACCTATAAGTAGGGTGGTCTCTTTCCAAGGCCAAATGGGATTTTCCCTCCCATTTGACCCCTCACATGTCACTATCTTGTAGAGGATGGTTGGTTGTTTTATTTTCTTAAACATTACAGGGGTGTTGTATATATTTACATTTCACGGAATTTGGGAGATTACCTCCAAAATATGTTTTGTTTTATGCTCTTTTTAATTTTGGGAATATTTTGTTGGGAGATGAGATGGGTGACACATGTCACCCTCTCATTTGTGAGGATTGTAAATTGTTTATTCTTTTATACTCCCTCATGGAGAGGGGTTGGGACATTTTGGTCATTCTTGCTTTTGGAGTTGGATATTTTGGGAAAGAGCTTGTGGAGCTTGGAGCTTGGAGTGTGTTGGATTTACTTGAGTTTGGAATAGTTTGTGAGGTAGGCCTTCACACCTCTTATTTTTTATTATGATAGTATGATGTGATTAGAAATAAAAATGGCGTAAAATATGTTGTTTTTGTATGTTTGTTATGGGAATGTTTGTAAATTTGGATTTCCTTTATTTTTCTCCATCCATCATGATTTTGTGATGGATTTTGGAGTTTTGGGGAAGAGGGAGGAAGACCCTCTTACACCACATGGCTTGATGGGAAATCCATGATGGTCTTCTTTTTATTCCTCCCTCATATGGTTTGATGTGGAGAAGGATTTTCATATGGTTTGAAATTCCTTCTCCATCTTGGCAAGGAAATCATGTATGGTTTAAAAAGGTTTCCAAGGAGGAGTGTTGGTGCATGGGATGGAGAGATAAATAGGTTCATTTTAATGGAGAGATAAGGAGGGTCTTTTGGATATTATTATCATGTTCTTATGGTTGGTTCACACTTTGGCTATTTATGAGATCCTTCCCATTCTTCTAATTTTAGGGAAAATATAGAGTTGTCCTCATGTGTTGGTTTTGTTTTTTTGATGGTTGTGTGTGTGTTGTAATGTTTTTCTTATTTATTTTTCACCCTTGTCCTATTCTACTTGTGTAACTTGAGGCATGCATCCTCTCTCTCCCATGGGCTTGGAGGGAGGCTAGCATGTCATCCATGTTTTTGAAATGGCTTGTAATGATGCCAATTGGTTGGAAGGTTACCAAGTGATTTCTTCTTGTGCTATGAGGACTATTTAGTTTTTAGTGGAAACTTGAAGATTTGGCTCATAGTTTGGAGAAGAAAAGGCTAGAAATTTTGACATGTTGTTTGCCATTTTGGGGAGGATTATCCTCTTGCATATTTTTATGCACTTGAAGTGATTATGTATCTATTGTTAAGTGTATCCCTCTTTGAGAAATATCTTGAAATGTTTTATTTGAAGGTTGAGTCCTTTATTCTCTATTGAGAAGGAATCATGGCCTATTGTAATCTTGACTTTCTCATGTTGTAATATACTTTATCCCTTACTTTTGAGCTTGTTTTTAAATCTTGTTTTAAGAAATATCTGTAGGCATGCTTGTATTCATTTAGATAAATATTGTATGGCTTGGCTATGGGATGTAAAGGTTGCATTATGATTTGTCTTAAATAGAAGTTTTTGAAGGAATAAATTATTGTTTGAGTACATGGAAATCGGTTACCTTTGTTCTATATTTGTTTCCTATTGGATTGAGAGAAAGAATTTCCTTACCATTAGTTCATTTTGTCTATCCCATGTTGATCTATTTGCATTAGTCATGGAAATAAAGAGAAAGATTTCGTTGTGGCATTTTTTTAGTATATGTTAGGAAAGGGATGCATATTGATTGTAAGAGAAATTTTTGTGAAAAGAAACACAATTAAATTACTTGTGTTTTAAGAAATTATATTAGAACCCATATTAAAAGAATGATTCTTTTATAATCCATGTTTGAATATTGGCTAGTAATATTAAACTTGTTGGCTCCTTTCCGAATTTCTAGATATATAGCTCTCATTATTTAAATGTTAAAGGAAATAAGTTCTTAGCTATTATAAAAGGGTAGCATTTGATCTTGGTGAAAATATTTAATTCTATCTCTTAAAATATTTTTTTCCCTTTTATTATATTTCATGAAATTGTATCTCCATAAAAGAAAATGAGATTTAGGGATTCTATAATAAACTAGTTTTCAAGGTAAAGGCCCCCTTAATATGTCTTTTAAATAAATCAAACAAGGATTAAACTATGACATTTATATAAATGCATACATATAGGAAACATATATAATTATATATATATTTATATATTCCATGCTATATATTCACATATATTTAATCTAGGAGAAATTGATGAAACTCAAAATCATGGTTACATCCATTTATACCAATAACACTTAATGTATTTTAAAATTCTATATATATATATATATATATATATATATATATATATATATATATATATATATATATATATATATATATATATATATTTATATAAATATAAAATATAGATATATTGTTGTAAAAACAAAAGAATGACATCATTTCTTAAGCAACTCATGTATGTTTTATAAAAAAAATTGGGGAGGGTTGGGTAAGGCCGGGATAGGGCCTCTAACTACCCCATTCCCTTTATTTTAGCCCTAGGGCATATGGTGTGGCCGAGCTACACAAAAAAGTATGGTGTGGCTTTCCCACACCATAGCGATAACCCCCAAACTAAACCCTACGTGGCCAGTCCTACCACCTCCTCCACATGCATCCCCTACCTCACACCTCCACTCTAACTTCCGATTACCACCCCCCTTTCAACACAGGCCATGCACAGCTTTCCATGGCCATTAACATTACCATACAATTTTTCCACACTCTTGTCATACCATGGGCTCATTTGTGTAAATAAATATATAATAAACAAATTTTATATATATATATATATATAAATATATATAATATATATATATATATATATATATATATATATATAATATATGTATATATGTATATATATATATGTAGACATTATAAAACAAAAATGAATTACGAGGAATATGTGTCCATAACCTAAAAACCTCTTTAAATTGCAAAACCCTAAATGATTGTATATATAAAAAAGAGAGATTCAAATCAATATGGGAAAGATTCTCCTTTCTTGTAAAAAAAAATAAATGATGAATGGAAAGAGATCAATATTTCTCTATGATCCATATTTGTTTCTTCCTCCACCTCCATCCTTCTCTCAAACCATACCAATGAAAACGAAAAGATAAAATATGCAAATGAAAAAGTTATAACACTCCCATAAGGATATTTAAGGATTTTTAGAAAGCCTTGGAATCTAAGGGACAATATTCATTTGTTAAGGGTGGATATAAATCCCTCCATCTTTAAAGTATATATGGGATTTAAAATGTATTCTTAAATGAGATGGGGTGAAGTAAATAAATGGGAGTGGGGTGAGTATTTTAAATGGGGTGAATTAATTATTTGGGTGCCTAGGAGAAATAATATAAGGGTCATTGTGTGGTTTAAATTCAAGTAATGTGAATTTAATTATTGGTTAAATAAATAAGTGTTTAGCATGGGTGTAATTGAATTAAATACTTGGGAAATAAAATATTGTAAATTAGGAGATAATTAAAATAAAGTTAATGATCGACATCATTTTAAAAACAATTAGTGTGTATTTTAGGTGTTAGAGGTTGATTTTCGAGTGCCAAAATATGGGGCACTACATTTGGTATCAAAACTCGGATTCCAACACAATGCGCATTGGGTATGTTCGTATAATAGAGTAATAAGTTTGCTTTGATTTTTTTACCATTTCGACGATAATTTTTCCGCTAAACCTATCAGTTTTCTTCTTCATTGGCCAAAATTTGTAATGAGGTATTTGACGTAGCATACCTAGAATAACCACTTTCGAGCATTGTTCCTACTAAAAGGGTGTGTCTTGCGTTTGAGTTTAATCTTTGAAAAGAAAATTTGAGAATTAGAACCACGGGTTGTGTTCGGGAGGTAAGACATTGAAGGTTAAATATTTTAAAACACTTTGTAAATGATAAAAAATGTTGTTCAAAGTTAGCATGCAAAATGGCTCCTAGACTCCCATAGCAGAGATTCTTTGGGTTGATCCTATTATCTGGTGACATGGATGTCACAATAAAATTTAAACCCAATTTATAAGATAATTTGATCATTTAATTGAAGGAATTTTGAGCCATCATTAATTGCATTTCTACATGGGACAATAGGTGAAATCTAAGAAAATTCACTTCGATCTGGGCCCATGGTTTAGGGGAGTTTTAGTAGAAAAATGAATTCTATGACTTATAACCTTTAGTATTTCTACATGCCAATTAGTTGCAGAAATTAGTTTTGTGAAAAAATAATGGGGAGTGAGTTTTCAAGTGTTTTTAGGAGGCCTCTATTCATTCTGGCACTAACACAAGCTAGTCAATCACATAAATTAGCTCTAAAATAGAGGCAATAACTAGAGTTTTTGTTATCAAATTACATTTTGTAAGTATGCAACAAATTCCCTATATATGGGAGAATGGATGAGAGTTGATATGTCATTCTTTCAAGTTGGGAAATCCTATTTTTGAAACCCAATTCGTATCCATTTCACTAAAATACTTGCTAAAATGTAATATAGAAACTTTAATAGTTGGCCTTGAGAGAAGGTGCTTCCAGTTCGATATTCATTGACCATTTTTTGGTTCCGTATGTCTTGTTTGACTCCCTATATAACAAAGAATTGGCTGGAAGTATTTTTTTACCATTTGGGTATTGGGTACTTGTTTGGTAGGCCCCTTTTATATTCATTTTGGCTAGATTGTAGAACAAGAGAACTAGGATCTTAATGAATTGTTTGAATTCTTATGACACCTCTTGAGGGTGAAAATTTTATAATATGATTATCATGATGTCTTACAATTTCTATAGGTTGAATGTTATGACCTAGAAAAATTATATGCTACGAGGCATTTTTGGTGCTATCTGTTTTGGTATAGTTTGGTCATTTTGGACACCATAAAAAGTATAGTTGTTGATTTTGGAAATAATTAGTGTTTGAATATGAGAGTGTAGAATTTTCCCTAGATCTAAGGAGTATGTTTAGGGTGTTTGGTTAGTTGTATTTTCTCTTTGAGTGATCCATTATTTCTTAGGACACTCACTCACAATGTTAAGGGCACCTCATTTAAACCTAACAAAACCCTTTTGGTATGGGTGTGAAATAAACAATTGAACCTTGTGTAGAAAAACATAATAAGATAAAATGGTCTTCCACATCTTTAAAATTTCATTAATGAAAACTAGAATAATTTTCACTCCTCATGTGTATACGCTACTAATCTCAATTTTATAACTCTCTTTATAAGAAAATTTACCAAAACAACCTTATAACCTTTCCTTTCTTTTTGCAAAGTGTATTTCTAAATTTAGCATACTTGGATGAAATTTTTTTGAATGTAAACTCCTCTAACTTGTCTCTAAACAATATATGATAAGGGGAAATAATTATTAGTGTCTATTTTTAATATACGATGGCATTATATGAAGTGATATTTCATAGTTATTTTATCTTCTTCTAAGTAAACTAAGTAGCCCTTGAACTATTGAAACTTACTCTAGTTTACACAACTTAAAATCCTTATCAAGCCCTCAACATAACTTTTGGATTAGCTTTGGTAATGTTCAAATTATTTTAACCCTTCTTGAGCTCGACAGGCCCATTTTCATACTATGATCATTAACTAAGTTTTGGTACAATATAACATAGTTAAATTATTTCACCCTAGAAGATACACTTGTGATGATAGCCCTTTCTGAATTGGTTATAACATTATTAAATAATCACATTTATGACACTAAGAATTATGAGTAGAAATCATTGAACCACCCTTTCCCTCTTACCTTATAAAGCGTATATAGAAGAACAATGATTATGCGAAAATAACAACCTCTCATCCTCTCTCTCTCTCTCTACGAAAATAAAATAAAATAAATTAGTGTCGATTGCTCTCTTTTTTGGGAGATATGGTATACCAACGATAGTGTTGACCATGGAATTACAAGTAATATGGTGTAATAATGGTGAGTACAATGTTTCATAATCCATATATATATATATATATATATATATATATATATATATATATATATATTACAATTGTGTACATACTGCCTTATAAACTAGGATAAAATTGTGTAAATGTATGTAAGTGGGAAGACTCGTAAAATAAATATCGTTTACCAATCCTTGTTGCCCAATAGTGTTATGGTTTGTTATTTTCTAAAATTTAAAATTGACATGATCACAAGTTATAGTTCAAAAGAAATAAGCGAGGTTTACTATTCTTAGTTATGCAATGTTCATAATTTAGGTTACACACTAAATAGTTGGTCTTATGTAAGTAACTTAGGAATTGTGTTGTCATTCCTAAGTTCTAGGTGAGAAATTAATGCGAATAATCAAAGGTTGCAATGGTCTCACAAATTAAATATGCCTTTGGCTACTTGACTCTTAGGAGACTCTTGTGTAATATTTCTTTCACATTAGAAAACTCTTAGTAACTTATTATAAGATAAATGATGTAACCCCTTATTGTAAGGACTAATAATAATGATTATCTATCCATTCCACCTACCTTGGGTGAAGATGACATTTTTATTAGTATAAACACTAATTAAGAAATGTAAATTTGGAGTTGTTTCAAAAGCTATGTTGTTTTGGGGTACTCTTGAAAACATGGCCCCATTATTTCACCATTCAATAGGGTGGCAAAAATTAAGTTAAGAAATAGAATTCACCCTCTAGTTAAGGAGTGTATTTATATCCATCTCTTTCACCTAATGGGTAATTTATGACCAAATAATTGTTGAGTAAAAGATAACATAAATTCCATATTTTGAGAAGCATTAGGCTATACCTTTCCTGAAGAGAAAAGGTGTATTGACCTTTTGAACTCTTAAGGAAGGTATGAACAGAAAAATTGTTGTGTCCCATCCATGCTATAATTTTGTAAGTAGCGTAGTATCTTATAGGTTTGAAACGTCCCCTTTGAATGTATTTTGTTCTCCTAACTCATTTATGTATTCTCTTGGCTATAGTGATAAAGAAACGATGAAATTAAGTAAAACTCCTCATATGTCTTATTGAATTTAAAATTTTGTTTGTTGTTTCATTAAGGAATTATGGCTTGTTTGGGGTGTAGAAAGTTTGAAAATTGCTTTTTCATGGTGTTTTTTTGCAAAACTTATAAACAATAATAAATTAAACTATCCCTTATGAGTTTTCTAAGAAAAACTTTTGAACCAAAATTGAGATGTTCTAGAAAATGGTACATGCTATGAAAATTTGGAAACCAAACTAGAAAACCAATCCTAACCTAATGGTTGGCTATATATTTCACCCACAATTTACTAGTACTATCCATCATGTGAATGTAAAAATTTTGCCAAATCAAGTCATCTCCCTTAATTATGTTTGGTATTATGTGAATCTTCATCCTTGACCCCTTAATGAATAATGTAGATGTTAGGACCATATTGGATAGGCTCATGAACCATTTTCAAAATTTTAAAGTAATGGTGAGCTAGGAGGTGAAACCACATGTAAACTTGGAAAATTTCTCTCTCTTCTTGTATGGTATTTGTGGTACCTTAGATGGTTTCCATGAGTGGGCTCGTACACATCATGTATGCATAACTTGTTAACCCTGTTTGAAATGACCATTATGTTCCCTTGGCTCACCCATAAATAGTTTCATTTAAATATGGACCTTATGTTGTACATCCACTTATGTGGACCCTTGTAGGAAAGTTAGACGATGATGCAAATGAATCCTTTGGAAGCTATAATTTCCCTTGATTAATATTATCCTAATTGAGACATACACTTTGAATTTGAACCATGTTATATTTGGTGAGGCATGTTGTTGAGAAAAAAATATAGTTACCTTAAGTGACCTTAATGTTGGACATACACTACGTGTGACCATTTAGAGGTTTTAGAAAATGATGTTGATAAAATTTCCTTGAAGCTATAAAATTTATTTAATTAAATTACTCTAAATGAGAGAAACACTTAGTATAGGACCAAGTTTAAATTGGTGGACATGCTTGTTGTGACTAACAACCACATGATACGACATGATACCTCGTGAGGTCATATCCTTATCTCTTCCAGTGACTTCCGAGGAAGTCTAATTTTAGGAGAGGGGGATGTAGTGCCCACCTCTTCTTACAATAGTTCCTTTGTTAACTCATTGCTTTTATTTGATGATGGACATGGATTTTAGCACCATTTGGATACTATATGTTATTATTATGGTTCTTTTGATGACACTTGTGGTGATTTGGGTACATAACACCAAACTAGTATTATGGATCATTATCTTAGCTTTTGCATTTTATGGTTTTAGATATCAACAAGTTATGGTACAATTGGTTTCATTTCATATGTGATGGATTTACGTATGGTTTTGTCATATACTTGGTGATCATTTGATTTTTAATGGCTAATTGGATGTAGTCATGTAATGCTTAGATGGATAGTATAGCTTGAGTTAATATGGAAATATGATTAGCGTTTAGCCATTTCATACTGACATTTATAATATAGTTAGTAGATCATCCATGATTGATTTATCCATTATTTAATTAATATTTTATCCAAAGTATGTTTAATGTTTTCATTGAGTGTGTAAATTATAGGGCACAAAAGAACATGGGTTTCGAGTTGTTCCCTCGGGTTGCACAAGTGGTGGATGAACTGGGCAAGTCCTAAGTCCTAGCCATGCATGATTGTGTGTAGCCTTTTATGTTTGTAGCATGTTCATTTTTGGGATGCCATGGTGATTCCTAATTGTAATTATGTTAATTGTTAATTGTTTTAGTCTTGTGTTGAGCTAGTTTAGGGACCTAATGGTCCCTACATGTGTTAATTATGTTTTAAGTTAATTAATTATGTTGTTTGTGGTTTGGGACCACCTAATTTTCATTTGGTGGGCCCCACCACCTCAACCCTTGTGCCATTTAGCCCAATCTCGAATTTGGGCTAAATGTGGCAATTTTAGGGACCTCTTTTCACTTTGGGGTTCCCCTTTCATGGAAATGAGCCCCTTGGACCCTACCTATGGGTAGGGGGTCTCTTTTCAAGGCCAAATGGGATTTTCCTCCCATTTGACCCCTCACATGTCACCATCTTGTGAGGATGGTTGGTTTTTTGTGTTTTCTTAAAATTTGTAGGGTATTGGATTTATTTACATTTTGGGGAATTTGGGAGATTACCTCCAAAATATGTTTTATTTTATGCTCTTTGTAATTTGGGAATATTTTGTGGGGAGATGAGATGGGTGACACATGTCACCCTCTCATTGTGAGGATAGTGAATTGTTTATTATTTTATAGTCCCTCATGGAGAGGTGTTGGGACCTTTATGTCACTTTTTTATTTTGGAGTTGGAGATTTTTGGGAGAGAGCTTGTGGAGCTTGGATCTTGGAGTGTGTTGGTTTTCCTTGATTTTGGAATAACTTTGTTGAGGTAGGCCTTCATGCCTCTCATTTTTATTATGATAATATAATTTGATTTAGAAATAAAAATAGTGTCAAATGTGTGTTGTTGTATGTATGTTTGTTATGGGAATTTTGTGAATTTGTATTTCCTTTTTTTCTCCATCCATCATGCTTTTGTGATGGATTTTGAGTTGTTGGGGATGAGGGAGGAAGACAGTCTTACACCACATGTCTTTATGGGAAAGCCATGATGGTCTTCTTTTAATTTCTCCTCATATGGTTTGATGTGGAGAAGGATTTTCATATGGTTTGAAATTCCTTCTCCATCCTTGGAAAGGAAATCATATATGGTTTGATAAGTCTTCCAAGGAGGAGACTTGATGCTTGGAATGGAGAGATAAGGAGGGTTATTTTGAATGGAGAGATAATGAGGGTATTTTAGAGATTATTATTGTGTTCCTATGGTTGGTTCACACTTTGGATTCTTATGGGATCCTTTCCACTCTTCCCATTTTGGGGAAAACATGGAGTTTTCCTCATGTGTTGGTTTTGTTTATTTGATGGTTGTGTGTGTTGTAAATTTTGCTCGTGTGTTTGTCACCCTTGTCCTATTCTACTTATGCAACTTGAGGAATTCATCCTTTGTCTCCTATGGGACTTGGAGGTAGGCTAGCATGTCCTCCACGTGTTTGATATGGCATGTGATGATGCCATTAGTTTGGAGGTAAATGGGACCTTTATTCTTCTACTATGAAGTCTTTTTTTTTTGGAGTGGAAACTTGCAGATTTGGATTGGAGTTTGGTGATGAAAAGGTTATAAATTTTGACATGTTGTTATCCAAATTTGGGGACGCTTATCCTCTTTTATTCTATTATGCTCTTGAAGTGATGTTGTATCTATTATTAAATGTCTCCTTCCTTGAGAAGGATCTTGAAAGTTTGTATTTGAAAGTTGAATATTTTATTCCTTCTTGAGAAGGATTATTGGCCTATTGTAATCTTGACTTTATCATGTTGCAATATACTTTTAACCTTGATTTAGAGCTTGTTTGTAAATATTTTTAAAATAAATATCTATGGGCATGCTTGTATTCATTCAAAGACATATTATATGGATTGGTTGTGGGATGGAAAGGTTATATTATCATTTGTTTTGAATTGAAGTTTTGAAGGAATGAATGATTGTTTAGCACATGGAATGGGTTACCTTTGTTCTGTAGGTGTTGCCTATTGGATTGAGAGAAAGGAGTTTGTGGCCATTATTTCATTTTGTCCATCCCATCTTGAAATATTTTCATGAGTTATGGAAATAAAGAGAACAATTTTTTTGTGGAATTTTCTTGTTATATGTTAACAAAGGGAGGCATATTTCTTGTAAGAGAAATTTATTTGAAAAGAAACAAAATTAGTTACTTGTGTTTTAAGAAATTATATTAGAACCCATATGAAAAGAAGGATTCTTTTAAAATATATTTTTGAATGTTGGCTAGTAAAATTAAACTTGTTGGCTCCCTTTGGGAATCTAAATATATATAGCTCTCATTGTTTAAATGTTAAGGAAATAAGTTCTTTGCTATTATCAAAAGGGAAGTGTTTAATCTTGGTGAAAATATTTAAATATATCTCTTAAAATATTTTTCCTTTTATTCTATTTTATGAAATTGTATCTCCATAAAAGAAAATGATATTTAGGGAGCCTATAATACTAGTTTGCTTTTAATTCTTATTATTTTAGGTAAATCCACCTTAATATCTCTATTAAATAAATAAAAAATTATTAAACTATGACATTTTTATAAATTCATACAAACATGAAACATATATACTTATATATATCATAAGTATACTTATATATTTTACATATATGAAACATATATTTACATATATACTTATATATTTTCATAAATTCACACACACAAACACACACTCCACCCTATATTT
Source organism: Taxus wallichiana var. yunnanensis (assembly GCA_018340775.1). Classification (NCBI taxonomy): domain Eukaryota; kingdom Viridiplantae; phylum Streptophyta; class Pinopsida; order Cupressales; family Taxaceae; genus Taxus; species Taxus wallichiana. Next base: position 1,022,133,880 of record CM031242.1, read on the forward strand.
TCACATATGTTTAATCGGGAGAAAATGTTGAAACTCGAAATCATGGTTCAACCCTTTATACACGTAACACTTAATGAATTTAAAAAATTATATAATATATATATATATTAAAAAGTAAATAAGTAATCATTTTGAAGCAACTATGTGTTTTATAAAAAAATTATCGAGGGTTGTATCTAGCCACGGGGGCCCCGAGATGCCCCAAACCCCCACCACATTCTCTTTTTTATCCCTAAGGGATATGGTGTCTCGAGCTACAACATAGCACTTCAGGTGTGTCTCACCCACACCACAACCACAACACCCGAACCTCGACCATACGTGGCTAGTCTCCTAGTGTCTCCCCTCGCATGCATCCCCTACCTCACACCTCCACTATAATTCCTTGTCACTACCCCTTTCTACATAGGCCATGTGCAATATGTCGTAACCATTAATGTTACCTTGCAATGTTTCCACAAGCAGGTGGCGTTGTTAAATGGGCTTATTTTTGTTTATATATATATATATATATATTCTATAATATACATATTATATACTATATAACATATGTATATTATATTTTTTTGAGGTATAAAACAAAAATAATTTATAGATATCTATGTCCATAACCAGAACACCTCTAGTTAAATTACAAAACCCAACATAAATGATATTATACAAAAAGAGAGATTCAAATAAATATGGGGAAGATTCTCCTTGTTACAAAAAAACCCACACAATCCATAAGTGAAAAAGAATGGAAAGAAGATCAATATTTCTCCATGATCTTTCTTTTTCTTCCTCCTCCTTCATCCTTCTCTCAAACCCTACCTGTGCAAATGAAAAGGAGAATAAGAAAAAGGAAAAGTTATAAAATTCCTATTAAGGATATTTAAGAATTTTTAGAATTCCCTAAAATATAAGGGCCTATATTCATTTTATTGAAGGGTGGATATAAATACCTCCACCTTTAAAGTATATATGGGATTTAAAATGTATTCATGAAAGGGATGGGGTGAAGTAATTAAATGGGAGTTGGGTAAGTATTTTAAATGGGGTTAATTAATTAATTGGGTGCCTAAGGGAAATAATATAAGGGTCAATTGTGGGGTTTAAATTCAAGTAATTTGACTTTAATTATTGGTTAAATAAATAACTAAATGGGTGTAATATATATATATTAATATATATGGGTGTATATATATATATATATATATATATGTATGTATGTATGTATGTATGTATGTATGTATGTATGTATGTATGTATTCACATATGTTTATTACGGGGAATATGTTGAAGCTCAAAATCATGGTTAAAACCGTTTATACCACTAACACTTAATGTAATTTAACATTCTTTGTGTGTGTGTGTGTGTGTGTGTGTGTGTGTGTGTGTGTGTGTGTGTGTGTGTGTGTGTGTGTGTGTGTTTAAAACAAAGTAAATGAGTAATCATTTTGAAGCGATTATGTGTTTAAAAAAAAATGTAGACATTTGGATAAGGCCATGAGATGGCTGCGAGAAGCCCCAAAACAACCCCCATTCTCTTTTTTAAGCCCTAAAAGATATGGCGTGTCGAAGTTACACCACAACACCGAGGTGTGTCTCGTCCACACCATAGCTGCAACGCTCGAACCTCAAATATATGTGGCTAACCTCCCTCACTGTCTCCCCTCCACACGCATCCCCTACCTCACACCTCCACTCTAATTCCCGGTCGCTACCACTTTCTACATAGTCCATGCGCGGGAGTATTCCATGACCATGAACGTTACCTGCAATGTTTAAAGAATGATAGTGTGGCCATGCCGTGGGCTTATTTGTGTTCACACACACACACACACACACACACACACACACACACACACACACACACATTTGTATATATACATATGTGTGTGTGTGTGTGTGTGTGTGTGTGTGTGTGTGTGTGTGTGTGTGTGTGTGTGTGTGTGTGTATGTATACACACACATATATGTTATAATCTCAGTATAATATATATATTATATACTATATAATATGTGTATATTATATTTTTGTGGAGTTCTAAAACAAAAATAAATTACAAATATATATGTCTATAACCATAACACCTCTGGTTAAATTATGAAACCCAACATAAATGATTGTATACATAAAAAAGAGATTCAAATAAATATGGGGAAGATTCTCCCTTGTTACAAAAAAGTGAAAAAGAATGGAAAGAAGATCAATATTTCTCCATGATATTTCTTTGTTTCTTCCTCCTCCTTCATCCTTCTCTCAAACCCTACCTGTGCAAATGAAAAGGGAGAATAAGAAAAAGGAAAAGTTATAAAATTCCTATTAAGCATATTTAGGGATTTTAGAATTCCCTAAAATATAAGGGCCTATATTCATTTTATTGAAGGGTGGATATAAATACCTCCACCTTTAAAGTATATATGGGATTTAAAATGTATTCATGAAAGGGATGGGGTGAAGTAATTAAATGGGAGTTGGGTGAGTATTTTAAATGGGGTTAATTGATTAATTGGGTGCGTAGGGGAAATAATATAAGGGTCATGGTGGGGTTTAAATTCAAGTAATTTAAATATAATTATTAGTTAAATAAATAACTTTTTAGCAGAGATGTAATTGTATTAAAAACTTGGGAAATAAGATATTGTATTTGGAAATAAATCTAAAATTTTTAAATGTAGTCGAAGGTAGTGCACTTAATTAGTATCGTTAGGAAGGTTATTAAATTGCCTTAGTATAACTAAAAAAATTTAGACCGGATTTTAGTTTTTATAGGATGATTTTCGAGTGCAAAAATATGGGGCACTACGGTGAGGGATGGGGTTTTGTAAATGACATGTTTAAGGTGCTTGCCAAGTTGAGGACCAGGGAAACCCGTATCATGCCTTACAAATCTTGTTATGTATTTTCTCCATTTATTTTTTCCTCTACTCTTTTATTTTTGTATAAAAATGAAACTGGTTTATGAAGTACTATGGAATTTCTATATTGATTCATTAGTGTAATGCTAGATTGACTAATTTTTGGATATGTTGGAAATCATATTGATAAAATTAGAGTTATGTTTCATTTTTAGTGGTACACAAAACTCTTTAATTTTCATTATTTATACCTTTTCTATTTCCATTAATCTCATTAAGTAATATTGTTTTATTCAGAAATCAATTGTGTTAATTTCAAGCTCATTTACACCCTATAGTTTATAATATAAACATTGATCAATGGGATGGATTAACTGAAACTTGTCAAAATTATATACTATTCATACAAACATAAATTCTAGAAATTGAATTAACAAAATAATAATGTGTAGAGCTCCTCATTGTGAATGTATGGTTATGAAAAAGTGACTTAGACAAGTGATGAAGACATTATTCTGGTTGAATATATTAAAAAATGGTCATGGAGGCTGACGTGCTTTTCCTAGCAAGCCGTTGAGTATATAATGAGTTAGATTAATTTCATTTCTACAATGTAAAATCATTTATATTAAATGAATACTTGATAGTTTAATAAATTCTAGTCACATATTATGTTTATCCTTTAAAATATGAGAAATGTTTGTTCACCATTTTTGGTCATCATTGGAAAGGGGTATACAAAAATTTCAGGTTACACATTTTTGTTGTAGATTTGATAAGACACGGGCATCAAACAACTAGATATTTTTTCTAGGATGCTCATTCGTCATAGAAGAGGCCATTCTAACATTCATCTTTGTCAAGATCATGAATAAGCATTTTCAGAATGCTAAAGGGTCATGAAAAAGATAAGGACATCAAATATAAAAAAACATGATGAAATAGCAAGATAAGTTACAAAATTGAGGTGTTAAGGGAAAGTACAATTGCATCGGGTTTTAACTTGTGTTTTGTAAGATTAAATGAAGGTACATTAATTAATTTTATTTCATTATGATTATGTGAAGTTGTCTTATTGTATTGAATTGCGTAGGTTCATTCAATATTATGTTATTGAAAAAAATGCAAGAGAAACATATGCTAGGTATAGAGAGAAGACAAATATTTTATTAATCTCTAAGTAAACACGAAAAAGACAAATATATACATCATAAAAATAGTTCATATAAACTATCAAATAAATGAAAAGATCCCACAAAGGCATAATCGACAAGGTCGGTTTACACACTAAAAAATCAATGTATTATTTATAGTTGAAGCTAACATTATCCCTGTAATACAATGTTTTTAAAAAGCTACTACCAAAAATACTAAAATTTCACCTTGCCAAGAGACTTAATGAGTATATCTACAATTTGAGCATTTTTCGAGAATTACTGGAGCTAGATGTGGTGGTTCAAGACTTGTTCTTGAATGTAGTGACATCTGACCTCAGTATTATTTTTTCTCTAATGGAAAACTGGATTCTTCACAAGCTTCAACATACCCTAATTATCTTAGTGAATGATGGGATGATTTTCCTCGGGAATGCACATATCTATCAAAATACGATGTAACCAAATCTCTTTGTATATAGCTCCTCATGTGGCATGGTAATGCGCCTCGTGGATGAGAGAGAAAAAATAATTTTCTTCTTACTTATCCACGAGATAGGTCTAGACCCGAGATGAAAATATATCCTGAAGTTGATTTCCTATCATCAACGGATCCAACATAGTCCAAGTTTGTATATCCCTGTAAGAAGAATTGAGAGTTCTTATGATACTCCAGACCATAGTCAATTGTACCTTGGACATATCTCAACACATGTTTCATCTTACCCAGTGACATTTCTTTGGCTCCTACATATATATGGAGAGAGAGCTCACAACAAAGAAAAGGTGCAGGTATGGTATACATCAAATAAATGAGACTCCCAATAAGTTATCTATAGAGAGTACCATCTACTTGAGGTGAATCCTGGAATCTCAAAAGTTGCAAACCTTTTTCCATTGGAGTGGACATAGGTTTATAATCTGACATGCCATACTTTTCTAGGAGTGTCTTGGCATATTTCATCTGGGAGATAAAAATATGATTCTTCATCTTCATGTCTCCAATCAAAGACAATAGTGAAGTAGATCCAATCTATCATGTCGAAGGATTTGTTAAAATCATTCTTCACATCTTCGACAACATTGTCACAACTCATTATGATCACAAGATCATCTACAAACAAAACCAAAATGAAAATCTCTTTGCCTATATTTTTGATATACAGATTTAAATCAAAGGGGCTATAAGTAAATCCATGCTACAATAGGTAATCATATATTTTTATGTACCTTGACCTAGGTGCATGTCTAAGTCCATAAAGAGACTTAATTAGATGACATACCTTCCGAGGATGCTTCGATTGACAAATTCTTCTAGCTGGATCACGTATACCTCTTATTTTAGATCACCATTCAAGAAATAAATTTTTACGTCCATCTGTTAAAATTTCCATCCATTTTGTGTTATCAATGCACATATAACTATGACGGTTTTGATCTTCACAGAGGAGGGTGTAAATGTCTCATCATAGTCAATTCCTTCCTACTGATCATAACCCTTGGCAACTAGTCATGCTTTATAATTTTTGATAGATCCATCTTCCTTGTATTTTATTTTAAAAATCCACTTACTACCAAAGTGGAATCATTACTTGCAAGCATAACAAAAATTTCGCATGTCTGATTCCATTTCACGGAGTCATATTCGGCATCCATGACCTTCTTCCACTATGGCATACTGAGTGCCTCATGAACTAAATCGTGTTCATTTCTATCAGCCACTCAACTCATGAGTGTGAGGTTTACCCCATTTCTTGTATGCCTTCCCATTCAAATGCCTGATGAAGTGTCTAGAAGAGATTTCAGGTGGGAGTCTCTCATTGTGCTTTGGACCCATTTCAGAAGGTGACGCTACTACCAATGTGACAAACTATTTTACAAATTCCCAAGATCAGTGAATAATTCTCCTTACAGATCATATTTATTCTGAGAAGAATCCTCATGATCATCATATGGATGTGTGAGTAGTCTATGAGAGGAGGTTGGTGTTGAATCTTGCTTTTGGGGAAATGAAGCAAATGATGAATCATCGCAAAAATCCCTACTCTCATATATATTCTTTATCTCAAGATCTAGGAGACGATATTCTTTTGAGGTAGAAGTATACCCCAAAAATAAGCACTTTGGTGTGTTTTTGCATTGAGCTTCTTCCTCTTCTTATCTAAAACATTCATCTATGCAGTATATCCAAATAATCTCAAATGAGAAAGAGAAGGTTTACGATAACTACATACCTCTTACGATGTTTTTCCTTCAAGATATTTATAGGTGCTTTCTTGAAAGATAGTCTAGACCGCTTCGCCCAACATCTATTCTCAAAATGCATAGTGGAAAACATATAACGAGCCATCTCCATGATAGTCGTATTATGACATTTTTCAATTCCATTCTACTGAGGAGTATACGGGGCACTCGGGATATGTGTGATTTCGTGCTCCTTCAGAATGCCAATAATTCATTCGACTTGAATTCCCCCTTGATTTGAGCAGAGGAAAAGAAGGGCTTCCTGTCTACTTAAGAATTCTTTTATAGAAGGTCTCGAAATGTGAAAAATCTTCACTCTTCTTTTTGAGAAAGAATAACCAAGTCTCATGAAATGATCATCAATATGAAGTACTAAAACCCCTTAAATGACATAGGAAAGGGTCCACAAAGATTGGTATACATGATGTAGAGACATTTCTTTGCATATGAATATACTCGACTTGATTGGATTCCAATGTTGTTTTCCCACCGTAAATCGAAAACAAAGAGGTAATGAATGAGAGAGAGGAGGAAGGCCTCATACCATCTACTTCGAACTGAACTGATAGAGGGATCTGGAAGAAATATGCCCATACCGATAATGCAAGAGTACAATGGATTCCACTTTGTGGAGGCGGGTAACACAATCAAGAGGATGAAACGCATTCAATGCAAATAAAAGATACTTCAAAAATTTCTAACAAGTATCATATCTTCTTTAGATATCGACATGATTTAATGTCATTTTGAACTAGGAACTCCACCTTTTGATTGTGATTCAATAGCTGAAAGATAGATAGGAGATTTGTTATCAAGTCAGGGACATAGTGAAGCTTCGTGAGAGTACATCTTTTCCACCCGAGAGGAATGGTCACATTTCCTATTCCTTCTACTACATACTCGTCATTTGTAATTCGGACCTCATCTCTAGTGGGTGGATTGGTCGATGAAGAAAACAACTCTCTATTGCCCATCATGTGCTTGCTAGTTCCTAAAACTATCAACCAAACATTCTCTGATGGCTGTGATGTTTGGGAAACAAGAACAAGATCATCTTCATGTGCTCCACAATGTGCTGATTATGGAACATCTTCATCTGTGTCATCATTTGGGCCGGTTGTAACATGTCCTTTTTATTCTTTTTGAGACAACGCCAGTTGGATTTATTTGAATCACTTTGGCCGATGTGCTCTCTTCTCCAACATCTGGGATGTGTGCGACCATTGTACCAATAGTTCGCAATATCATGTGTATTCATGGTGCAAATGTGACACCATTGATTTGACTTTTGAGACTTTTTCTTCTACCGAGGATTCTCTTGTTACTTCTACCTTGAGATCAACACATTCTCCTCAAATTATTTTTGCACTTTCTAAATGGATTCTTCCTGTTGCACAAAATCAACCATTTCGGCAAAGCTCGCCTCCTTTGTGTTATGGTCAACGTGGTGATGAATGTATGGGACTGGGATGGAGGAGCTCGTAGTTTGAGAGGGACAAAAACTTATCTTCGACCACTTCTCTGAGTACACTAAGGTTTACTCGTAGTTCCGCCACTCGACGTAATAATTCTTCCACTCTCTCACCTTCTTACATACTCATGTTATGAAGGTTTGACTGGAGATGAAATTCTTTTCTTGAATTTTTTTCTTCATAGATCATGCATAAAGTATCCCATCCCTTCTTTGATGTTTTTGCATTCTGAATGTGTGGCTGCACCTCATCGGATATGCTCAGAGTGATCAACATTAAGGATTTTGTATGAGCCTTGTCATACTTCGTTTGTTGATCTACGTCAATGGGATGAGCAAGTGCATCAGTTATGATCTCCCAAAGATCTTTAAAGAGGAGAATGGTTCTCATCTTTGTCTTCTATGTAGAAAAATTTGGCCCTTTCTAGAGTATAGCATCGAAGATCAATATTTTTGGAGCTGACGTGATGTAAATTTTTTTTTATTATTATTATTTTCTCAAAGCTACAATTTCTTACTGATGAACAATATAATGAAGGTGGGCTCAATACGCTCTTGTAGTGAGACGCGGATGCTTGTGGGCATTCTATCGTGTGTTCATCATTTATCTCGTAGTCTTTTTGAGCTTCGGACAAGATTTTTGGCTTAACACTCTACATCGAACCAAAACCACTCCAATAGTCCTTGACGCACAATCTCCTAAAATTACAGATTTCCACTTTTATGAAGGATGTCGAGCAATGCGAAATATAATCCAGTGATTTACTCTTCCCCTCTTAATGGAGATTCATTTCTCGGATTTCTCGCAGCGCCGCTTTCAGCATCTGAAACACGTGACATATGTTTCTCGCTCCTTCACTTTTTGCAGGAGTATTCTACGTGGCATGTTTGTACAGTCAAAACGAAGGTCACGCCAATGATGAAGAAAACGAGAAATATGGTGTCTCTCCACGCCAATCTCCAACAATGTTTCATTGTGACTTCTTCAAGTTTCCACGAAGCCAATGATCTCTACAATGCAGGTATTTTTGTTGAGAAGATAGGCTGAATTTTAAATTCACCTACAACAATAATGATTTTGTCTCTTCCAGCGTTGATTTCTAAACAAGAATCTTCCAATAATGGATGCCAAAACATATCTGAGTAGCAGGTCGCTCCAAAATGCCTTATCTTGCTTTGATTTCTACACAAAAACTCCACACAGGTCACTTACACGCTACCACACTAACTCACTTAGTTTTGATTCTACACGCCAGCAAGGAGTGCACCAAATCCAGCTATCAATTTTCACGCACAGGTCTCTAGATGTAAACACGCATAGGCTGAAATAGGATGCTCTGATACGAATTCTAGGTTTACAGAGAAGACCAAGCATAGTAAAAGCCAAATATATACATGCACAAAAATAGTTCAAAGGAATTGTCGAACAAATAAAAAGATGCCACGAAGGCATAACCGACATGGTCAATTTACACACTGACAAAGAAATGTATTATTTTTAATTGAAGATAACAACAGATACATCTCAATTACATAGGACAATTGTATATATGCATAAAGGAAGTGTACAAGGATCCAACACAAGCCGTGGGATATGGCTGAAAGGAAAATGCATTTAAAATGAAAGATAGAGATGTAAAGGGTAAGAAGAACCCATCATTGCCTGTTGGACGAGATCCTCTTCCTTGTGAGATGCTTCTACATGACCATATTCGCTACTTCGTTGTACCTGAAAAAGTGAAGAAGAAAACAGTTAGAGCTCAGGGTTACTATTTCCCATTATATATCTAAATGTAAATTCATCATCAATTGAAATGGAAAGAATGCAGTTTTACAATGTTATCAAGTACAGATCATGATAGCAAGCTACTGTCATACAAATGAGAGCACAGAGAGTGAAAATTCGAGATCAGATGGAAAAAGGTACTAACCACACAGTTGGAAAAGGACATTTTTCTTCAATAGTTTCTAAATAGTCATAAATTTCAGCAGACAGTAAGCAGAGTATGTAAAGTAAACAATAGGCTTTAGCCATGCAATAACAATGCAATGAATCAAACTGAGATAGAAATGGAAACAAAATAGGTGTTGCCTTCAGCAAGGAAAATGAGCTAAATACAATATTTGCAATTATTACTTCAACATGGGATTGGTGGAGAATTTTGAAGTTTCAAGCATAAAAATAGGTACCAACTTGTAGTTGTACATCAGGTGTCGAAGTATGAATTTCAGTGCATAAGACCAAATGAAAAATATGGAAGTATATTGCAAATACTCAAAAATGGATGGATTAGAGTTATAACAGATTTCTGATGATATTATGAAGATACAAGTTCACCTTGATAAGATCAAGAGGTGATGTCTTGTGGTACCAAATAGACAACAAGTTCCTGCAATTTTTTCAGATTTTAAGCAATTTCATACTTTTCCAGATTTTATTGTCTTCAAAATGCAAGGTACATATTTACAATGAGGTTTAAAAATAAGCAGGTATCCTTCATTTTGTGAGATACATTTCAGATTACCAAGCTAATAAGAGAGCAGTTCAAAGGTGTAAGAATGAACGTCATGTACTCCATCCAAACCTTTAAAAATGGAGTGTCCAAAAGAACATTGTTCTTATTTGAATCGGGTGGCAAGATCATGAATATTCGAGATCCTCAAATTATTTAGCTTTTGCAAAGGTAAAATTACATCTATATAATGATGAGATCTCATCCATATTTATCTAACACCCTCACTAGTTTCATATTGTATGTAGAAAATCTGCAGTCTTATACAACAAACAACATAAAAGAAATAAACAGAATACTTAAATAACTTGCATAAACATATGAATATTCGAACCAGCACTGCTGTGCATAATCTCCATTAATAAAAGCTTCATCATACTCAGAGCTTCAGCTCTTTACAATCAAGCTGTGCGTGCAGCTGTGTGCTTTCAATGCACATCCTTCCTTGCTTGTGCAGATTTCACACCTTTGTGTGTGCATACAAAGCAATTACAATTGCTGTTATTTAAATAGAATAACTCACCCACTAACAGCTCTTCAACTGAGCATTCTAAATCTAAACTCATGCTTTAAAACAGTTGCATGCTATGCATGATTTAAAACAGATTTATTTGAATTAAATCTAATGATAAAAATAAGATAAAGCTAACTTAACTAAAGCAAACTAAAACAAGACTAAAGCTAAAATTAGCTTTCCTAAAAAAACTACGGTTGGAATTAAATATGCATCACATGCATATTTCCAACACTCCCCCTTAATTTCAAATTGTAGCTTTCATTCTTCTAGAGTTGTGTTTGATTTTTCAAATCTGCCATGTGCAGGATTACAAACTCCCAAACAATCTCTCAAATATTCGAAAACTTCTTTTGCTAAAGCCTTTGTAAAAATGTCTGCAAACTGATCTTCGGATCTACAAAATTCAAGACGAATTTCCTTGTTGTTTACTAGCTCCCTGATGAAATGATACCTCGTATCAATATGCTTGCTCCTCTTATGAAAAACATGATTTTTGGACAACGCTATGGCTGAGTTGTTGTCACAAAAAAATCATGTAGCTTCCTCTTGTTTTTGTTGTAAATCATCAACACTCTTCTCATCCAAATAGCTTGACATGCTTTGCTCCTGTTGCTGCTACATACTACTTACCTGCTGAAGATAATGTGACAATGGGCTGCTTCTTTAATGCCCATGAAACCACTCATGTTCCAAAGTGAAAAATATAGCCGGATGAGATTTTCCGATCATCTATACTTCCAAATTATCACTATCTCGTATAACCAATGAGTTTGAACTCATCTCGAACTTGAATAAAGAATTCCATAATTTCTTGTTCCACGTACATACCTCAAAATTCTTTTTCCAGATTGCCAATGTGAATCTTTTGGAGATTCCATGAACCTTGATATGAGGCTCACACCATACATGATATCAGGCCTTGTGGCCGTGAAATACATAAGACTTCCAACCAACTTTTTAAACAATGTTGGATCCACAAATGATCCTTCATCCTCTTTGCTCAACTTCAAACCTACCGCAACTGGTGTTGGTGTTGGCTTACAATTCAACATGTTAAAACTTTTCAAAACGTCACTTGCATACTTTGCTTGTGAGATAAAAACCTCACCTTCTGATTGTTGAACTTCAATACCCAAAAAATAATGCATAAGACCAAGATCTATCATCTCAAATTCCTTCTTCATGGCTGATTTGAATGACTCAGATAGATTTCCAGTAATGATCAAATCATCTACATATAAACAAACAATTAAAATTTTACCTTGTTCATTTATCTTGGTGTATAAGGTAGGCTCACTGCTGCTCCTACTGAAACCATTCTCAATCAAATAAGAATCTATTTTGCTGTACCAAGCTCTAGGTGCTTGCTTGAGACCATAGAGTGCTTTCTTCAATCTGTATACTTTTCCTTCACGACCTTCAACCTCATAACCTTCTGGCTGATTTACATAAACTTCCTCTTCAAGGAATCCATTTAAGAATGCTGATTTAACATCCATCTGATAAATAGGCCATTTGTTTTGAGCTGCAATTGCTAAAACCATTTTTACCATATCCAAACGTGCTACTGGTGCAAATGTTTCATTGTAATCAACTCCATATTGCTGCATAAAACCTCTTGCAACCAGCCTTGCTTTGTGCTTCTGTACTTTTCCATCAACATTGTATTTTGTCTTGTAGACCCACTTGACTCCTATCACGTCCTTTCCTTTTGGAAGATCCATTAGCTCCCATGTCTGATTCTTCTCTATAGCATCAATCTCATCATCCATGGCTTTTTCCCAAACTTCATTCTTTATAGCCTCTTCGTAATATACTTTGGATCTGCAGCTTGAGAAAATAATGCAAAAACTGAAAATGAATTAGTTGTATCAACATTATAAATCTCACTTAGACTTCTTGTTTTCCACTGTGCAGGAGTATTCGATGCAGGACTTCTTTTGGTGATGGAGTAGCTTCTGGTGTTCCCTGTGGTGTCTCTTGCATGGCTGAAGATGGCTGAAATCTTGGTGACCTCCTGACTGTAGATGGTGGTGTAGCTTGTGCTACAACTTGTGGTGCATGTCCAAGATTTGTAGATACAGTAGCTTGTTGCTCTAAAGTTTCATCTGTCATATCATCATGCGGAATAGATGTTGCTATACTCACTTTATTTTCTCTATACTTCCATCCCATGCTTCATTCTCAATAAACTGTACATCCTTGCTAATCACAACCTTTCCAGTGATTGGATTGTACAACTTGTATGCTTTTGTATTCTCTGAATACCCAACAAAAATACACTTTTCTCCTTTGTTATCTAACTTCTTCCTTATCTCATTAGGTACATGTGCATACGCTACACAACCAAAAACTCTAAAATGTGAAACATTGTGTTTCCTATTAGTCCATGCTTGTTGAGGAACCATGTTCCTAACAAGTTTCGTTGGACACCTGTTCAAAATATAAACAGAAGTTGCTACTGCTTCTGCCCAATACTCATTTGGAAGATGTTTTGCCTTCAACATGCTTCTCGCCATCTCCATGATGGTTCTATTTTTCCTCTCTGCCACACCGTTCTGTTGTGGTGTATACCTGGTAGTAAATTGCTTGTGTATACCATGATATCTACAAAAATTCATAAACTCATTAGAAACATACTCACCTCCTCTGTCCGTTCTGAGAACTTTGATGTAGTATCCACTTTGCTTCTCCACTAATGCCTTGAACTGCTGAAATGTATCAAAGGCATTTGATTTATTTCTTAGAAAATAAACCCATGTCTTCCTTGTGTAATCATCAATGAATGTCATAAAATAAATACAACCTCCAATAGAAGTTGTCTGCATAGGTCCACATAAATCTGAATGTACAATCTCAAGTGGTGCACTTGCTCTTGCTGTTTTACCAACTGGGAATGAATCTCTGTGTTGCTTTCCCAAAATACAACATTCACATACCCTTTCAGGTTTATGAATCAATGGCAAACCTTTAACCATATTTTTCTATGTAATAAATTCAAACCTCCAAAATTTAAATGTCCATACCTTAGATGCCAAAGCCATGTTTCATCCTTCATGACTGAATGAAAAGCTGATTGTGTTCCTTCAGCGTAGGACTCAACTATATTTACGTAGAAATCAGCGCAGGACTCGCTTACTATAGCGCAGACCTGATTTTCATTGGCGCAGGACTCAACAAAAGACTAATTTGGCTTAACGCATGACTTTCACGCAAACATGATCTGATTTCTTCTTCTTTCCGTGTTTCAAAATGAATGGAAACATCCTATTGCTGCTCATCTTCACTTTTGCAATCAACTGAGTGCCAGGAGCTTTGTCCACAATCACGCACTCATTGTCTTCCATATGGACTCGGTATCCTTTCTGTACCAGTTGTCCAATACTCATAAGGTTATGTTTCAAACCTGCAACATAGTAAACATCTTGCATACTTGTTTGCTCCCCCTGTCTTGTTAGAATACTAACCATGCCTTTTCCTTTCACAGACACAATATTGTTATTTCCAAGAGTTACATCACTCTTAACTGAATCATCCAAACTAGAAAACAAATCTAGATTACCTATCATGTGATTACTGTAACTTGAATCCAAATACCATACATCACATGGACTCTCTTTTGACAAATTACATTCAATAGGGGATAAAGAAGGTATTTCTTCGGCAATCCTTGTGCATGCAATAAACATAGGTTTAGAAATAGAACTTCCAACCTGATTTTGATTTTGTCTCTCTTGATCATATTGCTTTTTCTTGCAATCATAAGCATAGTGCCCATACTTCTTGCAATAATGACACTGAACATGAGACTTATCTTGTCTTTGACCATAAATCGTTCTTGATTCTGTCCTCTTCCACTTGAGTTTGATGAACCGCTGCCACGTCCTCTAGATGGATTTCTTCCTCTTCCTCTTCTTTTCCCACGACTACAGTGTTGTCCGAGATGCAAAAGCCTGATCTACACTTGCATGTGATCTATTCATCCTCTGTTCATGATTGATTAGTGATGCATGCAACTCATCAATAGAAAATTGACTCGGATCCTTAGTTTCTTCAATAGCAACAACTAAAGGATCAAATTTCGTAGGCAAACTTCTAAGCAATTTTTCAATAATCCTTCTGTCCTCAAGAGTCTCACCATGGGGTTTGATTTGATTGACTAAGCCAACTACATATATAAAAATGATTCTACGAATCCGAATCTTTCATTGCTAAATTCTCAAAATCTCTACTGAAGTAATCGTAGCTTAGCGGTTTTTACTTTCTCCTTACCTTGATATGCAACTTGTAAAGTATCCCATGCAATCTTTGCTTGAATAAATGTTTGCCACTCTTGGAAGAATGCTTTCATGCATTGCACGATGAATATAGAAAAGAGCTTTTTTGTTCTTCTTTAGTAACTCCTTCAAAGTATCTTTCTCTTGCTTGAGAAAGTGCAATATATGCTCTTTTGCATTTGCGGGCTCTGTGTACCCATCCTCAATGATCTCCCACACATCTTGAGATCTGAATAGCGCCTTCATGGTCAACCACCAAGTATTCGTAATTCTTTCCATTAAATTGCGGTGTCTCAGATACCGGATGTAGAAGCCATAGCTTGCTACCAATTTAATAAGCTGCTGGAATAACCTCAAACTCGATACCAATTTATAGAAAATCTGCAGTCTTATACAACAAACAACATAAAAGAAATAAACATAATACTTAAATAACTTGCGTAAACATATGAATATTTGAACCAAAGACTACTGTGCATAATCTCCATTAATAAAAGCTTCATCATACTCAGAGCTTCAGCTCTTTACAATCAAGCTTTGTGTGTGTAGTTGTGTGCTTTCAATGCACATCCTTCCTTGCTTGTGCAGATTTCACACCTTTGTGTGTGCATACAAAGCAATTACAATTGCTGTTATTTAAATAGAATAACTCACCCACTAACAGCTCTTCAATTGAGCATTCTAAATCTAAACTCATGCTTTAAAACAGTTGCATGCTATGCATGATTTAAAACAAATTTATTTGAATTAAATCTAATGATAAAAATAAGATAAAGCTAACTTAACTAAAGCAAACTAAAACAAGACTAAAGCTAAAATTAGCTTTCCTAAAAAAAGCTACAGTTGAAATTAAATATGCATCACATGCATATTTCCAACATTATAGACAAAGTAAAAATAGTACAAATTTTCAATATCAATGAACAAGTAGAACTTGTTTACAAATTTCCTCATTGCTTAAATGAACAAAAACAAAGAGATACATATTTGAAATATCAACAAGTTCGAGTGGAATATCAATTTTAGGTCTATGTTTTAGGATTGCAATCTTCAATCTTTATCAAACATCAATAAGAGTTCTAAGCAATATGAATGCCTTAGTTTTCACAATATATCTTACAAGAATGGTGACAGATTACTGGTATTCAAATTCTATGAAAATCCATCGAGGCTTTCAATTTGAAGTGTTTAAGAGATGATGGTCTTCAAAACGCAAAGTACAATTTTAGAAATAATGATTTCTAAGTAATATAGGAAATTGCCATCATTAACTCTAAAAAGAAAACAATGCTTACCCGAGGCACGGGAGCCAAGTTGGTTGGAGATATAAGAGCAGGCCCAACACACATTAATTAAACCAAGCTCATGGTTAATACGAACTTGCCAATAAATTATCAAAAACATAGAAATGAGATACATTTGGATGAGTTATACCTAACAAACCCTTGTATGTACAAGGAGCATCCTAAGCTAACAATCAAGATGGACACACAATCGGGCTGAATGAAAGGTTAGGAGCACCCTAGGCAGTAATTGAAGTGGACGCCCTTCTTAAAATTTTAGTTAATAATTTATTCCCATAAAATAACTAAATAAAAGCCACGTACATTATCATTTTTTAGAATTTACATAAGGATCATAATACATCATTAATTTAGAGAAATTGGTATACAAAAGGATTAAAAATATCCTATAAAATTATCAAATAAGGACAAGTGATAATCCATGGATGGAGAAAATTAATCATAGGATGTGCTTAGAATATGACAAATACAATTTTGTATACAAGCTTGGTTACTTGTCTTGTTTACCAATATCAAGTAGGTGATGAGACTTAAAGCTAAAAAGCACCACTTTTTTGAAAGAAAAATTCTTAGGTGGCTCCCATCATTTTATGCATAGTGGTATATGGACCAAGCCTACTAATTCCTCCATAAAAAAGAGACATTTCTCCTAAAACATTATAAATAGAGAATTAAATAATTCTTTCCTTCAATTATACTTGTCTCTATTAGCTTCAACGATGACATTATAAAATATACATGAGACATTTCTGAGAAAAAATTACACACTTGAATTATTTAGAGCTACATTAAAGAAAGGGTAATAATACCAAGAAAATTGGATGAGCTTAAAAATATGCATATTTATTTTACTTGTAAAAATATTATAGTACATTTTATGTTTATGCATTAAATTTATATTACTTTATAATAATATCAATAAACGGGTCAATTAATATTGACTTTAGGTAAAGGAATATTAATATCAAGTTATACTAATAAACAAAAATAATGATTTTTAAAAAAATTTAGCGCCCCCTTAGTATTGGCATCCTAATCGCCTGCCTATTCTCGCCTAGGGCTTAATCCCCCTTGCACACAATAGTAACCGAGCTCTAAAAATAAGCAAAAGTGGTGAGCTAAGACATGGCGAGATGGTATGTAGGTTATAGTAGAGCTGACATTAAACCTCATTCAATGATCCCATCTCGACTTTGCGAAACATTCAAGGCCGAGCCATAGCAAGGTAACGAATGGAGAGTTGATGAAATAGATGGAAGAGTTAACAACCGGATTGTGAATCATAGAACACAAATGGAAAATCATGGTTAGCAAAGGAAATACGTGGCGGGTCTTAACACATATTGAGCTATGTCATGAAAATGAGGAGCTAGATATTGAACCAATAGAAAGCTCATCACAAGGAAAAACATATATCTAGGAATTAAAATGAGCTAAAACTTATAAACGAGAACTCAAAGAAAAATATGAAATGTAACTCTCCAAAGGCAAGATGAGAAATGAAATACAAACCATCGCAACCCAACTCAAATTTTGTAATGAAGGAATACAAGAAAAGCTGAATTATCTTGGTGAACTAAAAAATGGAAGAATGAATGAGGTAAGCTTCAAGGCACAACGAGCCGAGTTGTATTATACACAAGACTACCCGGTCGTGTAGCAAAAAAATTAAACCAGATGCAAATATTAAAAATAGAAGCTTTACCTTCTAAATATTACAACCAAGAGCTCTCCACTATCGAGGCCGGACCTCGACCACACACAGAGCACCATGGTAGCAGTCTCAAATAACAATGGAATGAAGAGGATTTGCAACATGGAATACGGAACCCAGAAGGCTATTACTCATCCATGGAACAAATCAAGAGGTTTAAAGAATAGCAATGGCGTTCAACTGGTATGGAAGTTTGGAGAGAAGTTCAATAAATCAAATCTGAACCATTGAAAGTTCCCATCAATATGTTAAAATAAAACTTCAACATTGCACAACTTATAAAAGTAATACACGACTCACAAGATGAAACGGAGCTCGGCATATGAATGGAAAAGCCATTGTGGCCATTATGTAGAAAATATGCAGACTTATACATCGAACAACATAAAAGAAATAAACAGAACAATTAAATAAATTTCATAAACAGAAGAATATTAAAACCAACATTTTTGTGCGTGATATCCATTAATTAACTTATACTCAGAGCTTCACCTCAAATTACAATGAAGTTTGTGCATGTAGTACTTCTCTAATTCTATTTGTGTAGATTTGACACTTCTGTGTGTGCATACAAAGAAATTAAAATTGTTTTTATTTAAATAAAATAACTAACCCACTAACAACTCTTCAACTGAGCATTATAAATTTAAACTCTTGCTTTAAAATAGTTGCATGTTGTGCAATAAAGCATATTTATTTCAATTAAATTTATTCCTAAAAATAGAGCTTTAACTAAAGCATGACTCATGTTAAACTAAAGCAAACAAAATCTATTTTTAATTCTCCTAAAAATATATGGTTGGAATTATTAATACATGGCGCATGCATATTTCCAACACTCCCCCTTAATTTCAAACTTGTAGCTTTTACTCTTCTAGAGCTTCATTTGCTTTTTTCAAATCTGCCATGTGTAGTATCACAAACTCCCAAACAATGTCTCAAATTTTCGAAATCTTCTTTTGCTAAAGACTTTGTAAAAATGTCTGCAAAATGATTTTCGAATCTGCAAAATTCAAGATGAATTTATTTTTTGTTTACCAGCTCCCGATGAAATGATACATCATATCAATATGCATGCTTCTCTTATGAAAACATGATTTTTTGGACAATGCTATGGCTGAGTTGTTGTCACAAATAACTTGCATAGTTTCCTCTTCATGGAATCCATTAAAGAATGTTGATTTAACATCTAACCGATAAATAGGCCATTTTTTTTTAGCTGCAATTACTAAAACTATTCTTACTTTGTATCCAAACGTACAATGGTACAAATGTTTCATTCTAGTTCACTCCATATTGATGCGTAAAACCTCTTCTCGCTACCAACCTTGCTTTGTGTTTCTATACTTTTCCATCAGCAATGTATTTGGTCTTGTTGACCCACTTGACTCCTATTGTGTCCTTTCCTTTCGGAAGATCCATAAACTCCCATGTCTAATTCTTCTCTATAGAATTGATCTCATCATCCATGTCTTTTCCCAAAATTCATTCTTTATAACCTCTTCAAAATAAAGTGGATCTGTATCCCGAGAAAATAATGCAAAAATTGAAAATGAATTAGTTGTATCAACATTATAAATCTCACATAGAATTCATGTTTTCCGTTGCATGAACTATTCGATGTAGGACTTGCTTTGTGGTGATGGAGTAACTTCTAGTGTTCTTTGTGGTGTCTCTTGCATGGATGGAGATGGCTGAAATATTGGAGAACTCCCGACTATAGATGGAGGTGTAGCTTGTGCTATAACTTGTGGCGCATGTTCAAGATTTGTAGATACATGACTGTTATCCATTTTTCATCCCCTGGGCAAAATATTGGATCAGCCAAGACCCCACATAGAAGGAACCCAAGAAATCTCATTCGGATCTTATAAACAGGCCCAAAAGGACTAAACAATGGAGCGACAGGGGATAAGAAGGACTAAATGACCATATGTAAGAAGAAACAACTTTTTTGGGCCATTTCCATGTCTTAAATCCATTTTTAAGTTACAAGTAGACTCAATAATGGAATAGTAGGGTCAAAAAGAAAGGGCAAAGTACACACGAGAAGCCAGGAGTAAGAGAGGGAAAGAAAGGTGAATATTCAAAGTTTTGGGGTCAAAACAGTTCATAAAGGAGTCCAAAATTGACTAAGTATGGACGAGGTAGAAAACAAACTATGTGTCTATGTGGTACTTCTCCAAAGATGAATCCAGAAAGGGAAGCCCAAACGAGCATCAGGCTTCCATGTGTCCAGAGCCAAAAAGTTGTGGGGTAGTTGAAAAGTATTCAACTAAGAGGGAAGGTGCCAGGTGTTAGCTCAACGCAAATCTGAAATGGGAGCCCAAGGCGGAGACTCAAACTTGCGCCAACTCTCCATGTAGCAAATGGTCAAACAGAGTCAAAAGGCGGACATGGCGGGCCTCAAAATTGGCTAAGTATAAAAGTGAAAGTAGAGAATGCCAAGTGTCAATCTGGCACATCTCCATGAGTTAGTCAAAAGGCGGAGACCCAAATGAGCCGAGCTCTCCACATGGCCTAAAGTCCAAAAAAGCAAGGGGGAATATTGAAAAGTTTACAGGACTGCAGAGGATGACAAGTGTCAACTCGACGCTCCTTCAAAGGTAAAATTTTTAATTGGCCTTTCATGCGAGTGCGGTGCCTCCACGTGTCCAAATTCTAAAGAAAGGGGTAGAGTCAGTTGAATGGTCAATGCATGGGACAAAGCACGGAGGCCGCCAAGTGTGTAAATGACACCGATTCAAGGATTGAATCAAGAGAAGGTTTTCAAACAAGTGCCACTTGCCACCTATCCTCGGCCGAGGAATATGACCTCGCCAAACAAATAAATTAGCTGAAAAATGAAGAAATTAAGCGAGCCAGTGGAGAAAGCCACGTGTCATCCCATTGCCATTTCAAGAGAAAAATACAGGGGTTGCCTTTAGACCAGCGCCAGCCTTCCATGTGTCCCAGAGGTCAAAAGGAGGCCTATTTTTCAAACTATTATCCTACCAATTTGTACGGACCTGATACAAACTTCGAAGAGGCATATCTGTCAATTCAGGGCTTGAAATATTACAAATCTGACACCATTGGAAAGATCTCAGCGCCACCCACGCCATGGAGATATAAAACTTTATGTTCGGGGAGGTTAGCTAGAGGAAAATGGAGAGAAAGTCTTCAGGGCCATTAATGCGGGATCCATCTACCCCAACAACTAGATCAGATTAGATCTGATCCGCCATTTCTTCTTCCTTCAAGGTGCCAAACCAAAGATTGATACAATTAGGATAGATTTGGAGGAAGATTTTGTCAAGGGCATTTAACAATAGTGGTTGAGCTTCAACCTACATTCTCGCTTTCTCTCTCTTTCTTCTCTCGATCGAGTCTACATATACCGGGTTAGGACTCATTGTAAAGGGTTGGACATTCTTTCATCTTTTGTAAGCTCCCCTTCCCTTCTGGAAAGGAACTCATGGAATTCAGAACTTCCATTAAAACTGTAATAAATTTCTCACCTCCTAGCCATTTTTTCTTTAATGTATTATATCAGTCTACAGAGTAATAAAACATGTTTTGTGATCGATCCTAGATCCTCTCTTGTCTTCTTTGCTCTCATCTAGTCTTTCATTATGCATCTAATAATCCATGTTTGGTTATTACATACATTTCATTTGGTTTGTGTCTATCAACAAAATAAATGTTCATCATTCCTTTGGTGCATCACCTTGTAGTTTAGTCATTTCTTATTTCTTATATCCCTTTTATCCCTATTTCCTTGGAAAATTTTAGATTAAATATAGAGATAGATCCTCTGCAAGTTCTCACGTATGCACCTAAATAGAGGAATAAGGAACCAACCTTTAATCTGGAGAGATTTTCCATTTTCAAGGTCCCACACCTTGAGAAAAGTTCAATGTTATGTGGATCACACCAAATGACTCTACCTTAGAAAATCAGATCTATAGAACTCATTTGGGGGTGTTGTGATTTTGCACTAATAGTTTTGGCACGCCCGGTGGGACAGAAGTCTCCATCTTATTACAGTGACGTTGATGTGCACTTTGTGTGATTTTAACTTTGAAGAAGTCTTAAGATTGTACATCTGGTGGCTCCCAAAGAAACAAATCTACTAGTTTTAGTAGTCCAAGAAAATTCATGAGAAGAATACAAACACGGTCAAGAACAAGAGAGGAGAGATTATTTGTCTATCTAGACTTATCCCCAGAAAGAGAGGGAGGAAGAAGAGCCCAAAAGTCTCTATCCCCACCAAACAGAGCCTTATCGACACCTCCTCCCAATAGACCATTCTTTCAATCAAGAGGGGTTTTCATGCCGATCAGGATGGCTCAGCCAAATCCTTATGTCAATTTCACCGATAAGCAGCCCACTCACTCTGAATGCACAAAATTCAGTCCCGATAGCAACATTAAAGAGCATCCCATATTTCATTGGGGAAAACCAGACTTCTCCTAGTGATCATGTCCAAGATATTGCAAATGTCTATACAATCCACAAAATCCATGAGATGGACATTGTAGTCAAGTTGCTCACCTCTTCACTCAAAGGTAAAGCTTCAAAATGGTTTAGGAGCCTTGAAGAAGGCTCTATCCAAAATTGGAACCAGCTATGCACAGCTCTTCATGACTAGTTTGGGGAAAAAGGTGATAAATTATCTTTGTTGGAGCAACTAACAAAAATCAAGAGATCCCCGAATGAGCAGCTGACGGATTTCAACCTCAGATTTTAGTGGACCTGGGAGAGGATTCCAACATCAGTAAAGCCCACTAATGAAGGTTCCTTCTTATACTTTCATAGGGCTTTAAATTCTAATATTTCTTTGATGATTCAGTCAATGGGGGGCACAACCTTACCTGCAGCCTATAGCCTTTCCATAGGGGCTGAGAATCATTTGATAGAGGATTGATAAACTTGCTCCTAGGCCATCCATGCCTTTGTACCTCGAGTTAGGAATCCCAGGTACTAGCCAAATGCCTACATTAGTCCCTGTACCTATTCCCAAGAGTTAAAGCTCAGCTGAAGCCTCCACGTCATCATCTAACACTTCAAAATAACTCCAAGAAGTCATGAAACGGCTTCAGAACCTAGGGAATGAGTTAGTAACCATCAAAAGGTAGCAAGCCCAGAGTTCTAGGCCATATCAGCCCCAGGCTCTATATCAGGCTAGACCCCGCCATTAACAAAATAGACCACTATCTCATATTGTAAATCGGAGTCAAAACCAAGGGCATCCTTAGGCTGCTTTAGACCTTTCAGTCATATGATCCAAACACAACTTCAACATCAAAGGCACTTGGTTCCAACATAGAACAACATGGCAAAAGAATATGATTGGTACTTCCCATGTAATTAGCCACATAAGCAATCAATGTGTTTTAATGGTGCACTAAATCGGGGCTTGATGGTACGGAGACAATATGGTGTCACAAGAACCTGGCCAAGAAGGATATCAGCAACGAGGATCTCAGCAAGAGGGATCTCCAAGTGAGACTATGCTTGTCAATTGGCAAGTTGAGGAATTATGTGGAATGAGTCAGTTCCCTTCTCAAAGTGTATCTTTTAATACACAGTTCATAAGGAGAAATATTATAGAAGGTCAACCACTGAACTCAGCCTACCCTCAACCTTCCATCACTCCACAAGGTTTTGGTGCTCCAAATACAATTCCCAATGCGCAAAGTCAATCCAAGCCACCTTCCAGACCTACTCGTGTTTCAGTTGTAACAACCTAGGTGCAAGAGAAAATGTGTTTGGGAAGGGGTAGAAAAAGGATAGCTCATTCAACATCATTGAGAAAATGAAGAAGAAAACTACGAACATTTCACTATGGGAGTCACCGGCCATTCCAAGGCGAGAGGATCTATTTCAGATTGCTATACAAAATTGATCAAGCTCAAATCACACCCCTAACCAAAGCAAGATAAAGTGCTCAACAATACAACTCAACTCGGAAGAAAACATAGAGAACAAAAATGTAACAACCTGAGACCTCCTCCATTCTATGTTTCATTAATTATTGGGGAAAAATTGGTGGACAATTGTATGATTAATTATGGGGCACGTAGTTTTGTAATGCCAAAACAAATATCCGATCAACTGGGTCTCCAATATGAAGTCATCTCTATAGGGGTGGTGCAATTAGATGGGAAAACAATGAAAACTTTTGGAATCATCAAGGATCTAAGCCTCACTTTTCATGCCTACCCTAATGTGATCAGATTGCAGAGAATGTGTCATCATAGACTTGCCACCACATTTTTCTTCGTGTTTATCCCAAGACTTCACTACCAAAATTAGAGGATATCTATCTCCGATTGTTCACATATGCTCTTCTTAAAAGGTATGGGGTAAAGGCCATGATCAGATTTGAACCCATTGCTGATTATCATATTGAATATTATCTTCCTAGCCTAATCAATGCCAACTACTCATCTTTTTATCAAGAAGACCTCCCAAGCACTTGTGAAGTAGATACCAAGGTGGGATGTATCCCAAACTTGACTCTCAATGAGTGGGCCAACAAAAGACATGATTTTTACCCCTACAAGGAGATGGAAGAATCTGAGCTAGGTGTCTAATATCTACATGAAGATAATTATCCCCTTCCTGACCTAATTAAGCCAAAATATAAAGATGACAATGAGGTATGGCAATTTTTCTTTGATGGCTCAAGGAGTAGACAAGGAGCTAGAGGAGGAGCTATGATTATGTCCCCAAGGGTATGAACTATGATTAATACTTTAGATTTTAGTTTTTTTGCTCAAATAACACTTTGCCAAATATGATGCTTTAGTCCATGGTATTCATTGGGAAAGGAATTTAGGAATCAAGAACTTGCAAGTGTTTGGTGATAGTGAATCGGTTTGCCAATCAAGTCGGTGGACTTAATGCACATCATGAATGACGTGCTCAATAAATATAAGAGTAGGGTATGGGATCTCATGGAGGATTTTTGGCCTTCAACAATGTGTCCATACCCGTGAAGGAGAATGAAGTCACTTTGATAGGCTTGCAGTGATTAGAACAACATTTTATGTGGTTGACAACATCAAAAGAGACAAGAAACAAACACATATCCATATAGTTTTGAGGCCAATAGCACCAAATAAAAACACATGCTTGTAGGTATTCAAGAATGATTAGAAGATCATTAATTTTTTGCAAGAAGAAGCTAAATTCTCAGCTAGAAATCAAAGCAGATTAGAGCAGCAATATGGGAATCAAATAGTAAAGCTGCATACAAACAAGCTTCCCAAAGGGTTAGTGACATTGGATTCTATCTTAAATCATAACGATTAGTTTAGAAAAGAAAAGGCTGACATACAAATCAAAGGAGAAGATTTGGAGTCAATCCCAGTTGGAGAAGGAAAAACACTTCAAATTGGCAAAGTGGCCACCGAGAAAGAAAGGTATGAATTTAGAAAACTTTGCCAAGAGTTTCTTGATGTATTTTCTTGGGGCTATGAAGACCTTAGAGGATTCAATCCAAAGCTAGCACAACACATAATCGAACTAGACCCAACTACTAATCCCATTAGGAAGAAGTAGAGACCAATCAATCCACACATCGAGCCCTTGATGAATAAAAAGATGAACAAGATGACAGAGGCAAGTATCATATTTCCAATAAAACACTCAAGTTGGGTTGCAAAGCTAGTCCCGAAAGGAAGAACAAAGAGATTAGGTTGTGTGTAGATTATTCATGACTTAAACAGAGCTTTCATCAAAGATCATTATCCACTCCCTTCAAAGTGGAGAAGATCTTGTAAGTTCTATCTGGATCGAGAGATTATCTCTCCTAGATGGCTACGCAGGTATAATCGGATCATGGTGAAAGAAGATGATCAATTCAATACAACTTTCACCACCAAATGGGGCACCTATGCCTAAAAAAATACCATTTGGATTATCTAATGCTGGAGCCACTTTCCAAAGGGCTATGGATATGGAATTCAAAGGGATGATAAAAAAAATAGTGTTGATCTATCTGGATGACATTACTATGTTCTCCAAAAATGTAGCAAACCACCTTTTTCACCTGAGGAAAGTGTTTCAAAGATGCAGGAGATTTGGGGTATCATTAAACCTTAAAAAATGCATATTCTTAGCCCATGAAGACATGATTTTAGGCCACATTGTGTCTAAGGAAGGAATGGAAATTGACCCAGAGAGAGTTGAAGCAATAAGAGCATTGTAATTACCAAGCCACAATAAAGCTCTTCAAATCTTCTTAGGAAATATCAATTTTGTTCAAAAGTTTATACCAAACATTGCAACCCTTGTTAAACCAATAACATTGATGCTGAAGAAGAGATTAGCATTCAGGTGGACAACTAAGGGGAGAACAAGCTTTGAAGCCATCAAAGAAGCTATATCACATGCCCCAACTCTCATGAATCTAGATTTCCCTAAAGATTTCATCACGTATACCTTTGGTGGCAGTGACACAATTTCTACAATCTTAGTTTAGCGAGAATAAAGAAGGTACGTAACATCCAATCACTTTCTTCAACCAAGGTCCTGGGAGACTATGAAGTGATATAATTTTTCATTGAAAAGAAAGTCCTCACAAAGTGATCAGAGGGTTAAAGAAGTTTAATCATCTGGTTTCAAACAATAAAATCCAATTGTTAGTCTCCCATGCAGGAGTTAAAGACTTCCTTCTTAGCAAGGATCTGAATGAAAAACATGTAGGGTGGATCACCCATGTCATGGAGTATGAAATTGAGATCAAATTCACTAAGCTGGTCTGTGGGAAGGGGTTGTGTGAACAACTAGGCTCGATCAACAAGATGAAGCAAACAATGAAAAGGATGTTGTTGTTTTTCTATATAATAATCAATAGGAAGAAAATGTTAATGTACCTACTCCTTGTTGGACTCAAGACATGGTGTACTTACCTCAAACAGGCATGTGTCCTCATTAGATGGATAAAGCAAAAAGGAGACATTTGAGATGCGCAGGCCATCCCATATGTTCTTATTGATGGTGTTTTGTTCAAAACAGGACATAAATGGCATTCTCGCTAAGATGCATTAGGACAGATCGTGTTGAGATAATGCTACAATAATTCCATGTTGGAGAAGGCTGGAGGTCATTTTTCTCAAGGGAGACAACACTCAAAATCATGAAGGCATGTTATTATTATTCCGTAGTGTTTAGTGACTCACTATGCATGGATTAAAAGGTGTAAGCATTATGCATTCTGCAAGGAAAAGAAAAGCTGACTTCACTTCCATTGCACCCAATCTCAATTGACGAACCTTTTATGAAATGGGGATTGGACTTCATTGAGTCATCAATCCAAATTCAAGCCAAGGCCATAATTAGATTCCGACACTAATAGACTATTTCACCAAGTGGACCGAGGTCGTGGCACTCAATGAAGATAATGAGTCTAGTATACTAGATTTTTATGAAGGGATAGTAACTGATTTGAAGTGCCAAATGACCATTATATTAGAAAATGCATTCACATTCATAGGTTCCAAGATCATAGGATGCGCTGTTAATAACGGACTTACTTGAGCACTTCATCAAAATATTACCCTCAAGGTAATGGCCAAGCTGAGTCCACAAACAAGAACTCGCTAAAGATCATCAGAAGAACTCTTGATGAAAATCAGAGAACCTGGCACACAAAGCTCAAATCAGCCATATCGGCTGATAGGATAACATCCAAGAGATCTGCAAGTATCTCTCCATTCAAAATTTTCTATGGGAAAGAGGAAGTGTTGCATATATCACTTGAGTTGCCAACATTGGAGCTCGTGAAGTAGCTAGAGATGTCTGAATTTGAACCAATGGAGGACAAGTATGTAGAGCTGATAGAATTGGAAGAAACCATATGGCATGCACTCCAAGCAATAGAGAAGAATTAGGCCTCAATCAAGAGATGCTTTGACAAGAAGGAAAAAACAAGGACCTTCCAGGAAGGAGACCTGGTTTTGAAATGGGATGCAGATCGAGTAAAACAAGGAAGGAATTCTAAGTTTGATGCCATTTGGAGTGGCCCTTACATGGTCATAAAATATAAGAGTACCAATCCTTTCCAATTGTCTACATTGAAGGGTGAAGAGTTGTAGATTCTAGTGAATGGGATCTATCTTAAACACTGGCTACTAAAAGGAAAGTGTCATCTTGTACATATTAATTTAGTTTCTCTTTCCTCTAACTGCTTATGCACATTGTCTTACTGTAGTTTAGGTTGCTTTTCTCCTAAGTGTTTTGCACACTCTGCATGTTCTATTTGGAGCATGTATGATTTCAAATTTTGTATATAGTTGTGGTGTTGTTTTGTTGCTCTTATGTAGTCCATTTAGAGAGACAGATGAAGCCCCGGGTCAAAACAATTTTCTACTCTTAGAAACCTTCATTTTGAGATTTTTGATGAAAATTTAGAATACAAACAGCCATGCTCATGAATTAGCATACCATCATTCTCGACTCCATGCCCAATGGATATGACAAGGCAATTGGTCTTTTTATCTAGTAGGTAGATACCCCTGTGAGTCGCCAAATTGTTATCCATATTTCACCCCCCGGGAAAAATATTGGATCAACCATGACCCCACATAGAAGGAACCCAAGAAATATCATTCAAATCTTATAAACAGTTCACATAAGGACTCAACAATAGAGTGGTAGGGGCTAAGAAGGACTAAATGACCCTATGCAAGAAGAAACAACTCTGTCGGGCTGTTTCCATGTCTTAAATCCATTTTTCAAGTTACAGGTAGACTCAACAATGGAATAGTAGGGTTAGAAAAGAAGGGGCAGTGCCACAGAGAAGCTAGGAGAAAAAGGGGAAAGAAAGGTGAAGATTCAAAGTTTTGGGCTTGAAACAATTCAGAAAGGAGTCCAAAATTGACTGAGTATGGAGGAGGTAGCAAAAAAAATGACGTGTCTATGCGGCGCTTCTCCAAAGTTGAATCTAGAAAGGGAATCCCAAACGAGCACTAGGATTCCACGCATCCAAAGCCACAAAATGTACGGGGCCATTGAAAAGTCTTAAAATAAGAGTGAAGGTGCCAAGTGTCAACTCGACGCAAATCTGAAATGGGAGCCTAGGGTGCGGAGACTAAAACTTGCGCCAACTCTCCATGCAGCAAATGGTCAAACAGATTCAAAAGGTAGATAGGGCGGGCCTCAAAATTGGCTAAGTATAAAAGTGAAAGCAGAGAATGCCAAGTGTCAGTGTGGCACATCTCCAAGAGTTAGTCCAAAGGTGGAGACCCAAATGAGCGCGAGCTCTCCACGTGGCCCAAAGTCCAAAAAAGCAAGAGGGACCATTGAAAATTCCACAGACTGCATGGAGGCTGCCAAGTGTCAACTTGATGCTCCTTCAAAGGTAAAATTTTGAATCGGGCTTTCATGTGAGCGTGGTGCCTCCACGTGTCCAAATTATAAAGAAAGGGGCAGAGTCGGTTGAATGGTCAATGCATGGGGCAGGCCGGCGGAGGCTGCCAAGTGTCTAAATGGTGCTTGATTCAAGGATTGAATTGAGATAAGGTTTTCGAACAAGCGTCAGTTTTCCATGTGTCCTTGGTCGAGGAATATGACCCTGCCAAGGAAAGAACTTAGCTGAAAAATTAAAGAAATTGAGAAAGCCAGTGGAGAAAGCCACGTGTCCACCTAGCGCCATTCCAAGAGAAAAATATAGGGGCCACCTTCAAACCAACGCTAGCCCTCCACGTGTCCTAGAGGTCAAAAGGAGGCCCGTTTTTCAAATTGTTTTTCCGCCCATTTGTATGGACATGTTACAAAATTTGAAGAGGGATATCTGTTGACTCAGGGCTAGAAATATTGCAAATATGACACCATTAGAAATATCTCGGCGTCGCCTCTCGTCATGGAGATCTGAAAATTTAAGTTTGGGGAGGTTAGGTAGAGGAAAATGGAGAGAATGTCTTCAGGGCCATTAATACGTGATTCATTTGCCCCAACAACCAGATCAGATTTGATCTTCTCTACCTTTTCTTCTTCCTTCAAGGCGCCAACCATATATTGATACAAAACACGGATTTGGAGGAAATTTTTTTAGGGGAATTTAACAGCAGTGGTTGAGCTTTAACCTACTCTCCCACTTCTCACTCTTTCTTCTCTCTGATCGAGTCTACATATACCGGGTCAGGACTCATTGTAAAGGGTTGGACATTATTTCATCTTTTGTAGGCTCCCCTTCCCTTCTGGCAAGGAACTCGTGGAGTTCAAACCTTCCATTAAAATTGTAATACATTTCTCACCTTCCGGCCATTTTTTTCTTTCATATATTGTATTAGTTTGCAGAGTAATAAAACATGTTTTGTGATCAATCCTAGATCCTCTCTTGTCTTCTTTGCTCTCATCTTGTCTTTCATTACGAATCTGGTTATCTGTGTTTGATTATTGTATGCATTTCATTTGGTTTGTGTCTATCAGAAAAAATAAATGTTCATCATTCCTTTGGTGCATCACCTTGTAGTTTAATCATTTCTCATTTCTTATATCCCTTTCATCCTAGTTTTCTTGGAAAATTTTAGATTAAATATAGAGATAGATCCTCTGCAAGTTCTCACGTATGCACCTAAACAGAGGAATAAGGAACCAACCTTTAATATGGAGATATTTCCATTTACAAGGTCCCACACCTTGAGAAAAGTTCAATGTTATGTGGATCTCACTAAATGACTCTACCTTAGAAAAGCATATCATTAAACCTCATTTGGGGGTGCTATGATTTTGCACTAACAAAGATACCTTATTGCTCTAAAGTTTCATTTGTCATATCATCATGCGAAATAGTTGGTTCTATACTCACTATTTTCTCTATACTTTCATTCCATGCTTCATTCTCAATAAAATGTACATCCCTATTGATCACAACCTTTCTAGTGACTAGACTATACAACTTGTATGCTTTTGTATTCTTTGAATACCCATCAAAAATAAAATTCTCTCCTTTTTCATCGAACTTCTTCCTTATCTCATCGGGTACATGTGCATATGCTACACAACAAAAAACTATGAAATGTGAAACACTATTTTTCCTATTCATCCATGCTTGTTGAGGAACCATGTTCCTAACATGTTTTTAAGACACCTATTCAAATGTAAATAGAATTTGCTACTTGTTCAGCCCAATAGTCATTCGGAAGGTGCTTTTCCTTCAACACACTTCTTGCCATCTCCATGATGGTTCTATTATTCCTCTCACCACACATTTCTATTATGGTTTATTCCTGTAGTGAACTACTTTTGTATACCATGATATCTACAATAATTCATAAACTCATTAGAAACATACTCCCTCCTCTATCCATTATGAGAACTTTAATGTAGTATCCACTCTGCTTCTCCACTAATGCCTTGACCTTTTGAAATGTATTAAAGGAAGCTTATTTATTTGTGATAAAATAAACCCGTGGACTTTCTTCGTAATCATCAATGAATGCAATTAAATAAGAACAACCTCTAATAGAATTTGTATCCATAGGTCCACATAAATTTGACTGTCATAATCTCAAGTGGTGCACTTGCTCTTGTTGTTTTGCCAACTCGGGAAGGAATCTCTCTATTGCTTCCACAAAATATAACCTTCACATACCATTTCTAGTTTTTGAATCAATGGCCAACCTTTAACCATATTCTTTCTATATAATAAATTCAAACTTCCAAAATTTAAATGTCCATACCTTAGACGCCAAAGGCATGATTCATCCTTCATGATTGAATGAAAAGTTGATTGTGTTCCTTCAAATAGTACTCAGCTATATTTTCAAAGGAACTAGCGCATGAATCACTTTCTACAATATGCAGACTGATTTGCATTGGTGCAGTCTCTCTTACATCAGCGCCGACTATTTTACCTTAGTGCAGGGACTAGTTTGTTTGATCGCAGACCTCGGCAAAAAGGTTGATTTGACTTAGCATAGTACTTTGCTGCAAACTAAGATATTGATTTTTCTACAAATAGATCTAATTTCTTCTTTTTCTGGTTTTAAAATAAATGGAAACATGCTATTGCCGCTAATCTTCACTTTTATAATTAACTAAGTGCTAGGAGCTTTCTCCACAATCACACAAGAATTTTCCTCCATATAGATTTTGTATCCTTTTTGTACTAGCTTTCGATGCTCACAAGGTTATGTTTCAAACCTACAACATAGCAAAGCATCTTACATACTTGTTTTCTCCCCTGTCTTGTTAGAATACTAACAATTCCTTTTCCTTTATAGACACAACACTGTTATTTCCAAGAGTTACATCACTCTTAATTGAATCATCCAAACTAGCAAACAAATCTAGATTACCTATCATATGAATACTTCAACCTGAATCCAAATACCATACATCACATGGAATCTCTTTTGAAAAATTACACAATATGAGACAAAGAAGATATTACTTTGACAATCCTTGTGCATGCAATAAACATAGTTATAAAAATAAAACTTCCAACCTGATTTTGATTTTGGCTCTACTAATCATATTGCTTTTTCTTGCAATCATAAACATAGTGCGCATACTTCTTGCAATAATAGTACCAACATGAGACTTATCTTGTCTCGACCATAACTCTATTCTTGATTATGTCTTCTTCCATCCGAGTTATGGTGAAACAATACCACGTCCTCTAGATGGACTTCTTTCTCTACCTCTTGGGATAAAAATACCTTTTTTTTGCCACGACTCCCTATTGTATGAGATGAAAAATTCTGATCTACACTTGTATGTGATCTATTCATCCTCTGTTCATGATTGATTAGTGATGCATATAACTCATGAATAGAAAAATGACTCAGATCCTTAATTTTTCAATAAAGAACAACTAGAGGATCAAATTTCTTAGGAAAAATCCTAAGCCATTTTTCAATAATTCTTTTTTCTTCAATAGTCTCACTATGGGATTTTATTTGATTGACTAATTCAACTAGATAAGTAAAAAATGATTCTATGAAATCGAATCATTTCTAAATTCTCAAAATCTCTACATATTAACTATAGCTTGGTGGTTTTTACTTTCTCATTACCTTTATATACAAATTGTAATGTATCCCACATGGTCTTTGAATGATTTTTTTCTTCTACTCTCGGAAGAATACTTTCTTGCATTTCCCGATGAATATAGAAAAGAGCTTTGTCGTCCTTCTTTCGTAACTCCTTCAAAATGTATTTCTCTACTTGAGAAAGTGCAATATACGTTGTTGCATTAGTGGGCTCTGTGTACCCATCCTCAACGATCTCTAACACATCTTGAGATCTAAATAACACCTTCATGGTCAATAACAAATAATCATAATTCTTTCCATTAATTTGCTGCGTCTACATGCAAGATGTAGAAGCCATAGCTTACTACCAATTTAATAAGCTATTAGAATAACTCCGCTCTGATTCCAATTTGTAGAAAATATGTAGACTTATACGGTGAAAAACATAAAACAAATAAAATGAACAATTAAATAACTTGAATTAATATAAGAATATTAAAACCAACACTAATATGTGTAATCTCCATTAATTAATTCGCACTCGAGCTTCGGCTCAAATTACAAAGAATTATGTGTGTGAAGTACTTCTATAATTATTCTTGTGCATATTTCACACTTCTATGTGTGCATACAAATCACTTACAATTGTTGTTATTTAAATTAAATAAATCACCCATTAACATCTCTTCAACTAAGGATTCTAAATTTAAACTCCTATTTTAAAGCAATGCGCATGTTATGCATGTAATAAAGCATTTATTTGAATTAAATCTATTCCTAAAAATAGAGCTTTAACTAAAGAAAGTTTCATGCTAAACTAAAGCAAACTAAATCTATTTTTAATTCTCCTAAAAACCTATAGTTGGAATTATCAATACAAGGTGCATGAATATTTCCAACACATTGAAAAAATGCAAAAATATGGGTAAGAACAAGAAGTGAGTAAACATATATTTTTGAAAGAAAATGCGAAAAATAAAAAAACCCAAAATGGTGTGTTCACTACCAAAAATAGATCTCACAAGGCTTAGAAATGATGGTCGAGCTAGGAATTAGTGAGCTAAAGGTCCATCCATGCTAGCTAATCAAGTTTTTAGCAAAAGTTCACCCTTGTAGATTTTACACTCGAAAAGAAGCTCCCGATGCAAAGACAAGAGTGGGATAGGTTTATGGTTTTGACCCAGTTTAAGATGGTTAGCCGGGGTGATTATATTAAACCATGTTTGAGTTACTTACTCTTGTCATATGCCCACATGAGATATATTTTGAAAAGCCATGCACAGGTGGGATAATATTCCAAATTTGTTATTTACAAAAAGGTAAAATGGGATGAACTAATAATGATGAAGGCTAAATAAAATCAAAAGGGAGCCAATAATAATTATACTTTCGTGCCAAGTTAAAATTAGCCTAATCATCACCTAGTATGTGCTAAGACTAAAAAAAGACAAAATTTCCACTATTACCTTAATTCATCCAGACTTCCATATTGTTACCTTAATGTTTAAGAAAAGTATATCTGATTGTAGTAAAATGAGGTTTGACCAAGCCCAAAAGGTGTAGAATTTCCCATGGATGCTTTTTCTCATCCCTTAGAGACCATTGGTGGATATTTTCAGCATTTTGGACCTCATGCACATAACAATAACATTTTTGTTAATTTAAAAATTGTATTTATTGGTGGGGGTCAAACTATGCTTGGAAGGGTAATTTTAGCCATGCATTATATTTGTTTCAGTAGAATGACTATTTTTAACAATTGAGTCAAACCTAAGTGGGTTGGGCTATTTTTAAAGCAATTTGTGTTCACTTTTTCTACTTGTACCTTACTTGTGAAAGTGTTTAGGGGGCTAATTCTTATTTTTAGGATTGCATGTAGAACTATTGTACTTGTGATATGGAAAATTTTAGTGAGGAATATTTATAATTTGGCGAATATTCCATTTTTGGAAAATATCAAAAGGTGAATTTTTTGAAGTAGGACAAGAAAGTTTCCCAAAATGTTAAAGTATAATTATTTAGGGGTCGATTAGTCTACTATTGAAAAATTCTCCTATATAAACATAGGTAATTTGTCAGGTCTTATACTAGTAACTTACTAATAAGGCACCATCCGAATAATAATCAAGTCTTGTGCGAACTAGAAAAGTACCATAAGACACATGAAAAGAAGTGTAAATCAAATTATTGACATACAAAAAAGGTGTAAATCAATTTGTATATGTAAAAAAGTAAGAATTTTTAGACACTCGACAAGTCTTACTAACACATGACAAGAATTGGTGACATGTGACAAGGGATTGTTAACGCATGCCAAGGCTTTGGCTAATGACACATGAAAAGACTTGCGAGATGCATGACAAGGCTTGTGGATGCAAAACAAGACTTTCTAGCACGTGACAAGGGTGTAGTTCCTAATCAAGTACTCATCAAAATATTTTAGTGCTCGGAATTCCCAAAAGGTATCTAAAATATCTCAAAATTCAACATTGTTTAAGTTTTTTTGAAATTCTGTAGCTAATGATATAGTTTGTACGAGAACCCATACAACTACCATTGGAATTAATTGAAGTATAAAATGTCTGGAAGGTATTATTAAAGTGGACATGGCTTCAACACAATAACAACAAAATGATATCTATGATGATAACATGTGATAGCTTGAAGATGTTCCTTTTGAGATGCAACCAAGAGAGGATCAAGATATCTCAAATACTCACCAAAAGGTAACAATGAAATCAAATGAAAATTCAAGTTCATGAAAGAGGAAACAAGATAATCGGGATATTCCCAAAAATTACAATCAAAAGTAAAACATTCAAAGAAAACAAGAATATGTGGACACTTGGTAGGACGTAAAAGTTTGAGTGGGATACAAAATTTCCTTTTATCGAAACTATAGAGCCAAGTAATTCTTAATATATACCAAATGAATGTACATGTACAATATATACATGAAAATTGGAAAACAACGAACAATTCAACTTATGATAGACATAATTGAAAAGCATTGTTGAAAAAATTATGTGATTGTAGAGCGAGAGGATGACCGTAAAATAAAAGCACACAAATGAAAAAGTGAAAAATAATGTATGCATGTTAAATATGTAATAGAGTATGAATATGAGTACAAAAGATGTAGAAATCTCATGGAAAAGGGAAAAGCAGTCACATCACAAATTGGTAATATGATTGAATAAAATTTCCATGCTAAAAGCATACAATTATCTACTATATTCCACATCCTTAATAAAGGAAGACCTATTTCTGATTTCATTGATTTTAAAATTTTGTAGTAAAATAATGGAATGCACAACATTCCTCAATATGATTGGTTAGATAGCATTGTATGGTAAATGGCTAAATTACTTGTAATGATTGAAAGGGGATATTTGAAAGATAAATGGTAAAAAGTACAATGTTTATATCTCTTTCAATTAATGAAGTAGAAATAGTTAGAAACAAATAATGTGTATTCATCCATGTTTATAGTTTTACAAATCATATAAGGAAAGTGCATTTGTTGGTTGTACAAAAATTGTTGAAAATTGCAATGCTTAAAACCTATATAAAATAGTTGTTTCCAATTTGAAAGATATTGTTGGCATGGCTGAATATGAAATTTCTACCAACTTAGTATGTTTTAGTGCAGCTAGTGCATCTGTTATGTAGGGTACTTGAACTTGATTGTGTGTTTGATTGCAAACACCAGTAGACCCTTATATGCTTTCAATTCATTATATGGCTCACAAAAATAAATTGACCACATAAAAGAGTTAGAAATTTTGAAAAATTCGTAAGAGTAGAAAACCTTATCAAAGAAATGAATTCCTATATGTCAAGTAATCCAAAGAAATTTCTTGAGTTTCAATATATTTGAATTGGAATTAGAGATATGGTAAAAATATTATAAAGGATGTTGATATAAGGAGGATTTCTTTTTATGAGTTTGCATGTTTTTGAGGAGTATCCATCGTTGGCTTGTTTCATGCACAAATATCATCATCAAGTCAACAAAACTAAGGATTTATTATTCCTTTTAACGGATCTAGAAACATTTCTTACATTTCTTAGCATTCTACCAATTTTGAATGAGATCAATACATTAATGAAACGTGCACAAGAGAGATCCATCTATATTGTTGATTTTATATGGATGAGAAATTAGGTATGTCAATCTCTTGATATCTTGTACTTGTCTCGAACAAAGTTTTTATAAACCCGTTTTCGTAATTGGAACTTTTACTAGTTTTTAAGAATCCCAATAATTATTATAGATTTAATATCCATGATCACCTTTGTATCAATGTTAATGGGAGGGATATATCACTACATAGTTTGCAAAAATGACAAGATATTCCAAGACCGCAAAGACATGAAATTTGCGTGAACCGCTTTTGGTTTGATTGTAGTTGATTGATAAATAAAGATTTTAAAAAATTCACAATCCTTAACATCCAAAATTAGAGAGTGTTTCAATAAAGATAAATGTCTTGAAGCTATAGGAGTGATGAATCTAATTTTTGAAATACTACAATTGATCATGAAGATGTTTTAGGTAAGCTATTTCATAAATCCATGGGTATAATAATGGATCATTTCACAAAGACATCATAGGTCAATGGTATTGAAATCAAAGGTATACTGAATATTGACTTAATAAAGTCTCAATCATCTAATTTTGCAATGAAAATGGTTAGCTAGTATCATTTTTTAAATGAACTTCAAGAGAGTGGTGCAATTACAAGGCTCTAGTGAAAAATATACCAAAGTAGTGTGTTATAGGAAGACATCAGTGAATTTTTTTAATATGAGTTGTACAAAAAAATTATTTTGGGATCCATGGAGGATGAAATCATTTTCAATGATTTATATTTTGTAAAATAAAAACAAAGAAACATGTCGGATAAAAATATCAAAAGTTGTATGTTTCGTGCTACTCCATGGACACATTTCCTTTTGACTGATAAATTGCACATTGGATTTCCCTTGCTAAAATAGGTGTTAATAATACAACTGCAAATACAAATTTTCTCAATGATGAGACAAGATTTGGTGTTAATAATACATTGTCGAGAAACCCACGTATCTATGTAATAATCCATTTTTCTTGTTGATTTCTCTTGATTTGCATTTCATCTAGCTCAATGTGAAGGAGGATTTCCCATTTTTTGCCCATATACATCGTTATAAAATATAGAGGTGCCTTAAAACCTCTCATACTTAAAGTTATAATAATCTTGTTTTATTTATTTTTGTATTGTCAAACTTCTTTGATGTAATGTTTGTGACATGTATTTTTGGAATACTATTTTTCAAATATCATAATTAGACGTAATATAAGAATAAATAAAGTTAAATGAATCAAACACAATTTCAATTAATCATTTCCATATTTTGCATTTTACATACTTAAACATGGTTTAGGGTATCAATCTTACATATTTTGCATTGTAAATAATGAAACTTTCAACATAAATCAAAATGCATTCCATACATATTTTTATATCATTACAATTCAAAATCTATAATTTCTATATATAAAAAATATAAATTCTAGATTGTAAGATAATACATGTGTAAAAATGAGATTCTATGAAAACCATTGCAATGTTCAAGCATAGGAGATTATTCCTAAGGAAAAACTGTTATGTGATTCTTCCTAAGGATTTTAAGAAGGGTTA
Source organism: Taxus wallichiana var. yunnanensis (assembly GCA_018340775.1). Classification (NCBI taxonomy): domain Eukaryota; kingdom Viridiplantae; phylum Streptophyta; class Pinopsida; order Cupressales; family Taxaceae; genus Taxus; species Taxus wallichiana. The sequence continues at coordinate 1,022,172,574 of CM031242.1, forward strand.
CAAAGGTAATGTGAAGAAACCTGTTACAAAGTTTGAATTTTACAAGTAGAGAGAAGAATATTTTACAATATTAACTAGAAGATAATAATTACACCAGTTTGCTTCATTAAGATTTTATATCAATAGTTGTGTATTTATGGAAACCGTAAATATTGAAGGTAATCGAGTCATGTGAAATATGGTAGTCATTTAAATTACGTGAAAAAATGATATTCCATGAAAAAATTGCATTGTAAATAATTAAACTTTCAACATTAAAGAAAATGCATTCCATACATATTTTGATATCATTACAATTCACAATCTAGAATTTCTATATATAACAAAATATAAATTCTAGATTGCAAGATAATCGTGTAATGCTAAAAATGAGATTCCATGAAAACCATTGCAACGTGCAAGCATATCTTGTTGAAAAACTATCTGAAATTCTTATAGACAATAGAAGTAGACTAACAATATTCTTCAATTTAAACAAATATTCAACTTTCAAGTTTCAAACTTCAACATTTTTCAAGTTTTAAGTTTTGTAAACATTTTTCAACAAATACAATTACACATGTAGTATATGCTCAAAAAGTCAACAAACTTCCCCACATCCACTTTGCTTTTAGTTTGTTTTACGACTTACGTGTCGCTTTACCCAATTGCTACTCTATTCCTTGATTCGAGAATTATAGAATTTAAAATCTCCTCTGCATAAATATCTAATTTTCTAAAAATTACTTCATCTTCCTTTGAAGCATCTCCAATGGATAACAAAGAAGGATCTACAACTTCCATTGTCTTGAATAAAATATTCACATCCATACCATTCTCTTTGATAATCCTCTTTAGAGTGTTGTTTTTCTTGTTATCTACAACAATAGTTTTCTTAAGCTGCATTACCACAAATAAAATTTTCTTGTTATTTTCCAAGTGAACTTGAAACACCTTTGCTTGAATTTTAAAATTTTCATATTTCGACTGCAACAAAAAAATTTGAGCTCAATTAAAACATACTATTAAAAATTGAATGTAAGGAAAAATATGATTTAAAATTACATGTTATAACTTGTAATTCATAATATTTAACACAAATTTATCTCTTTCAACATTGGAAATTTACACCGGATATTTTTCCTTTGACAATTTGTTGTAATATGCTTGGGATTTAACATTAATATTCTCTAATCAATTTGAAAATTTATCTAAAACATTATCTTGGTAATTATTAGTATATGTTACATTCCCTCCTTGTTCCTGGTTCAGTAAGACATCTATCTTAGCTTGATGATTTATAATTATAACATACAAACTATACCTCTTGCTATGATTATAGAAATGTTTATTTATCTCCTTAAGTAAAACTTTATCCATTCCTTCCCATTGTTTGAATTGACTAAGACTAGGCATATCAATTTATTTAACATGGACTTCACAGTCTTTAGCAATTAATCTATCTAAAGAAAAACTAATCAACTAGTCACTATACTGAATATGATGATGGAGAGGATGGGGTATTGAAGCTTGAAGTATATGTGCTTCCTCTTATTGATGTTTTATGCCTTCATCCTATTTATTTGTTAAAATAAATTTAAATATTAAAACTAGAAGTGATTTAAAAATTAAAATTGAAAATAAATTGATATTTATCAAGGTTAAAATAATTACATTGAAACAGAAACATAAATGTGGGCCTTAAATCATGTCACGTGCACAAAAAAACCTATTGGGTAATTGCTATCAATGCTTAAATAATCTTCATCCAAATTAAATTTGATTTAAAAAATATTTTCCCGTTATACTCAAGGGCACGCCACGCAACGAGATATTTTGATATTTGGAAGTAATATTTAGTGTCTGTTGGGGGCGACAATGTGATGCATTTACCAATGGAGTGGTGGACTAGGAGGATATTTCACTTGCTGCGATTGCAAAAATTCCTATGACGAAAATGATTGAGTCGGTGATGATTGTAGTGGTAAATGAAGAGGGTAGTCCAAAGTCCCTGCAACATGTTAAATCAAAATGGTAAATGGTAAATTGAAAAATGTAAAAAAACCAATATTAAATTTTAGGGGTATTGTGTCTCGGTCTTTTTACTAATTGAAACACTTGAGGCTGAGGTGATGAGTGAGCATCCATGTCGGACTAGGAATCTCCCGATGCCTTGGCATGTTGTTGGCCTCTTCCTCTTAATGCTACTTTTTTCATGGAATGGCCTCCAAAATTTTTTTTGCATAAGGTAAAGAGGAAAACAGAAGTGAATAATGTTAGTAACATCCAAATGTAATTTGTAACAAAAGTGAATAATCTTACTAACATCAAAATATAATTTATTAACCTGTTGTTCTTCAATTAAAATTGAAAATTGCTTCATTTGGTCATTCATGCAAGTAGGAGTGGGTTCACCTTTTAAATTATAATATGCCTTAAAATAAAGAGTCAAGATATAGTTTGTTGAACAAACATGTTGGTTTTTAAGAAAATCCAATATTGAAAATATCAAATTTTATCTTATTTGATAAGTATGTGCACTAATCAATTTTTTTTTATCAGATTGTTGTGAGAATGTAGACAACACGGATGGGGAATATCTACTTTCATAACCCGCAAAATAATTTTTTCTTGAAAAATAGATCATGACAGCAATAAAATTGTGTGCAACTCTTGTACATAACTCCTCATCTTGATTTGTTGATATTTGCTACAAAAAGTCATTAAATAATAATTAAGCATAATTTATATCAAAATTGAAATGTTAAATATAACTATAATTTTGAAAAGTTAAAACACGAACCATCAATGTTTGAATTGTAATAGGATTTGAGGAAAATCTTATCATCTTTGGTTAATGTGGCTTTTGTTTTAACAAGTATGTAATATTTGAAAGGATTGCTTGTTAATCGATGAATATCTGTAGGATCAATAGTGAATATGAATGCACGTCCATCTAGAAAAGTCACGTGAATTACTTGTCTACTAGATTGAATGATGGGATGAGATAGTTTAGAACATTAGTATCTATCTCAAACTAGGGCTTGTTAACTAGTCCTTTGTTCCCACAATTGTGTACCCATTCCTTGCAAGTTTCATTAAATTACAATACTACATTAATTTGTGGGAACAATAATTTCTTGTATTGAATCCTATGTAGGGAGGTGGCTTGGATACTTTGAGCTATCATAACATAGTTAAGAAGACCACATGATACTCGAGAATCGAAGGATGAAACAATTGAATCAAGACTGTATCTTGTTTAGAAAATTTTGCAAAAGAAATATGTAGGTGAGAACTAATAGTTGAATAGGAAATCTATAAGATGAGCACCAAGTTGAAAAGAGTTGAGACCTATAAGCTCTAAGAGCAAGGAGAAAAAAATTGTGAGAACTATGATAAATGAGGGCTGAAGGGGTATTTATAAGGTAGGATTAGGATTTTTAGTATTGGGATGAGTGACTAGGGAAGACTAAGGTGCGTGACAATAAGAACCTAAAGACGTAGGACAAAAAATATTGTTTTCACACATCGGTAAAACTTATTGTTGCGCGACAACAAGATTTGTTGTCATGTGACAATAAAATTTTCTATCATACAACAACAATATTTTTTGTGACATGAAAACAAGTGTTTTTATCACGTGACAAAAAAAAAATTGTCTCATGAAAACAAGTTTTGTTATCATGTGACAAATAACTTTTTTGTCTCGTGTGAAAAAAAGTCTTGTTATCATGTGACCAAAAAAAAAATTGTCTCATGAAAACAAGTTTTGATAACGTGAGACAACAAGATTTGTTTTCATTTGTCAACAAGACTTGTTGTCGTGTGACAACAAGATTTGTTATAATCGAGAAAAAATATTTTTGTGTGCAATAGAAAATATTTGTTGTCATGCAACAACAATATTTTTTCTTGTGATGGATTTTTTTTTTTGCAAGTTAGAAAAAAACATATATTTCACGCAGTAAAAAATCTTTATTTTAATGTGACAACAAGACTTTATATTCTACAACTTGAATTTTTTTATCAAAATTCCTAGAAAAGTCACACATGCTCTGAAAGTGGTTCCACATATATTTTCCTAGGATATTCAACCTCAATTTTCCCAGCACACCTCTTAAATTGATCCACTGATTTGTGAACCTTTTTGAGGAAATAAAGACTATATTTTCCTCCAATTAAAGATTTGTGAAGTTTATTACAACAGTTGTTTTGTATGTTTTAGTGAATAATTATTTTCCTTTACATGCCAACAACTTTCTAATACTTCCATTAAGTTGTTTCGTAAGTTTTACAAGTAATTCAAGTGTGTGTTAATGCCTTTTGTGAGTGCAAAACCTATCAAACATCAATTTTAGTGAAGTTTATCAATCTTTTTACAATCATTAAGTGTGCTTTTGTGTAATTATAGGTCCCAAAACAATGGTGTATCACCTTATTTACCCACTTTCATTAAGTTTGTGTTGTTTTCTATCCCTCAATCCCACCAACGAAATAGTTTAGGTCATCCATTGAAGGAACTAGCCTACTCTAGAGATTCTCCTCAACCTAAGGCACCCAAAACTTAAGGGAGATCCCATTTTACTACCTGAAGTCAAAATTTAGATTGTTTTCCCTCATCAAAGAGTGCAATTTGGACCGATAACAGTTTTTTGACATGCTTGGTGGGACACTGAATTCATATTATCTTTTGCTAGTGTTCCACACCATCCTTGTCTATATTAAGAAATTTTCCAAGTTTGATTTTTCTTTGTTAAAATTACAAACTTTTGGAGGTATTTATTAAAAATATCTAGTTATTTTGGTTATCCAAACATCCCATTTTTGTAAAGTAGACCTTTTTCCCATTTTCTCCATCTTTTATGAGGTCATGCAATCATGACATTGGTTCCTTAATGCAATCCCTTTGTCTAAGAGATAAACCATTCAAATCCAACTTCCTCTTACCAAGTATCCTCCCTAGATCAGAAATATAACCCTTACCACAACGAGTATGCCCATTGTAGACATCTAAAATGTCGACATGCTTAGTTACGACTAATTTTTCCCACAAATAACATCATCATACCCATATAATAATTAATCACAAGATTAATTATTATTATTAATCCATTTTATCACATTTACCCTTTATCATTTATCTAACATTCCATTTTATCATATTTCCCCTTTTAATCATTTATCAAATATCCCAACATTTCATTATTAATCATTTTCATTCATCTAAATATCCCATTTTATCATTAATATAATTAATCCATCATTGTATCATATTATCATATCTAATTCATCATTAACATTTCCTAGAATTAAATTTTGATACATCTACCTACTCACCTACCGTACACATCCCTACGCCTAGCCTTTCCATGTAACCTCACCCCTTATCATCATTTATTAACCTAATCTACTCATAATCTCATCAAATCCTCACACCTCTTAATATAGAGGCTTCTAATGTAGAAGGCTCTCTAACATTGTCCTTCAATTGAATTTTTAATTCAATAGAAGCATCTTCCATCCATAGAATTTTAATTCAATTATAGAATTCTCAATTCTATAGAATTCCAATCCTCTTATGCATTCTCCATCCTTTATCCGAATCCAACATGGCTTCATCTTAGCCATTGAATCGAAGGCGAGATGAATGTTTTATTCAATGCATTTTTAAAACAAAGGGACAAGAGGAAATATAAAGCCCCCTGAATAGTTACAAAGGTAGGGATGGTTACTCCTTAACCGTATGTCGTGTAGGATGTAGGATTGTATTAATTAAGCTAACATTCCCCCTTAATACATTGTTCCTAAATATGTACCCCCTAAACAAATCAAACTTCACCTTGCCGAGAGGCTTGGTGAGAATATCTGTAATCTAAAAATTAGTAGGGTAGCAATGGAGCTGAATTTGGTGGTTCAAGGCCTATTCACGGATGTAGTGACATTTGACCTCAATATGCTTTGTTTGTTCATGAAAAATAGGATTTTTCACAAGCTTCAACACACCTTGATTGTTGAAGTGAATGATGGGAGGTTTCTCTTCAGGAATCCCTATATTTGCAAGAATGTGATGTAACCAAATTTCGTACACAACTCCTCATGCTACGTGATATTTAGCCTCAAAGGATGAGAGAGAAACAAAATTTTTATTCTTGCTAACCCATGACATAGGTCCAGATCTAAGATGAAAAACATACCCCAAGTGGATTTCCTATCATCATCACGGATCCTCGCATAGTTTGAGTCTCATATCCTGTAAGAAGAACTGAGTGTTCTTCTGATACTCTAGACCAAAATCAATTGTACCTCAGACATATCTCAACACATGCTTTGCTGCTATCCAATGACATTTCTTCAGCTCTTACATAAATATGGTGAGATAGCTCACTGCAAAGCAAAGATTTGGTCTGGTATAAGTCAAGTAAATGAGACTCCCCACAAGCTGCCTATAGTGAGTGCCACTTACCTTCGGTGAATCTTGGAATCTAGATAATTGCAAAACTTTTTCCATAGGTGTGGACATTGGTTTACAATTTGACATTGCATACTTCTTCAGGAATGTCTTGGCATATTTCATCTGGGAGACGAATATATGATTCTTCTTTCCATATCTCTAAGCCAAGACAGCAGTGAAGTAGCCCCAAATCAGTCATGTCGAAGGATTTATTCAGATCACTCTTTACATCATCCAAAATATTTTCAGAACTTCCTGTGATCACAAGATCGTCTACGTATAAAACTAGAATAACAATCTATGTTCCTACCTTCTTGATATACAAATTTGTATCTGAGGGGCTACGAGTGAATCAATGCTATAATAGGTGATCATTAATTTTTATATGCCATGCCCTAGGTGCTTGTTTGAGTCCATAAAGTGACTTTATCGGATGACATACCTTGTGTGGTTGGTGCTTGTATACAAACCCTTGATTGGGCCATGTATACTTCTTTTAGATCACCATTCAGAAAATCACTCTTGACATCCATCTGCTGAAGTTTCCATCCATTTTGTGCTTCCAGTGCACAAACAACTTTGATGGTTTTGATCTTCGCAGTGGGTGCAAAGGTCTCATCATAGTCAATTCCTTCTTATTGAGCATAACCCTTTGCAACAAGTCGTGCTTTGTGTTTGTCAATTGAACCATCTACCTTATATTTTGTTGTAAAAATCCATTTGTAGCCATGGATTTCTTACTTGGAGGTAGATTGACAAGTTCCCACGTATAATTCTAAATTAGGGAATCATATTCAGCATCCATAGCCTATTTCCACTGTGGTTGGTCTAATGCCTCACAAATAGTGTTAGGTTCAGTGCTATCAACAACTGAACTCATGAGTGTAAAATTTACCTCATGTCTAGCTTGACTTCATGTTCTAACTCCCATATAAGTGCCTAGGAAGTGAGTTCAGGTGTGCATCCCTAATAGTATTCTAGACCCATTTCAGACGTTGGTGTTGTTGTTGCTGATGTGAAGATGTGTTTTCTAGTGTGCCTAGATCAACAAACAAGTCTCCACTCAGCTCTTCTTCTCTCTGAGAAGAATCATCTTGCCCATCATCTGGATGTGTGAGCAATCTATGTGACGAGGTCGGTACTAGATCTCCATTGTGTGGTAGGGAGTCAAAGGATGACTCATCACACACCACATCTCGACTCTCATAGATCTTCTTTATCTTAGGATCCATGAGATGATATGCCTTTGAGGTAGTACTATACCCCAAGAAAAGACATGGTAGTGTCTTTGGATCGATCTTCTTCCTTTTCTCATCTGGAACATGCATATATGCAGTACAACCAAAAACTCTCAAATGATGGATAGAAGGTTTACGATTAGTCCATACCTCTTCCAGTGTCTTGTTCTGTAAGATATTCGTGGGTGCCTGGTTGAGTAGATACACTCTATCTGGACTACTTCTAGCCCAAAACTGATCCTCCAACTTGGCGGTGGAGAGCATACAACAAGCCATCTCCATGACAGTCTTGTTGTGTCACTCAGAAATCCCATTTTGTTGGGGCATGTAGGGTGTAGTCAGATGTTGTTGAATGCCATGCTGCTTCAGGTATGCTAAGAACTTCTTCGATACAAATTCCCCCTCGATCTAAGCGGAGGAGAAGGAGAGGCTTCCTAGACTACTGGTGGTGTGCTTTGATAAAAGGTTTGGAAATTAACAAATGCCTCACTCTTCTTTCAAATAAAATATACCCACATTTTTCATGAGTAATCATCAATGATGAGTTGGAAGTATTCAAAACCTTTAAAGCTAGGCTGGAAGGGGTCCATACAGACGGTATGTACAACTTGAAGATGCTCCAGTAGAATGATAAGAGCTCTGTTTGAACAGATCTCTATGTTGTTTTCCAAAAAACATCCCGAGCAAACAGTAAGGAATGGGAGAGTGGAGGAATCCCTCTTACCATTTCCTTGGCACTAAGTTGATGCAGAGCTTAGGAAAATAGATGACCATATCGAAAGTTCCATAGTGCAAAGGGACTCGCACCATTGAAGTGGAGAGAGAAATTTTAGATGAAGTGACCACATCCAGTGCAAATAGATGGCCCTTCATAAATGCTCGAGAAATAACTGAGTCTCCTTAGGAAATGATGCAGGACTTGACCCCTTTCTCAACAAAGAATTCAACCTACATTCGATGATTAAGAAGTTGACTCATAGAAAAGAGATTTGAGGTCAAACTTGGAACATATAGCACCTTCGTGAGTGTACATCTTCATGTCCCAAGAGGAATGATGACAATATACTCCTGATTATCTATGATGGTGATCTGATCTCTAGTGGGCTAGTCACTCAGGGTATGGAACAACTTCTTATTTCTAGTCATGTGTTTATTGGTGCCCGAATCAATCAACCAGACACTTTCTGACGGCTGCAAAGTCTGTGAGACTAGGAAAATGTCCGAATGAGTTGTGTCTAGAACCTCTTCATCAGAGGTGGCATCCTGCTGAGTAGCAATGTGACCCTTCTACCTCTGATTACGAGCATGCCATTGGGATTTCTTGGAATATCCTTGGCTAGAAGTTCTCTCTTCACCAGAGTTTCCATACTTACGAAAATTGTAATAACATTTTACAGTCGTGTGTGTATCCATGGAGTAAATGTGGTACCATCAATCCACCTTGTTGTTCTCGCTACTTACGGGGTGGCCACTTTGTGGTGGTTCTAAGAATGTTGCTTTGTTGAGGATGCTCGCTATTGATTTTGAGGGGATGATCGCCTTTCCGAGGCTTGTTGCTATGCTTTTGCCTCGTGATGAGAGCCTTGTCTTCAAAGGCTTCTTGAACATTCTGAATGGCTTCTTCCTACTAGAGATAATTCACTAGTGTGGAAAAACTCACCTCTTATTGAGTGATGGTCAACGTGGTGATTAGTGTCTAAAACCGGGAAGGAAGAGCTCACAAGGTGAGTGGGACTAGCAACTTTTCATCCACCGGTTCACCGAGAGCAGAAATTTCTACACGTAACTTGGCCACACGCCGCAAGAAGGCTTCTACTGATTCACCATCATGCATACTCATCATGTGAAGCTTTGTCTGAAGATGCAACTTTGTCATCAGATTCTTGGCTTCATAGATGGTACACAATGTGGTCCATGCCTAAGAGGAAGTGGTTGCTTCTGAATGTAAGGTTGAACCTCATCAGAAAGGCTCAGGGTGATAAGCATTAGTGCTTTTGCATCAGCCTTTTCATACTTAGCCAACAGATCAGCATCTATGTGGAGGGGTCTTTGCCAGAAACGATCCCCCAAAGATCTTCAAATTGAAGAATCATCTACATCTTGGTTTTCCATGTGGAAAAATTTGGCCCTTTGAGCAACTAGGCATCCGACAACAAAATGCGAGGTGCAAACATTTTCAAAAACTCAAAATTGTATTTTATTTATTTATTTTTAAAAAAATGGTTACAATGCTTACTAAAGGAACCTATCACAAAGATGGGCTCTATAAGCTCATGCAATGAGATGTGGATGCTCCTGTGGGCATTCTACTTTGCATTCATCATCTACATCATAGCCACGTTCAAGTTCTACACGAATCCGCCATGCTTGACATCGAATGTCGAACAAAAATACTCCAATAGTCCTCGACACACAATCTCATCAAAGAGAATATTCCCAGTGTTATGGAGCTCGTTGACCAAAGAAAATAATATTCCAGTGGTGTCTTCATTTTCGCTCAATGCCCAAACATTTGGTGCATTGCTCGCGTGCTTTCTGCATCCAAAATTTACGACATACGCGTGCACACAATTTTACAATTTGCAGGGCTTTGCTAGTGTTGGCTTAAATAATGGCCATGTCTAGACAAAAACAATGGCTCCAATGAAAGGGTAGTTAGCAGGTCATTTGGAAAAATAGGTCTCAAATGCCAAACCAGCAAGCAGGAGAATGTATTTTTACGCAGGTTTATATGGGCAGCAAACAACAGGCCTTCACCTCCTGGCTCAGAATGTCTTTCTTTTTACTGCAGCCATATTTTGTTATAACAACATCCACCCAAGTCGCAGATGCACTTTAATATTTCACACACCTTCTGATTTCCATGTAGGAATAGATGCTCCATGTCCACAAAGAATGAGAGAGAAGATGTTATTTACACTAAGATCTCGATGCTCCATGCTAATGGAAAGATTCCTACTGTTTAGAAGAAATAAGATTAAAATCTTATCCTTCACGTTATGCCAAACTCCACACAAATCAGAGATAAAAAAAAAAACAAGCATGTGATTTCCACGCATGCCGAGATGTGAGATTCTCTCGATATATCTTCTGCTATCAAGTTTTTCCAACAACAACCAAAAACAAACACTCTACACTCGTAAAATTCTCCTACTCGATACCAATGATGGCAGAGATGAATGTTTTATTCAATGCATTTTTAAAATAGTGTCCACATGAGGAAATATAAATCCCTCTTGGAACAAGCGATTAAAGGCGAGGACGGTTACTCCTTAAGTGTATCCGTGTAGGATGTAGGATTGTATTAATTAAGCTAACAAAATCCTCCACCCACAAAATATAAATTTATCCCTCATCCTCCATAAGAGCCAAGTCACAAAATCATATCAAATATTTTCCATTTTGTCATGCAATCAATCTAACATCCATCTTTAATTCAATCCAATCATCCAATCTATTATCCTTCATCAATAAATCATCAAAAATCAAGGGTACGTGTTACCCAAATTTCTCCAAAATTTGAAGCATCCAACAAGCAATCTAAGTGAAAATTCACCACATCGCTTGTGTAATCTTGTGGATAAGTATAGGTATTATATTCTCCTTCCTTTCCATCTTGCTCTATCTGAGGTAGCAATTAGAAGTGTTAGTTTAGGAATTAGTTTGGTTAATTTCTTAGTTTGCATTTGCATACTAACATAAAAATTTTGTCTACATTTTGGTACCCACCATTGGGCTTACCCTACCTAAAATTAATTTAATTTAGTATAATTTAGTGTTAAAATATAGTAGTTCAAATTTTGAAATTTTTCGTTAAGATTTGCACCTCGGTTTTTTTCTTTTTTGCAACAATTATTCAATTAAGCTATTTTGACCTATCAAACAACACTTATGTTCATAAAATAGCAGCTTTGGACCTAAAACCATAGTTTTTATGTATTAATAATTTATTTAGGTGTATGGATTTAATTTAGCGCATTTTTAAACCTCGTGGTGCTTTTGGTCATAAATTAGCGATTTTTTGTCCATATCAACACTTTGTATCAACTTAAGTGCTTTTTCAACTTGTTAACTTTTCACTATGTAGGTTTAGAAAATTTGCATCTATATCAAAGGTGCATTTGGATGCACTTTTGGATTAACTAAAGCACTTCTATACTAAATTTAGCACATTTTCTTAAACTTCAGTAGCTTTTTCATATGTAAACTTCCCACTTTACGGAGCTTGATGCATCTGTCTCTATCTTAGATTTTTTTTTCCATATTTTAGTGTATTTGTGATTGTATCAACACATTTGCATCATCTTCAACATGTTTGTGTTTATAAATCTCTTATTGTGTAGTTTCAATGCATTTGTGCATTAAGATCAACACTTTCGCATGTAAACCATGCTTTTGGTATGTAAACAATGCTTTTGGTCTATAAACAACACTTTTGGCACTCAGTAAACCGAGATTTTGGCCTCAGTAAACAACAATTTTTGACTATAAACAACACTTTTGGTCTATAAAGAGTTCTTTTGGCCTCGTAAACAACACTTTTGGCCTCGTAAACAATGCATTTCTTCTAGTAAAATTTTTACATTGGTATTAACCAATATGATCTCACTTTTGGTGTTTTAGTGGTGTTTTTTTGTTCTCACATTCTATTTTTGTAGGAATATCACAAGAACAAGGGGAAACTCTATCAGGTTGTAATATTTGATTAGTATTTTCCTAACAATTATGGTTGCATAATATTGATTAATCATAACTAATAACCCTATGTCTCGTAGCTTGAATGGTCAAATAATGTTGGGGTTTTAAACAAAATATTAATCTTTGTTTTACATGTCCCCTTGTTGAATTCCCCATCATATAAATTTTATCATTAATTTTCATTATTTTGTATGTATTTATTATCTTTTTGTAATTCGTGTTTGTTGTTTGTTTTGACCCAAAGACAACGTCGTGTATGCTCTCCTCTCACGCCTTAGGATAATGTTGAGGATCAAAAGTGAATAGTCTTCCTCATTATTTTAGGGGATAACGTGACATGGAAGTTACATCCACATACCATATTTCTAGGGGTCTTGTGACCATGGGCTTCTTCCCAAACACATAGACATACCCCGTGTTCTTGACAAGGTATACAAATTCTTACACATCTTTCATGATTGGCTAACAAATTCCTTGTTTTAAAAGCAACACGAAGTGAGGGGCTTCCACGTCCCAATACTCAAGCCTTAGATAGAATCCTCGCAACATGGACTCAGTCCCCAAGTACCGTAAGGTATATTAAGGACACCCGTAGTGATCCAATATATCCTATAATAGGAAACATCTTGGCAACATATTAAGTTATAATCCAAGGATGCCACACTCCCGAATATCACTTACTATCTGATCGCACATTGATTCATATGTGGAGAGCAAATTATTTCCCCATCATCGGTGTGCGATTAAAATTAGCTTATAGCCCGATTGCAATCCCACTTGACTAGTTGGGGTTTGTGTTGCATGTTTTTGTGTACTTTTGAACAACATTATATAATCCATCACTTTAAAATTTTAATTAATCAAACATCATCATAATTAATTATCCGTAATCACATGATCTTTATCCTAATCCTATCACCATACTTTCTCAAAAACTAATCCAACCAAGGCCTTTTATCCTCAATCCCCATCATCTCTAAACACAAAATCAAACTCCTATATATTTTCTAAATCTTTCAACCAAACTATCCCATCATCCCCCAAAATCAAAGTCAACCATCTCACTTTGACCACAAATTTCCCACACAATATCTAACACATTAACAAATAAATCTCAAATTTAACATCCTACCTCATAAAATTCCATCCTCATCATCTAAATCAAGCATCCGATATTGATCCTAACATCCTAAAAACCATCTAATATCTTAATCAACAAATATCTAATCATAAATCATGCATCTATCAATAATCCTCTAAGCCATCATCTCCCACCAACCCCATACACAATCTCCCCTTCCTAATATCTCTACCCTCACCCCATTGACCTCCCCCTTGAGGAATCTAAATCATCTCAAACCTCACCATGACCTAAACAACATAAAAATCTATCCCTTAAATCCAATTACATTGACTTTTACCAACTCACTAAATTTGAATAAAGCCAAGAGGACCTCTTTTATGTCCTCGATAATCAATCCATCAATTTGAAACCAACACAACCATCCCAAACCGAAACCTCTAAATCCCCTATCAATCATCATGATCCGAACCTTTCTCCCATAAAAATTCATCCACCACCATCTAAAATATCAAATCCTAAATCTAATTTTCACAAACCTATAATTGTGTTCCATTCACATATCCACACCAATTCCAAGAACTTAACCTAAAATTATTATCCCCACATCTCATCTTATTCCTACATCCTTGTCATCTTCATCATCCCAATCCAATCCTATGAAATTTCTCCTAGATTGTCCCATAATCCCTAATCCACCATCAAATTTATCCCCTAAGCCTAATTCAACCCTCCATCACCTATGCCAAATCCTATGAAAACAATCTCATCCATCGTGACTCCTAAGTCACACTCATCCCATTCTTCCCCTAATCCTAAACCATATAATCTGCCACCTTCATCCTCTTCATCCAGTTTTAATCCTATCTCAACCACTTCATCACCTAAACCTAATACTATCCTATCCTCTAATCCTATTTCATCTCCACCATCCCCCAATCCTAATACATCTAATGTGACTCCTAAAGAAAAAAATCCTAAACCTAACCAATCCAATATATATATTCTCCTAACCCTATATCCTACCAAATCAAGAACAATGCCTATGCCATCCCCTTAATCAACCAAATCTAATGAGGTTCCTATACAACAACCATCTCTCAAATATAATTCATCTCCAACATTACCCATATCTAATGTGACCCCCAAATCACACCCATTGCCTTCATATAAATCTACAACATCTCCTTCTTTACATATACTAATATCAAAATATCTAATCATAAGAAAAAACCTCTACCTTAAACCCACACAATCCAACCAATGTAAAATCAACTAAATATACTTCGTCCTCCAAGCACAAAACATACACCTTGCCCCCTGGCATAATCCATCCTCTTCATCTTCTAAGCCACAACACTCTAATCTAACCTATAAATACAATGATCCAAAACATCTCATCAACCACCTAATCATGCACCATTACTTTGTACTTCCTCTAAAGAATTGCTTCATACAGCCCCAAAACCATTTAACCTAAACCATTTCTCTCCTTTAGGATAATCCTTGACCAACATGTTCCATTGTCTAAAAAAATTCAACATCATCATCCATCTCTAAAAATCCTGCGATCAAAACATTCCCAAACCATATTTGTATTGACAACACTATTATTGTGACTTCCATCACACCCATGACCATTCGACCAATCATTGCATGTAATTTAGGTCCTATTTCTTAAACCTAATTAATCAAGGGCTCCTTGTCCTTGTACCTCTTTATCCACCACCTTTTCATTCCAATTATCTCCCTAAGAATCATCCACCATCCAAATCCAAATCTCATCATACATCCAACTATCCCTCACCAACCAAAAACAAAAAAATATCGCCCTCATCCTTTGTTAAGTCCTGGACTCTTAGCGGATGAAAAATTACTACCCCAAGTCTCATGATGACCACATGGCATCATCTTCCCCATCCATTTCATATCTTATAGCCAAAAATGAGTTCACTAATATGAAACATTGAGGCAAATGCTTAGGCATCCATGAACAAGGCATTCGCATACCCATCTCCCTTCCCGAAAATATGGGCCATTAAAGCTTAGGGTATAAATGTAAGACTAAAAATGTCCCTCCCACCATTCCATCAGAAATCATTTCCATAACTCGTCTTGTTGATCATACCACTCAACCCAATCAAAAATCATTTAATCCCCAACAGATACTAAACACTTAAAAATTAATTAAGCATGTAATTCATCACTTGCGTCATGAGATGTCCTTTCCTTCCCACCCATCCTCCTATCCAAAATCCAAATCCATTTTCATCTCATCCATTCTTATTATCACATCCATTTATATAATTTTGTAATCCATTAGGTTAAACACTTCATCAACTAGCTCATAATTGTTGTAAGCCAGTAATATCTACTACAACTATCTTCATCATGTATATCTTTTAAAAATACACCTGGTTGAGAAATGAAAATAGGGGTTCTAACATTAATTTGAATCTCTCACTTTCATAGATACAATGGGAACACCTTAGGTTTGTGGGTATATCTATTGTTTAGGTGAGTCTCTCGGTATCAAGGTCAGTTCCCTTTTGATGTATCATAAAATTAATTATTTTGGGGTTTTGAGGGTAAATAAAATTAAAAGGGAGTGATACAACAAAATTATTGAGGGATTTGACTGAGCATATGCACAATAAAATTGAGAATGAATTTTGGATGCATAAACCAATGGTTTTCAGCAAAATATTAAGGAAAATACTTTGTGTATTGAGGGAATAAATCACAACAACACAATAAGATAAACATGCACACTAATACTATGTAGAAATTACCAGATTTGTAGTAAGGTAAGATGATTAATCAGGGAATTGACATTCATAATAATTAATAAAGATATACACACCACTACAAATAATTGGAAAGGAAGAAAATCAATTCTCATTCAAGGGAAAAACTGGCAAAAATTGCTTCAACACTCCTATGTCCAAAAATCCTTCTCTATGCCTTGAATCGCACACAATATATAATAATATTATTCACCCATCCCATCCTAAAAATAGGCTAAAATTTGTTTTTTCCCATGCATGTTAATTTTACCCTTTATCATGAATAAATAAAGGAATAAAAATAGACATGCATGATTACAATGAGGCATTAATAGCCTTAGTTACAAAAATAAATTTCAGTCCAAGTGTAGTTGACTAATCTAAAATTGGATGAATAATTTAGCTAATAATAGCCCTTGCTTTGTTGTGTAAGTCTTCTCCAATGTGCATGTAATATTTGTCTTCTTTTATTTGATGTGACACTTACAACTTGATCCACTTGCAATGATAATTTTAGGCACCTTTGCAATTTTCCCCCTTGGATGCACATGAAAAAATTAATCCCCTATGTGAGAAAAATAATTCTTTTGTCTTTAACACTTTGCAAAATATTCACCCAATGTGTGGGACCACCTATAAGCATGTGTAAGAAAATAATACCATTATTTATTTAAAAATAAGGTAATTAGCATGTCAAAAGGGTCTTCTTGATTTCTGATGTGGACATTTATAAATCATGCTTATAATGACATCTCTATCCCTTTGTGATTACATGTAAAATATTATTCTCTTCCAAAAAAATAATGTATTTTTCCTCAACTCAAAAGATTCCCTCCTATGGGGACCACCATGATCATGATGTAAAAGCACCTCCCTTGCATGAATAATTGCCACTTGTGCCTTGTTCTTGCAATTCAAGGATATTAAGGTAATTTGGATTGTTTAAGGAATATTGATTCCTTTGACTTGGCATAGGTATGCATGTTACTTCACCTTTTGGTGTCATCATGGGTTGAAAAGGTGACCACTTGATTAACTTGGTTAGACTATAGTCATGGGTCTCATTTGGCATAATAATCATGGAATGAGTTTATAATATTGTCGGGCCCCCTTTTTTATCACCATTGTATGTATAATATTTTTCAGCCCCTTTGATTAACATAATCATGACAATATTATTTGGCCTTTTTTCATTGACCATATATAAAGTGATGGCTTACCTTTTTGCTAATCATTGTGGTCGGCATTTGATATTTTCTTGTCTATAGTTTTGGACCTTAATAGGTCAATGCAAAATGATTTTGGACAATAGGGATGGACCCTCTCCATGATGACTTAACCCTTTGAGAATGTCGATGACAATTGGTTTAACTCAGGTTTAACCTTGATTGGCATATGAAATCGAGACTTTGACTGTGGTCATTGATAACATGCACCATTTGATCTTGGCCGTCGATCTTCAAATCCATGATTAGTGTTCATATCCTACAGAAAAAAATAATGGTGATCTTTTGGTGGTTGATCTTTATTTTGTTAAATCATAACCATCGATCTTTGAACTTGGTTTGATTCTGACATATGAGAGTAGTTGGATTTCATTGAGTTCGTTATTGGTCTGACACCATTGATCATAGTATTTTGATGATATATAAACTTTCGATATTTATCTTGTTAATCGTTTGTGGCCTATAACATATATACCATTTTGATCTTGCATGATCTTATCTTGATCATTGATGTTGAACCCTACTCTGAATGGGTGGTTGAATTAGGTATTCAACGTGTGCCATTCGATCTTGCATGATTTGATCTATGCCATTGATGTTTACTCAGGATGAGTTAGGTCTGATTAAAAGCTCATTGAGCTTATCATTTTCTCATTCTGATTCTTTATTTCAAGTGGCGAAGCCCTGACCATTTTTTTACTCACCGCCATTGTTATTTGATCTCGAGCCTGATTTTCCTCTAATTCAAATCTATTCTCTCGAGGCTCTAAATATTTGCATTCTACGTCATTTTTTCTCTATTTTGAGATTCTAACAAAAATTTGGTAGAGGTGGTCACAGTTATTGTAAGTTTGAGCTCTCTGATTCTATGTAACGTTGCATCTAATGAAGGTTTTAGTAATTTCTCTTGTGTGAAGAAACAAGATATGGATTCTATGATTTCTTGTTATGGCCACTTGTTAATGAATTTAGCTCTGGAAGCTTCTAATTTTAATGTGTTCGAGCTTTGAGATGAACTTCATCTTGTTTGTTTCTTTGATTCTTCCTTAGTTCCGCTATTTTGTGATTCCTTTTTCCATTCTATGGGAACTTTGAGCCTTGAGTTAAATTATCATTATGGGTCTTCTGGGTTCTCTCTATATTTAATATTTGACCCTAAATTGGTAAGTTTTCACTTCCCTCTTTGAGTTTCATGAAAACTTTTTGTAAAATTGGGATGGTCGTGGAGTGTAAAATGAACTCTTGTTGCTCTAAAACTAAAAATTGCATCTATTCAAACTTTGTTTCATTTTGAAAGGTAGAACGTTTGATTCTTTGTATAGATCTGAGTTATTAGTCTATAATTTTCTTGATTATTTTAAAAGAACTGAAACCTTCCACTTGAATTTTTGTGTTGATGGATTCGGTTTTGTATTACATATACATCACTAAATTCTCCATTCTTCTGATAAATTGAGCTCTATTTGATCTTTGATGGCCCTGTAAACGTTGATCTCTGAACTTCAATTTGGGTTTTCTTTCTGTAACATTTACATTCTAGTTTCTTTGAAGTTTCGTTCATGTCTGATGAGTGCATAATATGTTATTGCAACTATTTTTCTGCCATTAGTACACTACTTGAGCTCCACCCAGATATGGGTCTGCAACATTTGGTCTTCGAGCCCCAAAGCTTGTTTTTTTTTTTTTAAATGCCTTGAATATTTTTCATTTATGCATTATTTCTTATGTCCCTTTATAACTCAAACTCATTTCTTCTTTGTTGTCATTCTTGTTGGAACTAAGTTTATTTTTTGTGTTCTTTATCAAACTTCAGTTTGAAATTTTATCAGGGTATATTTACTTTCTTTGCATTTGATAGAACTTCTAGGGTTTCAAAATATCTTCTTCAATCCTGGTAAGTTGTCTTGTTTTATTTCTTTTTTAGCTCCATTAAACTTGTAACCTTAAGCTTTTCTTTCTCATTGGTTTAGATCTATTCATACCTTAGAACTTGACTATGAAAGGATTTGAAAACCTATTGCATGTTGTTTTTGGATGTGTCATTTGTTTATAGGTGAATGTTATTTTCATTTCTTGTGAGCAGTTGTTTTTTTATTATCATGTCTTTGTATGGATGAAACCTTGACTTCAAGAAGTGATATCACTTCTTCAGTTGATTTAGGTGACATCTTCCATTGATCCTACTTGATTATTACTTTGTAAAATCTATAGAAGTATGATTTAGTCACCACCTTTAGGAGCTTAAATATTTGTACTTGACTCATTTATAAGCTCTTAATTAGTATATATATATATATATATATACTAAATAATTTGTCTTTGTATCTTTTTGATGGTGATGCCTTTATTGGACAACTAAAAACTGTAGCTCTGTAAGATAGAAACTTGAGATTCATATGCCTAAAATCTAATGATAATTTTTTTCTTTGATGAATGAATTATGTTTTCATTATCTTTACTTCGAAGTATTTATATTCCTGAATTCTTCTCTGTAGATGCAAGAAAGTTTACCCTTAAAAAATAGCATGCATATTTAACATTGCTCTTTACTTTCTTATTGTACTTACACATCTGAAGTAACAATTAGAAAATTTTAAGGCTATAAGCCTTTCCTATTTCTCTCTTTTAGTTCAAACTTGTAGTTTGTTTGTACTTTGATACATTTAGCTTTGTTTCTAAGCTAAAAATTTCACCCTTTTAAATACAATATGTTTCCTTTGATAGCTATTATCATTGAGTCTTGATATTGGAAGGTGTATTTGTTTCTACAATTAGAACTTTTCTCTTTCATATTATATGTGAAGGAAACACCTGTTACTTTTTCTAGTGAACTTTTACTATGTGAATTTCACTTCCTTAATTCAAACTATGTTGAATCACTTGGATTTTGTATTTAAAATGTGACTATGCCTTACTTGATATCATGAGCTATAAATTTCATCTGTTCTTGATCATCTGAGATTTTGGTTATTGAATAGCTACATCTTATTCACTTTGAGTTGAACTTTTAAGTACTTGTATTTCATGACCGTAATCTATCTCATATCTACCTTTTGCAAAGATCAACTCATCTACTCTTTGTATTACTA
This sequence comes from Taxus wallichiana var. yunnanensis, assembly GCA_018340775.1. Taxonomy (NCBI): domain Eukaryota; kingdom Viridiplantae; phylum Streptophyta; class Pinopsida; order Cupressales; family Taxaceae; genus Taxus; species Taxus wallichiana. Next base: position 1,022,193,125 of record CM031242.1, read on the forward strand.
TATTTAGTCCATACCTTAAATGACCACTTTGTAGCTTTTTTGGATCTAAAACTGAGTTGAAGGCACAAATTTTTCATTTGCACTTGTTGATATATCATGGAAGACTTGTAGATTTGGCTTCACTGTAGCTTGTTCTTGATGAATTTTCTAAAACTATTTCTTTGGATTCCAACACTTTTAGAAGACCATCATAACCTCTAAAAATGACTCACAACTTGTAAATTTTGTGCCTTAAATCTTGGAAATTTGGTCTCTTGATGCATATTCCCTTCTTTTTAAATCTCTGCAATTTTCTCTCAGGGACTATAGATATGAAATATTACTTTGCACATATTTGATCTTATTTTATCTTTGATTTTTGATGAAAATATTATATTCTTGAAATGAAATAATTACATTCTATTTGGAATTTTGAATTTATCATGTGACTTGATGAAGCTCATCTTTTTCACTATTCTTTTAAACTTATTCCTTTTCTTCATCTAAATCCTTATAGTTTTCTCATTTTTGGTATCTCCTATAACTATCCTTTTCATGGTTCTTGTAGAGGTTTGTTAATGAAAACTTGAAGATACCCTTTCTTATTTTCTTGTGTTTTGATGAAAACTTTGTTCCAAAAACAAGAACTATTACTTGTATTCTACTTTCTCACTTTTGATTTAGTGTTCCAATGCCTCCTTTCTATGCATCATACCTTATTTGAGCAATTTTTGTAGATTTGATACTCATTATGTACTTTATACTTGACTGTAATTTGATGAAAATTTTTTTCTTCTTGCATTTTCCTTTTTCTAGAACAACTCATAAACTTGTACCATCTAGATTCCTTCAGCAAGTATTTCCTTTTAGTACAATAATCATTTATGTGAAAAAGATTTTTTTTCTTCATCTCTATACATGTACTTCACACTTAAGAAAATAGTTAGAAAATAATTAGGATTTTTGGCCTCTCTTATGTTCCATAGTTTTCTTTTTTCTTTTTTTTTTCTGTAATGATTATGGGAATCATATGTGATATTGTAGATACTTGCTTTATCAATTTTGTATCTATCTCTGATGTACCTTATGCTTCTAATATTTAGAAATCCATTTGCATGTAGTTAGACAGTACATGAGTACAGATCAAACCCTGAGCTCAATATTGATGTCATTTTTCTTTCATTTTTTTCAGGTACACTGTGGTCAATATTTTGGAGAGTTGGATGAAATATGGAGCTGAACTAGAGACAAGAAGATTAGAAGAGAACCAAAGTAATGATGGGTTTCTTCTATACTCTTTTACTTTTAAATTCATGCACATGTACTTATTTATTTAGTAGTTATGAGTTACATCCCATGACTTGTGTGGGAAACATTGATTTCTTCATGAATAAATAACATTAATTTTTGTAACTGAGTTGTATATTTCTTTTCTAATTCAAATTTTATGATGGATATTGATTATATAATGAATAAACAACTCAATCACATAATTAAATGTATTAAAAACATGTAAAGTAATGATTTTTGATGTACCTGTAACTTTAATAATGAAATATCTTTCATGTAAATTGCAACTCGTTTTTTGTTCCCAAATTTAACATTTCACCTAAAATTTGATTCCCACCTTCATCAAGGAAATGCATTAGTCCTTTGGGACTTTTGTGTTTCCTTGCTAAAGATGAACATGGAATGGCAATCTATGTGAGGTGTTACATTTGTAACAACACACATAGTTGTAGATTACATGTAGTTAATCAATTGCTGCAACTGAAAACACAATAAAATTGTAATGCATTCCCTTGTTAGGTCCATTTCATCAATGCCTTCCATCTTAAATTTATTTTGAGTTACCTATTTTTACAAAATGTTAAAATTGTCAACATTCTGGGTGATCCTATGGGAAAGGTGCTGGTTAGCTTGTAGACTAGTGCATTTCAATTGTCCATTGGGCATGAATTCAAAGCATAAACCAAAACTACATGTTTGAAAAAAAAACTAAAAAATGATCTAGGAAAGGATCATGTACACAAGTGCAATTAGAAAAAATCATGTGTGAATGAAGTGCACTTATTGAAAGATAAATCCTACTCTAACCAAACACTGTAGGATTTTTGATAACAATATTTAAGAAACATACCATTCACAAGAATGGGAAGTTCCTCTCCATTCAACCTTGAAAGCTAAAATGTATTATGTTGTTTGTAAGATGAAATCATATAAGGACCACTCTAGATTGTATCAAAATTTTGTGGTTTCCTTTTCTTTACACGATCATCATCCTATTTTAACATAATGTCTCCTTCATTGAAGACTATGAACTTATCCTTCTTATCAAATGTTTTCTTGATCTATCTTTGATTCTTTTCCATATTCAGATGAGCTTGATTTCTTAAGTCTTGCAGCTCCATTAATTCTACATAACAAACCTGAAATGGTTCATTCTCAAGTAGTTCTATTTGCTGAAGTAAATCCAATGTGGGAAACTCAACTGAGATAGGCATTCCTCTGCCTCTCATAAAAAAGTGTTGAATTTAACATCGATATTTTAGGAGTCACTCTGTCAAAAGTGCTCTTTTGTTGTCTGTTGAGTGTTCTTTTGATAATTCTCAAAATATTATTGTTAGTACTTTCAGCTAATCCATTACCTTGTGGGTAATAATCGATGAGGTAGTTAAATAAATTCCATGCTTGGCAGCCCAATATTACCTTTTCACCATGAAACACTAAGGCATTATTTGAAATGATAGTTTTTGGAACACCAAATTTGAAATATATACCTTCGTAAAATGATAAAATTGAAGTATCGCTAGCTTATTTAAAGGATATTGCTTCATTCCAGTGTGTAAAGTAATATGTTGTAGTCAAGATCCATTTTGTTCTTTTGAAAAAGGTGAATTTATCATACCAATGAAGTCAAGACCCCTCTGCATGAATGGTTGATCCACTGAAATAGGTTGTAGGGGCAGCGAAGCTAAATGTTCTTTTCCAAAAAATAATTCACACTTATTACACTTTCTAATCCATTCCAATCAGTCCTTTGAATATGCTCACCAATAGTAACCAACTTTCATAATTTTTAAGGCTATAGTACATGTTGAAAAGTGACCTCCTATAGGTTCTTCATGAAATTTGGATAATAGTTTGCTGAATTCTATCATAATCAATACATCACAGAAAATTCCATTTATATCTCTTTTAAATAACACACCATCAATGAAAATATAAGGTACAACTTAAGACCTAAAATATATTCATTTATTCTTGTCCATACATTTCTATAAGTATTGTACCATGCAAGTAGTTAACCAAATTAGTCATCCATCTTGATTCTTAAACTTCAGAATTAAGTTTTGGTTGTTGATTTTCAGGATGTAACAAGATTTGTGACTGCTGATATATAATTTCAACATGTTGTTTTGAATTTTCTAATTTTATAGCTTGTTTTTTTCCATATCAGAAAGAAGATGTTCACACAAACCTTTTCCTCGAACTATTTTCGGAACATGAATGTCAACATCATACTCCATAACCTTCAAAATCAAGCCTGATCCTCTTCTCATTAAGTTCTTTGTTCAACAAGAATGCTTTAACTCTTGGCTATGAGAGACTAAAACATGTATCTTATTATTGGAAATCATGTTCTTGAAGTTCTTTAATCCTCTAACTACTAAAGTATTTATTTTTGAGAAAAGTGTACCTTGTCTCATAGTCATGCAAAATTTTCCCAAAGAAAGTAATTGGTTGCTCAATGTTTTCATCATTAACCTGAGTTAATATGGTTGAAATAGTCTCAACTCCTACAAGTGCATACATTGTAAAATCTTTATCAAAATTTGGATTTGTGAGAGTAGGAGCTTGTGAAATAGCTGACTTGATGGCCTCAAATCCTTTTCTTCCTTCATTGGTCCAAGATAAGGTCTTATCTTTCTTTAACATGGCTTTTAATGGCTTGACTAATGCTGCAAAATATGGAACAAATCTTCTAACAAAGTTGATTTTTCCAAGAAAACTTTGTAGTGCCTTCTTATGATGAGGCAAGGATAGTCATGTGAAATAGCTTCAATTCTGAAAGGATCAATAGCTAAACCTTTTCTAGAAACAATATTACAAAAAATTTACCTTGATGTACTAAAAATATAGATTTTTTGGGATTCAAAGATATTCCAAACTGTCTGCAAAGCTGAAAATTTTACCTTAAATGTATTAGATGTTCATTAGAATTCTTTGAAAATACGGTGACATCATCTAAGTAAACCAATATGTATTTATTTAATAAACTATGAAAATCCATGTCCATTACACGTTGAAACATTGCACCGACATTGGAAAGTCCAAAAGGCATTCTTTTGTAAGCATAAGTACCCCACTTTGTGGTGAAGGTTGTTTTGTATTTGTCTTCTTCACACACAAGAATTTTATTGTATCCATTATAACCATCCAAAAGAGACAACTTGGCTAAACCTAAACTGTTCTTAAAATATGATCCATATTGGGCATTGGATAATGATCTTTTAATGAAGCTTTATTAAGATCTCTAAAATCCACACATAGCCTTATTTCTCCATTATTTTTTCGAACAGAACAAGATTAGCTACCCAACTTGAATGTTTAACTAGAAATATAATACCTGATTTGATCAATTTGGATAAATCTTTTCTCATCAATGGTTCAATATTCAGATTTACAGGCCTTTATTTCTACCTAATTGGCTTGGAATTTGGTTGTAATTCTATTATATGCTTGAGCTAAACTAGGATCAAAACCTCTCAGATCTTGGTATTTCCAAGAAAAACATCTTTAAATTCTTTACATAAATTGATAAATGATTGTTTTTCAGCTGAGGAACATACCTTTCCGATAAATAATTTCTTTTCATCATCCACCAAGATCTCCTCGTAGTTATCTGCGTGAGTAGAAATATTTCCTTTTTCCTTTCTTAACTGATCATCAAAACTGAAAATATCTTCTAGTGTGACTAGTCCTTGAGGAAACTTTTTTCTTTAATTGAACAATCTAATCACCATAAAATGTTGTAGTTTTTCCTAATTTACCACAAAAAAATAGCTTCTTGTTGCATAAAATCTATAGATTTGTTCATCATCTTTGAAAACTTGCCAATTTCCTTTGTTATCAGGTATTGAGGGTCCGATAATCAGCTTTATTTGTGGTGGAACTTTGTTATTTTCAATCTGATCTAGCACATCAAAGCTACCAACAACTACTACGTAATTCTATTTGCACGTTTGTTTTCAGCTCTTAGAACAAATTGCATGTTAATAAAATAAAATTTTTCCTTTATGTCTTAAAATCTATGTTTGTAATAATTCAGCAATGAATTCTTATAGACATTAAAGTTTTTCACTTGATTAATAACTAACTCTAATTATCAAAAACTTGCAAAGTGTTGATACCTCTTTTCTAGCCCATTGTAAGCCATGAATTAATGCTTCATATTCAACTACATTACAAGTACATGAAAATTGTAGACTTAGAGCTGAAAAATACCTTTTTGTAGGGGAAGTGAGCATCAAACATGTACCTTGTCCTTTCTTATTTTGGCTCCATCGAAATGAAGCTTCCATAGCCCTTCTACTATTTTTTTCTATTTTGGACAAAGGGAATTGGTGCATTTTCTTCATGCAAGAAATAAATGCCAAACAAATCTTCCTCTACTTCTTTGAAAGGATCATAAGCATGTTCTTCTTGAATTTTTTCATCCATAAATAGATTAGAAAAAACATCTAGTGTAGAAACATGTGTTGTAACATCAAAATTTTATTGATAAAAAATTACATAATTTGGTGCAACATTTGAAGCATGAGGCTCAATATGAAATCTAGCCAGAGGCTTTGAATTTACAATAATTTTAGTTCGACATCTGGTAATAAAGACCAAAAATGACAAATCTAAAGAAATATAACCTACTATCTTTATTATAAAGTCTCTTTATAAGCATAAGGCAAAGCAGGGGGAAATCTACAACAATAACATCTTGTAAGATAGTAACATTTGTGTAAACATGTAAGGTTACCTCCAATTGATGATGATGCCAATTATTTTTGTTGTTGTACCGTCTAGTTTCAACACACTTTTATTTGTAGGCTTATATGCATGCCCAATTTTGTGCAATTGGTTTTGGCATTACTTTGTTGCTTGCACCAATGTGAACCATGCAGTTATGAACTAAATGATCTCTAATAATCAAATATTAATAAAAATATGGTGGTTTCTTGATATCATGGGTGTTTAAAACCTTTTAAACCATCCACTTAACCTCTTTCATGTAGTCTTTCTTCATTTTTCTAAGAACCATGTCTTCTTTACGAGCTTCTTTTTGTTGGTTTTGATGAAATATGCGGTTTAACAAGATCACGAGAAAGTAACTCTTGTTATCTTGGAATATTTAGAGCATCCCACAAAGTGAAATATTAATATTATGTTTTTTCATTCCCTAAACAATATTTAAAGAGGCATCCATTTTTGAAACAAATTCTATAGCTTTGGCATAAGCTTTAGCAAAAAATTACTCTGCTTTAGTCGCTTTTGAAATCTAATGTATGAATAGTCTTTTGGGATCGTGATGCATTTATTTTTGCTGCTCTTTTTGAGTTGAAATGCTTGTTGTTTTTCAAGAACAACATAGTTATTTATAGTTTTTGACCTGCACTTATTGTTTTATTAGTAACTATATGGCGAAGTAGCGTAACATGTCTATTTTATTAATTTATCCTAAGCCTTTTCTTGAAACCTAGTTGTGAGTGCAATAAAATATTCTTCTCCAAAGATGACTAGATTCTATTATAGTGGTTTCTAACTATGATCTTCTTATTGTCCACCCTCCATTTGAGGCATGAATAATGTTTCAGGTTGAGGTTGTGCAAAAAGGCTTATATTGAGGAATTCCTTTGGACAGTTAGCAGTTGAATGAGGTTGATTACAAGGTTGACATGATTATTCTGAAACCATGTTAACTGGAACAAGAGTGCTAAATGAACTAGGATATTTTGGGTCAAATTCCCTTGGATGATATGGTTGTCTATAGATTTTATTTTTCTGATAAGGTTGCCTATTTTGCTGATTTCATTGATTTTACTGATTTTGTTGATAAGGAGCCCGATAAATCCTACTAGGATGAGATAATTTTTTCTCAATTGACGTTAACTTATTTCCCATAGTATGTAAGGCCTTAAAAACATCATCTGATGGAGCTAAAACAATAGGCTCTATAATGGTAATAGGTTGTGGAATAGGTGAAAAATCTACTATAAGAGGCATTAAAGGCCTTGGTGATGATTTACCATCTTGAATAAGGTTGTTTTTAGCCCTAATGACAATGTCATAAGTTTTTGGGAGAGTCTCTCCTCCCATAGATTGAATCATGGTTGAAATATAATTGTTTAAAGGTATGAGGAAATATGGAAAAACATGGTCAGCTTGAGGCATAACACTTTGCTATAATTCTTTCGCAAGTTCTAGCAAATCGATGTGAAACTAGCCATAAATTTATTTGGAGCTCTTTTGATTGTAGGTAGTTGTTATATGAGGGATAAATGATCAAAATGGTCTTGAAATTCCTTAAGTAATTTCTCTTCTAACTCATCCCAAGTTCATATACTCCCAATTTCTAAGGATCTGTACCATTGCAATGCTTTTCCTTTAAATGATACATCTAAAAGTCTTAAGCCTACATCTTCATGAGTTATATTATGGACGGAAAAAGGGTTACAAAATATTTAATGTGCTATGTAGGAGTAATCTAATATTCACCAATGAATGAAGGTAAAATTTTCATCCAAGCATTGGGAATATCATGATAAAATTGAATTACTAAAGGGTTTCCATTAGTAAAGATCACAAAATTTCTAGGTGGTTAAATAGCCATTTGAATAACTAGGATTTGAACAACAAGATTAATACATGGTGAAGGAAGATTAGGAGGAGGGTTACCAAAACTAGGCCTATTATAAGGTAAGGTATTTCTAACTGTTCTTCTTCTAGTAGAATTTAAAGGTAAAGAAATAAACTCAAAGAAAATTCCTCTTAGCGATAATCTTGTAGTCACTTTAGAAATGGAACATTCTAAAAAATTTGTGTGAAATAAGCCTTATAAAGTCACCAAATAAATATTTTGATATTTAGAATAATTTTGCTGCAGCTTACCGCTTCCAAAAAGACTATCTTTCACTATAAATCTGTAATAATTTATTATAATCTGTTGTCATCCATTTCAGATCTGATTCGTAGTCCCATTGGGCATACCAAAAATTGTTATCTCTTGAAAGTGCACCCTGGTTGAGAGATGACAATAGGTGTTCTAATATTTCTTTGAATCTCTCACTTTCATAGATACAATGGAAATACCTTAGGTCTATGGCTATACCTATTGTTGAGGTGACTCTCCGGTATCAAGGTTGGTTCCTTTTTAATGTATCCTAAACTAAATTGTTTTATGGTTTTGAGGGTAAAAGATCATTATACCAATTAAAAGGATCGATACAACAAAATTATTGAGGGATTTGACGAGCATATGCACAATAAAATTAAGAATGAATTTTAGATGCATGAACTAAAGGATTTCAACAGAATATTAAGGAAAAATACTTTGTGTATTGAGGGAATTAATCAAAATAACACAATAAGATAAGAATACACACTAATACTATACAAAAATTACCATATTTACACAAAGGTAAGATGATTAATCAGGGAATTGACATTCATAATAATTAATAAAAATATGTACACACCACCACCAAATAATTTGAGAGGCAAAAATAAATTCTCATTCAAGGGAAAAGTCTGAAAATTGCTTCAAAATCCTATGTCCAAAATCGCTTCTCGTGCCTCGTAATTGCACACAATATACAACAAGATTATTCACCCATCCCATCCTAAAAAAGGCTAAAATTTGTGCTTTCCTGTGCATGTTAATTTTACCCTTTTATCATGAATAAATAAATGAATAAAAATAGACATCTTGATAACAATGAGGCCTTAATAGCCTTAGTTACAAAAATAATTTGATTCCAAGTGTAGTTGATCGATCAAAAATTAGATGACTAATTTCGCTAAAAATATCCATTACTTAGTGTGTAATTCTTATCCAATGTGCATGCAATCTTTGACTTCTTTTTTTTGATGTGACACTTATAACTTGATGCACTTTCAATGATAATTTTAGGTAACTTTGCAATTCTTCCCCCTTTGATGCACATGAAAAAATCAATCCCCCTATGTGAGTAAAAATAATTTTTTTAATCTTTAACACTTTGCAAATTATTCACCCAGTGTGTGGGGACAACCTATAAGCATGTGCAAGAAAATAATACCATTATTTGTAAAAATAAGGTATTTAGCTTGTCAAAAGGATCTTCTTGATTTCTGATGTGGACATCTGTAATTCATGTTGATAATGACATCTCTATCCCTTTGTGATTACATGCATAATATTATTCTCCTACAACCAAAATAATGTATTTTTCTTCAACTCAAAAGATTCCCTCCTGTGGGGACCACCATGATCATGATGCAAAATCACCTCCCTTGCATGAATAATTGCCACTTGTGCCTCCTTCTGCAATTCGAGGATATTAAGGTAATTTGGATTGTTTAAGGAATATTGATTCCTTTGACTAGGAATAGGTATGCATGTTACTTCACCTTTTGGTGTCATCATGGGTTGAAAAGGTGACCATTGACTATCTTGGTTTGACTATAGTCACGGGTCTAATTTGGCATAATAATCATGGAATGAATTTATAATATTGTTAGGCCCCATTTTCTATCACCATTGTATGTATAATATTTTTGGCCTCTTTGATCAACATAATCATGAAAATATTATTCGCCTTTTTTTTACTTGTACCATATATAAACTAATAGCTTACCTTTTCCTAATCATTGTGGTCGACATTTGATCTTTTCTTGTCTATAGGGGAAGTGCACCAAGTTGGGGAGCCAAAAGGGGGTCTTAAGTGGAAGTGGATGCATTTTTTCTAAAAAAAAACTTCAACTTGTATGAGTTTTTCAAATAGTTACACTAAAAATTGGAAGATGTTGTAGAAATATTGTGAGGCAGAAATGGAGGAGAAATAATAGAGATAGATTATCTCATATTATTCTATTAAACAAAGAACTCACGTACATTATTTATAGGTACGGAATTGAACAAGACTCCCCTAAATGGATGGAGAGGTTACAAAATAGAAGGAGAGAATAATGGAATACACCTAGAAGGAGAAAATAAAGGGATAGAATAGAACTTTCTCTCCTAAAAATATAGATTATTCAACGTATGCTAACATTCCCCCCCTTATTACATTATTCTTGCAAATGTGACCCCTGAAAAATTCAAATTTCACTTTGCCAAGGGATTTAGCGAGAATTTTGGCAACTTGTCTTTTAGTAGGAGAATACTGGAGTTGAATTTGATGGTTCAAGACATGCTCTCGAATGAAATAGCAAGTCAATTTCAATATGCTTTGTTCGTTCATGAAAGACTAGATTCTGCACGAGCTTCAACACACTCTGATTGTCGCAATAGAGAATAGGTGACTATTTTTAAGAATTCCCAGGTCATCCAAAATGCAACGTATCCATATCACTTCACACACAGCTCCTCGTGCGGTTTGATATTCTACCTCTGTGGATGAGATAGAAACAACATTCTACTTCTTGCTTATCCACGAGATAGGTCCAGATCCAAGATGAAATATGTATCTTGTAGTTGACTTCCTGTCATCAATAGATCCAGCGTGGTCCGAGTCGATGTATCCCTGTAAGAAGAATTGATCATTCTTCTTATATTCCAGACCATAATTAGTTGTTCCTCGGACATATCTCAAAACATGCTTTGCTGCATTCCAGTGACATTTCTTTGGCTCCTGCATGAACCTGGAAAGATAGCTGACAACATAGTAGAGATCTGGTCTAGTATATGTCAAATAGATGAGCCCTCCAACAAATTGCCTATAGAGAGTAGCATCTACTTGAGGTGAGTCCTGGAATCTTGAAAGTTGCAAGCCTTTTTCCATGGGAGTGGATATAGGTTTACAGTCAGACATTCTATACTTTTCCAGGAGTGTCTTGGCATACTTTGTCTGGGAGACAAAAATGTGATGCTCCTTTTTCCATATCTCCAAGCCAAGACAATAATGTAGTAGCCCCAAATATGTCATGTTGAAGGTTATTTTGAGATCATTATTTACAATATCAACCTAATCTTCTAAACTACCAATGATCACAAGATCATCTACATAAACAACCAGAATGACAATTTCTTTGCCTACCTTCTTTATATACAAATTTGAATATGAGGGGCTACGAGTGAACCCATGCTATAAAAGGTAATCATTGATCTTGATATACCATGCCCTGGGAGCTTGTTTCAATCTGTAAAGTGATTTGATGAGATGACATACCTTCTTAGGATGCTTTTCATCAACAAATCCTTTAGGTTGGGTCATGTATACTTCTTCTTTCAGATCACCATTTATGAAAGCACTCTTGACATCCATCTACTGAAGTCTCCATCCTTTCTGTTTGTAAGTGCACAAACTACTCTAATGGTCTTCATCTTCGCAGTGGGTGCAAAGGTTTATTCATAGTCAATGCCTTCTTTCTGAGCATATCCTTTTGCTACAAGTCGTGCTTTATGTTTGTTGATGGATCCATCTGCCTTATATTTTTCTTAAAAACCCATTTGCAGCCTATGGGTTTCTTTCCTGTAGGCAGATTGACAAGTTCCCATGTCTGATTTTTCATGAGCGAGTCATATTCTGTATCCATGGCTTCCTTCCACTGAGTTTGATTGAGTGCTTCATGAACATTATCTGGCTCGAGCTATTCATTAGTGAACTCATGAGTGCAAAGTTGACCTCATTTCTCGTTTGATTCCTTGTTTTGACTCTGAATGATGTATCTGGGAGTTGTTGCAAATGTGAGTCCTTGATAGTGCTTTGTACCCACTTTGGACAAGAACTTGGCTACTTTTGAGAAGAACTATGTCATTTCCATGTGGATTGATGTGGATTCACATTCTCTAATTCTCCAAGGTCAACAAATAGTTCTCCTGGCAATATTTCTTTTCTCTTAGGAGTCTCCTCTGGCTCATCATCTGATTCAGAGACTAATCAATGAGATGTGTTTGGAAGTGGATCTTCTATTGATACTATGAAGTCAAAATATGACTCATCACAAACCACATCTCGACTCTCGTATATTTTCTGTCTCAGGATCCATGAGATGATAGGCCTTCAAGGTAGTATTGTAGCGAAGAAGGATACACAAGAGTGTTTTTGGCTCTACCTTCTTTCGCTTTTATGCTGGGACATGCATGTATGATGTGCAACCAAATACTCGCAAATGAGAAATTGATGGCTTTTTACCACTCCATACCTCTTACAGTGTCTTGTTCGTAGAGTCTTTTTCGGTGCTCTATTGAGAAGATATACAGACCATTTGTACTACTTCACCCTAATAGCATTATCCTATCTTTGCAATTGATAACATGAAGCGAGCCATCTCTATATCTATGTGATTGTGACACTCAACAATGCCATTTTTCTGGGGCGTGTAGGGAGCAGTCAGGTGTTGCTTAATGCCATGATGGTTCAGGAAGGCCAATAAATTCTTTGATGTGAATTCCCCCCTCTATCTGAGCGGAGTAGAAGAAGTGGTTGTCCGAATCTTTGACAACACGATGATAGAAGTTTTGCAAGTGTTGAAGAGCCTCACTTTTCTTCTTTAGGAAATATACCCACATCTTGCGAGAGTGGTCATCCATGAACAGTTGGAAGTACTTGTATCTTGAAAATGAAGCAGGCAATGGGCCATTCAGATCGGTATGAACTACCTCCAGACACTTCTTGGCATGGAAGGTGCTCACTTGAAACGGATCTCTGTGTTGTTTTCCTACAAGACAGAAGGGCAAATAGGAAAGGAACTGAAAATTTGGGTAGTCCACGGACCATTGCTTTTGAACTCATCTAGTGTAATTAACTGACTGACAAGTTTCCATATCTAAAATTCCATAAGGCGATTTGATTCTATTGTTGAAGCGAGATAAAGCTACTGCAGAAGATGAAACAATATCTAAAGCAAATAACTTATCTTTTATAAAAGCTTTAGCAAGAATCGTACCTTTTTGGGATATTAAGCATGATTTAATGCCATTTTGAACAAGAAATTCTACCTTAAGGTGATGATTCAAGAGCTGAGTAACTGACAAGAGGTTGCTAGTCAAGCTAGGAACATATAGTACCTTTGTAAGTGTACATTTTCGTGGTCCCAGAGGAATGGTGACATTCCCTATTCCTTCGCAATGTACTCTTTGTCATCCGCTATCCAAACTCGATATCCAGTTGGTTCTTTGTGTAGTGAATCAAACAACTACTTGTCACACCCGACATATGCTTGCTTGCACTTGAGTCGATCCACCAGACATTCTTCGTGGGTAGAAAAGTTTGAGAGACGAGTACAAGATTCTTACTACAATGGGATCCTTCTAATATCTCCTCACCGAGTCATCATCTTCTTATTGGGCTGCGAGATGTCCCTTATGTTTTCTCCAAAGTGGGGACATTGTTTGGAATTTATAAAATCTTCACACCCTTATGTAAGTGTGTATGGCTTGAAGACCCCTGTTTCAAGCTATTGTGCTAGCAGTGATCATTGTCATGAGTATTAGTTCTGCAAATGTGACACCATCTCTTTGACTTTTGATCTTTCTTTGTTGTTGGGGTTTTGTTGGATTTGGCTTCTCTGGGGACCTTTTCGATTCTTCTAGCCATGGTAAGGATTTGAGAACAAGGCTTTATCTTGAGACTCCTCATGCGATGAAGTGATGGCCTCTTCTCGCCGCGAGAAAATTCACAAGCTCTTCAAATGTCATTGTTTGTTTAGACACATTTAGTGTTGTAATGAACACTCAGAATTGAAAAGGGAGTGCTCTTAAGGTGATTGCGAAGAGAATTTTATCGTCCACCGTTTCACCGAGCATTAATAACTCCGATCTCACTCAGCCACACGACATAATAATTCCTCGACTTTCTCGTCCGACCCCATAGAGATGGTGTGCATCTTTGATGAAGATGAAGTATCTTTGTCTAATTTTTGGCTTCATAAATGGTTGCCAACTTGTCCCGAGCCTCCTTAGGTTTCTCCGCATTCGTAACATGCGGTTGCACATTGTCACACCGATCTTCGAGCATTATCGCATCAAGGCTTTAGCACTAGCCATTTCATATTTTATTAGGGGCTGTGGGATAGGGCACCTGCACTCCACTGTGACAATTCCCATAATCCTTTAAATCAAGGATTGTCTTTATTTTTGTCTTCCATGCTGCAAAATTGGACCCTTTGAGAAACTGAGCATCAGACAGAAGTAAATTCAGAGCAGACATCGTAATAAAAAAATATTTATTTATTTGAAAATTTATTACAATTTTGACTCACTGACGAGAATTATTGGCTCGTAGATGCTCGCGATATTCACGTGTTGTGAGATGGCAACGGTTTTTAGGCGTTCTTTTTCTTCATCATAGTCGATGTCGTATTCAGACTTCTAATTCTTCTTGTACTCACTTTTCTTGGCAGCTGACATCGAAAAGAAAGTATTCAAGAAGTCCTTCTCGAACTAGCTTGTCGAATGCAAGATTGCTAGAATTTCAAGCTCGTTCATCAAACCAAAGTAGAACCTAGAGCTCTTAGGAGCTTTTCCACAATGTTCTCTAGCCGGGTGAGTTGATATTCTAGCTTTCAGCTGTGGTGACTATGTTATTGACGCTCTCAATCGAGTTGTCTACACTCGACATTCGGTGTAGTATTTGTAGTTTCTCCAAGTTTCTTCTCCTCGTGTCGTTCTACCTCTTCACATAGATAGTTGGTCTTTTCCTCCACGTCTCTGCTTCACGTGGTCGTTGGAGTCTCGCACAGAACATGCATGCACCTTCTCCACGTAGGTGAATGGGAATTGATTACTCTTTTTCCATGTTTTTCTTGAACCCACATTTTTTTACACAGTTTTCTAAATGTTCACGATGAGTATGATCTCTTCCACGTAGCATGCAAACTCATTTCCTTTTTTTATGCTCTCCACATGTACAACCAAAAAATGAATTATATTGAAAAATAATGTGCAGGTCGTTGGAATGTTTACCAAATTGTGTAGGTTGCTGGAATGATTACCATATTGTGCGGAGTTCTTTAGAATGATCACCAGGAAGATATAGATGCCAAAACTTGGATTAATTGCATGCAGGTCAGTTATTCCTTCCTTCCACACAGGTTTTGAAGGATAGCAGCAGCAGTAGATGAAATTCTATTTCCCACGTAGGTTTTCTAACTCCTCTCCATGCAGGATTCAAAGACAACAAATTTTCCACGTAGGCTATCTCTCCTTTCCACGCAGGATTCAAAGATAGCAAATGGGAGGGTCCACTCTAAATCCTCTTCCTCCACGTGCACAGGTAGCTGATACTTGTTTTTAGCGCAGAAAACAACAAAAATTAGGTGCGGGAAAAGACAACATTTTTTTTTTTATGTCCACGTTTTTAAAAATGTTTTCTCTTTTCTTGCGCATATTTCCTCTCCACACACACTATAGGACGCTGTAGCCTCCTTCCACTATCAACTTGCACCAGGATGAATTTTAGGGAGAAGCAAGATTAATATTCTTCTTTCATGCACAATCAAAGATCAAGAAATCTCTGATACCAAACTGTGAGGCAGAAATGGAGGAGAAAGAATAGAGATAGATTATCTCATATTATTCTATTAAACATAGAACTCACGTACATTATTTATAGGTATGAAATTGAACAAGACTCCCCTAAATGGATGGAGAGGTTACAAAATAGAAGGAGAGAATAATGGAATACACCTAGAAGGAGAAAATAAAGGGATAGAATAGAACTTTCTCTCCTAAAAATATAGATTATTCAACGTATGCTAAAAATATGAATCGTAGAATTTTGATTCTAGTTACTCATTTACTAAATTTTATTGAAAATGATAAGTTTAAGTGGGTCAAACAACTAAAATACCAATAGATGCTATTGTTTGTTATGTTTGTGGAGCTGTTTTCATGTTAGATTTTGGTACACCTTCCATGTGTTACACTCGGATATTTTTCATGGGTGGTTTATTAACCCATGGGTAATGGGTAACCATTATGGGCTGGTTTTGTAAAACTGCCTCTTCAGTTACCTATTGATGTACTTATATATAGATGGACATACAATAGGATTGATAAGAGTGTTTTTGTGAAGGTGAATAGTGTGTGTGAATTCAAGTGGGAATTCGAGAGGGTTTGTTGAGCACAACTCCAAACAAGATCTAGTTATTGTAATTGTGAAGACTGGTGTCTTGTAATAAAATCGAGTAAGTGTTCTTAGTGGATGTAGCCCACATTGGGTGAACCAAATTAAATATATTCTTCATGTTTTACATATTTCATTTCTGTAATTTCTATTCATACTTCTTATTATTACGATTATGAGGAATTATTCCGCATTAGATTCTATTAATTCCTAACATTGTTTTTGTTAAAAAACATAATAGAGTTACTTTTGTGCCCCGACCATTTTTGAGCACCATTTAGTATTTTTGAAAACCCTTTAGTAGAAAGATAGCGAGGAGCATCTACTTTGGGCTCCATTTTTAAAGATTTTTTTATTTATGATTTTTCTAGTGCAAAAGTTCTATGCTTTGAAAATAACGGAGATCCAATCGTACCCCCTAACTACCTCTTTAAAAATATCAAAAATTAGAATTTTTTTAATATGTATAGAATTATGCCTAATTTGGGCTAGTATATATTTTTAAAATTTAGATCACCCAAAAAAAAAGATACACCATGAAAGATAGACATATTTACACTTCAAAAATAACTATAAAAAGGCATAGTTAGAAAATAAATAATATGGAAACCATATATTAGTCAGAAAATTTGAAAAATTATATTTTTAGAAAGAAGAGAATCTACTCTACGTTGTGGTATAAGTTTTGTAAAATGGATTGATTCTTTTATTTTGATTTATCACGAGGAAATGGCATTTTTACATTTTCTTGTAAAAACACGTTTTTTTGTGTGTTTGTGCGAGTCCATGCCTCGGGCTTGGGGATCAAACCGGATCCCAAGCCTTGAGGTATGACTTGGGAAAAGAGAATGCAAAACACATACGTGTTATAATGTGTACACGTTATAACGCTGCATACACGATACATAACGCATACACGTTCTATGTAGTATAAACATTATGTATGCTTTTGACATGCTTACATTTACATAAATAAATGTTTAAGTATAAATTTTTCATTTATTATTATTTAAAATATAAATAATAATAAATGAAAAATTATACTTTAAATTTATTTATATAAATATAAGAAAATAGGGTCACTCTACACCTTATGAAATTAGTCTCACAGACTCCATGAGTCATGGTTTAGGAGATATTTTTGAAAGTATAATCGCGAAGACATAGGTAATTTTAGTATTTCAACATTTAGCCTAAATCTTTTAGCGTTTAACTTCTACCCTCGAAACCCTAAGCCATAGGCCATAAACCTAAACACTAAATTTTAAACCTTGAGCTCTAAACCCTAAACCTTTAACCATGATCCTAGACCCTAAAACCTAACACCTAAACCATAAACCTTAAACATTCGGCGCTTACCCATGAGCCCTAAACCCCGAGCCTTAAGCCCGAACCCTAATCCATAAGCCATAAACCCTAAATCCTAAACCCTAAACCATGAACAATGAGCCCTAAATGCTAAACCGTAAACCTTGAACCATAAAAACTAAACCCTAAGCCCTAAACCCTAAACCCTAAACTCAGTGACCTAAAACCTTAACCCTCAACCCTTAACCCTGAGACCTAAACCCTAAACCCTAAAACACAAATATTAAAATTTAAACTCTAAACACTAAAACTTCAACCCTAAATTCTAAACCCTAAACCCTATACTCTAAACCTTAAACCCTAAACCCTAAACCTTAAACCCTAAACCTTAAACCCTAAGCCCTCACCCTAAGCCATAAACCCTAAAAATAAATCCAGAACCCTAAACTCGACCATTAAACCTCATATATTTATAGTAGGTATCATGAGTGAGTTCATTTTTGAATATCTTAGGACCATATTTCCTAGTCTTTTGCCTAGAACCATCATTAACTCTTCTTTTACAACTACCTTGTTTATGAGCTCGGTGGGAATTTTCCTCCTTCAAAATATCAACGGATGATGAAAGACATCAAATTTTGATGAATCTCTTTGATTTTTGTTCCTATGAAGTTGATGAACCCTTTTTCGGTTGAATACTCTCTCTCATTACTAATAAGAATGGGTAAGAAACAAAACATTACGGTGAGTGAAATAGTTCCCATGTAATGGGCATTTCCCTCCTTTAAAATATCGATTACATGAAATGCATCAAATTGTGATGACTTCCTTGAATGCTCTTCCTACGAAGTACACTAACCTTTTTTGTTGAATACTCTTTGTCTTGATACTTATAAGAATGAGTAAGAAATAGAACATTACTTGTGGATGAATGGGTGAGCCTAATACATGAGCCTTAAATATTGAACCCGACCCCTAACTCCTAAACCTTGAACCTTAAACCATAAACACCGAACCCTTTTCCCTAAACCCCGAACACCGACATTTAAACCTTAAACCCTAAATCCTAAACAATAAACCTTAAACCTTGAGCACTAACCCTATACCGTAAACAATAAGCGCGTAACCCTAAACTCTAAGCCTTAAATCCTAAAGCCTAAACCTTAATCCCTAAACCTTGAGCCCTAAACCCTAAACCTTGAGCCCTAAATGCTAAACCCTAAGCCATGAACCCTAGGCCCTAAGCCATAATCCCTAAGCCAAAACCCTAAACCTTGAACCCTTAAACATAAACCCTCAACCCTAAACCCTAAAAACTAAACCATGAGCCCTAAACACTTGAACTCTCAACTCTTAACCCTAAACCCTAAACCCTCAACTATGATCCCTAAACCCTAAACCCTAAACCCTTTTCCCTAAACCCTGAACCCTGACCTTTAAACCTTAAACCCTAACTCCTAAACTCTAAACTGTAAACCCTAAATCCTCAACCCTAAACCTTAAACCCTAAGCTATAATCCCTAAACCTTATACAATAAACCCTTAGCCCTAATCCCTAAACTCTAATCCCTAAATCCTAAACCCTAAACCCTAAAAACTTTACAAGTAAACCCTAAACCCCGACCCATAAACCCTAAACCTTGAGCCCTAAACACTAAACACTAAGCCACTCAACCCTAGGCCCTAAGCCATAAGCCCTAAGTTAAAACCCTAAACCACGAACCCTCAACCTTAAACCCTAAAAACTAAACACCGAACCCTAAACCCTAAATCCTCAACTCTCAACCCTAAACCCTAAAAACTAAACCCTAAACCCTAAACCCTGAACCCTCAACTCTCAACCCTAAACCCTAAACCCTCAACCTTGATCCCTAAACCCTAAACCTTGAACCTTGAGCTATAAACCCTAAACCCTCAACCTTGCCCCTAAACCCTAAACCTTGAACCTTCAGCCCTAAACCCTTAACCCTTAACCTTGAACCATTAACCCTAAACCCTAAACCCTAAACCATAAACCCTAAACCATGAACCCTAAGCCCGATCCCTAAACCCTAAACCCTAAAATCTTAACTATGAGCCTTAAAAACTAAAACTTAAACTGTAAACTCTAAACCTTGAGTCGAAAACCATTAGCCCTAAACCCTAAACCCCGAGCACTAAACCCTAAACCCTAAATAATAAACCCTCACCCAAAGGAAAGTCCTAAAATCTCATTCGGTATGTGTTAGTGTTTAAGGAATAGTGTTTAAGGTGATTGATCAAATCATTTAGTTTTGATGGGAGACTACTTCCATTGAAGGCCTAAAATGCATTTTTGGCCATTCTCAGAGTTAATTGAACACCCTTCAAAACAGGCTAAAATGAGCTAGTCATGTCACTGAGTTATCAAGGACCATTATTTGTGAAGTATTAAGGCATCATTCATCTCCATAAGAGACATATGAGCAAAATCATGTATGAGAATAATGAATTTTATTCCATGAAAGGATGATTTTAGAGCTAAGAAATGTGAGGGGATGATCTTTATATGGAGCACCATGTTTCGAGAATGAGCAATCATTTGAGTTCACTTGATGCAATTCACTTGGTAATATTCATAACAATTCATTCAACACCTAGTAGTGTTATCACACCTTAAGGAGGAGGCACATTACAATCACCTCATTTTGGTCATAGGACAAGAATCCCATTAAGGGAACAATCCTCTATCTACAAAGTGAGGATCTCTTTTTAGTAAGAAGTAGACAAACATCATAGAGTTAATTCATGGTCACTAAAGTGAATTATTGACCAAATTTTAAAATTAGTACCAATTCAAGCAGTGGCAGGGCCAAAATCCATTTTAGAAGGTCAAAAAACTTTTAAAATGACTATATTCTTTCCCAAAACAAAGACTGACTACAATATATATGCCCTAAAAGTTATAGGTCATTTGTTGAAATCCTGAAAATGAGTACGTCTTGACAAGATTAGATTTTGAAAAACTATCCTCTAGATTATAACTATTGAAGCTACAAGACCACTACCATAAGGTGCAGAGTGACCCTAATTTCTTATATTTACTAAAGTAAATTTAAAGTATAAGAAATAATAAATAAGAAAGAATAAAAGAAATCTTATACTTTAACATTTATTTTTGTAAGTATAAACCACCAAAACACATATACATGGTCCATACTACTCAAAATGCGTACATGTTTTGACTTCTTTGAAATGCATACGCGTTATAGGTTTGGTGATTACCGAGCCAAACAAATTAAAACGCGTATGCGTTTGCGTTTTTGTTTTCAGGTTTTTGTCCACTTTTTGGCCCCCCAACTTCATGCACTTACCCTATAGTTTTTGGAAATTTAATAGGTCAATGCAAATGATTTTTGGAAAATAGGGCTAGACCACTCTAAATGATGACTTACCCCTTGAAGAATGTCTCACAAAATAGGTTTAACTCAGGTTTAATCTTGATTTGCATATAAAATCAAGACTTTAACTATGGTCATTGATCATATGTACCATTTGATCTCAGCCATCGATCTTCAAATCCATGATTAGGGTTCATACCCTACGACAAACAAGACCAGCTTATCTTTTGGCCATTGATATTTGTTTTGTTAAATCACAACCATTGATCTTTGAACTTGGTTCGAACCTAACATATGAGAGTAGTTGGATCACATTGAATTCATTATTGGTCTGATACCATTGATCATAGTACTTTGATGATATCTAAATCGCGGTCTTTATCTTGGTAATCGATCCGTGCCCTATAACATATACCATTCGATCTTGCACGATCTTATCTTGATCGTTGATGTAGAACCCTACTATGATTGGGTGGTTGAATTAGGTATACAACGTGCACCATTCGATCGTACACGATTTGATCTATGCCGTTTATGCTAAATCAAGATGAGTTAGGTCTGATTAAAAGCTTATTGAGCTTATCATTTTCTCATTTTTCTTGGTTGTTTCAAGTGACAAAGGCCGGGCCATTTTTCTACTCACCGCCATTTTTTGTTTGATCTCGAGCTCTATTTTTCTTTGTAAATCAATTCTCTCGAGGCTCGAATATCTACATTCTACGTCTTTTTTTCTCTGTTTTGAGATTTTGAGAAAATTTTGGTAAAGGTGGCCATAGTTATTGTTAGTTCTAGCTCTCGGTTCGTGTATTGTTGCATCTTCCGAAGGTTTAAGTTATTGCTACCGTTTATGCAAGAAATAAGATATGGCTTCCATGATTTCTTTTTGTGGCAACTTGATTAACTTCAGCTCTAAAAACTTCTTATTTTTATGTGTTCAAGCTTTTAGATAATCTTCACTTGTCTTTTTCTTTTATTCTTCCTTAGTTCCTCCATTTTGTGATTGCTTTTACCATTCAATGGGAACTTCAAGCCTTGTGTTAAATTCTCATTATGGGTCTTCTTGGTTCTCTCTGCATTTAAATTTGAATTTGAATTGGTAATTTTTGCTTCCCTCTTTGAGCTTCATGCAAAACTTCATAAAATCCCAGGATGGTTGTGGAGTGTAAAATGAACTCATGTTACTCTCAAACTAATAAATTATATCTATTCATACTTTGTTTCATTATTAAAGGTGGAACTTCTAATTTGTTTTATAAATCTAAGTTTTTAGTCTCTGCTTCATTTGATATTTTTAAAAGGACTGAAACCTTCCACTTGAATTTTTGTGTTGATTGATTTAGTTTTGTATTACACATACATCACTAAATTTGCCATTCTTATGATAAATTTAACTCTATTTGATCTTTGATGGCGCTATAAATGTTGATCTTTGAAATTCAATTTGGGTTTTCTTTCTGTAACATTTACATTCTAGTTTCTTTGAAGTTTCATTCATATCTGATGAGTGCATAATATGTTATTGCAAATGTTTTTATTCCATTAGTACGCAACTTGAGCTCCACCTAGATATGGGTTTGCAACATTTGGTCTTTGAACCCGAAGCTCGTTTCTTTTTCTTTAAATGCCTTGATTTTTTTCATCTATGCATTATTTCTTACGACCCTTCAAAACTTGAGATCATTTCTTATTTTTGTCATAGTTTTTGGAATTGAGTTTCTTTTGGTTGTGTTCTTTATCATACCGAGTTCAAAATTTATTCTGGGTATATTTACCTTCTTCGCATTTGATATAACTTTTGGGGTTTTAAAATCTCTTCTCTAAATCTGGTAAGTTGGCTCATTTTATTTCTTTTGTAGCTCCATTAAACTTTTTAAATTGAACTATTTCTTGCTCACTAGTTGTAGATCTATTCGATGCCTTAGAAATTGATCATGAAAGGCTTTGAAAACCTGTTAGATGGTGTTTTTGATTGAGTTGTTTGTTTCTAGATTAATTCTTCTTTTGCATTTCTTGTGAGTAGTTGTTATTTTTTTATCATGTCTTTGTATCGATGAAACCTTGAATTCGAGAAGTGATATTACTTCTTCAGTTGATTGTAGGTGACATCTTCCATTGCTCCTACTTGATTATTACTTTTGTAAACTCTGTAGAAGTTAGATTTAGTCACCACCTACAAGAGCTACAATATTTGTACTTGGCTCATTTAGAAGCTATGATTAATATATATGTTCCATCCTAAATACTTTTTCTTCTTTAATGGTGATGCCTTTATATGAAAACTGAAAAAGCGGAGATTAGTGCAATAGAAACTTGAGATTCATATGCCTAAAATCTAATGATAATTTTTTTCTTTGATGAATGAATTATGTTGTCATTATATTTACTTTAGATAATTTATTTTCTTGAATCCTACTCTGTAGATGCATGAAATTTTACCCTTAAAAAATAGCATGCATATTTAACATTTCTCTTTACTTCTTGAATGTACCTGCACATCTAAAGTAACAGTTATAAAATTTTAAGGCTATTAGCCTTTCCTATTTTTCTCTTCGATGCCGAGTTTGTAGTTGAGTCTGTACTTTGATCATTTGGCTTTGTTTCAATGGTAGAAATGTCACCCTTATAAATACAATATGTTTCATTTGATAGATATTATCATTGAGTCTTGATATTAGAAGGTTTATTTGTTTCGTAATTAATACTTTTCTCTTTCATACTTTATGTGAAGGGAACACCTCTTACTTTTTCTAGTGAACTTTTACTATGTGGATTTCTCTTCTTTAATTCATACGGCATTGAATCACTTGGATTTTCTATTTAAACAAAATGTTACTATGCCTTACTCATATCAAGAGCTGTAAATTTCTTCGATTCTTGATCATCTAAGCTTTCGGTTATGGAATAGATACATCTTATTCTATTTGATTTGTAGTTTGAAGTACTCTTTTTCATGACCGTAATCTATCTCATATCTACTTTTGGAAAGATCAACTCATCTACTCTTTGTATTACTATATTTGGTCCATACCTTAAATGAAAACTTTGTATCTTGCTTTCTATCTAAAAGCGAGTTGAGGCACACATTTTCCATTTGCACTTGCGATATATCATGGAAGACTTGTAGAGTTGGTTGCCTATTGCTTGTTCTTGATGAATTGTCTGAAAAATATTTATTTGAATTTTAACACTTTAAGAAGACCATCATAGTGGCTAAAAGATGACTCTACCAACTTGTAAATCTTGTGCCTTAAAGATTGGAAATTTTGTCTCTTGATGCATTCCTTCTTCTGAAATCTCTAAAATTTACTCTTAGGGACTATAGATATGAAATATTACTTGTTGCACATATTTGATCTCTTTTTGATCTCTGATTTGATGAAAAGATTATATTTTGAAATGAAATAATTACATTCTGTTTGGAATTTTTAATTTATCATGTGACTTGTTGAATCTCATCTATTTTCACTATTCTTTTAAACTTATTCCTTTCATTCGTCTAAATCCTTAGAGTTTTCTCAGTTTGTGGCATCTCCTATAACTATCCTCTTCATGGGTTCTTGTAGAGTTTTTTTATGCGTGATCACAACACCCCCTTAATGTTTGCAACTCGATGGGTTGAAACTGTCAGTTTGATTGCATAACATGGAGATTTTCCCAAAGTGTGGGACTTTATAATTGGGAAATCTCTCTAGATGAAGTTTGGTTCCTATTCCTCTATTCTGATGCACACATTCAAATTTTAGAGGATCTACTCTAAAATCTACTCTAACTTTCCAAGGAGACAAAGTTAAGAAGATTACAAGAAATTAAACCTAAACTATAGAGGTGATGCACCAAAAGGAATGATGAATACCTTCTTTGCATGGATATAGAAACCAAAATAAGATTAAGAAGGGTTAAAATACACCACATAAAAATTTAATGATGAGAATACACTATCCATTAAACATGTAATATAATAACCATGCACAAATAACCAAGATTGCAATGACAGATCAGGAGAAAAAAATGAACAAAAGAGAGGGTTGAAGTTCATCCATAGACTTGTTTTACTTGCTCCACATATTTGATACAATGAATTATAATTGCCAAGAGGCACACACTTGTATTACACCTTGAATGGGAGGTTTGAACTCGACAAATTCACTTATAGACAAGAGAAGAAGGGACGGTGTAAGGAAAAATTATCCAATATTAGAAAAATCCCGTCCTTAGAATATATATGAAGAATGGAAGAAGGGAGAGAGAGGGAAGAAAATCGAAATATTTCTTAAACCAACCTAAAATGCATTGAATTCACTGTAGCAATAATGATGGGTTCCAATGAAAACCCATACCTCCATGTACTTTACCTTATTAGAGAAGAAAGGAAGACCATACTTAATCATTGTCATAAGTGAGAAACCTGGAACATCCTCTAAAGTGAAAAACTATATTTATTCATTTTCAATAACTTAGTCTTATTTTGGTAGATTTGCATAAGATAGAGCGTTCCAAAAGTCCTATCTTGTGACAATCCGATCTCTGAGTCAAAATTTATGTCCATCTAAAGATTGGGGTTCCATTTTGCATTAATTATGGGAGGTTGGCTCTATTTCCTCGAACTCCAAAATGCCTTGTGACACAAAAATCCAAAAATTCATAATTTTAGAATTTGGGACTTTGGACATTGATGCTTTGGAATTCATTGGCACTCTTACTAGAAAATCAGCTTGTGAGTTACGAAACTTCAAAACGTGAACCTCTAAAACTTTGAAATAAAAAATTTGGACTTCACGTTTTGGACCTTGTGCCTTCGGACTTCTCACCGTTGTAACCCAAAACAAACCTCCAAAATCGGGACCTCAAAAAGTCTGAAATTGGAACCTTCAAAGTCCGCAAAATTCTCACCGTGTTGACCTAAAAGTCAAGTTTTACCCCAAAAATGCCGAAACCTTTCAGACTTAAGGATTTCAGGATTTGGGGAATTAGCTCCTATTTTTTGCATTTTTGTCGGTGAAGACCCTAAACCTCCAAATTCTAAAATTCAGACATCGATTTCGAACTCTAATCCATGGCACTATTGACCTTAAAAGGGGAGTTAACCACGAAAATCCCAAGCCTTTTCGTGACGTTGGTATTTTGGTCCTTTTTCTTGTTTTTATTGCTTTTCTTACCTCCGAAAGGTTCCACCTCCGAAGTCTGAAATTCAGAATTTGGAGCTTTCTCCATTCTTGAAATTCTCCACAATGCTCGACCTGCTTTAACCATATTCAACCAAACTTGAAATGCAAGCTCCCATGAATGAATCAACCCCATTTTCTCAGTGCACAAGTTCATGTTTGTTCAATTTTACCTAAGGGGAAAAATTGGATAACAATGATTTGTTAATGAAAACTTGAAGATACCATTGCTTCTTTTATGTGCTTTGATGAAGATTTTGTTAAAAAAATAATAATTGTTACTTGTATCCTACTTTCTCACTTCTTATTCATATTTCCTATGCATCCTTTCTATGCATCATACCTTATTTGAGAAGTTGTTGTAGATTCTGATACTCATTATGTACTTTATATTTGACTATAATTTGATGAAAACTTTGTTTTTGCTTGCATTTTCCTTTGTCTAGAACAACTCATAAACTTGTACTATCTACATTCTTTCAAGAAGTATTTCCTTTTAGTACGATAATAATTTATGCAAAATATTTTTTCTTTCTTCATTTGCTACATGTACCTGCACACTTAAGAAAATAGTTAGAAAATAATCGGGCTTTTTGTCCTCTCTTATGTTCCATGGTTTTTATCTTTCTTTTACTCGTAATGATTAAGGAATCATATGTGATATTGTAGATGCTAATTTATCAAATTTGTATTTGTCTTTGATGTACCTTATACTTCTGATATTTATAAATCCATTTTCATGTAGTTAGACAGTACATAAGTACAAACCAAACCCTAAGCTTAATATTCATGTCATTTTTCTTTTGTTTTTCAGGTACACTATGGCTTCGGGGAGATTTGGATGAAATATGGAGCTGGAATTGAAGATAAGAAGATTAGAAGAGAACCCAAGGAAATGATGGGTTTCTTCTATACTCTTTTAATTTTAACTTCATGCACATGTACTTATTTCTTCAGTAGTTATGAGTTACATCCCATGACTTGTGTGGGAAACATTGTATTTCTTCATGAATAAATAACATTAATTTATGTAACTAAGTTGTATATTTCTTTATGCATTCAACTTTTATGATGGATATTTATTGTATAATGAAATAAACAACTCAATCACATAATTAAATGTATTTAAAACATGCATAGGTAATGATTTTTTATGTACCTACATGGTTTAATGAAATCTCTTTGATGTAAAATTCAACTCTGTTTGTTGTTCCTGAATTTAACATTTCACCTAAATTGTGATTCCCACCTTCATCAAGGCAATGCATTAGTCCTTTGAGGCCTCTATTTTTCCTTTCATAAGACGAACGTGGAATGGAAATCTATGTGAGGTGTTACATTATGTAACAACACACATAGTTGTAGATTACATGTAGTTGATCAATTGTTGCAGCATATAACACAAGAAATTGTAATGTGTTCCCTTAGTTAGGTCCATTTCATCAATGCCTTCCATTGTAATAAAGTTTCAAGTTTCCCATTTTTGCAAAGTTTCAAAAATGTCAATAGTTACCTTATTCTCTCATTACCTCCAACATTCCAACACCATTATTCTCCTAGATATCCCCACAATTTAAATAATTTAATAAAATTTTGGTGAAGACCCTTGGGTGCATCGTTTCACACTCTATCCAATGTCATCTCCATGTTCATCTCCATCCCACCATAAAGCCACTAGTGATTCTTAACCACTTGAGATTTCTCAAGAGAGTGGAACCACTTTATGTAAAAATAAAAAATCCAAATATCAAAAATAAAAATCATATCAAACTATAAAATATCAAATAAAATCTAGTTCAAGACTCTCTATAGTGGTGTTTCCAACATCTCTACTAGGGTAATGGATGCATGTCACAGTAGTAGAGAAATGTTGTAAAAATAATCATTTGTATCTTTGTCAAGGCTATGAATGTCTGGTTGATGTGAAGAAATGCATGACTTGGCCTTTTGCTCACCCTCCATCCACCTATTTGACTTAATCACTCCTTATATGTTGGAAAGTTTGTCTTCACATACGCCCATTCAATCTCTACCTCAAGATGTATTTAAGTATAAAAATCACACACACTTTGATCTTGA
This sequence comes from Taxus wallichiana var. yunnanensis, assembly GCA_018340775.1. Classification (NCBI taxonomy): domain Eukaryota; kingdom Viridiplantae; phylum Streptophyta; class Pinopsida; order Cupressales; family Taxaceae; genus Taxus; species Taxus wallichiana. Next base: position 1,022,221,334 of record CM031242.1, read on the forward strand.
AGAGACATAGGGTTCGCATGTTTCTAGGTAGTTTTAAAATCTTTGTCCCACTTTTGTTTTAGTCTAAGTCTTTCCTTACAACATGTGTCATTAGGCTCCTCTTTTGTTCATAACTTATATTATATCATCGATCACATCCACATTCTTTTGAATGAACATTAGTGAGAAGACGATGACCCTTTCATTTTCATCCCATCCTCCTCATGTCCCTTTTGAACTGCTATCATAATGACTAGGGACATCCTTACTACCATCCACTAGGGGCATCATCCATACCCCTCACTTCCCATCCTACCTTACACCTCGGGAAAATAAAAATCAATCATCCGCCCACATAAGTCACCCTACTTTATAATTGGGGGCACACCACATCTATCATTCAATCCATCCCTCCTTTACTTTGGGGCATATCGTCTCATATTCCATATCCCCCATCTTATTCTATGCCACATTCTTCATCATATATATATCCAATCCTAACCTATCAACCAAACCGTATCCTATTCGGACTATCCAATTTCATTCAATCCTTCCCTTTCATCCTACCTAAACATATTTTAGGGCTTATACGAGAAATTCATATCCCACATCCATTCTCAATCCCACCCCATGATCTATCCCATCTACCGAATCCTTTCCTCTTGCATATCCTCCATCATCACCAATGTACCAAAGAAAAATTCTCGACACCCAACACCCATAATATGATAATTCAAAATCTAAAAATAAAAAAATGTAAACATGTAATGCATTTTTTTATTGTTTGCATTTACATCTTTTGGCTGATGATATGAGGACTCTTTTCTTTCCTTTTATTTTAAAGGGTCAAATGGTATGATGACCATATTTTTTTACTATTTATGTTGATGATACAATGCCAATTTATTTTTCCCAATCATATGTGGACCATCATAATATTAATCTCTCCAATGATATGAGGACATGGACATTTGGAAATTACATCATCACAGTATTAATACCTTGGTGCATCTTGTTTTATGCCACATCAATCACAATTACTAATGATGATAACAATTGGCACTTTATGGTAGCACGCCCCTTATATCATAATATTTTATCTTTATCGTCACCACACCCAATCCTCGTCATCAACTAGCTAACTTTCTAAACTCCTCATACTCCTATCCAATCAATAATTTCATCAATATATAAATCTCCACAAATAATCTTATCATCTCGCATCCAACATCCAAAATCCTCACCCCTAATCATGGCATCTTCAATCTAAAAATAATCCTCATTCTCGCATAAAAATATTCTCAATATTCTAATCCTTTAAATAAAATCAATCATCTCCAAATCCAACACTATATAATCCAAAATATAAAATCTTTACCCTTGTTATACATCATTGGTATCGGACATCCAACATCTCTAAATCCAACATCTTCAAATCCAACATCCTCAAATCTAAAATCCTAAATCTTCACCCTTATCATACATCATTGACTAGGAAATCTCAAATCTCAATCCTAAATCCTAAATCTTCACCCTTATCATACATCGTTGACTTAGGCATCAAAATCTAAAATATTGTATTCCTATAATCCCCTCTCTTGTTCTTCTATTACTCCAATCTTCTTCTAATATCCTATTCATCTAATCCTCCTATTCTAATCCTCAACTTCCTAATCCTCTAATCTTTGTCTCTCCAATATTCCTCTCCTCTAGTCCCCCATCTTCTTATCCTCTAAATTCCCCATATTCTATTCCTCTAAACCCTCAATCTTCTCATCCGGTAATCCTCTCTCTTAAAATAACTTAGAGCTCTCCTCTTTTTGAGTGGTTACTGTTATCCAAATTCACCCCTCAAGGTAATTTTGATAACATGCATCAAATTATTTAGTCCCAAGCAAGTAGATCGATTCAAGGCCCAAAATCATGTTTTTCGAGGTCCCCTCGGCCTTTTTCTAACTCTCCCATCCAAGAAGAAATCCCAACGAGTTAGAAAGAATGGAAAAAATGCAAAAATATGGTTGCAGGACTGTTTTGAGGCATTTCGGGTCTGAAGGGCTCGGGTCGTACCAGTTCGGGTTGAACTGAGGTTCGTCGTACCAAACTTGAGGCCAAAAAATGAAGAAAATCGGCTAAGTCCTAGTCCAGGCGGTCTGCGGGACAGTTGGGACATCGGGACGCGTGGGACGCTGAAAAGCCGAATCAGCCGAAAGAGGGAAAAAATTGCCTAAGTCTTGTTTCGAAATGCGGGACATCCAGGCCAAAAGTACGCGCGGGACACGGATCGGCCGGTTTGGCGCAAGTCAGTCCATTTCGGCGGTTCGGAGATATTTGTCCCAGGCGATCAGGACAGTTAGGACAAAATTACGCAGAGGACACGAACCGGCCGAGTCGGCGAAGCAGAGACTTTCATCCGTGACAGTTTGGGACATCCGGACAAAGGTACACGAGGACGCGAAAAGCCGAAGGAGCCGAGAGTGAATGAAATCTCGCCACGTGTCTTCACCGCAAACAGGAACAAGGGAGCCCGATTCAGCCGAAGCAGGAGATTTTCATCTGGGACATCCGGGCAAAGGTACGCGAGGGACGCATGGGATGTGAAAAGCTGAAAGAGCCGCCAATGAATCAAATCTCACCACGTGTCTTCACCTCATCGGCCGTGAAAAATTTTGAAAATTTTTCCAAAGGCAAAAACAAAAGGGAAATGGTCAGGAAGGGCCCGCGTCCAATGAAATCGTGCCATGTGGCACTTGAGTGGTGGAGCGTGGGGAGAAATGGGAAAAATTTCCCAAAGTGAAAAATGCCAAATTTTCAAAGGACAAAGTGCGCCCCTCAGGCCCGAGCCAATAAAATAGTGCCACGTGTCCAAGTGGCAAGAAATTAAGGAAGGGCCCAAAAGAAATTTTCAAAGGATGAGCCCACGAGATGAATCAAAGCCCGACACATGTCATCCAGGTGAGCGTGGGAAAAAAATTCAAATATTTTCCCGCCGATCCATTTTGGCTTGTTTTTTGCCTTAAATCTTCAGATCGCCATAACTTTCGATCCAGAGCTCAGATTTTTGCGTTCTTTATATCAATGGAAAGATGGTGAAATTCTCTACATGATTCCAGGGTCAATCTTGCATTTTGGTTCAGTTTGGAGAGATAAAATCAAAAAACACCTCTGGCATGTGATAATGGCCAGAAATGACGTTTCAACAACCAGCTTAAATGTAAAATACAGCTTGCCGCTTTTTCTAGGGTTCTCACCTACCACCATAATGAGATGAATTAAATGCAACCTAGAAGTGGTTGGGGTAGATCTTGATTTCCTCTCTCTTCTCTCTCTCATTATTCCTATAAATTGTAAGGAGGGGCTTCTTTCTAAAGGTCAAACATTCCTGTTTTGCCCCTCCCTTCTTCTCTTTGGCAGGTGAATTTGTGGAGTTCAAACCTCCCATTTAAAATTGTAATGTAACTTTGCCTCTTGGAATTTTGTAGTGTATTGTATCGATCTTTGGAGCAAGTAATGCATGTTTGTGGATGATTCTCAACCCTCTCTGTGTTCATTTGCATCCTCCTGATCTTTCACTGCAAGTTTTGTTATCTGTGCATGATCTTGCATCACATTTGAATGGTTTGTGTTTATTGGCAAGATAGGTGTTCTTCATTCCTCGGTGCATCACCTCTGTTAGCTTAGGTTTATTTTTATGCATCTTCTTACCCTGTCTCCTTGGCAAGATTAGATTAGGTTTTGAGTAAACCCTCTGCATTTTTTGTGTGCATCTGAACAGAGGAATAGGAACCAGCCTTCTCTGGAGATTCCTTTCTCATTTTTGCAAGTCCCACACTTGGAGAAAGGATTCCATGTTGTGCAATCACACTGGATGCTAGTATGATCAACCTAGAAATCTGATCAACATCCGGGGTCTTTGTGATTCCACACTAATAGTTCTGGCATGCCCGGTGGGACATTAGAGGTCTTCACAACATTGCAACAAGATCGATGTGCACTTGTTGTAAGTTCCATCTTTGAAGGAGCTTTAAAATCGCACATCTGGCGACTCCAAAAGAGGCTTAATCTGTTGGTTTCGGCAGTCCAAGCCTGGAAAATTTATGAGAAGAATACAGACCAGGTCAAGAACTAGGGAGGAAGGATTGTTTGTTTATCTGCACCTATCTCCAGGCAGAGAAAGAAGGGGAAGAAGAGCTCAAAGATCACCATCTCCACCTAACCGGACTTTGTCTACACCTCCACCTGGTAGACCTTTTCTCGCATCAACAAGAGTTCTCAGGCCAATCAGAATGGCACAACCACCGAATCCCTTTGTCAACTTCACTGGCAGTAGCCCACTTGCCCTCAATGCACAGAATCCAGTTCCAATTGCAGTGTTGAAGAACATTCCATTTTTCACTGGAGAAAATCATACCACTCCTGGTGATCATGTCAAAGACATTGCTAACGTCTGTGCAATCCATGAGATAAATGAAATGGATGTGGCTGTCAAATTGTTGGCATCTTCGTTCAAAGGGAAGGCATTGCAATGGTTTAGGAGCCTTGGAGCTGGTTCTATCACAAATTGGAATCAGTTATGCATAGTTCTCCATGAGCAGTTTGGGGAAAAGGGAGACAATTTGTCTCTACTAGAACAATTGACAACTATCAAGAGAGCTCCCAACGAGTAGCTGACTGACTTCAACTTCAGATTTCAAAGGTCTTGGGAGAGGATTCCAGTGGCAGTAAGGCCAGCAGCAGAAGGTGCTTTTCTATACTATCTTAAGGCTTTGAATTCTGATATTTCTATGTTAATTCAATCTATGGGAGGCACAACCTTACCTGCTGCTTATAGCATTGCCATTAGAGCCGAAAACTATCTTATTCAAGCTGGTAAACTGGCTCCTAGGCCTCCCATGCCCTTGTATCCAAACTTAGAAAATCCAAGCACTAGTCAAGCACCCACTTTGGCTCCTATTCCCACTCCTAGAAATCAAAGTTCAAATGAGACTTCTACTTCATCCTCTAGTGCTTTAAATGAACTCCAAGAGGTCATGAAACAATTACAAAATTTGGGAAATGAGTTGGTTACTATCAAAAGACAGCAAGCTCAAAGTGCTAGACCATATCAGCCTCAAGCATAGTACCAGGCTAGGCCCCCATACCAACAAAATAGGTCACCAACTCAGGCTACAAATCAAAATCAAAGCCAAGTAAGGCCTCCCGCTAATAGACCATTTCAGCCCTATAACCCCAATGTCATATCTTCTTCTAAAGCATTGGTGCCAGTTCAAAATAACATGGCCCAAGAATATGATTGGTGTTTCCCATGCAGTCAGCCACATAACCAATCAATGTGCTTTAACGGTGCATTAAATCAGGCTCTTATGGTGCAAACCATTGGTGGGTCGCAAGAGTCCAGCCATGAAGAGGATCAGCAACAAGAAGCACCTCAGCAAGGAACATCTCCGAATGAAACTACTCTTGTCAATTGGCAGGCTGAAGATTTCTGTGGTATGAATCAAATACCCTCTCAAAGTGTTGCAGCCAACACAAGGTCAAAAGGAGAAATTTGGGTGAAGGACAGCCATTAGCTCTAAATAATCCACAACCTTCTACCACTCCAAAAACTATTGGCAAACAAAATGCAATCCCAAGCACGCAAGGATTGCCTAAAACAGCCCCTAGGCCAACCCAAATGCCAGTTGTTACCGCCCATGTGCAAGGAATGAATGTGTAGGCCAAGGGACAACAGAGGGATACTTCATCTCCATTCAGTATCATTGATCAGATGAAGAAGACAAATGTAAACATATCAATGTGGGAATCACTATCCATCCCAGGCCAAAGAGATTTGCTAGCAAGCTGCCATGAAGGATTGGTCAAATCAACAGGTCCAAATGCAAGAGAAGGTACTCACAAATGCTGCCCAGCCTGAAGGAAATCATGGAGGACAACAAGGTAAAATGTTGAAGCCCCCTCCTTTTTATGTCTCATTAATCATTGGAAACCAATTGGTGCACAATTGCATGATTGATTTTGGGGCAAATAGCTCAGTGACGCCCAAGCAAATAGCTGATTAGCTAGGACTCCAATATGAATTCATCTCCAAGGGTGTAGTGCAATTAGATGGGACAGCAGTGACAATGGTTGGAGTAATCAAAGGTTTGAGCCTCACACTACACACATGTCCAAATGTAATAGTATTACAAGATGTGTTATTCATAGACCTGCCACCACTCTTTGCATTGTGCTTGTCAAGAGACTTCAATGCTAAAATCGGAGGCTATCTTTCGGTGGATTGGTCACACATGTTGTTCAGAACAAGATATGGAACCAAAGCCACAATCAGGTCTGAACCTATTGCGAACTTTCACATTGAGCCTTACACTCCAAGCCAAATCAATACCAATTGTTCAGCGTTTGATCAAGAAGATTATCCAAGCACTGATGAAGCTGACACCAAGGTTCGAAGCATCCTAGATTTGACTCTTGATGAATGGGCAAGCAAGGTGCATGCTTTTAATCCTTATCAAGAAATAGAAGAATCTGAGCTAGGAGTTTATTGTTTACATGAAGAAAATCAACCTCTCCCTAGCATCACCAACCCAGATCATAAAGACAAGAATGAAGTATGGTAATTGTTCTTTGATGGGTCAAGGAGTAGACAAGGTGCAGGAGGAGGAGCTATGCTCATTTCACCACAAGGTATAAAGTATTACTCAGCCTTCCGTTTTCAGTTTTCTTGCTCAAACAATACAGCTTTGTATGAAGCCTTAACTCATGGACTACACTGGGCAAAGAAGAAAGGCATCAGGAATTTATAAATATTTGGTGATAGTGAGCTGATCGTAAACCAAGTCAAAAGAAAAATACTTCCAAAAATGAATCTGTTGAAGAACTACAAAAATCGGGTATGGGATCTTATTGAAGATTTTGAAGCTTTTAGCATCAATTCCATCCCAAGAACAAAAAGAAGGCTGACGAAGGTGGCAGGCATTAATTGGGGCTGCGTTTGATGTTGTAGAAAGTATCAAAAGTGAGAAAACTCAGCCTCATATCAAAGTGGTTGTGAGACCAGCTGTTCCAGATAACAACACAAGTTGGCAAGTCTTCGAGAATGATCAGCAGATTGTTAATTTCCTACAAGAAGAAGCTGAGTTCTCCGCCAGGAATCAAGACAAGCTGGAGCAGCAGTATGGCGACCAAGTGGTACAGCTAAGAACTAACAAATTACCAAAAGGCCTTATAACCTTGGAGTCAATCTTCAACCCAAATGATCAGTTCCGGAAGGAGAAAGCGAACATTCAAGTAAAGGGTGAAGATTCAGAACCTATTTTAGTAGATGAAGGCAAGACATTACAAATCGGAAAAATAAGTACTCCACAAGAGAAATCTGATTTTGTTCAGCTTTGTCAAGAGTTCCCAGATGTCTTCGCTTGGACTTACAAAGATTTAAGAGGTTTCAACCCAAAGTTGGCACAACATACTATTGAGTTGGATCCGGAATCCAAGCCTGTCAGGCAAAAGCAAAGGCCAGTAAATCCTCATATCGAACCTCTCATGAGAAAAGAGTTAAGCAAGCTCATTGAGGCCAGTATCATCTTCCCCATCAAACACTCAAGTTGGGTTGCAAACTTGGTGCCAGTAAGAAAAAGAAATGGAGAAATAAGATTGTGTGTGGACTTTCACGATCTAAATAGAGCATCACTCAAGGATCATTATCCGCTTCCATCAATGGAACAAATATTGTAGGTTGTAGCTGGTTCAGAAAGGTTTTCATTGCTAGATGGATATTCAGGCTATAATTAGATAATGGTGAAGGAAGAAGATCAATTCAAGACGGCCTTCACTACAAAATGGGGCACGTATGCTTACAAGAAGATGCCATTTGGAATGTCAAATGTCGGAGCAACATTTCAGTGAGCTATGGATATGGCATTCAAAGGCTTAATCAACAATATAGTGCTGTTATACCTAGATGATGTCACTGTCTTCTCAAAGAATGCAGCAGATCATCTCTTTCACCTTAGACAAGTGTTTTAGAGGTGTAGAAGGTTTGGAGTGTCGTTGAATCCAAAGAAGTGTATATTCTTGGCACACGAGGGAAAATTGTTGGGTCACATTGTCTCTAGGGAAGGGCTAACAATTGATCCTGAAAGGGTTGAAGCCATCCGAACACTTCCATTTCCACACCACAAGAAATCTCTTCAAAGCTTCTTAGGAAGGATAAACTTTGTTTGCAGATTTTTGCTTGATTTTGCACTCTTGTGAAGCCTTTAACAGTGATGTTGAAGAAGAGTTTGACATTCAAATGGACAGCAGAAGGCAAAGAGAGTTTTGGAAACATCAAGCATGTAATATCACAAGCTCCAACTCTTATCAACCCAGACTTTTCAAAAGACTTCATGTTGTATGCGTTTGGAGGATCAGATACAATCTCAGCTATCTTGACATAGCTGAATAGAGAAGGTTCAGAACAGCCCATAGCATTCTTCAGTCAAACCTTGGAAGATTACGAAATAAAGTATTCTTTCATCGAAAAGCATGTCCTTGCCGTCATCAGGAGCTTGAAGAAGTTCAGACACTTGGTCTCGAACAATAAGATTCAACTGCTGGTGTCTCATGCTGGTGTCAAGGACTTCCTCCTAAACAAGGATTTAAATGAGAAGAGAGCAGGTTGGATCACTCGGGTGATGGAATATGATATTGAAATCAAAGTGACCAAGCTAGTTCGTGGCAAAGGTTTGTGTGAGCAGCTCGCTTCCAAACAACCAGACGACTCAAAAGGTGAAGAAGATGCTGTCCTACTACTACAGAATGATCAAGAACAACCAGCTGATGATGCACTCATCCCATGTTGGACTCAAGACTTGGTGCATTACCTCTAAACAGGCTTGTGCCCTCCAGAAGTGAGCAAGGCAAAGAGGAGATACTTTAGATTACAAGCTATCCCGTATGTACTCATTAATGGTATCTTGTTCAAGAAGGACATCCATTGTGTTCTATTAAGATGCATTGGAACAGGTCAAGTTGAAAGATTTTAGACAAGTTCCATGACGGGGAAGCAGGAGGCCACTTTGCTCCACGAGTGACAGCTCTCAAAATCATGAGAGCTGGTTACTATTGGCCTACTGTGTTCAATGATTGCTACTCATGGGTCAAAAAATGCAAGAGATGTGCATTCTTCATAGGAAAAGAGAGGTTAGCAGCGCTGCCCCTTCGTCCAATTTCAGTAAATCAGCCATTCATGCAATGGGGATTGGACTTCATTGGGGTTATCAATCCCAATTCAAGTCAAGGTCACAAGTGGATACTTATAGCAACGGATTATTTCACCAAGTGGACCGAAGCAGTGGCACTCAAGGAGGCAAATGAATCTAATATCTTAGATTTCTATGAAGGGATAGTCACGAGGTTTGGTGCCCCTACCACTATCATATCAGACAATGCATTGGCATTCCTTGGCACAAAGATCACTGAATGGGCGGTCAAGAATTGTGTGTATCTCAGCACTTCGTCGAATTATTACCCTCAGGGTAATGGCCAAGCCGAGTCTACGAACAAGAATCTACTAAGAATCATCAGAAGGACTCTTGATGAGAATCAAAGGACTTGGCACACAAAGCTCAAATCAGCCCTATGGGCTGATAGGATCACACCCAAGAGGTCTACAGGAAGCTCTCCATACAAGCTTGTGTACGGGAAAGAAGTAGTTCTACCTATATCACTTGAGTTGCCAGCATTGGAGCTCATGAAATAGTTGGAACTAGCTGAGTTTGAACCCATGGAGGTTAGATATGCAGAATTAATGGAGCTCCAAGAAGTTAGAGAGCATGCAGCCCAAGCAATAGAGAAGGATCAAGCCTTGATCAAGAAGACTTTTGATAAGAAAGCCAAGGCTAGAACCTTCCAGATTGGAGATCTAGTGTTGAAATGGGATGCAGATCGTGCAAAGCCGGGAAAGCATTCCAAATTTGATGCCATCTGGAGTGGCCCTTACATGATCATTGGATGCAAAGGTAGCAATGCCTTCCGACTGACTAAGTTGGATGGTGAAGAATTACAGATTCCGGTCAATGGGATCTATCTCAAACGTTGCTACTAGAAAGAAAGCTTCTCACCCTTGTAAATATTAATTTAGAATTTCCATTCCTCTAAGTGCTTATGCACATTGTACTGCTGTTAGAGTAGTTTTATTCCCTAAGTGCTTGTGCACATGTCCTATTGCTTCTAGTATGTGCGTGTTTGCAGTTCATCAAGCTCCTGGAAAAGAATTGTAGCCACAGGAAAACCAGCTCAACGAATGTTTCAATATCTCAAGGACACAGGTTTTCAAATTTCAGATCAGCTGAGAGGTTATCAAACAAACTCCATACCCAATGGATTGCTACAAGTAGCTGGTCGTTCTTCATCTAGCAGGCAGATAATCCCGCTGAGTCACCAAAATTGTTATCCAAATTCACCCCTCAAGGTAAATTTGATAACATGCTTCAAATTCTTTAGTCCCAAGCAAGTAGATCGATTCAAGGCCCAAAATCATGTTTTTTGAGGTCCCCTCGGCCTTTTTCTAACTCTCCCATCCAAGAAGAAACCCCAACGAGTTAGAAAGAATGGAAAAAATGAAAAATATGGTTGCAGGACTATTTTGAGGCATTTCAGGTCTGAAGGGCTCGGGTTGTACCAGTTCGGGTTGAACTGAGGTTCGTCGTACCAAACTTGAGGCCGAAAAAATGAAGAAAATCAGCTAAGTCCTAGTCCAGGCGGTCTGCGGGACAGTTGGGACATCGGGACACGTGGGACGCGAAAAGCTGAATCAGCCAAAAGAGGGAAAAAATTACCTAAGTCTTGTTTCGGCGGTCAGGGACATCCAGGGGCCAAAAGTACGCGTGGGACGCGGATCGGCCGATTTGGCACAAGTCAGTCCATTTCAAGCGGTTCGGAGATATTTGTCCCAGGTAGTCCAGGACAGTTGGGACAAAAGTACACAGAGAACGCAAAAACGGCCGATTCGGATGAAACAGAGACTTTCATCCATGACAGTTTGGGACATCCATGACAATGGTATGTGGAGGATGCGAAAAGCCGAAGGAGCTGAGAGTGAATGGAATCTCGCCACGTGTCTTCACTGCAAACAGGAACAAGGGAGCCCGATTCAGCTGAAGCAAGGCGGAGATTTTCTTCTGGGACATCTGGGCCAAAGGTATGTGAGGGACGCATGGGACATGAAAATCCGAAAGATCCGCCAACGAATCAAATCTCGCCACGTGTCTTCACCTCATCGGCCCAGCGGGAAAATTTTGAAATTTTTTCCAAAGGCAAAAACAAAAGGGAAATGGTCGTGAAGGTCCACATCCAATGAAATCGTGCCATGTGTCACTTGAGTGGCGGAGCATGGGGGTGAAATGGATATTTTTTTCCAAAGTGAAAAATACCAAATTTTTGAAGGACAAAGTGCGCCCCTCAGGCCCGAGCCAATAAAATAGTGCCACGTGTCCAAGTGGCAAGAAATTAAGGAAGGGCCCAAAAGAAATTTTCAAAGGATGAGCCCACGGATGAATCAAAGCCCGACACATGTCATCCAAGTGGCAGAGCGCGGAAAAAATTCAAATATTTTCCCGCCGATCCATTTTGGCCTGTTTTTGCCCTAAATCTTCAGATTTCCATAACTTTCGATCCAGAGCTCGATTTTCACGTTCTTTATATCAATGGAGAGATGGTGAAATTATCTACATGATTCTGGGGTCAATCTTGCATTTTGGTTCAGTTTGGAGAGATAAACTCGAAAAAACACCTCTGGCATGTGATAGTGGCTAGAAATGACGTTTCAACAACCAGCGTAAATGTAAAATACAGCTCACCACTTTTGCTAGGGTTCTCACCTTTGCCACCATAATGAGATGAATTAAATGCAACCTAGAAGTGGTTGGGGTAGATATTGATTTCCTCTCTCTTCTCTCTCTCATTATTCCTATAAATTGTAAGGAGGGGCTTCTTTCTAAAGGTCGAACATTCCTATTTTTCCCCTCCCTTCTTCTCTTTGGTAGGCGAATTTGTGGATTTTAAACCTCCCATTTAAAACTGTAATGCAACTTTGCCTCTTGGAATTTTTTAGTGTATTGTATCGATCTTTGGAGCAAGTAATGCATGTTTGTGGATGATTCTCAACCCTCTCTGTGTTCATTTGCATCCTCCTGATCTTTCACTACAAGTTTTGTTATCTGTGCATGATCTTGCATCACATTTGAATGGTTTGTGTTTATTGGAAAGATAGGTGTTCTTCATTCCTTGGTGCATCACCTCTGTTAGCTTAGGTTTATTTTTATGCATCTTCTTACCCTGTCTCCTTGGCAAGATTAGATTAGGTTTTGAGTAAACCCTCTACATTTTTGTGTGCATCTGAATAGAGGAATAGGAACCAGCCTTCTTTGGAGATTCCTTTCTCATTTTTGCAAGTCCCACACTTGGAGAAAGGATTCCATGTTGTGCAATCACACTGGATGCTAGTATGATCAACCTAGAAATCTGATCAACATTCAGGGGTGCTGTGATTCCGCACTAACAGCTTACCAACCTCATTCCTCCTTACCTAACCCCTCGAGTTTCCATCATATTACAATCATATTCTCTTTTTTTTCTTTGAATTTTCATTTTTAAGAAATAACACTTGAAATATGGGCAAAATGTAGACATCTAAAAGGTAGACATGCTTAGTTATGACTAATTTGTCCCACAAATAACATCATCATACCCATATAATAATTAATCACAAGATTAACTTTTTTATTAATCCATGTTATCACATTCACCCTCTATCAAAGCTAAAACTATGCTGATTTTTACTTAAAACAAAACAAGTCACGCAACAAGTTTTCTCTTATCTTGGTAAAACATAAAATGTGAAAAAGAAATGAAAAAGAGGTAGATTGTCTAACATTCTATTTTATCATATTCACCCTTTTAATCATTTATCAAATAACCAAAAATTTCATCATTAATCATTTTCATTCGTCCAAATATCCTATTTTTATCATTAATCTCATTAATCCATCATTATATCACATTATCCTATCTAATTCTTCATTAAAATTTCCTAGGAATTTAATATTCCTACATCTACCTACCCACCTACCCTTTACATCCTTACACCTATCCTTTCCATGTAACCTCACCCCTAATCATAATTTATTAACCTAATTTAATCCTAATCTCATAACATCCTCACACCTCTAAATCTAGAGGCTTCAAACTAGAATCCTCGCTAACCTTATCCTTCCATTGAATTTTTAATTCAATTAAAGATTCTTTCCTCCATAGAATTTGATTTAAAATTCAAGAATTCTCAATTATAGATAGTTCCAATCCTCTCATGCATTCTCCTGCTTGATCCCAATACAACATGGCTTCATCTCATCCATCGAATCCTCCACCCAAAAACTAGAAATTTAACCCTCCTCCTCGTGAGATCCAAGTCAAAAATTCATATCACATATCTACCATTTTTATCACCCAATCAATATATCATCCATCTTCAATCCAATCCAATCTTCTAATCCTTAATACTTCATCAAAAATCATCCAAAGAACAAGGGGAGGTGTTGCCCAAGTGTCTCCAAAATCTGAAGCATGCAACAAAAAATCCAAGAGAAAATCCACCACATCAAAGGAGGAGTTGAGCAATCTTTTAGGTATGTGTAGATACTATATTCTCCTTTCTTTCCATCTTCCTCTATCTAAAGAAGAAATTAAAAGTTTTATTTTAGGAATTAGTTTGGTAAATTTTTTAGTTTTCATTTACATACTAAACACAATGTTTTTGTCTACACCCATGATCCGAACCTTATAAATTAGTATGGTTGTCATTATAATCCTTATTCTAATTGGGAACAAGGTTATACATCGTATGTAGAGGAGAAATATGTTATTTATGGAAGAAATTGCTAACGGGAAGAAGATTATGAAAGTGACGTTCATAATGTGGAGTAGATGTGGTAGTGTTTGAATGAGAAACTACACATTTTACAAACTAGACATCCCGGTGTAGAGCATCCTGTCAATGGCGAAGTCCTATACCTAGTTGGCTTAGCCCAAAATAGAGGATTGAGGTAATAAGTCACTCGCTTCCTCAAATGTTGGATTGTTTTACATATTTACAAGTATTAGATAATGATAAGAATAAGGTTAAGAAACCATGCCAATGGGATGTTCTCACTTACCTTCCTCATCAGAATCTAATGTGCATCCTTGTCAACTAACATGGTCCAACTATCGATTCCTAGTTTTCTCAATGCTAAAATTTTTGTCCCTTCTCTTTTGTCCAAACATACCCCGATCAAGTTGATACCCAACCCAATCTTCCTCTCTCATTCCTAAGCCTAATTTGGGAAGGGAAAAAAAATTCATTCAAGGAGGGTTTTCTAATGAAGAAACCAATAGAGATGAATATATTGAAATTTTAAATAATTGGGTTTGAAGTTTGGATTCAATCACATTCTCGTAGTTTAAGAAAGAGTGCAAGAAAGAAGTGGATATTTCATAGCAATAGTAAGATTCAAATTAGAAAGAAAATGGTAGTAAAATATTTCACCATTCTCTTGAGCTACAAGGTATAGTTAATTCTTTGAATGAGCGTGCGAAGATTCGAGTTGTAAACCGGTCATTTTGAGGTTGTACCATCTTCTAGTTTAGAAAATGATCCAATTATAGTTGTTGATTTACTTGTTGTTGATTTAAATATTGTTGATTTATAAAATAAAAATTTTCTAACCATGTATGAAAATCTTTCCATAAGTTATCATGGATCACATTTAAACTTAGAGCAATTTCATATCTAATCTTAAGAATTATTAATAGAATTGGAGTTCCCTCATGACATGGAACAAGATGATATCAGTCTCACAACCTATTTTTTAAACGATGATAATGATAAGAATGAAGAATTTGGAGCTAAACTCATCTTATATAAACTTGTGAACCACACGGAGGAGAACATTGCCGAGGATCATGCATCGAAGCATCTTAATGATTGCTAAGGCATTCGAAAGGTTATCGTTTATTCCTACCGCATCCACCCCGAGGCAAACCAAAATGATGAGGGTCCTCAATCCTCGCTGATAATAATGTCAATCCAGGTTGGTGTCTCAAGGTCAGTATGCATTAAGAGAAGAAGATCTTGGAAAACATCTCCCTTAAACACAATCCAAACTTTCATAAAGTGAAAGCACACATGTGGAAATTTAATGCACACTCGCAGAAATTAAAACACACTTACATGAATGAAATCACACTTTCAGCACTAAAACACACTTGCATAAATTGAAATTGCTAAATTGAAAATAAAGGAAAGAGGAAAAGACACTTGCACGTTCACAAAAAAATTACATAACATAAAAAATAGAAATTTACAACAAAATTAAAACTACTGAAATAAAGAAATAAACATTAACACATTGATCCATATTCCTTCGAATGAGTGGCTAGCTCATTCCTTGGAAGAGGATTTAATTCATACTTTTAATTTAGAACTTGCAGAAACACTTTACTTCCAAAGATTGGAAAGAAAGAATGCAGATCTTGTTTACTTGGGGAAAAGAATTACATATCTCATTGTGGAATGCTGCATTTATAATTCATGCATCCAACCAACTCCTTACTTTAAGAAATACAATATGATCTTATCCTTATTCTAATCTTAACAACTAAGATCTCTATCTCACCAAAATATGGAGAGATATATTATCGAGACAAAGTCTTATCTCACTTATTTTTGGAAGATTTCCTCCCAAATCTTCTCCTTGCTTTTTAGTAACAAAAATTATAATAATTTTATTCCTCTACTTTATTGGAAGGATAATTTTCCTCAAAATATGATTTTGACCAAATACCTTTCTCGGATTTTCCATTTGACTTTACAATTTTTGACTGTCAAACTTTTGACGCTTATGTCGATACACTTTTTCCTCGATCGCAATTCAATAAAAATTATATTTATATTCATTGGTAAAACCTATTGAAAATCTGAATCATGTTTTTGTTAAATAAATTTCTATGAATAAAAACTGCTCTCGATTTTATGTTTGACTTTTCTGCTTCTATTTATGGAACTTTTAGTGCTTGTCTCGATATATTTTCCTCGGACTACACTCACTAAAAGTTAGATCTCTCTTCATTGGTAACACCTGTTACAAATCAAAATGATTTATTTGTTAAACACATTTCTATGAACAAAAACCTATCTCAGATTTTTCATTTGAATTTTTGTTTCGTTTATGGAACTTTTAGTGCTCATCTAATACACTTTTCTTCGATCGCACTTTTTGACTAAAACTAAGTTCTCTGTCCATTAGTAAAACTGTAGTAAATCCAAATGAGGTTTTTGTTAAAAACAAATTTATGAACAAAACCCTTTGTCAAATTTCCCATTGCATTCTCTGTTTTTTCACAATCCCTAAAAGCTCACATTAGGTTGATGCAAGTTCCTAACTAAAGCACATTCCTTTTATGGACATTCCGAACTAAATCTGCATGCTCGAGAACTAAATGTGATTTTTACTTGAATTGAAAGTTCTAGAACTAACTTTCATTCAATTTATACAAGTTCTCAAACTAAATTGTGAGTTTCGGAACTAACTCTGTGAGTTCCGGAGCTAACTTAAAACAACTACAACTTTTGCATGCGACCTCGATTGAGATGATTATTTGTTTGAACTTGCATAATTTTTTAAGAAAAATCTGAATATGAAATCAGATTTAAGTTTAAAATTATTTTTCATTATCATTTCTATGTTTCTCAATATTAGCATTATCTTTCCTTTATGTCCCGCATACACAAGACTTACATCTTTTCCCAAATAATCAATAAGATTAGTGAAAAAAATAGATAACAAAATATTTCTAAATAATAAACAATATATATATCCTATATTCTATCTTAAGAAAAATATAAGTTCCTAGATTACATTTAAATCCACTTTTAAAGGTAACTTGGAAGGACAAAATAATGGTAATTTATGGTCATTTTATGGCCTCATCATTGCCCCACACTTAATATTATGCATGTCCTCATGCATTACATTATTATCTCCTCTTCTTTGATTCTTCTCCGTATTGAGGACACGTTCTTATGGATCTCCTTCTACTACTTTTGATTTATTTTCTTTTACAACAGGTTCTTGTGTGGATCTCCTTCTACTGCTTTTGATTTCTTTCTTTTACAACAGGTTCTAGTGTGGATCTCTTTCTACTGCTTTTGATTTTATTTCTTTTACAACATGATCTTGTTTGGATATCCTTCTAGTGCTTTTGATTTCTTTCCTTTACATCAGGTTCTTGTGTGGATCTCCTTCTTTGCTTTTGATTTCTTTCTTTTATAGCAGGTTCTTGTGTGGATATCCTTCTGGTGCTTTTGATTTCTTTCTTTCATAGTAGCTTATTGTTTGGATATTCTTCTGCTACTTTTGATTTCTTTCTTTCACATCAGGTTCTTGTGTGGATCTCCTTCTATTGTGTCTCATATTTAAAATCAAAATGCATAGCTCATGCTTCTCCTTCTCTCCCACACCTAAACTCATGCATGTTGTTTATTTATGGTTTCCCATAAATTAGACTCAAAAATTTTTATTGCAAAGAGGTGCACATATTTTTTATATAAGTAGGGGAGATATGAATTTGATCTTGTCTTCCTAGGAGATTTCAAAAGTGTATCTAGCTGTAATAAACAAACTTACAATAAAGCTTAAAAATAAAATAGTAGAACAAAATAACTTGATCATACCTTTAGTTGTCCTTGTCATCCTATTGTTAACATGGTCAAATAATATCGAGAAAGAAACAACTAGGTAATAGTTGATTTCTTTTGAAGAATAACCACCCTTTTTCTCTGTCTCTAATTGGCCAAAGCTAGTTTTCGAATTAAAATTGTTGTTTTTTTGCCTTTGATTGGCGTGAAACTAGTTTTCCAATCAATGTTTTTTAATTTTAATTTTATTTTTAATTTTTTTCCTTTGATTGGCCAACAAGCTGGTTTTCCAATCAAAGTTTTTTGTTTATTTTTTTGCCTTTGATTGGCCAACAAGCTGGTTTTCCAATCAATTCTTTTTTTTTTTTTTTAGATTTTTTTTTGCGAAATGATAGCATGAGAAGGATTAGAAAAAAATTTGAACCATCATCAGACTATATTCATCAAAGTAAAACTTGTGTAAAATAGGAAGCAATGTCTGAGATCTCATAAAAACCTTTTTACATACTTGGTAACTCCAAGAAGATTTCCAAAAATTGTGTAGACAATTTCTAGGTCTTCAAATCCCATCTTGAATTGTGCATTATCGAAATCACCATAGTAATCTTCAAAGCCTAGACTAGTGATCTCAGGAGATGGATAGTTGTTAAAAGAGAGAGTGAAGGTATCTGTGTGTCCCTTCAAAATTTGCATGCTCCTTGGTTGATACTGTTGGTGCTCCAAAATCTGCATGTTGGTATCAAGAACAACTTTGGAAATTCTTATAGATCTAGTCCTCATATGTTAGTATGCAAAAAGTTCTTTCCTTGTTATTCACCATAGTTGCTTCTTAACGTTATACAAGCATATACAAAAATGAAGAAATTGAAAGATGTGAAAACACATTTTTCTAATGGATATGGTTCGGGATTGAATTTTATCATGGGATGAAAAACTGATTTTTATGGGTAGATTTATTATGAGTGGGTTTTTATTTTAGTTCTAATGAAATCCTTGAATATGGATGGAGTTAATTAGAAATACTACCACTTCATTATTACAAACTGGATAAGCCAATTTTTTACTAAGGTTATGTGTAATAAGATCACTAAGTTGTTAGTTGATACAAGGGGAAATGGTGGTGGTTATCAAAAATGGCATATGATATTTCATCAACTAGATCTACTTCTAGATTCAATATCATATTATACCATTTCCAGATTTGAATTATTTGTTCATACCATTATACCTCTTGATCAAACATCACATTCATTTTATTATACACAAAGTTTGTGGGGAGATAAATATTTACAATCTAATCTTCCTAATTACAGAAATGAAATTTTAATCTACTTCTAGGAAATAAAAGTCTAAAGAAACTACATAAAAAATTCTTCATATCACATAATTGCTAAAATGTATTCTACTGTCACTAGAATATTCTTTTAGAGAAATATGAATGTCCTAATAACACCATGTCCCCATCAATAGTGCCAAAATGATGAGGGTCGTCAATCCTTACCATTAATAATGTCAATCTGGGTTGGTGTCCAAAGGTTGTATGCATTAAGAGAAGAAGATCTTTGAAAACAACTCCCTTAAACACAATCCAAAGTTGCATAAATTGAAAGCACACATGCACAAATTTAATGCACACTTGCAAAAATTGAAACACACTTGCATAATAAAATCACACTTGTAGGAATAAAACACACTTGTATAAATGAAATCACACTTGTAAGAATAAAACACACTTGCATAAATGAAATCACACTTGTAGGAATAAAACACACTCGCATAATTTAAATTTCTGAATTGAAAATAAAGGAAAGAGGAAAAGACACCTGCATGTTCACAAAAAAATTACATAACACAAAAAAATAGAAATTTACAACAAAAAGAAATTGCAGAAATAAAGAAATAAACATTAACACATTGATCCAACATCCTTGGAATGAGTGGCCAGCTCATTCCTTGGAAGATTATTTAATTTATACTTTTAATTCAGAACTTGTAGAAAAATTTACTTGCAAATATTGGAAAGAAAAAATAGATCTTGATTACTTGGGGAAAAGAATTACATATCTCAAAGTGTGGAAGGTTGCATTTACAATTCATGCATCCAACCAAATCCTTATTTGATGAAATACAATATGATCTTATCTTTATTCCAATCTTAACAACTAAGATCTCTATCTCCACAAAATATGGAGAGATATATTATTGGAGTCAAAGTCTTATCTCACTTATTTTAGGAAGATTTGCTCCAAATCTTCTCCTTGCGTTTCAATAAAAAGAATCATAATGATTTTATTCCTATACATTATTGGAAGGAGGATTTTCCTCAAAATATGATTTTGACCAAATACCTTTCTCAGATTTTCCATTTGACTTTGTTGTTTTTGATTTGTGGGAACTTTTGACGCTTGTCGATATGTTTTTTCCTCGAACTCCAATTCATTGAAACTTATATTTATCTTCATTGGTAAAACTTTTTGGAAATATGAATGAGGTTTTTGTTAAACACATTTCTATAAATAAAAACCGCTCTCGATTTTATGTTTGAATTTTCTATTTCTATTTATGAAACTTTTAGTGCTCATTTGATACACTTTTCCTCGACCGACTCACTCACTAAAAATTACATCTCTCTTCATTGGTAAAACCCTTATAAAATCTTAATGAGGTTTTGGTTAAACACATTTCTATGAACAAGAACCTCTCTTATTTTCCATTTGACTTTTTTGTTTCATTTTATGGAACTAATAGTGCTCATCCGATACACTTTTCCTTGGACCGTAGCTCAAGTAAAAGTTATATCTCTCTTCATTGGTAAAACTGTAGAAAATAAGAATGAGGTTTTTGATAAACACATTTTTATGAACAAAAACCTCTCTCAGATTTTCCATTTGAATGTTTTGTTTTTGTTTATGGAACTTTTAGTGCTTATCTGATACACTTTTTCTCATACTACAAGTCACTAAAAGTTAGATCTCTCTTCATTGGTAAAACTTGTAGTAAATCTGAAAGAGGTTTTTAAAACACATTGTTATGAAAAAAACCTCCTCATATTTCTCATTTGATTCTCTAATTTTTTACAATCCCTAAAAAACTATCATTTCGTTGATGCAAGTTCCGGAACTAAATCTGCAAGTTACGAAACTAAATATGATTTTTCCACAAATTGAAAGTTCTGGAACTAACTTTTATTCAATTGATACAAGTTCCATAATTAACTCTGCGAGTTCCAAAGCTAACTTAAAAAAGCTACAACTTTTGCATGCGACCTCAGATTGAGATGATTCTTTTTTTGAACTTGCAAAAAAATTCAAGAGGAATCTGAATATGAAATCATATTTGAGTTTAAATGAAATTTTTATGATCAGTTCTAATTTTCTCAATACTAGCATTATCTTTCTTTTATGTCATGCATATACAAGACTTGCATATTTTCCCAAATAATCAATAAGATTAGTCAACCAAATAGATTAAAAATTCTAAAAATGAACAAGATATATATCCTATATTCTATTTTAAGAAAACTATAAATTCCTAGATTACATTTCAATCCACTTTCATAGGTAACTTGGAAGGACAAAATAATGGTAATTTATGGTATTTTTATGGCCTTATCACAAAATGCTTTCATTGATCAAATAAAGTTTTGTTTGGTCTATCGCTTGAATCCATAAAGCCAACAAAAACATCCACATTTTCATGGTAAGGATATATTCAAGTGTTCACATGGTTCCCAATAGCCACATAGTAAGAGGATTTTACATTTTGAATTTATCCACTCACCGGATACCTCCAGGTCCTTCGACCAATCCAAACGGTCATCCACTAACCATTTCCCAACTACTTCTTACCATCCATCTGCGAAACTCTTGAAACCTTAACAATTATCTCTCGCTGGTTCAAAATCTCAACATGATTATTTGTGTGTCTAGTGACATCCAAACAATCTCCAACCGTGAAACCTACGGCTCATGTGCTTCTACTAGTCCCAACCTTCTTCATGGGACCCTTTACCGAGAAATACTCTATCTCACCTTCCTCGATATTATCATCTTTTTTTAGCGTCCCCGAAACATCGTCGAATTAAGGAATAAGGGTCCCTTGTTCATTTGAATCCTCATCACCGATTAATTCTAAAGAGCTCCTCATAGTATTTCCTACATTCGTAACTATCCTTTTTGCCTTTCTCACATATTATGGTTGAGTTATTACAGTTAATCTCTTTCCCCATTTATCATACGAAGAATCCAATAAATTTCTCTTTGGCACTTTCGATCCTACTAGGATATAAAAACAAAGTCGAGCAATAACCATCCAGCATCGGGATTTTGTAGCACGATCAATTCTTTGGAAGCACTCCCATGGAACGTGTTATCCCCAAAAATACTTGTAGTTCACACAACTCCAAGGGGAGACTAGGGAGTTGGATCTAAACCATGAGTTGCTGAAAAGTGAAATAAGAAGCCAACCCAAGTCTCTAACTATAGACGTTGAGAATATCCCTTCCAAAAAACAAAGGTGCCCCTTCGGACATTTTTGCAAATTGACCTCATTTCGAAAACAAAACAAGAAGCCCTCCCCGGAGAGCTCTCACCTCCGACTTACATGACCATTTTCTATTGCCCGAGTCTCTCACAACATCAATATTTTGTCTCAAACTCAGTAAAACTCCCCACCACCATAAAATTAAATCTTTCATTGGCTTAATTGATAACAACCTCTTGTATTTCAAGGCGAGGGCCATCATATTTCAAGATGGTAGGATATTTAGCCGCACCTTATTAGTGTCATCAAAAAGCCTCGAAGCCCATGATTTCATTGGGTCAAGAGGACACCATTATCGGTAGTAGTACGATGTATAATTAGTAGTTTTAGTAACTCTTTCCATACGAATTTTAAATATTTATAATAATTTTCTTCATAAAAACACTCATAGAATATTTTATGTGTATAGGTAATATTTATAGTGGCGAACCGATACATTTTGAAAATCAATGGTGGAAAATATCTCGGTACATATGCAACACGATGTAAGAGATTTTAACCGTCAATGTCATGGTACATTGTGCAACACAGGTTGTCCGGATTATATTTCATGTCACGTCGATCAAAATAAATCTCCATCTTTCCTATAAGTTACACAATAATTATGATCTCTACACTTTGTTTCCATATATTTACTTGACAGTAATATTTATGATCCATAGGTATAAGGGAAAAATGATATTCTATTGCAGCATATGTTTTTTTGGAATTTTCAACAGAGTGTTGTGCGTTGTTTTACACACTTTGAAATTTCAGGTTTTATAACCGACACGTATGCCACTCAACAAAAAGGTAGGTATATTATGACTATAGATATATGTCATTGTTGCATCCGGACATGACTTTCCGTTTGAGGTTAATGCATTAACAATATATAAGTAAAGTTGGCCTTTCAAATTTAAATGTGAATTGATTGATAGAAAAAAATTGCAAAATTTCCCACTTAAATTTAATCTTTGTTAAATAAGGTAATAAACAGGGATTGGGGCTCCCAGGTGCCATACAACAGAGGAGGAAAAAGATAAAATGATGAGGAAAAATCAAACACGGCCTCTACCAACAAAAAGACCCAACAAAAGAGACACCGGACCAGAGAAGAAAACCCCTAGGAAACAGACCAAAACCAATAAAAAAACTTCATCCAAAATTACAGGTTGGGCCTAGAGCAGCTCCTAGTGAGCCGACGAGTCCTAACGATATTTTTTCACTCGACCGTAGTCCAACCCTCATCATCCACCATGGGACCTCTATCCAATTCTTCGTGGGTCGCACCATCCCCAATAAAAACTTCCAAGTTTACTTCCATATCACCCTCTACACAACCTCCACCACCATCGGCGTCCATTTTTTGTCCCTTCGCTACATCTCTAATGCATTTCTTTTCAAAATTTGAAAGCTATGCAGACAGCTACTCTCCCTCCTTCCCCAAACCACCTTTCACCAACCCTGTTTTTGTAGACAGGAAGAAATTTGAAATTTGAGAATCCCTCTTATTTGACCGATTCCTGCCATCCGCAGTGCTAACCAGTCCATCCTCCACTTCCAAGAGAACATCTCCTTCCACCATTGTTCGATCCCCCAAGGCCACATGCCTATCCATAATAGGATTCACAGGAATAGCAAAGTCGTCAACAGAGTCCACGACATCCTCCTCGTCTGACAAATCTAACTCATCATCCGCCTGTGGG
This sequence comes from Taxus wallichiana var. yunnanensis, assembly GCA_018340775.1. NCBI lineage: Eukaryota > Viridiplantae > Streptophyta > Pinopsida > Cupressales > Taxaceae > Taxus > Taxus wallichiana. Next base: position 1,022,245,253 of record CM031242.1, read on the forward strand.
AAAATAATTTCTAGAGTTTCCTCCCCTGAAGCACAACACTTCTTCGTTTCATACGTGGCCCTTCTACAATAATTGCATAAGATCTGAGAATTTTCAAGATCAATCGCATGTTCCCATTTTCTAGTAGGGGAGTTCTAAAAATACGTTTTGGAACTTTGAAACCCACTAGGATATTAATGCAAACCCTGGAAAACAACAACCTAGATCCATCCTTGGTCGTCAGATCAATGGCAATAAACATTCCCATAGATATAGCGATCTCCAGAAAAACTTCTTGTTCCTGAACTCCAAAGAAAGACCCGGAAGGCGGATCTATACTAGGAGGGCATGGAAATTGAAATCTTGTGGAATTCCAGGCTCCCAGCGATGGAAACTAAGCACTTTCTGCATTTCTGATTCATTTTAGAAACAAAAAAGAAAACCTTCTCCTCCAAGAGCTCGTACTTCAACTTTGCAACACCATTTTATTTTGCTCCACTCTCTCACAAAGTATATATTATGTCTTAAACCTACAAACCTCCCTACAAGTGCATATTTTAATCTCTCCTTGGCTTTGTCAGTACCGAACTTCGGAATATCCAGCCGTAGTTCTTCATCCTTCCACGCAAGGGTGAGCTTGGAAGGCTCCTAATTTGCCTCCCCAAACAACTTCCCTGCACAAGTGTTGGCTCCTTTCACTGCAATCATCCTTTTACTCAAGTTCCTTTTAAGATTAAGAAAAGTGGAAGGTCGTTGTTATAATCTCTTATTTAACCTAGTATTTATAGGAAATATTAAGTATCTAGGTGTTTTTAAAAATAATAAAGATTTATTTTTAGTGGAATTTATTAATATTGTAACTTCTCAATATAAGATGATTATAGTAAACAAGTGACCAGAATTACGAATTGACTTTTTCTTGCTAAATATTTTTAAATTTTAATTACTGGATCAATCGTGTGATATTTGAATGGGTGGCCAATGGTTTTGAATTTAACAATTTTTAGACGTTTTTAAATTATTTTAGTCGTAAAATAATTTTAAAAATTTCAAACAAATGTTATTATTGATTTGTATATTTGAAATATGACCCTCATTTTTATATAGATTTTATACCAATATATGAAATATATTCAAAAGGTAAAACTAATTGATGTTAATCTCTTATATATTTTATTAATAGTATATAAATAACATTGTTTTTAATTTTTGAAGGATAATATTGAAAAATTAATATTACGTAAAGTTGTTTAATAGGGGTAGATGATCATCAAATTTAATGAATTCAGCCCATACGGGCATCTAAAATGCAAGGTTTTTAGAAAGATATGTACCCAAATTAAAGGATGAGAGGGGAAGGTTGAGCAATCGGACATACTCATCTCGCAACCAATCAACCATCATGTTAGTAAGAGGGTCACTTTGTATAGAAGAAGAGGGAAGGTTGAGCAAGAAAATATACTCATCCTACAACTAATGATAATAGTGTCCCCTCTAATGAGAAATCCACTATGGCGGTAGGGTTTAGAGAGTCGTACTTTGTAAGGCTTCATTGAGTTTTTAGGTACTTTTGTTTCACATTTTATTTTTTTGTACAACAAACCCTAGATTTGAAACTAAGATATTGGTGGAATTTTTAATGGCCCATTTCATGTTTTCTATTTCTATCATATCTATTTTTCGGTGGATGCTTTGGAGGATTTTTGTAATGCTCCACGTTTTTAACTATTGTAAAGTTCTATCATTTACATTTTACACTTTTTGATGCAATCCATAATAGTCAGAGCATCTACTTTGGGATGGGATTTCTCAATTGGGGCTTCTAGTGATGAAATTTTTTTAGGATAGTTTGGAGAAGCCTAAATAATCCTCGCTTTATAATGTTGTTTTTTCCAAATTTCATCATTTAAATAAAACTATGTAAACCGAACATGGTTCTTTCCAAATGGATAAGTTGAAGAGGTCTTTCATATTATCACATATAAGATTTTATGTTTCACTAAATTGTTAAATAATATTATCATCCTAAAAATATAATTAAATTGTTCTCTTTTCAAGTAGATTAAGAATTCCCAATAGAGAAAAATGAGATCTTATAATATGTGTCATATGTAAAGCCCACATTTTACACACACAAATACAACAGTAAAATACCAGGATATATATATTGACTTACATTACTCACTACACAATGCCACAAGGGCCCCAAGTAAGGAGAACTCAACAACACATACAACACTTACATTAGTCACTGACTCACATAAACACATGACAACACCATATACATGTTTATGCCACAATTTCCTCAAGGAACGAATGCTAGCACTAACCCAAACAAAGGAAAAGGGACTCAAGGATTGGAATCCCACAACACATCATTACCATGATTACATCTTAGTTATGATTAATATTCCAATAACATTATTATGTAAGTATAATTTTATCATTTTTCCACCTACGATTCATAAGTTCATTCCACATTCGATTTATATTTCGAGCATATAATTTTGCTCTTTATTTCTTATGAAAATCTTCTTATCTTACATTATTAGTTTTCATATTTAAAATTTCATACAAAGTTCCTAATTCTCTCATTCTTATGTTAAAGGTTTGTTTCTTAAAATATGTTTAGGGAACATTTAATTTTTTTATCCACATTAAGCAAGGGGAACAACCATGAGTTGTCGAGGGAGAAAATAGTATGATTCAAGGAGGTGAAGATTCACGTTTCCATTTCCTAAAAACTTCCTTCCAATAGAAATACATTTGTTATCGTACTATGGTTGTTTTAGTTCCAAATTTAGTTTGATTCAATTAAGCATTTACATGAAATTATTTTATTTTATTTTATTTTTAGTGGACTCTATATTCGCTCAAATGCCTAGTCCCACCACGAACAATTTGTACCCATTATTAACAAAATTCAATTCTTAAATCAACCATAAGGACAGTGTTTCTTAGGTCTTTTTTTGGGTGTTACTTTATAACATAAAGAGTTACAAAAGTACTTATTTACCATTTTAAATAAGTAAATGATTAGAATCATTATAACTACACATGAATCCCAAGTTAACCTCCTAATAAATTGAGGTTTGGTTTAATTCCAACTGCACCTAATGATCTACGCCTCAACTACATATGTGTTTAAGGCAAGAGGACATATTTATGCTAAACCACCTTCAAGAAAAGACCAAGGTGATATGTTGATAGAAACCAAGGTAACACATTTAACTAAGAGGAACTAAGGAGTTCATTAACAAGAGTTTAAGACCTAGAACAAGTATTTCACGATCTCCAATTATGTCGTCTGGATCCAACAGGACTTCATTCACTGATGAAGTTAATTTCTAGATCTAATCACGTAAGACCTGGCAATCTAAAAGGATACTAAGGGAGTATTAGCTCTACTTACCCCACAGATGGTAAGGTTACACTACATAGTTGTTTCTTAAAAGGACTCATAAGACAAATTCCAAGGTAGTCCTTATGACTCATCACAAGTGTCGGGCCTAAAGAGAGGACATTCTCCTTACGGTTACCAAAACTAGAAGGAAACCACATACTTCGAATAAAGTTGGACCATGTCATTCCTAAAAGATGGGTTCATGACAATGTCGCTAAACATAACAACCATGACAGTAAACTCAAACTAGGGGTGTTATTTACCTAAACTAGGAGGTTCCATCGAGTGCAAAGTTTAAGTTCATTCTATGATTTTAATCTCTTCTATGGTAAGAAGGATCACACATGAAGACATGTTATGCATGAATCTTATACAAGGGTTGAGTGTTTTGATTAAATATCTTTATTACATTTACAAGGTAAGAATGCAACACACTAATTAATTAATCATTTATTGAAAACTAAAAATGCACTACAAGATATTAAATTCAAATTCATTTATCATATATATGTGAAACCTTTTACCATACATACCTAAGAATCAAATTGAACCTATGATTAGATGTACATTTCCTAAGGTATCCCTAAAACTAAAATTTCATCCATATTAGCAAATTTCAAATATAACTTTTCTATAACATGAGATTACATTATACATATATTCATTTTACAATGACCTATATAAATTACAATAATAAATAATGAATTACACATTGCCTTTTCACCATCATTCTTGCATCCTGCAAAACCATGTGAGCATGAAATCAACAATAAATCGCTTGGCATGGAATCCACCCTAATCTAACATAATTAATGTCTTTAATTTCCCATTTACATGTAATAATAATTATAATTAGTATTCAGAAGAAAAAGGTTTAGAAATATGTATTCATTTCATTTCACTTCATTTCATTTCGTAACCAAGGAGAGAGAAAGAGAAATGAAGAGAGAGAAACACCCTTTTGTCAAAAGTTCTTTTTCACACAAGTTACACTATAGAGTTTCAAACAGTTATTTACATGTGTCAAAATTTTCCACGAGGTTTGGCAACCCGAAAGGGGTCCTACAACTTTCTTTTTACATTATCTTGTTAGCTAAAAAAATGTTCAAGTCAGGCTCGGAGGCTAAGAAACCACTTTCAAATATTTTCTTCTTCGATGCGAAAACACACCAAAGTTAAATTTCTATGGGTCCTCTTATATACCAATAGTTCATAGGAACTGACAGAATTCCAAACTAGCAAATGGTTTACGATTGGTGGCTAGTTTTCTAGGGCCATCAGTTGTAATTGGCCTAGTCGTAAATGATTAAAAGTTATCTCAAGGACTGAGTAAACCACATCCAAAAGTAATGTCTGATGGATGTACGCATCATGATAAAATTCCTACAAGTTCCCCCATATATGGATAATTCATTAGATTTGTCACAAAACTCGGAACTAGAAAATTATTTTCAAATGGTAACATGTTTTCTAGAGCGACAAGTCGTAATTGGTCCAGTTTGACCTCGTCAAACTGTGACCTGAGGCCTACAAAATGTCTTTTCCAATATATCAAGTTGATTTTTTTTTTTTCAAACTGAAGCTTATGAGAAATTTCTAGTAGAAATACTTGAATTTGGTGAAAGCAGATAAGCATTTCGTTGTCTAGGATTAAAACGGTGAGCTGATACAAAACCCAAATTTTTAATTTAAGCAGCTTCCTACAACTGCAAAATTGTGTAATAGGTCTCCTATAAAGGTGTCGAAGAATATCACAAAAGATCATTTGAGGTCAAATCAAGGATTGAAGTGAATCCTCACATGACAAGCTACACATATGAAAGTTAATATCTTCTTTCTAGAGTTACAAGGGTTATTTTACACGTCTTCAAAACTCACAAATTCACTATTTAAATAAATAAATTGTGAACATATTTATCAGGAAGACAACTTCAACTTGTCAATAAAAGAGGTACTTGTAGAAAACTAGTTTTGTGGGATGTTACTAGATAATCACGAAAAGAGGGTTTAAGTTCATTGTTCACTAAGGAATATTAGATCATGTAAGTTACGATATAATGTTTTATTGTTTTAAAACCAATTTATTTAATAAAATCAATTATACAAATATTATTTGGTTTAATTTTTTTATTCTGTTACAAAATAAAAACTAAAGAACAAAAATTATGAGAGGTGAGGAGAGATTGACCATTCTGCAATGATCGACTATTTCAAAAGGTGTTCCATGAGCTAGTTGTAGTAGCTAGAGGGGGTTTAAATCCTTTTTCCATGAAGCCATCTTTTGTAAACCCAATAATCATCACATTCCATGTGATCTCATCACATTGAGGCATTTTACTTTAGCAAGACCACCTTTTCCTCATCATACAAAACTCATATATCAACTCAGTCCAATAACAATCATGAACAAATCCAAGGATCGTAGCTTGAAACGTGTCATCAGAAACTCAAAGCACAAATATAATAGAAGGAAAAACCTAAACCCCAACTAGTGAGGCATAAAAGTATACAATCGAGTTCCAAAATCAAAACACATCAAGCAAAGTAACAAGCAAATTTCAAGCTAGTAAGGGAGTTGAGAGCTAGAGTTCAAAAGAATCTCAATGAGTAAAGATAGGGCACCATAAAGCTAAACATGGAAGACGTATAAAAATCATGATTCACACCCATCCCAACAAGGCTAAAGTGCCCAATAATGTGAAGCAACAAATCCCTCTATACAATCCATGGGTTAGCTCCAAAAGAGAGAGTTGACCACCTGAAAGAGGTCAAATTAGAGTACAAAGGAACAAATAAAATGACATAGAGACCCAGATTTGGATACCAAATTTACAAACCTAGAATCATGTGAATGAATCCAATGAGGTAACAAGTTAAAACCTCAAAAATAGAGCTATCCGAACATAAATTAATAGACAACAGATGCGCAAAATACATTTATTTTAAGCTAGAGAGAGAAACAACACAGGTATAGGAAGGAATAGAAAATGTTAATAAGTAAAAGGGTTTACAATACAAGTTTTACTTCCAAAAGGATAAAACATGGAGTCAAGTCATGAGACCATACAAGGAAAATTTACAAGTAGGAGAAATGAGCTCTAAATATGAGGAACAGAGCGATAAAATTTTCAATGATTTCATTTAGCAGTCCATGGTATTGAGTCAACACAAAGGAGAACACCACCAAACCATTGGGGCTTAACACACAAGCGAGATAGAACCGATCCATTAATAAAAAAACACCACCACAAATTTATTGGATGAGTTACAAGCAAGTAAATATAGGAAACTCTCATAGATATTGAGGATAAAAAGAAACCCCAACTTGTACCAGAATCTCGTGGCTCACAAAATAGAGATCCTACCTTACCTCACCACACTAGGAAGAAGAAAAAAAGTAGTCATGGCAGAAACATATGCAAGCTCCAGATTAAAAAAAATAGAACTCCGTGGGCAAGAAGCCATGAAAAACACAGAAAGCAGAGTTTTCCAAACATAATAGTAGTGGTCATGACGCCTTTTTATACAATAGATGAAACCCAATACCAGATCTATGGAGGGCAAAAAATTTACAGAAGCAAACCACAAACTAAACCAAAAATAGAGCTCAAATAATTCTTCAATGGTGGAAAAGAGAAAACGTTGCAAGGTTTACCCACTCCTCCGAAGCTTCCCCAACTCTTATTTTGGTGCAAGGAGGAGCTATTGTAAATGGTCAATAGAGGGATTCACATGGAGAATGGTTGAAAGAGACAAAATAATAAAATGAAAACAATTTTGCATTACACCCATACTTGCCCCCACGTCTCCTCAACACTCTCGTTCTTTGGCAATATCCAAATATTGCTAAATCTACAAAATTTAACTTGGGTTGCATCGAGGTCAACGCCTAAAGATCTCAAATAAGTACTTGTATCATTTTGCAAGGGATGTGGCAGGTCTGAAAGGATGCATGCTCCACTGAAAACTCCTACTACACGCCACCTCCCACTCACTTGCCCACCAAACACATTCAATTGCTTCCCTTTTTTATAGTTTAATTTAATTTATGTATTTATTTATTTATTTGATACGGGGCACTACATCTACCTCCCCTTATGATAGCATCATCCTCGATGCGATGTAATGACAAGGTTAGAAGAGGGTAATCGTAAGAAAGGAGGAACAATCAGTGACTCATGTCACCAGTGGAAGGATACTTGTTGCAAAAGTGTGACCATAAGAAAGAAGGAAAGTTTTGATAATTTCTTAATGTTCTGTGAAGATTGGTAACTTTTAGTTTATGTTATTACTTGATTACACTTTTCCTTTAACAATATTTATTAATCTCAAGCTCTTAATATTCTTTTTTAAAATTTTCAATTATCTTATGTTTGTGGGTGCCCAATAATAACTGACATCAAGATGTCACACAAAACTCAACACAACACAAATGACCCTTGATACATCTTGCTACATATTTGCACTACTGTATCACATAACAAGAACTCAAATGAATTGTGGAAAGAACATACATAACCCTTACAAAACAGTACTTGTCACACATGCTTTTGACATAAAGGTACTCGTAACATAAGCAGACTACAACAACATGGAATTCCCAACATGTACATATACATGTATTTCACACAACTAAACCCATAATTGTAGTTATATAGGGCCAACATGGAAACAAAATCGTACCAACAATAAGGAGCATCAATCCTCAACATCATAAAACATAAGCATAGACATAAATCATACCATAGACACCATACACCTCCAAAAATCACATCAATCACACCCACACAAATATTTTATGCCTCACTCAAGCCTCTTATGCCTCCCTCAAGTGTCTCTTATGCCTCCCTCAAGTGTCTCTTATGCCTCCCTCAATTCTCTTATTCCTCCCTCAAGCGTTAAAATAAAGATAAATTTTCCTTTTCACTCCCCAAAAGAGATCGGTCATCCTATGGCCCTAAGCGCAAAGAGTCAAGATACCTCTAACCCAAGTTACATAATAACTCATGGTTCAACAACCTGCTAGTTATCTCGTAACTCCTTGGGATGTACCCCATACAATGAAGCCATTCCATAGGTCTCACCACTCCATGGTGAATCCCATGACCCAATTCAAACACATTATGACATTAAACCAAACATAAAAAACCTTTCAAATGCCAAGTGGCAAGATCTAAGGCCTTGGGCAAGGCTATAAGATTTTTAAACTTAAAAATAAAATTTAAATCTAAGAAAAAAAAATGGCCAAATAGCCATAATCAATGCAAAAATCTGCCTCTTTAGTGCATCAACCAAATAAATGCCCAAAATATAAGAACATGTCAATCAAGAAAATTGTTGGTTCTAGCAAGAAAAGGGAAAGTTTTCAACTTACGAATAAAATACGTGTACAGAAATAACACATCACCATAACTATGTGCCTTATACGGCCACCAAGTGGGGGTACTCAATGAGTTGCTGGTACTTGGAACATCGAGCCTCAGCTTGTAATATATCATATCAATAATACAACTGTCATCGTCTCTATCTTAGTCATCCTGCCACCACTTTGATAAAGGCTCAACATAGTGAAAATAACATAGGTTGAATCCATACGATAACCATATCGGGAGAGAGAAAGGAGTACAAGTCACCATCTACTGAGCCTAAGGTGTCCACGAAACACAATATGCATGACACCCATTGAGCAAGTGCCACACATACCAAATGAACAAAAGTGGGTTTTCAGCCTATGTGAGGCTCCACTTCCTATCTCGTACTCAACTCGAGTGACTGGTCAATGGTACACATTTCCTCACTCCAAACATACACATTTTACCAATTTCCCTTAGGGTTGGTTAGTGTAGGGTCCACAACATAACATATAACTACATCACTAACACAATGGTGATTCACGCACATTAACCATAGCATCTTACACATGGTATATATATAGGGTATAACAAAATCATTACTTTCATGATTTATTATACATCACATTACAACATTTTGCATCCAAAGTTCAATCATTGTACACTAGGGATCATACACTCACCATATGCCCCTAAATCACAACATGAACCATCACATATTACATGAATTATACATATGAGGAAAACAATGTCTAACCTTACAACATATAGTCAATTCCAATTACAACATGGTGACACACACGATTCATCACAACACGGTGATGACATCATGATAGATTCCAATTCACTTTACACCAATTTTTTCATGTAATACATCAATACACCTTCATATCACAAATTTCCAAAATACTTCAACACTCTGCAACCCACAATAACATTCTTTTCTAGACACAATAAGGTGGTACATCACACGTGAATTCTTCATAGAATCCATGAAAAGGAGAGAGAATAATCTCATCACAAACACATCAACATGATAAAAATACGCACTAAGTGACATACACAACATGTGCGTTCACAATATCACAATTACGACATAGTTCACATCACACTTATATCACATTACTCTTCTAGTATCTACCTCCACCATGAGAAAACATCACTACTTCAATCTATCCCAGAGCTTCGAGAGCATGAAACTACACTCGATACCAAATGTAAAGCCCACATTTTACAAACACAAATACAACACTAAAATACTAGGATATATATATATATATATATATATATATATATATATATATATATTTGACTTACATTTCTCACTATACAATGCCACAAGGTCCCCAAGTAAGGAAAATGCAATAACACATATGACACTTACATAATTCACCAACTCACATAGAGACATGATAACACCATATACATGTTTATGCCACAATTTCCCCAATGAACGAATGCTAGCAATAACCCAACCACAAGAAAAGGGACTCAAGGATTGGCAAACCCACAACACATCATTACCATGATTACATCTTCGTTATGATTAATCTTCCAATAACATTATTATGTAAGTATAATTTTCTCCTTTTTCCATCTACAAATTCATAAGTTCATTCCACATTCAACTTATAGTTTGACCATTTAAGTTTTCTCTTTATCCCTTATGACAATCTTCATAACTTACATTATTATTTTTCATATTTAAAATTTCCTACAAAGTTCCTAATTCTCTCATTCTTATGTTAAAGGTTTGTTTCTTAAAATATGTTTAGTTGATGTTTAATTTTTTTATCCACATTAAGCAAGGGGACCAACCATAAGTTGTCGATAGAGAAAATAGTACGATTAAAGGAGGTGAAGGTTAAAGTTTCCATTTCCTAAAAACTTCCTTCCAATAGAAACACATTGGTTATCATACTATGGTTGTTTTAGTTCCAAATTTATTTTGATTCAATTAAGCATTTACATGACATAATTTTATTTTATTTTATTTTTAGTGGACTCTATATTGGCTCAAATGCCTAGTCCCACCACAAACAATTTGTATCCATTCTTAACAAAATTCAATTCTTAAATCAACCATAAGGACTTCAAGTGAAACTGTTTTTCTTAATCCATTATCACATATATTCTCATTTCTCATTTCATTAATAGTGTTTCTTAGGTCTTTTTTTGTGTTACTTTATAACATAAAGAGTTACAAAAGTACTTATTTACCATTTTGAATAAGTATATGATTGGAAGCATTATAACTATACATGAATCCCAAGTTAACCTCCTTATAAATTGTGGCTTAGTTTAATTCCAACTACACCTAATGATCTATGCCTCAACTACATATGTGTTTGAGGAAAGAGGACATATTTATGCTAAACCACCTTCAAGAAAATACCAAGGTGATATGTTGATAGAAAAAAAGGTAACACATTTAACTGAGAGCAACTAAGCAATTCATTAACAAGAGTTTAAGACCTAGAACAAGTATTTCACGATCTCCAATTATGTCTTCTGGATCCAACAAGGATTTCATTTGCTGATGAAGTTAATTTCTATATCTAATCATGTAAGACCTGGCAATCCAAAAGGATAGTAAGGGAGTATTAGCTCTACTTACCCCACAGATGGTAAGGTTAAACTGCATAGTCATTATTTTGAACAAGGACTCATACGGCGAATTCCAAGGCGAGTCTTGACCACTCATCACAGTGTCGGGTCTGAAGAGAGGAAATTCTCCTTGCGTATACCAAAACTAGAAGGAAACCACATACTTCGGATAAAGTTGGACCATGTCATTCATAAAAGATGGGTTCATGACAATGTCGCTAAACATAACGACTATGATGGTAAACTCAAACTAGGGGTTTTATTTACCTAAACTAGGAGGTTCCATCGAGTGCAAAGTTTAAGTTCATTATATGGTTTCAATCTCTTCTATGGTAAGAAGGATCACACATGAAGACATGTTATACACAAATCTTATACTAGGGTTGAGTGTTTCGATTAAATCTCTTTATTACATTTACAAGGTAAGAATACAACACAATAATTAATTAATCATTTATTGAAAACTTAAAATGCACTACAAGATATTAAATTCAAATTCATTTACCATATATATATATATATATATATATATATATATATATATATATATATATATATATCAATGTTTCTTACCATACATACCTCGAGAATCAAATTGAACCTATGATTAGATGTACATTTCCTAAGATATCCCTAAAACTAGCATCTCATACATATTAGCAAATTTCAAATATAACTTTTCTGTAACATGAGACTACATTATACATATATTCATTTTACAATGACCTATATAAATTACAATAATAAATAATGAATTACACATCACCTTTTCACCATCATTTTTGCATCCTGCAAAACCGCTTGAGCATGAAATCAGCGATAAATCACTAGCATGGAATCCACCCTAATCTAACATAATTAATGTCTATAATTTCTCATTTACATGTAATAATAATTATAATTTGCATTCGAAATAAAAAGATTTAGAAACACGTATTCATTTCATTTCGTAACCAACGAGAGAGAAAGAGAAAGGAAGAGAGAGAAAAACCATTTTTTCAAAAGTTCTATTTCAAAAAGTTACACCATAGAGTTTCAAAGAGTTATTTACATGTGTCAAAAGTTTCCATGGTTGTTTGGCAACCCGACGTGGTCGTAAAAATTTCTTTTTACATTTTCTTGCTAGCTACAAAAATGTTCAAGTCGGAGTTCGGAGGCTAAGAAACCATTTTCAAATATTTTCTTCGGATGAGAAAACACACTAAAGTTAAATTTCAATGGGTCCTCTTATATACCAATAGTACATAGGACTAAAATAATTCCAAACTAGCGAACGGTTTACGATTAGCGACTAGTTTTCTGGGGCCATCGGTTGCGAATGGCGTAGTTACAACTGATTAAAAGTTAGCTCAAGGGCTCAGTAAACCACATTTAAAACTAACATTTGATGGATGTACCCATCATGATAAAATTCCTACAAGTTCCCCCATATATGGATAATTCATCAGATTCAATGGAACTTGGAACTAGAAAATTGTTTTCAAATGGCAACATATTTTTGGAGTGACAAATTGTAATTGGTCCATTTTGACCTCGTCAAACTATGCCCCGAGGCCTACAAAATTTCTTTTCCAAAAATCAAGAAGACCTTTTTTTCCAAACTAAAGGTTACAAGAAATTGTCTAGTAAAAATACTTGAAGTTGGTGAAGGTGGATAAGTATTTCATTGTCTAGGATTAAAATGGCGAGCTAATATGAAACCCAACTTTTTAATTTAAGAAGCTTCCAACTACAAAACTGTAATATGGCTTCTATAAGTGCGTCGAAAAATATCAAAAAGATCATTTGAGGTTGAATCAAGGATTGAAGTGAATACTCACATGACAAGGTACACATATGAAAGTTAGCATCTTCTTTTAGAGTTATAAGGGTTATTTTACACGTCTTCAAAATAAAAAATTCTCTATTTAACCAAAAAAATGGTCAACATATTTACCGGGAAGACAACTTCAACTTGTCAATAAAAGAGGTACTGTAGATAACTACTTTTGTTGGGACATTACTAGATAATCACGAAAAAGAGGGTTTAAGTTCATTATTTACTAAGTAATATTAGATCATGTAAGTTATGATATAATGTTTTATTGTTTTAAAACCAATTTATTTAATAAAATCAATTATACGAATATCCTTCGGTTTAATTTTTTTTCATTTCGTTGCAAAACAAAAACTAAAGAACAAAAATTATGAGAGATGAGGAGAGATGGACCATTTCGGCAATGATCGACTAGTTGGTCAAAGGTGTTCCATGAGCTAGTTGTAGTTGCTAGAGGGGGTTGAAAGCTTTTTCCACGAAGCCATCTTGTGTAAACCCAATAATCATCACAGTCCATGTGATTTCTCACATTGAGGCATTTTATTTTAGTAAGACCACCTTGTCCTCATCATACAAAACTCATATATCAACTCGGTCGAATAACAATCATGAACAAATTCAAAGGTCATAGCTTCGAACGTGTCATAAGAAACTCAAAGCATAGCTACAATATAAGGAAAAACCTAAACCCCAACTAGTGAGGCATAAAAATATACAATCGAGTTCCAAAATCAAAACACATCAAGAAAAGTAACAAGCAAATTTCAAGCTAGTAAGGGAGTTGAGAGGTGGAGTTCAAAATAATCTCAACGAGTAAAGATAGTGTACAATAAAGCTAACCATGGAAGCCATATAAAAAACATGATTCACATCCATCCCAACAAGGCTAAAGTGGCCAATAGTATGAAGCAACAAATCCCTCTATACAATCCATGGGTTATCGATAAAGGAGAGTTGACCACTTGAAAGAGGTCGAATTAGAGTACAAAGGAACAAAAAAATGACATAGAGACCAAGATTTGGATACCAACTTTGCGAACCTAGAATCATGTGAATGAACCCAATGAGGTAATAAGTTAAAAACTCAAAAATAGAGCTATCCAAACATAAATTAATAGACGGTTGATTCACAAAATACATTTATTTTAAGCTAGAGATAGAAACAACACAAGTCATGGAAGGAATAGAAAATGTTAACAAGTACAAGGGTTTACAATGTAGGTTTTACTTCCAAAAGGATGAAACATGGAGTCAAGACATGAGACCATACAAGGAAAATCCACAAGTAGTAGAAACGAGCTCCAAATATGAGGAACAGAGCAGATTAAAATTTTGATGATTTGAGTTAGCAGTCCATGGTACTAAGTCAACACAAAGGAGAACACCACCGAACCATTAGGGCTTACCACACAACAAGTGAGCTAGAACCAAGCCATTAATAAAACAACACCACCAGAGATTTTATGGATGAGTTACAAGCAAGTAAATATAGGAAACTCTCATAGATCTTGAGCATAAAAAGAAACCTCAACTTGGACCAACAACTCATGGCTCACAAAATAGAGATCCTACCTTAGCTCACAACGTTAGGAAGAAAAAAATAACAAATCATGGCATAAACCTATGTAAGCTCCAGTTAAGAAAAACAAAACTCCATGGGCAAGAAGCCTTGAAAAACACTAAAAGCGAGTTTTCTAAACATAATAGTAGTAGTCATGGCACCTTTTTATACAATAGATGAAACCCAATACCAGATCTATGGAGGGCTATAAATTTATAGAAGTAAACCACAAGCTAAAATAATAATAGAACTCAAATAACCCTTCAATGGTGGAAAAGATAAAATGTTGCAAGGTTTACCCACTCCTCCATAAGCTTCCCCAACTCTTATTTTGGCACAAGGAGGAGCTGTTGTAAATGGCCAATAGAGGGATTCACATGGAGAATGGGTGAAAAAGACAAAATAATAAAATGAAAACAACTAAGCATTACACCCATACTGCCCCACATCTCCACAACACTCTCGTCGCTGCCAATATCCAAATACTGCCAAATTTACAAAATTTAACTTGGGTCCCATCAAGGTCAACGTTTGAAGATCTCAAATAAGAACTCGTATCATTTTGTAAGGGATGTGGCAAGTCGAAAGGCTAGATGCTCCACCGAGAGCTCCTATTACACGCCACCTCCCACTCACTTGCCCACCAAACACATTCAATTGCTCCCCCTTTTTATAGTTTAATTTAATTTATTTCTTTATTTATTTATTTTATATGGGGCACTACATCATAGATTACTTTAAAGAATATGTGAAAGGTCATTTTTCATTAGGGAAAATTTAGAAGTTCCAATCTATGTAGTCATTGATTAACCAATATATCATGGTGAAACCTATAAATGTGTTGTAAAATTGAAGTATACAGATTGTTTGAAGGATGTAAAATAGGAGGCTATAAAAAATAGAATATTTTCTAACTTGGTTTTATTATTAAATTATGCATTGAAGTGAAGTGATGTGAAGGATGCATATTTGTTCTATTCATAAATAAAATAAGATTTTATAATAATAGGCTTAATGAAAATTACAAGATTTTATCAATTAAAATTTTTTGGAGAAACGTAGCATTGTTGATTATTTATCTATTTGATTATATGTTGTGATTTGAAATCCTGATGGTCTATATACAAGCCACACTCTTATGCAAAGTTTCCATCGAATGCAATGCATCATTCACAAATTAGACATCGCGTTGTTTACATGATGTTATAATAAGTAAATAATTATCTTCCCGTAAAATTACTTTTGAGTTATTCTAAAATACATTTAAGTTACATAAAATTCATAAACAATATGGCCAAATTGAGCACCATGAAAATCCATCAATACCCAATTCATTTCCACGTGAAGATTGTATAGGATTCTAATACATGCAAAGGGTTGTTAAAATGGCCATGTGCAATACCATATACCATATTCAATGAATTTTCTATAATGCATGATTCTTTTTCAAAAAAAAAAATCTTATTCTTGATAGTTAATTCAATGGACACCACCTCATAGGGTTCTATTGTCTTCTCGACGCTAGTCCGGCCTTTGCTATCATACTTGTAACCTATACCAATACATAATCTTTGAAATAGGATATGTACATCCACCAAATCATACGTGATTTCTTAGGTTTCTCAAACATTCACTAAGTTACTCTATGAAATTGAAGTTTTCATGGTAATCAATGACACCTTGGTAGATTCCCATATCCAAAATACCTAGATTCACATGCCACACACCATCTAAGAATTATACAAGTTGGTTTTCATTTTTCTAGTCATGTGCATATGAGGAATGAAGGACTTCCCAAAAATATTTTCCACCTTGGTTTCATTGAACGAAAAAGGAATGCCCAATAAGATTATATATTGATGCAATATTTTTCCAATGTCTTTACCCAAATCATCATCATCATCATAATTCACCATTGTGATTTTGAGGTGATTAATTTTGTAACTTCCGTTGTTTGTATCTGTACTAATGGAGGACACTTTGTATAACCTCCATTATGTAGATCAATGACATGGATCAATTTATGTGTTTCAGGAGGGATGGCTTCAAAAATTCTTTGGTTGGAAGTGAAATGAACAAACATGATATAATGGTAAAATAAATTTAGTTAATTAAAAGCCACCAAATAATTGAAATATTAATACTTTCATAGCTTTTATACATATGAGTACTATAGTTATGGTGGTGGTGCAAGTATTGAGAGAGATAGTAAGTCACCCCCTCCATGATATAACTTGTTGGAGAACCCAAACATTAAACGTGCAAAGATTATTGTCAATGAGATCATGGGAACCATCTACAATTGCCTCAACACATGCAATTACAAGATGTATAACGCATCTTCCCTTATATTCGGTTAAATTAGTACTATATTGAAGGAATCTAGTTGTTGCATCATAAAAAAAATTATAGTTTTCCGCTTCCTAATCCCCATGAAAACTATACTAAACATCTATAATTTGCATATAATCTCTTCAATTGAATTAATTTTTGAGGTGCATGAGAAATCATGTATTATTTTTTTTTTAATTAAATAGTTCCAAGAAGGCCATTGCGTGGTAATTAAATCAAAATATAGATCTAAGAAATCATCTTGAAAATATGTAAGATTAACAAACTTATTGTCCAAATATCCAAATGATTTTTCTATCATATAGTTTATATATTTGATGTTGCAACACAATATTTAATGAAATTTTGCAGACAATATACACAAAAATTATAACAAGGCAATATCATTATAGTGGGTAAAATATTTAATAAAACCATTGTAATAAGACAATATAAACACCATGTGTAATTTTTTTAAGAATGTACATTGATGTTACTTTGTTAGATGCTTTCCTGAAGGAATAGAATTTGAAACACATGGCTTATTGTTAAAGGAATAACACTTGGAATATCATTACTTGCATTATTGATTCCGATTATAGTGACGATTCTACCCACATTCAGTTTTTGAACACACATCCCTTGTCATTCCCGCCCATAGATATTTCCATTGCACACTTATGGTATTTAATTCCCACAAATTACACACACAAATACAACACTAAAAATACAAGAATAATTTTATTTTTTACTTACACTACTATACACATGACACTATAGAAAATCACCTAGGACAACACACAACACATGATATGTTTACATAAACATTAACCTGCATAGATAACATGAAAACAGGTGAAACACATCAAGGTCACTTTTATTCCCATACAACAAGGCACAACATAATTATTCAAATATAATATAAATGTGTAGTTAGGGTATTCACCATGACACGTTATTTTTAGGTTTATATATTTATTACAATCATGTTTCAGTCATTAACTAATGTTCTAAAAGACTCATAATATGTGAATCATACATTTCTTTAATTTTATTTTTTTCTAGATATCCTTTATACAATTTAACATTTAACTTATGGTGTATCTCATTTAATAAGAATCATCAACATTATTTCAAGCACTTGTTTAAGTCATTCATTTGGTAATATGGTATTTATTTGCACAAAAGAATACTTACCTCAACACAATGTTATTAGATTATATCCAAAGGATTCACTCCTAAGGAAATGCATCTTGATCTTATATCATACCTCCTTTACACAAAAAAACAAGTGTGAGTCCAAAGGAGATAATGTTCGCATCCTTTCTCAAGGATTTAGGGTAAATTTTCTTTCAGTCATTTATAAATTGATAATTGAGATAGTAAACAATAAGTATTATATGAAATAGGTTCTTTATCCATAGCGAGAGCATTTAACCCCATTACAAGGAAGATCATGTTTCAATTTCCTATGGAATAACATCCCACAATTACACTTGCCAAGGAAAAGAATCATTTATAAGTTTACTATATTTATGCTCCAAAAATTAGTTAAGGATTTGAAGGCTCTAAACATGACAACATACTTCCTTATTTTCTTGTTTCTAGATTAGGTTTCCTAAGTATCATTTTACGTCTGACTTAAGAGGTTTTATTTCTCCCTAACTAGGTTCATATACATTTTGTAATGAATTGTGTAACCTATTGTTAGCAAGGGGCATTTTTATCCTCATGAGACTACTAGTCCCTATCTTAAGGGATCTATCTCTAAGAACACGATGAAATAGTTTCACATTAAACATCCATTACCTAACAAGAGAAATGGGAGAGAAAGATAGAGTAGATCATCGTCTTAAGGGTTTAGGTTTCACATTAGAGTTTACAAAACGTGGGTCTTGTTTCTCACCACAAGATGGTTTAAACACAATATGAGAATGACCTAAAAATCAATTTTCTACTATCATACCATATTATTGTTATATTCGCACCAAACAATCATAAGTCAAAATATTACTAAGGTTCATAATTACCTCTTATTTTTTCACTATCAAACATGAAAAATATAATTCGGATTGGGTATTGAGTTCATTTTAGGTCCCAACTCTTCAAGGTGACATCTAAGGTTAGTTAAAGATCTTCACCACTCAATAAGTATGTCGGTCCAAGAGGATTTTACACTATGTTTAATATTGGTTTCCCATGGAGTAATCCTTAATGAAACACATTATCTATACTACACATACGCTTACCAAGCCTAGTAACAAAATAATCGAGATAAAGTTTGACCATTCCATTCTTAACCGTCAGGTTCACGATGATGTCACTAAGTATACAGGCCATGACGGTAAATAAAACTTGGGATATTATTTATTAAGCTATAAGGTGTTATCAAGTGTAAGGATTTTATATCATCCTAAGGTTTCAGTTTTCTATGCTACTAATAATCACATAGGAAGGGTAGTTATACACGATGTTTAAACTAGGGTGGACTTTTTCGTTTAGATCTTTTTATTTCATTTGAAGGTAAGGAACACACCACACCAATTATTTAATAATCAATTACACACTGGAATTACACTATACGGTATTAAATGTAATTTTATTTAACAAACATATCCAAATTTTATAATATAAAGCTTGGGATAAAAATAACACCTATGTTTAGATGAATAATTCCCTTAACCACTAACATCTAAAAAATGTTATAAAAATTCACTAATAAACCTTTGCTTCGCTTGAAAATTTTGAACTATCCTCTACGATATCACTTAACATATATATCAAACCCCTATTACCATATGAAAATATAAATCAAAAGAACACTTATAGATAAATTCACATTTTCCAAAGAAATCCTAAAACTAGTAACTCATACACATCACCAAATTTTGATAATAAAGTTTACTATGACCTAGAAATACATATATAATTTTTCAATTAACATACATAAATTATAGTGATACATAATGAATTACAACCAATCTATTTCGGCATATTACTTGCATGCTAAAAAACCATGTGAGCATGAAATCAATGATAAACAGATTGGCATGGCATCCACCTAAACCTATCATAATTAACGCTTTTAGTTTTCCATTTACATAATAATAATAATTTCCACTCGAAAAGAAAGGGTTAGAGACATATACTCATTACATTTAATTTCATTTCATTTCTCAACTATGGAGAGAAAAGAGGTAAGGAAGAGAGAGAAAACACTATTTTGCCAAAAGTCAAATTTGACACAACAAGTCCCGACATATACTTCCAAATAGTGTTTTATAAGTGTTAATAAGTTTCCACGATGCTTTTCTAACTTGACTAAGGTCTTACAACTTTATTTTTACATTTTCCTGCTACTTTCAAAAATGCCCAATTCAAACTCGAAGGCTAAGAAACCACGTTCAAAAGCTACCTTCTGTTAGGTGATGCACAATGGGTAAATTCCTACGTGTCCTCATATATACTAAGAATTCACAGGCGAACGCGAATTGAAAATGGGTGAATTGTTTTCAATTGGCAGCTAGGTTTCGTAGCCACCGGTTGTACTTGGTCTAATTTTACGTAGTCAATAGCGACCAGAGAGGCCTAGAAAACCTCCTTGCCAAACTAGTAAGGAATGCATTTTTCTCCAAATTAAAGGTTCTAGGAATTTTCCTAATAAAATTACTAGAGGGTTGCGATGGTCGATTATTGTTACTTAGCTCAATGCCCAAATCGTGAGACGAAAATGAAGGCCAAATTTTCATTGTTAGCAACTTCCTATTACTTTATGTAAGAATGGGGTAATAGGGCACCTAGAGGGGTAGAGAAGAGAGCACAAACTATCACTAGGGGTCAATCTAAAACTTGATACAACTCCCCACATACCAAGGGACACAAAATGAACTTGTTATCCCTTTTTCTGGGGCCTAGAAGGTTATTTTGCGTGTCTTTAAAAATTGTAATTTACCTAATTTTATGAAAGGACGATAACTAGGTTTAACAATGAACTCAAACTCCACAAGCCCAATCAAGGCGTTGCAACTATCCGTTTCGATTAATGAGTTTCCAAACATCTGAGAAGGTGGGCTTAAGTCTAAGGTTTACACTAGCATTTATTTACAATGTGTCAGTGACAACGTGACAATTTATTGTTTTATGATAAAAGTCTATTTAAAATAATCAAATGTTTAAGCATGTAATACTTTAACATTTCTATTATATTACAATTGAAAAACCAAGTTATATGAAAATTGTAAAGGATGAAGGTAAGGAGACCATCCCTGATAATTTTAACATTTGTAGTAAAGGAGGTGCTCTAGGTGGGTTCAGTAGCATCCCGAAAAGCTCCAACTCCCTCTCTTAGCATTTTGTTAAATAGGTCGCGTGCATCCACAACTCCACCATTTTGAATTACTTGATATCTTCTATACCCATTCCACAAAACAATTTGAGCATCCACAAGTTTCCCACTTTTCAACCACATCATAAGATTAAAATCCATTGTTTAAAGGTATTTAGTTAAATAGTTTGCATGCCTCATGTTGGATTCCACCTTTTGCACACCCATCTAATAGAAACAGTCACAACTAGATAAATGACATAAAATTCATTTTCAATTTTTTTTTTGGACCTCAAAACCCTATTGTGAAGATCCCATTTTAGCACACACACCTACCAACACATCAACTTCCAAATATGCCAAAACCTATTTCGCATATCCAATAGTCAAGGAATTCCATTAGACTACATTTGTTTGAGGCATTTTTATAAACTTTTGGCATTCCTTGTTTACACTTCAAAAAATTTCATACATTTCAACTACAACACTCGACAAGACTAAATCTAAAAAACAAACCATTTTCTATTATTCATAGTCTGCTCTAAAACTATTTTTTTCCATGGCTAGGATGTGTAGATGAGGTATTTTTTTCAAACAATCGACATGCTTTGTGTTTACACCCACATTTATTTAACACATTTTTTCAAACTCTCCATGTGCCTAGTTTAGGCATCATCATTTTTTCATACATGGCTCCATGTTCCAAGAAAAATTCCACAACAAGCCTTATCTCGCCAACATTTTGGATACACATCTGCGATGGTGGAAGAGCAAGACGTATCAAAATCTAAACAACTTGACATAAAACAATTGCCAAATGTACTTTAATGGATGTTCATACCCTATACCAAGACTCCCATTTGGTGTAAATAGGGAAGATCTTTGGAAAGGCCATATAATTTGGGTTTACACTTACCAATCACATTTTTGAAAGTTTCTAGTCTTTTCAAAAACCCATTTTGTGAATAACTAGCAACCTTTGTTTCCCTTGAGATCTTAGTTCTTTGAGGCATTTTTTCAAACAATACATGTTCCTTGTTTGTTCTTCCATATTTTTCTACATATATAATCGGATCGTTGCAATATAATGGTGGCATTATTCCTCTTTCCCTTTTGCTTGATGAGAAACCTTTCCAAAGATCTTATATTGGCACGTACACATACCAACACTAAGAAAACATCTCCATATAACCGCCATAGTCCGGAACTATGTTGGCAAAGGTAAAAAATGGTGTTGAAACAACCATGCACTCCCCACAAGGTAGTGACACTATCCCACCAAATGCAAACACCAGTCACCCAATAGAGGATGTGGTGCCGAGGTTCCGTGATGGACACTTTACACCTATCACTTGCATCTGGTTTAAATTTTCTAAATCCATTTTAACAAAACCATTTGTTGCCCACCTTGAAACCGCTGCAACAATCTAGTAAATGAAAAATTTAAAATGTGAACTTGGGTTTCATCTCTCTTAATCGAGATAAATATCAAATAATTTTTTTCATACTTTATTTTGTAAGGAGGTGATAGTTTTGCAAGTCATATAGAAGCCCACACCCATTCCACCTCCCAACCACTCACCATTACCAAATCCAGTTCTCCCCAACCACTTGGTCCACACATTAATTTTATTTATTTATTTATTTTTGTTCGATGCAGGCACTACATTTCCCTCCCATTATAAGAGAATCGTTCTCGATGTGATACAACACCAAAGCTCAAAAGATACATAGGAAATAAGGCCCATAATGGAACATGTCATTAACAAAACAACTCGTCTATCCTAAGTGACCTCAAGGACGCAAATAATTTTGGAAATACCTTAAATATTAATTTTCAATGAATATTGGTAGTTCTATTTTACATTGTCACATAGTCTTTTCCTTTGCAAAGTGTAACCAAAACTCAAGCCCTTAATGTTCATTATTTAAGATTTTAATTGATATATATTTTTATTTATTTTGTGGGTACCTAAAAGAAACTGACATCACGATACCACACAAGGGCCAAACACAACACTAATGATTCACAAGACATCATGATATGTACTTTCACAACTATATCACACCACAAGAACTCAACC
Source organism: Taxus wallichiana var. yunnanensis (assembly GCA_018340775.1). Lineage (NCBI taxonomy): Eukaryota > Viridiplantae > Streptophyta > Pinopsida > Cupressales > Taxaceae > Taxus > Taxus wallichiana. Next base: position 1,022,268,709 of record CM031242.1, read on the forward strand.
AAACCATGGAAATAACATACACGATCCACACACATAGTACTTGTCATATACATGTCCCTAGAAAAAAATTTACTCATAACATAGGCATACTATAACACGATAGAATTTCCAAAAGTGCTCCTACAATTTTTTCATGACTCAAAACCATAATTATAGCTACATGTTGTCAAGGTGGAAGCAACATCACAAAACATAGCCCAAACTCACAAGAGTACACATAAACCATAATACCAATAGCATACTCCTCAAAAAACATCATAAAACATCTCTATATACCTCCAAAAACATCTCCATGTACCTCCAAATGCTCTATCCATGCACACAAATCTCTTAATCTTACCTCACATATCTTATCACTCCCTTATGTAGAATATACAAAGAAAAAGAAATAAATTTCTCTTATCCATACCTCAAGTATCTTATCACTCCCTCAAATCTCGTATCACTCCCTCATGTAGAATATACATAGATAAAGCAATAAATTTTTCTTATCCCTTCCTCAAGTCTCTTATCACTCCCTCTTGAATAGGTTAGTCACTCTATGGCCCTAGGAACATAGAGTAAAGACATCATAACCCAAGTGACATAGTAACTCATGGTTCAACAACCCGCTAATTATTTGTAACTCCTTGGGTTGTACCTTGGTCATTCATAATATCACAATTACAACCTTGGTCGCATAACAACATATATCACATTACTCTTCCAATCTCCACCACCACCATGCAAAACCATTGAAAATCTAATCACTTTGATACCAAATTTAACACCCAAATATTAAATACACAAATACAAAACTTAAAATACCAAAATAATTATTTTTGACTTACATTGTAGTACACATGACACTATAAGAGATCACCTAGGAAAACACACAATAAATGATATATTTCCACAAACATTAAACCACATACATAACACGAAAACATGTGAAGCACAAGGCCAATTTTGTTCCCATACAACATGGCACAACATAACAATTCAACTATAGTATAAACTTGTAGTTAGGGTATTCCCCACGACATGATATTTTAATGTTTATATATTTATTATTATCATTTTCATTCATTAACTTATGTTCTACAAGACTCATAACATGTGAACCATAGATTTATTTTATTTTATTTGTTTCTATATATCCTTTATATAGGTTAACATTTTACTTACAAGTGTATCTCATTTAATAAGAATCGTCGACATTATTTCAAGTAGTTGTTTAATTCGTTCATTTGCTAATAGGGTATTTATTTTCACACAAGACTACTTCTTGCTATCCAAAATTCACCCCAAGGTAATTTTGATAACTTGCACAATTTCTTCAGGCTTGAGCAAGAAGAAATGGTTTGAGGCCCAAAATCAGGTTTTGAGGGGTCCCTTGGCTTTTCTCTAACTTCCCTATCCAAATAAAAATCCAAGGAGTTAGAAAAAATTTGTAAAAACTTGAAGAAATGAAGTTAGGGGCCTATTTTAGTGCAAATCAGTCTGAGGGCTCAGATGAATCCAATGCGATCATACCGGGTTTTTCATACGAGTTTGCACCTAAAATACTAAAGAGGAAGTGGAATGCGGTAAAAGTGGATTAAAATGGCATGCACATTTCGTGGGATAGCTGGGAAAAAGTACCCAAAATGCCTGAAAATCTGATTTGGCCATGACCAAGTGCAATGTAATTAATGCGCAAAAATATGCTTGGGAGAGTCGCGCCCAAAAATTTGAAATGGTTGCAAAGCCATTTCATTTTGGCTAAGGTAGGAAAAAAATTCTACACGGTCCATGGGATAACCGAGACAAAAGTACGTGCGGGACCTAAAAGATGAAATCGTGGTGCTCAAAGCATTATGGATATGGCGGGACTCAATGACCCACCCGGTATAGTAAAAATCGCGGATGCATGGTGAAAAAAAAGGAGGCCTGCATGGTCCAAGTACCGTAGGGACATGAGTTCTCTAAAAACCCACAATACCCACAATCCAAAGGGAAAGTCAACACCTAGCCCCTGAACTTCAAATGGTCATAACTTTTGACTCAGAGCTCCGATTTTCACAAAATTAGAATTTTTGTGAAGGGCACGACTTAGATGGGTGAAAAGAAATATATATCTCTAGATCGAAAAGTTTAAATTCTTAGTCCTTTCGGATGTAAGAAATGCCTAGTAAACCCAAAATAGCTTCTCACACTCAAAAGACCATAAATTTTGCAATTATCAATGGATTTCCACAAAATTGGTCTCGTTAGAATTCTAACTCCAATTCGACGCATAGTAATAAAAAATGCGGAAATTGATGAATTTTTGATGTTGATTTTTTTGAAAACGTGGCTAGGTTTAGAACAATGATTTTATTGGTGGTTGTGAGAACATTTAATGAAGCATGGGAAAACAATTTTCATTGCTGCAAGTCATGGGACAGTATGGGGAGCATTTTTCAAGAATAAACCATCATTTCAATATATTGATTACCTCTTGCAAGTTGTGGGAAGTAAAATTTTGGGATTTTAATTTCTCCCTCTCTCTCTCCTCTAAAAATTCTATAAATTGGAGTGTTGGGCTCATTGTAAATAGATGGTTCTTTTAGTAGCAAAACTCTGTCATTTTGATTTTGTGAAGCCAATGTGCTACAGGCCCTTGTAGTGGACTCCTTGCATGGTGATCCAGGCCTTTACTTTGTAATAGATTGAACTATGTATATCATGAAGTAATAGATGCAAGTTTGTGGATGTATCTTCCCTTGTTGTGTTGTTTACATTCTTCTTTCCTCTTCAATCTTATTGTAAATATATTGTGTCTATTTTATGCTCTTGCAGGATTCATTATCATTATGTGTGTATGAAATATTTTTGTGAATGCAGTTTCTAGACTATGGAGAACTATTATCACCCTCTCCAGTATGCACTTCACTTCCATTTTTCACACATTAGAAAGTTATTCTCATTCCCTCCTTTTCTAGTGTATCACCATTGTTAGTGTAGGCTTTACTTTCATGCACTCTCTCTCCCTGGTCCCTTGGAAAGTTAGATTAGGATAAGATAGTTTTTCCTGCATTAGAGTAGATTGTGGCATGTCGTTTAGAAGTAAGAACCAACTTTATCTTGAGGTCTATCTCAAGAATCAAGTCCCACAACTTATATATAGCACCCATATTACCCAATCACATCGTGAGCTCAAGCACACACACTTTTGAAAATCTAAGGGTTTTTAATTCGGTGATAAATCTTACCTACACACAAGGTTGTTAGATGATATCCCTAGGATCAACTCCTAAGGACATACATCTTGATCTAATATCATAACTCCATTTCATAATAGAACAAGTGTGAGTCCAAAGGAGGGAAGGTTCACATCCTTTCTCAAGGATTTAGTGTCAAGTTTCTTTCAGTCATTTATACATTGATAATAGAGATAGTAAAAAATAAGTATGATATGAAATAGGTTATTTATCCATAGTGATAGGGTTTAACCCGTTACAAGGAAGATCATGTTTCACTTTATTTTGGAATAACATCCCATGATTACACTTACCAAGGAAAAACATGATTTATAAGTTTACTATAGTTCTGCTCCAACAATTAGTTAAGGATTCGAAGGATCTAAACATGGAAACATACTTCCTTATTTTTTTGTTTCTAGATTAGGTTTCCTAAGTAGATCATTTTACATCTGAGGGAACATGTTTTATTTCTCCCTAACTAGGTACATATACCTTTTGTAATGAATTATGTAACTTATTGTCAGCAAGGGCATTTTTATCCTTATGAGATTACCAAAATTATCTTAAGAGATTTGTCTCTAAGAGCATGATCACATAGTTTCACATCAGAGATCCATTACGTAATAGGACAAATGGGAGAGAAAGATAGAGTAGATCATCATCTTAAGGGATTAGGTTTAACATTAGAGTTTACACCATGTGGGTTTCCTTTTTCACCACAAGATGGTTTAAACACTATATGAGAATGACCTAAAAATTCACTTTTCTGCTATCATACCATATTATGGTTACATTCCCACCAACCAATCATAAATCAAAATATTAGTAAGTTTCAAAATTACCTCTTAGTTTTGCACCATAAAACCTAAAAAAATTTGGGATTGGGTATCGAGTTCATTTATGGTCCTAACTCTTAAAGGTAACTTCCAAGGCTAGTTGGCAATCTTCACCAATCAATAAGTATGTCGGTCCAAGAGGATTTTACAATATTTTTAATACTTGGTTTCCCATGGAGTAATCCCTTTATAGAATACATTATCCTTACTACACACATGCTTACCGATCCTATTAGGGAACCACGTACTTGAGATAAAGTTTGACCATTTTGTTCCTAATCATCGGGTTCAAGACAATGTTGCTAAGAATAGAGGTCATGATAGTAACTCAAACTTGGGATATTATTTATTAAGCTAGAATGTGTTATCAAAATCAAGGTTTTTAGATTGTCCTAAGGTTTTAGTTTTCTATGCTAAAAAATCACAGAGGAAGGGTAGTTATACACAAAGGTTAAACTAGGGTGGATTGTTTCGTTTAGTTATCTTTATTTCATTTGATGGTAAGGAACACAACACACTAATTATTTAACCATCAATTACACAATGGAATTACAATTCAATTTTATTAAACATATATATACAACTTTTACAATAGAAAACATGGGATCAAAATAACACCCATGTTTAGATTAACATTTTCCTTAACCACTAACATCTTAAACATGTTACACAACTTCACTAATAAACCTTTTAATAATTTGCAAAATGGTGAACTATCCTCTACAATATCACTTAACATATATATCCACCCCCTTTTTACCATATGTAAATCTAAATCAAAACAACACTTATAGTTAAATGAACATTTCCCCAAGCACTCCTAAAAATAGTAACTCATACACATCACCAAATTTCCATAATAAACTTTACTTTGACCTAACAATACATATATATAATTTTCGTTAACTTACATAAATTACAAGTGATATACGCTGAATTACAACCACATCATTTTGCCATATAACCCGCATCCTACAAAACCATGTGAGCATGAAATAAGTGATAAATCGTTGACATGACATCCATATAAACCTATCATAATTAACATTTTTAGTTTTCCATTTACATAAGAATAATAATTTGTAGTCAGAAAGAGAGGATTAGAGAAATATATTCATTACATTTCATTTCAATTCATTTCTTAACTACGGAGAGAGAAAGAGGTAGGGAAGATAGAGAAATACTATTTTATCAAAAGTCAAATTTCACACAACAAGTCAAGACATAGAGTTCCAAATAGTTATTTTTAACTTTTAATAAATTTCCACGATGGTTTTCTAACTTGACTGGGGTCCTACAACTTCCTTTTCCATTTTTCTTGCTAGTTGCAAAAATGCCCAATTTAGGCTTAGAGGCTAAGAAACCACATTCAAAAATTGCCTTCTATTAGTGATATGGAATGGGTAAATTCCTACCGACCTCTTATATACCGGTAACTCGAGAGGAATTAATGGAATTTTAATCACTCCAATTGTTTTCAATTAGTGGCTAGGTTTTGAGATCCATCGGTTGTACTTGGTCTAATTAAACTTAGTCAACAATGACCAGAGGCCCAAAAAACCCCCTTACCAAACTAGCCAGGAATGCATTTTTCCCCAAAATGAAGGTTCTAAGAAATTATCTAATAAAAGTACTAGAGGGTTGTGAATGAGGAAAATCACTCCTTCACTCAGGGAACAAACAATGAGAGGAAATGAAGGCCAAATTTTTTAGTTTGAGTAGCTTCCTATTACTGCAAGAATGGGGTAACATGACACCTATAGGGACAGAGAAGAGAGCACAAAAATCACCGATGGTCAATATAAAGCTTGATACAACTCCCCACATAGCAAGGGACATAGAGTTAACTTGTTAACCCTTTTCGAGGCCGAGAAGATTGTTTTGTGAGTATTTAAAAATTGTAAGTTAACTTATTCTATGAAAGTATGATAATTGGGTTTAACGATTTAACTCAAACTCAACAAGCCCACTTGATGGGTTGTAGCTATATGTTTCGATTCTGAGTTTCCAAACATATGAGAAGGTTAGTTTAAGTATAAGTTTTACACCAATGCTTATTTGCAATGCGTTAGTCACAAGGTGATGTTTTATTGTTCTACGATACAAGTATGTTTAAAATAATCAAATGTTTAACCATATAATTGTTTAACATTTTTATTACATTAAAGTGAAAAACTAAATTATATGAAAATTGTTATCCAAAATTCAGCCCTTAAGGTAATTTCAATAACACGCATCGATTATTCAATCCCGAGAAAGTAGATTGATTCAAGGTCCGAAATTGTGTTTTTGGGGCCCCCTCGGCTTCCTTCTAACTCTCCCATCCAAGAAGAAAATCCAACAAGTTAGAGAAGGTGAAAATTTTGCAAAAAAACCAAGCTTGGGGCTGAAAAATGAAGAAAATCAGCTAAATCCTAGTCCAGGCGGTCTGCGGGACGATTGGGACGCGTCGGGCGCGAATCGCCGCCGGGGTGGTCCGTGCAGCGGTGGGGCGTCGGGATGTGATGTGAAAAGCTGAAATAGCCGAAAGTGGAAAAAATCATCAAAGTTTTGTTTCACGCGGTTTTGGGACAGTTGGACCAAAAGTACGTGCGGGATGCGGATCGGCCGGTTTGGCGCAAAGTCAGTCCATTTCGGGCGGTTCGGAGATATTTGTCCCAAGCGCTCGGGACAGTTGGGACAAAAGTACGTGGAGGACGCGAACCGGCTGATTCAGCTGAAATAGGAGACTTTCGTCTGAGACAGTTTGGGACATCCGGGCCAAAAGTACACGTGGGACGCGAAAAGCTGAAAGAGCCGAGAGCGAATGGAATCTCGCCACGTGTCTTCACCGTAAACAGGAACAAGGAAGCCCGAATCGGCCGAAGCAGGAGATTTTCATCCGAGACAGCCGGGAAAAAGGTACGCATGGGACGTGAAAAGCCGAAGCGGCCAAGGCAAAGAAGAAAAGTCAACATTTGACCCGTGAAACTTCAAACGGCCATAACTTTTGACTCCGAGCTTCGATTTTCATAAAATTGGACTTTCTGGAACGAGCATGACATCCTCTATGCCACAAAAACTAGATTTATTATTTTTAATGAGGGTAGATATATTTAATTAAGATAAACATATTCAGCTCCAGTCAGTTAATGCTCATTCCCGTCGAATGACAGAAAACACCGCTGAGACCAAAAACAGCTGCCCGCACTCAGAAGGCCATAACTTTTGCATTTCTCAATGAAATCACACAAAATTGGTACCGTTGGAATTGTGGCTCCAAGCCCGATGCACAGAAATCAATAAATTCTAGATTTGATGAGATATTGATCAAGTTTTTTAAGAAAACGTGGCTGGGTTCATAATAGTGTTTTATTTGGTGGTTGGGAGTGGAATTAAGAGGCATGGTCATCATTCTTTCTCTGTTGTAGCACATGGGACAGTATGGGGAGCCTTTTGAAAGTAATATATAATCATTTTACTCCATTTAATGCCTCTTACAAGTGGTTGAAGGACAGATTTCGGGATTTTCATTTTTCCCTTCTCTTTCTCTTCTCATTTTTTCTATAAATTAGAGTGTTGGGCTCATTGTAAAGAGGATTTTTCAGATAGAAAATCTCTGTCAAAATTTCTTTGTGAAGTCAATGTGCTATAGGCCCTTATAGTGCAATCCTTGCATGGTGATCCAGGCCCTTATCTTGTAATAGATTGAACTGTGCATATCATGAAGTAATAAAATATCAGTTTGTGGATGTATCTTCCCCTATTGTGTTTTCTTGCATTCTTCTTGCCCCTTTAATATTTCTACAAGAATATTGTGCCTATTATTATGTTCTTGCAGGGATCCATTATCATTGTGTATGCTTGGAATATTGTTTTGAATGTATTTTGCTAGATTATGGAGAACTTTCATCACCTCTTCTAGTGTGTACTTTGCTTCTGTATTTCACACATTTGGAGACTACTCTCACACCCTCCTTTTCTGGTGTATCACCACTTTAGTGTAGGCTTTCATTTCATGCACTCTCTCTCCCTAGTCCCTTGGAAATTTAGATTAGGATAGTTAGTTTCCCCTTCATTAGAGTAGATTGTGGCAGGTAGTTTAGGAGCAGGAACTAGCCTTCTCTGGAGATTCTTTTCTCATTTTTACAAGTCCCACACTTGGAGAAAGGATTCCATGTTGTCAGGCAATCACACTGGATGCTAGTATGATCAAAATGGAAATCTGATCAACATCCAGGGGTGATGTGATTCCACACTAACAAAAAGTATAAAACACAAAGTTAAGGAGACCATTCCTGACAATTTTAACGTTATAGTAGCAAGAGGTTCTCTATGTGGGTTTAGATGAGGTTTTCTTTTTCAAATAGGTGACATGATTTGTGTTTACACCCTCATTTATTTAACACATTTTGTCAAACTCTCCATGTGCCCAGTGTAGGCATCCTCATTTTTTCATACATGGCTCCATGTGTAGTTCTCATTTCCCTTTGACATCTATTACTGTTGATTTTACTTATGGATATTACTGTATCATTTTGACTTAGCATGATGTTAGAGGATAAAGATACTCGATCTATAGTTTTTTTCAATTCATAGTATGATGTGTGTGGATTGTTGTATATATCTTCCCCCCGGGTAAATATGGACAAATAGAAGAATATGGAAATCAAAGAAACTCAAAACTCTTATTTATTTACACCACAATTCACACCCAGTACGATCGAAGGTGTCAACATAGAAAAATTCGTTCCCAGGCGTAGGTTGGAGGGCACATGTTGAAAGGTGTTGACATGGAAAAATTCGTGCCCAACCACAGCGAGATTAGAAGGTGTCGACATGGAAAAAGTCACGCCCCAGCAAAGTTGAAAGGTGTCGACATGGAAAAATTTACACTCGGCGTAGATCGGAAAGGTGTCGACATGGAAAAAGTCACGCCCAGGCATAGGTTGGAGGGTGCAGGTTGAAAGGTGTCGACATGGAAAAATTCACACCCAGGCATAGATCAGAAGGTGTCGACATGGAAAAAGTCACACCCAGGCATAGATCAAAAGGCATCGACACCACATTTTCAGCACCTATGACACACTTAAAAGTATGTTGGCATGAGGATAGATGTGTCAAGGCACACCTTCATGAAGCGCAACATTTTGAGCGTTGACACCCCGAACCTAACAGAAAGCAAACCTTGACCCAGATATTCAAATGGCCATAAATTGTCACAGGGAGCTTGGATTCACGCAAGGTTGGACTTTTCGAAAGCTTACAAAAATGTAAAATACAGTTCACCATTTTTTGGGTTTGCTAGGGTTCTTACCTACCGCCATAATGAGATGAATCAAATACAATCTAGAGGTGGTTGGGGTAGATTTGGAATTCCTCTCTCTTCACTCTCTCATTCTTCCTATAAATTTTAAGGAGGATCTTCTTTCTAAAGGTTTGACATTCTTGTTTTCCCCTCCCTTCCTCTCTTTGGCAGGTGAATTTGTGCGCTTCAAACCTCCCATCTAAAACATGTCTGCAACTTTGCCTCTTAGCATTTTGTAGTGTATTGTATCAATCTTTGGAGCAAGTAATGCATGTCTATGGATGATACTCAACCCTCTCTGTGTTCATTTGCATCCTCCCGATATTTCACTTAAAATTTGGTTATATGTGCATGATCTTGCATTGCATTTTAATGGTTTGTGTTTATTGGCAAGATAGGTGTTCTTCATTCCTTGGTGCATCACCTTTGTTAGTTTAGGTTTATTTTTTTGCATCTTCTTGCCATGTCTCCTTAAAGTTAGTTTAGGTTTTTGAGTAAACCTCTCGCATTTTTACGTGTGCATCCGAATGCAGAGGAATAGGAACTGCCTTCATCAAGAGAGCTTTTCCGATTTCACAAGGTCCCACACTTGGCAAAAGATCAATGATATTGATGATGATATGATGTTGACATGGTTGTATATATTTTCGACTTGCGATATTTCATCATTTTGAGTAGACCTTAACAATTGAACTAATCTGTGATTATTTGGATATTGATGAAATGTAGAATCGAGATGTTGTTAGAAATTATAAATGATATCGTTAATTTCCTAGATGATGTTTTGATTCATATACAAATGATTATGGATTTATATTGTATATTTTATCTAATGTTTTGATGCATCCACAGGCAGAAGGAGGTGTTATGTGTTTTGCAGGTAAACATGTCACAACAAACAATGGGGGATTGGAGACCAACCACATTGGAATGCTAGATGAATTCAACAAGGGTCACCATGACAACATGTATTTTGTTATGTGTGTGTGTTTGAATTGTTGTTAGGGGTCCCATGGGGGAGAATCACCTCCAATTGTGACCAAGGGGTTGTGTGTTATCTCTTTTATTAGTTTCCTTTATTTAATTTTAGTATGTGATTTATAGTGATGTATTCTCCTTTTATTAATTACTTGATTTGTGTCTAGATTAGTAAATTAATTATTTACTAAACTAAATTATGAATGGGTCAAAATATTTTCATTTATTATATTATATGGTTCTTGGATTATGTGTTGTAAGTTGAGTGCTTGTGATCTTGAGTGTTGTACACTCTACCCCTTCTTGGAAATTCGATTTGGCCTTAAGGGAAATTTCGGAGGCTTGTGGGACAAGTCAAACTTGTCCCACACCTCTTAAATTGCTATACCAACCCTACCTATGGGTTGGGGGGTCAAAAATAGACCCATTATGTGTTTTGGGAAGACAAAAAGGTAAAATATTATTGCACTTTCTTTCTTGTAATTAAATTTTTCCTTAGGGGTGTGGGCTTGGATTGTGTGTGTAAGTAATTTGTCATTCCTCTCACCCACCAATTTATTGTGCATTGGGGTTGAGGTTTGACTTGTGAGGTGGAGTTGAGGATGAGTGATGTGGCATCCTACATGGAGCCACCTCACCCTCCTCTCTCCCTTTTCTATTTATTCAAGTTCTTTTTCTTGTTTGGGGTTACTTCATTTCTTTGTGCTCTTGCATTTTTGGGAGTTAGAGGATTTTGAGTGCTTGTGGATTTTTTGGAGCTTGTTGGTGATTGTTTGGGCTTGAAGAAGCTTGGTGTGTGACTCTTGGATCAAGCTCTACCATGGAAAGGTAGGAGCTACACTCTTGTAAAATATTTTCTTTTATATTGTGTATATGTGCATGTTTTTGAGTGTTTTGGTATGCTTGTTGGTGCTTGGGTAGATTGCCTAAGTGTGGTGTAGGAGGGAATATGGGGATCTTACATGTAGGGAGGCATAAGAGTTCATTTCATGTTTTGAGGGAGTTGGGTTGGGTGCCCCACCTTGGACAAGAAAATTCTTGCATTTCTTACTTGGTTATTTTGTTAAGGGAGCCATAAGAGATTGTAGGGAGGCATAAGAGAATGTGGGAGGCATAAGAGGTTCTTGAGGGAGGCATAAGAGTGTGTAGGGGTTTTGAGATGTGTATTGGAGGGTTATAAGGTGGGCACCCATTTCCCATTGGGAGGCATAAGTGACCTCCCCATAGATCTTGTCTCCTTTGGCTTTTGCATTTTGAAGCCTTGTGTATTTTGTTGCTTTCCTTCTTGTGATTGTAGTTGTATTGTTTGTGTTTTGGTATGGTTGTAAAATCTTGTATTGTGATGTGGAAGCTTTGTTTTGTTTCCATGAGTTGGATCCATTTTCATTGCAATGTGGTTGGGGCTGGGCCAATGAGGAGGATGGCTTCTCCTCCCCATTGGATTATTGGTTGGGTGGAGAGTGTTGCTCTCCCCCTTTTTTTGTTGTGACCAAGTGAACACATGGTGGATGGTGGAGCTCATGTTGGTGATGTGAAACTTGGAGCATTTTTGGTGTCCAAGAAATCCTTCCTTGTGAGAAAACCTTCTTGTTATTCCCACTCAAGGTGGAAGACTTGTAATATTGTATTTTGTTTAAAGGAAATGTTGTATTGTAAGTTGTAATATTATTTGAAGAAGTTCATTGAAGAGTTGTAAAATTTCCCTTCTCTTTAAATTGTAGTATGGAAAGAAAAGAATCAAAATGGAAATCATGTGTAAAAGTTTAGTTGAAAGTTGTATTGTGAGAAAGAAAGTTTACTTTCATTGTGAAGTGTATTATTGTAAATGAGAAAGAAGAAATATAGAAGTTGTAAGATGTTAATAGTGTATGCATAGAAAACTTGAATGTAAAATAAAGTTGTTATAGTTATTTGAATGAATGGTTGTAGTGGAAATGGAAAGAGGCAACAAATTTGAAGTATATTGTTATGTTGAAATGTTGCATTTTGTAGTAAGAATAAAAATAACAATATTAGAAGTAGATTTAGTTCTTTTTTTACTTTTGGAATTGAAAGAAAATTTGTTGAAAAAATGAAAATGATCTTGTAGTTTTGTTATTATTTGAAATAGAAAATGCTTTAAAATGAGTAAATTTTTTACTATGGAATGAATAAATGGAGTTAAATCTTACAACTGGAAACTTTAGGTGCATAAAATTAAGTTTAGAATGACCTTTAAGAACACCCTAGTGACTTTTTTTTTTTGAAAATCTCATATTTGAAGGTTTTGTTTCTAAGAAATAGACCACCACCCTATGCAGAAGTGGTGGTCTTGTAACCACCACTCATGCAAGGCAACGTGGTCTCAAAACCATCACTCGTGCAGCAAGGTGGGTGGTTCATGAATCGTCACCTGTGGTGGGGCGGTGGTCCCAGACCACCGGCCTTGCTCTGGGTGGTGGTTACTGTCACTTACTGGTGGAAAACATGGATCCACGCTTGTGTAAATTTTTAACTTGTAATAACTAAATTTTAAGCATGTAGAAATTTAGAGGAAACCTCTAGCAAAAAAATAATGGCTAAATCTCATTGTTTTAAGAAATTAAATCTTCAAATGGTAAATTCAAGTAAGTCAAACTCATATATATTAATAGAGGTAGGGTTTTCCCAAATGGAGAACTCCAAATACAAATAGTTTTGTAATAAAACCAGATTTAAAAAGGAAATCCCTTCAATCCTTGAATGAAAGACATTACAATGATAAATCTACAATCTAAACTAATCTAAGCTTGATTTCTTTGTAGACTCCTCCATAGTTCTTCCTTTCTTTCTCCCATGGCTTCCTTCTCTCCAACCTACAAATTAAACAAAGGAAAAGTGACCAAATGAGGAGACTTGGGTAAAGAAAGAGATTAAATAAAAATTCATAAGGATATTTAGGGTTAGCTTGGAACCCTAGGATCTAGTGGCCACAATTGAATTGATCCAAGGGTTGAGGATCAACCCTACATTTTTTTGGTAGGAATATATTTTATAGATGTTTTAAATAAAATTAAAGGTATGTGTAGATGGGTGAATGGGGCCATTTAAATACCTTGTGTGTAAAGTCACTAATCTAGTTCCTAGTATGTTTTAGAAAAGTAATGAAATGGACATTTAAGTTATTTAAATAATGGAATTATAGTAACTAAGTATAAGGTAAAGTATTAAGGTAGGAATGTTAGTTGTGGAGGAGTAAAAACATTAAACCAAGTAAATTAAATTATGGCACCTTCCTAGTTGAATGTTAATTAATTGACCTTAGAGATAAATTAAGAATATTTAATCATTTAACTTAGACTTGGTCCATCCCTTGTAAAGTAAAGATTATTGGTGAAAATAAATTTAATGCACACTAAGGGTTGACACCCTTGTAACCTTTTAACTTAAACAAAAAAAAAAAATGCCACAACTTTCGGGTTAAGTGTTTAGGGTTTTAATGTGTTCCTAGAATGTCATTTTTGTGGGTGTTACACTTGGTATCAAAGCCATGGGTTCAAATCTTGGACCCTTGGGCACACCTAGAAAACACAAGACATGAACATTTAACCTAGTGCAAAATATTTTTTTTTTTAGACCTAGAAAATGACCACATTTGTCTAAAAATTGTATAATATAGAAAACATAGAAAACTAAAATAAAACCTAGAATGATGAACTAACTCACCTTGGTCTGTGTAGGAGGCATGAAACTAGATGAGGGTCCTTTCACATAGATCTAGATTTTCCACCTCCAGATCAGGTGGTAGCGGCCATTCTACCTCAAATTTTACATGCTTTCAGGACGTCAATGCCACTATACGTGGAGGGTCCTTAGAGGATGACTTGCTAGACATGATATGGAGCCATCGGTGGAGGCTCATGCATCTCCTCAACACAATGAGGAGCATAGGGTAGAGAAATTTTACATGGAGTCGGCTAGGGCAGAGTCACCACAGAGAGGACATGGAGACAGATTTCAGGACATAGGGACAAGATCTCGAGCCCTAGGCAGAGGGAGGAGCATGCAAGAGAGACCTAGGGGTCATTAGTCATCAACGATAGAGACCATATCAGGGAGATCCTGAAGCTACGACCATCTCACTATTCTAGAGATATAGGTGGGTTTCAAGTAGAGGCCTGGTTGGTGAGCTTGAGCGGATGCTTCAAGCTCTGCCCTTGTACTAGCAACACAAAATCTCATGTTGTGATCCATCTTCTAAGGGATGGAGCTAGTGTGTGGTGGAGAACCAGGAGTAGAAGCTCCATGTTGACTCAGAGACAGTTACTTGGGAGCTCTTTGAGGAGTGGTTCAGAGCAGGTATTTTCCCAGAGGTTTATTCAACAAGGATAGATGAGTTTCATGACCTCTTCATCAGGAATCTATGACTATAGCTGAGTATGAGAGTCAATTTCTGGACCTACTCTAGTATGTCGACTATATGCAGGATGAGCAAGGTATGGATTCACAGGTTCATCAGGGGCCTTGAATTTGGATTTGGGTGGTGCGGTGCATTCACTTCACCCATAGACCTTAGTAGAGGCCATGGAGAAGGCCTATATTAAGGAGACATGGGGAAGACGTAGCAGAAAGGGACAGAGTTCAGAGCCGCATCCAACAGATGCAGGATAACAGGTCGAGGGGTTCATCTCCTCCTCCTCATGGTGGACAGGGTTCAATACAGTCTTCATTCAAGGCCACCCACAAAAACCACCTCAGCAGAGAGTGAACAATGTGCCCCCCATTCAGCCTTCCTCGCAGATTCGATGCTCGAGGGGGGAGGAGTATGGGGCCTCCTCCTAGGGGTCCCATTAGGACACAGGGTGCACCGAGAGATCAATTAGTAGAGCTCATCCATAGAGACCTCAACAGTCCATAGCCGGGTCATCAGGATCCACAACACAGACCTCTAGAGTACCAAAGAGCTGCATCTCACTAGAGAGGACCAGCAAGCTTGTTATGGTTGTGGCATTATTGGACATCATTAGAGAGAGTGCCCACAGAACCCTAGTAATAAGGGTAAGACATAGATTTCAGAGCCTACTATTGGTGACATGGGACATATAGCCATCGGATTTACATAAATGGTCGAGAACCACCACTTGCTAAAGCACCAAAGTACCGTGATAGAGACTACATGTAGCATTGGTGGTATTCCCACCTCTATATTGTTTGATTCTAGTTCATCTAATTATTTTATTGCACCATCTTTAGTAGAGCATTACAGGCTGGTGGCAGTTAGGTAGGGTCTTAGTTAGGATATTGAAATGGCTTCTGGAGCCAAAATTTTATAGACTCCTTAGTTAAGGAGTGTGTAGTGGATTTGGGTCCCTTCACCACTACCTCGGATCTTTGAATCCTTCCCTTGGGTTCAGTATGGAGTCATCTTGGGCATGGACTAGTTGTCTGCACACAAAGCTAGAGTGGATTGTTACCATAAGACTATTTCTTGTACAGATGATCTAGGAGTTGAGTCTATGATAGTAGGAGTTAGGAGGCTCATTTTCCATTCACCATCTCCACTATGCAACTTAAGCGGTGTGTGTGATGAGGTTGTCAGATGTATGTTGTTATGGTTAGTGATAGATCTGAGGATGAGTCTAGTGGACCATCCCTTGATGACCATCACATCTTGAGAGTTTTTGATGTTTTTCCAGGGGAGCTACCGGGGTTACCACCCCACATGAGATAGATTTTCACATAGATCTGGTTCCAAGCATGAGCCTATCTCACGAGCACCTTATCGGATGACTACCCCTGAGCTCTGAGCTCAAGTTGCAGCTTGAGGGCCTTCTGGAGAAAGGCCTAATCCATCCTAGTGTATCCCCTTGGGGTGCACCGATGATTTTTGTAAGAAGAAGGATGGATCTCTGTAGTTGTGTATTGATTACCACCAACTGAACAAAGTAACGATCAAGAATCATTACCCCCTTCCACACATTGATGATTTATTTGATCAGATGAAGGGGGCCACAATATTCTCCAAGATAGATCTTAAGTCAGGGTATCATCAGCTGAGGATCACAGAGGTAGATATTCATAAGACCACCTTCCGTATGAGATATGGCCACTACGAGTTCACAGTGGTGCCTTTTGGTTTGACGAAAATGCCCCCGTAGTGTTCATGAGCTTGATGAATGGGGTATTCAGACCTTTTTGATCGCTTCATGCTCATTTTCCTTGATGAAATTTTGATTTACTCATGTATGCATGAGGAGCACAAGGAGCACCTTCACTAGGTTCTTCAGTGTCTTCATGAGCAACATTTATGGGAACTTGGAGAAGTGTGCATTCTTTTAAATAGGTGCAATATTTGGGCCACATCATTTTTGGGGAAGGTATCACAGTCAATCCTTCCAAGATTTGAGCTATTATGGATTTTCCAACACCACTAGTGTGACTGAGGTGCACAACTTCATGGGTTTGGCAGGATATTACAGATATTTGTAAAGTAGGACTTTTCTCGGGTTACACACCCCATCACTTCCTTTAATGGAAAGGGAAGAAGTTTGTATATGGTCGAAAGATGTGAGTAGGCCTTCAGGACACTAAAGGAATGCCTCATGAAAAGCACCTATTCTTGTAGTGCCAAATCCTTAGGGTGAGTTCTTCATTTACACATGCTTCTTTGGCAAGGACTTGGAGGTGTGTTGATGCAGGAGGGAAGAGTAGTTACTTTTGAGTCTCACAAACTCAAGGATTATGAGCTCAATTATCTCGACTCATGATCTTGAGCTTGCAAAAGTTGTACACACCTTGGTGCGGTGGAGACACTTCCTTCTTGGCCAGAGATTCACACTCAGGACTGATCACTTGAGTCTTCACCACCTCTTCACACAGCCCAATCTCAACACTCATCAACAACATTGGATGGAGTTGCTTTGTGAGTATGACATGGAGATAGAGCATGTGAAGGGGAAGGAGAACATGGTTGTAGATGATGCCCGAGTAGATGAAGGCATGTGGCTATGGCTACTTCAAAGGTACAAATTTACGGAGCAAGATTTTTTAGCAGCTTCCTCATGACAGCTTCTACCTTGCAGCCAGAGAAGAGATTGAGTCTCGAGACCCCTTGAGGGGAATTTTGATGGATTTTCACTTGAGACAGATGGTCTTCTCAAACACAGAGGTTGGATATATGTTCCTAGAGATGGAGGCTTGAGATAGACATTTTGATAGAGGCTCATCATGCACCTTATTTAGCCCATCCTGGGGTGAAGAAGATGCACACCACCTTGAGACAAGTTTGTACCATTGGAGAGGACTTCAAAGAGACATGGGCTCAGTTTAATCACATTTGTTTAGAGTGTCATAAGGTGAAGGCCGAGCATCAACATCCATCTGGCCTTCTTTTTCCTCATGCTATACCGAGTGGAAATGGGACACCATTTCCATGGACTTTATAGTTGGGTTACCGACGTCGAGATACCACCACGACACCATCATGGTCACGGTGGATAAATTGATGAAAAGTGGCTCATTTTTCTCTCAGTGAAGACCACCTACATAGCTAGTGCAAAGTGGCATGGGTATATCTTGATGATGAGATTGTTCATTACACAAGATTCCGAAAGATCATTTGTAACCGTGATCCTTTGTACACTTCCCACTTCTTTTGGACTACCATGTAGCATGCTCTCGGGATGAAGATCAATTTCAGTACAACATATCACCCTGAGATGGATGGACAGACAAGACTAAGGTGAATCAGATTTTAGAGGACATGCTTAGGATGTACGTCATGGATCATCAATCGAGATGGGAGGAGTATTTGTACTTGGTGAGTTTTCCTACAATAATAGTTTCCAGAGTTCGATAGGCATGGCTCCTTTTCAAGAACTATATGGAAGAGAGTGTAGAACACCTTAGTTGGGATAGGTTAGAGGACAGGGTTTCTCTTGGGCCATCTTTACTATAGGACATGGAGTAACAGTTGTTATGATCAGAAAAGATTGCAGGAGGCACATGATAGGAAGAAGAAGTATGCATATCAACATAGGAAAAATCATAGTTATGAGGTGGGCATGAAGGTGTTTCTTCATGTCAGACCTCATAAGAGCCCTATCCATTACAGGAAAAATTTCTAAGCTTGCTCCTATATTTGTGGGTCCTTTGAGATCTTGGAGTGTATCGGCCCTTTGGCCTATCATCTAGCATTGCCACCTAGCTTGTCTCACGTCCACGATGTGTTTCATGTTTTTGTACTTAGGAGATATATTATAGACCCTTCTCATGTGCTAGATTGGACCTCCTTATAGGTGCAGGATCAGGGGTAGGTGATGGTGGAGCCCATCCATATTTTAGAGCGCAGGACCTTGGGCCTTTGAGGCAGAGAGATTGACTAGGTTCGAGTCTAGTGGGACAGATATGATGAGACTACGGCTACATGGGAGGATGCTACATTACTACGAGTTCAGTTTCCACACTGTTCCAGTGACTTCCAGAGGAAGTCAGTCTAAGGGGAGGGGGATGTAGTGCCCACTTCCCTTCGACATTTTTACTATTGATTTTGATATTGTTTCATTTATACTTATGGATATTATTGTATCATTTTGACTTAGCATGATGTTAGATGATAGAGATACTCGATCTATTGTTGATTTCGATTCATAGTATGATGTGTGGATTATTAGAGACATTTTATATTGATGATGATATGTTGTTGACATGGTTATATATATTTCTGACATGTGATACTTTCATCATTTTGAGTAGACCTTAACAATTGAACTAATCTTGTGATCATATGGATATTGATGAAATGTAGAATCGAGATGTTGTTAGAAATTGTAAATGATATCGTTACTTGCCTAGATGATGTTTTGATTCATATATAGATGATTGTGGATTTATATTGTATATTTTATCCTAGATGTTTTGATGTGGCCACGAGGCCAAGGAGGTGTTATGTGTTTTGTAGGTAAACATGTCACAACAAACAATGGGGGGATTGAGACCAACCACATTGGAATGCTAGATGAATTCAACAAGGGTCACCATGGAAACATGTATTTTGTTATGTGTGTGTGTGTTTTGAATTGTTGTTAGGGGGTCCCCATGGGGGAATCACCTCCAATTGTGACCAAGGGGTTGTGTGTTATCTCTTTTATTAGTTTCCTTTATTTAATTTTAGTATGTGATTTATAGTGATGTATTCTCCTTTTATTAATTACTTGTTTTGTGTCTAAATTAGTAAATTAATTATTTTACTAAACTAAATTATGAATGGGTCAAAATATTTCATTTATTAGA
Organism: Taxus wallichiana var. yunnanensis; assembly: GCA_018340775.1. Lineage (NCBI taxonomy): Eukaryota > Viridiplantae > Streptophyta > Pinopsida > Cupressales > Taxaceae > Taxus > Taxus wallichiana. Next base: position 1,022,288,265 of record CM031242.1, read on the forward strand.
TTATATGGCTTCTTGGATTATGTGTTGTAAGTTGAGTGCTTGTGATCTTGAGTGTTGTACACTCTACCCCTTCATGAAATTCGGATTTGGCCTTAAGGGCCAATTTTGGAGGCTTGTGGGACAAGTCAAACTTGTCCCACACCTCTTAAATTTCTATACCAACCCTACCTATGGGTTGGGGGTCAAAAATAGACCCCATTATGTGTTTTGGGAAGACAAAAAGTAAAATTTATTGCACTTTTCTTTTTCTTGTAATTAAATTTTGTCCTTAGGGGTGTGGGCTTGGATTGTGTGTGTAAGTAATTTGTCATTCCTCTCACCCACCAATTTATTGTGCATTGGGGTTGAGGTTTGACTTGTGAGGTGGAGTTGAGGATGAGTGATGTGGCATCCTACATGGAGCCACCTCACCCTCCTCTCCCTTTTCTATTTATTCAAGTTCTTTTGCTTGTTTGGGGGTTACTTCATTTCTTTGTGCTCTTGTATTTTGGGAGTTAGAGGATTTTGGAGTGCTTGTGGATTTTTTGAGCTTCTTGGTGATTTTTGGGCTTGAAGAAGCTTGGTGTGTGACTCTTGGATCAAGCTCTACCATGGAAAGGTAGGAGCTACACTCTTGTAAAATATTTTCTTTTATATTGTGTATATGTGCATGTTTTTGAGTGTTTTGGTATGCTTGTTGGGTGCTTGGGTAGATTTCCTAAGTGTGGTGTAGGAGGGGACTATGGGGATCTTACATGTAGGGAGGCATAAGAGTTCATTTCATGTTTTGGAGGGAGTTGGGTTGGGTGCCCCACCTTGGACAAGAAAATGCTTGCATTTCTTACTTGGTTATTTTATTGAGGGAGCCATAAGAGATTGTAGGGAGGCATAAGAGAATGTGGGAGGCATAAGAGGTTCTTGAGGGAGGCATAAGAGTGTGTAGGGGTTTTGAGATGTTTATTGGAGGGTTTTAAGGTGGGCACCCATTTCCCATTGGGAGGCATAAGTGACCTCCCCATAGATCTTGCTCCTTTGATTTTGCATTTTGAAGCCTTGTGTATTTTGTTGCTTTCTTTCTTGTGATTGTAGTTGTATTGTTTGTGTTTTGGTATGGTTGTAAAATCTTGTATTGTGATGTGGAAGCTTGTTTTGTTTCCATGAGTTGGATCCATTTTTCATTGCAATGTGGTTGGGGCTTGGGGGCTAATGAGGAGGATGGATTCTCTCTCCCATTGGATTATTGGTTGGGTGGAGAGTGTTGCCTCTCCCCATTTTTTTTGTGACCAAGTGAACATATGGTGGATGGTGGAGCTCATGTTGGTGTTGTGAAACTTGGAGCATTTGTTGGTGTCCAAAGGAAATCTTCCTTGTGAGAAAACCTTCTTGTTATTCCCACTCAAGGTGGAAGACTTGTAATATTGTATTTTGTTTAAAGAAATGTTGTATTGTAAGTTGTAATATTATTTGAAGGAAGCTCATTGAAGAGTTGTAAAATTTCCCTTCTCTTTAAATTGTAGTATGGAAAGAAAAGAATCAAAATGGAAATCATGTGTAAAAGTTTAGTTGAAAGTTGTATTGTGAGAAAGAAAGTTTACTTTCATTGTGAAATGTATTATGGTAAATGAGAAAGAAAATATAAGTTGTAAGATGTAATAGTGTATGCATAGAAAACTTGAATGTAAAATAAAGTTGTTATAGTTATTTGAATGAATAGTTGTAGTGGAAATGGAAATAGGCAACAAATTTGAAGTATATTGTTATGTTGAAATGTTGCATTTTGTAGTATGAATAAATAACAATATTAGAAGTAGATTTAGTTCTTTCTTTTACTTTTGGACTTGAAAGAAAATTTGTTGAAAAAAATGAAAATGATTTTGTAGTTGTTGTTACTATTGAAATAGAAAATGCTTAAAATGAGTAAAATTTTACTATGGAATGAATAAATGGAGTTAAATCTTACAATTGGAAACTTTAGGTGTATAAAATTAAGTTTAGAATGACCTTTAGAACACCCTAGTGACTTTTTTTTTTTTGAAAAATCTCAGATTTGAAGGTTTTGTTTCTAAGAATAGGACCACCGACCTACAGAGTGTGGGTCTTATAACCACCGCTCTAAACAAGGAAGGTGGCGGTCTTAAACCACCGCTCTAGGCGAAAGGGTCATGAATCATCACCTAGGTGGGGCGGTGTCCCAGACCATTGACATGCTTTAGGCAAAGGGTTTATGTCACTTATGGTGGAAAAACACGGATCCATGCATGTGCAAATTTTAACTTGTAATAACTAAATTTTAAACATGTAGAAAAATTTAGAGAAACCTCCAACAAACAAATAATGGCTAAATCTCATTGTTTTAAGAAATTAAATCTTCAAATGGTAAATTCAAGTACTCAAACTCATATATATTAATAGAGGTAGGGTTTTTCCTAAATGGAGAACTCAATACAAATAGTTTGGTAATAAAATATGATTTAAAAAGGAATACCCTTCAATCCTTGAATGAAATACATTACAATGATAAATCTACAATTTAAACTAATCTAAGATTGATTTCTTTGTAGAATCCTCCATAGTTCTTCCTTTCTTATCCAATGGCTTCGTTATCCCAAATTCACCCCCAGGGAAATTTGGTCAAACATGACCCCGCACATAAAGAAAATCATAATAGGATGATTCAAACCCACAAGTTCATAATCTAGAGTGAAAAACAAGGGGACATGTGAGCTTAAGTCAAGGAGCATAAGGTCAAAACAAATATTATAATGATAAGCATCAAAATAATCCAAAGCACACTGGAGAGAATTAGAGGAAGGACTCAAAGTTTTAGACTTTGAATATGTGTTAGCTTGAGGAAAAACAAATAGACTCGCAGAGGTGCCACGCGTCGTCTTGGAACAATTCCAAAAAGGCACAGTGAAATAAAGACTCCAAAGATTTGTCATCCCGCCACGCTTCCATGAGCCAAAACAATCAGAGTCAGCGGTTGACAAGTCAAAGAGTCAGGCAGAAGCCTCCACATGTCTCTCTAGCACAACTCCTAAGTTGGGTCCTAAGGGCAATCATAATTGAGCACTAGCCTGGCACGTAGCCGGGGGTCAGAGAAAGGTCTCATCGGCTATTGAAAATTCATAGACCCACAGAGAGTGCCACATGTCTCATTGGCACAACTCAAAAGATAGGATCCAAAATGGAGACCCCAAACAAGCACAAGCTCACCACGTATCCCAGGTCCAAAAAGGAGAGACATAGTAGGCCCCAAATGAATAAGTATAAGAGAATCATTGGAAGGCTCCATGTGTCTTGATTGCGCAACTTCAAAGACAAAGTATGAAGGTGGAACCCCAAACAAGCGTAGAATCACCACGTGTACCAAGTCTGAAAAGGGGACAGAGTTGGCCATTCGAAACAACTAAATATAGAGAGCTACAGAAAAGCGCCACATGTCTCATTAGCACAAATTCAAAGGCATGATTCAAGAAAGATACTCAGACAAACACGGGCCTTCAACGTGTCCTAGCCTTCCCAAAAGGGGGGACTAATCGGGTAGGTAAGTACAAAGAGGAAATAGGGGAGCCCGTGGATGACACCACGAGTCTCATGAGTGTAATTTTAAGAGCAAAGGAAAGGGGTGAAATCTCAAACGAGCGCGGGGCTGCCACGTGGCCCCTGTATGAACAAACCCTCAAATAATGCAAGTCAAATACATGCGCTCAACCCGAGAAACTTCAAATAGCCATATCTTTTGATTAGGAACACAAATTTGGGTGGGAGAGAAGACTTTTGGAAAGGTCCGACATCCTCTACACCATGGAGGCTGAAACATTAATTTTGATAGGGTCGTGGGTGAGAAGTATGAAAATTTCTTGCAAGATATTATTAACGATCTGATTGCTTCCACCACCTGGATCCGATTTGATCCAACATTCTTCCTTCTTCAACAAGTCGAGCAGACATAGAGTGGCAGATTTGATAGATTGTAGATGGATTTGTAGCGGGCATTGAGGGACAATGGTTGAGCTTTCAGAGAAGGATTCAATGCATCTGGAGGGGTAGTTGGAGAAGAGTTCAAATTTTCCTCTCTCTTTCTCTCTCATTCTTCTATATATTGTAAAGGGGGCATATTCAAATGGTTGGTCATTGTTTCTCCTCTTCCCCCTCTCTCTTTCTTCCTTAGGGTAGAATGTGGAGTCTAAGCCTCTTCTCATGGCTCTATAATGGCATTTTATTTCCTCTTTCCCACTAATGATGTACTGTGTGAACTCATGGAGCAATAAAATATGTTTTGTGATGCATTTTTCATCCTTCTTTATTTTATTGTCTCTTCTTACCTCTCATCATTGCAAGGTATACCATGCATACTCTGATGTTCATTGCTAGTTTTGGGAGCTATGTTTAATGGGTTTGAAGTGGTGTTCTATGTGAAATCTATCTCTGTTCTGTGGTGCATCTTGTCCACCCTCTCCTCTTCTCACCTCTCTCCACTTTAGGAAATCGGGTCTATGATCAGCCACTTCCTTTTCTAGTGTATCACCTCTTAGTGTAGGATCTCTTTCACCCTCTCTCTCTCTCTCTCCCTTGTCCCCTTGGAAAGGTTAGATTAGGATTAGGTTAGCTCTTCCTACACTAGAGTAGCTTGTGGTAGGTAGATTAGGAAGCAAGAACCGAATTTCTCGGAGGACCATCCTAGGTTTGCAAGTCCCACAACTTGAGAAGATGGTCCCATGTTGTGCAATCAAACCAAATTCCCCACTTAGATACAAGGCCATTCGGGGGTGTTGTGATTCTGCACTAACAATTTTGGCACACCGGTGGGACCCGGTTATATCTCTCATCATTCAAAGGTGTCTCATTATCATCAAGAAATCATAAGCCACCGTGTGACCACTAATAAGCTTTTAGCATGCCCGGTGGGATAGGTCTAAAGCACCTTACCACTTCATCTTAGCAGGTTGGTGTGTTCCTGTTAAGATTCAGCCTTTTGAGGCATATGTAAGCACATCTGGTGACTCCATCTGGTCAACAACCCATCTCTAAAGTTGCAGACCTTTCTTCCATCCATTTCCACCCATTTTCTTCCATCTCTTTCATATTCTACCATTCATGAAGTTGTGCAATCATGAATTCATTTCCTTCATGGAATTCACACCTATAATAGTGCAGTTTCACCTCCAATGTATTTCCCAACTCCTCCAGATCAGCATTATGATTAGATCTAGAACCATTATGCTTACCCATATGAGTGTGGAAAATCCATTTTGGCCATGAAGTTTATCAAGAATAAGGGGACACATACAATGGTGATGGTTATGTGGAGAATGTTGGTCTGCTAGAAAAGATTCAACGCATGGAGGCTAGCATGGTGTAGTCAAGGGCTACAACACAAATGAATTCATTCAGGATTGGTTGTAGGGCACCTTGTCCATGGGTCATCCATTTTCCAAAACACTATAGCCCATAGGAGAAGCTTGACTTCATGGTTGAGATGCTCTCCCAACTTGCACAATGGACTGAAGAGATAGAGGTCTATAAACTTGGTGTCAGGGAGCCTTGTCAATGGGTAAGTCCTACACCATCATCTGGTAATTTTCTTTTCACTCCCCAAGCAACACCATCTCAACCTGAGCTTCAATTTCCAAGTTTCCCATCTACTGCCCCGAGTGTTGATTCCCCTTCCCCATCTTCTAGTCTTCCATCTCATTTTCTTTCCTCTTCCCTTTTCCCTTCGAATCTATGTCCCCTCCAAAAGATCCAAAAGCAATGCCTTCCCCTCCACCACAAACAAGGAAACAAATAGTGGAGACCCCACCCACCACTCCTCCTCTGCCTTCCCAAGTCCATGTTGGGAAGAGACTCCAAAACTAGTCAAGGAGAACATCAAGCAGAGGAACCCAACAGAGAACAAATGATAGAAAATCTAAAGAGTTGGGCTGCTAGATTTGAGTTTACAAAGATTCCCTTGTTGGTTAAACCTATGGAGGAGGTTGAGGTCAAGCCACAAGTGGTGGAAGCTCCAGCTACAACACAAGCAGGGAAGAAGGAGCTACTCCAAATCCAAAAGAAGAGAGTAAATTCTAGGCTCCATGGAGAAGGACCATGCGGTTCGTAGAGCTCCAAGTGTAGAGCAGGCCATAGAAGAACCTTCAATTATTCCTCCCACTTCATCCCCTTCAAGTTTTGATGTTGAAGAAGAGTTTGAGATTTGAAACTTTAAGTTTGAAGAAGAAGGGAACCATGGTGAGCTAGTTGCAGATCAGGAGGAAACCATGGAGGAGGTCGAGCACATGTAGCAGGACAACAAGGAGGAAGATTATCTATCTGACTTAGAGGAGTTCTTTGATGGGGAGGATCCCATAGAGATCACATCATTTTCTCCTCCATCATCCATTTTCTAAGAACATGAGCCTGCTACCATGCTAATAATGAGAGCCTTGAAGAACAACAACTTGCACTTCATGACAGCCATTTGGAATCGTAGGGCTGGAGGATCACGATCTTCCATGTTTCTCTCATGAGAAAGAAGGGAAAGAGCAAGAGGATGTCATCATCTCTTCCACATCATCCACCCAGAAAGGTCAGTAGGAAGACTCCATTCTTGGAGTTAAAATTTAGAGAAAGGGGCACACCCAAAGGACCAGACTATTTCCTATCAGGTATTTGGCTTCATTGGAGCCAAGGGAGAAGGAAAAACTAGTCATGCTCACTCCAAGGCATGAGGATGAGTATCAAAGTACCAAGGTTCAACTACAATTCTTCTTGAGTCCAAATGCAAAGCAACTAAAAGAGGCATTTGTTTTTCTAGTTGATACCTTGATGATATGAGGTGGAAGATTAGCCTCTTCTCGTTTCTCACTCATTTTAACTATCCATGTTTAGTGATAAATCATACTACATGGTCCTAGATTTTTAGAAAGGGAAGTTACTTCTCACTACCCGTTGTGGATATTTTTTAGTCTCCTTTCTCTCTAGTTAGTGTAGGAGTAGGAGTAGATTTGATTTCAATAGAAGAAGTGCTTTTGCACACTCTACATGTCTCATTTGAGGCATGTATGATTTGATTTTTATACATGGTGTGTGTTGTGTTTTTTTCTCTCGAAGTTGTATCACCATGTGCGATTCGATATGCCTATAGTCCATTTTAGGGAAAAATGAAAGCCCTAGGTCAATACAATTTTCTACTCTCGAAACCCCATTTCCAAGATTTTCTTATGAAAATTGAGAGTACGAAAATGAGGCAAGCTCGTGGTCTTTAGGAGTAGGGTCTAGAAAAGGGTTAGTACTAGGCTATTATTCATGACTCCATGCCCAATGGATGCAACAAGGCTATTGGTCTCTTCATCTAGCAGGCAGATGTCCCCGTGAGTCACCAAATTATTATCCCAATTTTACCCCCCGGAAAATTTGGTCAAACACAACCCTACACATAAAGAAAATATGAAGGGAATGATTCAGAACCACGAGTTCACATTCCAGAATGACAAACAAGGGGAAAATTAAGCTTGAATCAAGGAGCGTAGGGTTACAAGAGGCCAAAAGTGTCAAAATAGTCCACAGGCATAAGAGAGATAATTAGAGGAAGGACTCAAGTTTCAAACTTCAATATGAGTTTCCCGAGCAGATAAATAGACTCGTGGAGGTGCCATGCGTCATCTTGTTGTAATTCCAAAAGGGGCAGTGAAATCAAGACTCAAAACATGCGCTAGCCCACCATGCGTCCATGATCCAAAACAGATAGAGTCGATAGTTGACAAGTCAAAGAGTCAGGTGGAAGCCTCCACGTGTCTCTCCGGCGTAACTCCTATGTTGGGTCCAAAGGGATGTCCTCAAATGAGTGTTAGTTTTCCATGTAGCTAGAGTTTAGAGAAAGGTCTCATCGGCCGTTGAAAATTCATAGACTAAGCAAGGGTGCCCCGTGTCTCATTGGCACAACTCCAAAGATAAGATCCAAAATAGAGACCTCAAACAAGCATAGGCTCACCATGTGTCCCATGTCCGTAAAGGAGAGACAGTGTGGGCCCTAAATGACTATGTATAAGAGAACCAGCAATGAAGAGGTCCACATGTCGCGACTGTGCAACTTTAAAGAACAACTCTGAAGGTGGAACCCCAAACAAGCATAGGCCATCGCGTGTCCTAGGTATGGAAAGGGGACAAAGCCGACCATTCAAATGACTAAAAAAAGAGTGCAACCTATGTTCCAGTTTCACCATGTGTCCCATCAGCACAAATTGAAAGGCAATGACCTAAGAAAGAGACTCGAAATGAGCGCGGCCTTCATGTGTCATGGTCCTAGGTCCCGAAAGGCAAGAAGGACTCGAAAAAGTTAAGTACAAAAGGAAATAGAGGATCCTTCAGACGATGCCACGTGTCTCATGGGCACAATTTTAAGAGCGAAGGAAAGGGGCGAAATCTCAAATGAGTTCGGGGCTGCCACGTGGCCCCTATATGAATGCAGACCTTGCATATCGCAAGTTGTGTTAAGCACCACCCTGAGGAACTTTAGATAGCCATATCTTTTGATTGAGAACTCAGATTTGGCGGAGATAATACTTTTTGAAACTTTCTCGACATCATCTACACCATTGAGCCTAAAACTTAATTTTCTCGTAGGTCAGTGTGAAAGTAGGAAAACGTGTTTTCAAAGCTATTAATGAAGGATTTGATTGCTTCAACCATGTGGATCTGATTTGATCTGTCATTCTTTCTTCTTCAACACACCGAACAGACACATGGAGCTCATGGATTGTGGGTGGATTTACAGGGGGCATTGAGGGATGGTGGTTGAGCTTTCAGAGTATGATTCAATGCATCTGCAGGGGTGGTTGAAATAGAGTTCAAATTTTCCCTCTCTCTTTCTCTCTCATTCTTCTATATATTATAAAGGGGGGGCGTATTCAAATGGTTGGTCATTGTTTCTCCTCTGCCCCTCTCTTTCTTCTTTAGAGTATAATGTGGAGTCTAAGCCTCTTCTCATGGCTATGTAATGGTATTTTCTTTCCTCTTTCCCACTAATGATGTACTGTGTGAACTCATGGAGCAATAAAATATGTTTTGTGATGTATTTTTTCCATCCTTCCTTATTTTATTGTCTCTTCTTTCCTCTCATCATCGTTGGGTATCTTGTGAACTCTATTGTGTTAGGGAGTTTGTTTAATGGGTTTGAAGTGGTGGTGATCTCATCCACCCCCTCTCCTTTGCTCACCTCTCTCCACTTTAGGCGGTCGGAGTCCGTGATCAACCACTTCCTTTTTTGTGTATCACCACTTAGTGTAGGCTCTCTTTCACCCTCTCTCTCTCCTGTATCCTTGGAAAGGTTAGATTAGGATTAGGTTAGCTCTGCCTGCACTAGGGCAACTTGTGGTAGGTAGATTAGGAAGCAAGAACTGACGTTCTCCGGAGGGCCATCTCAAGTTTGCAAGTTCCACAACTTGAGAGATGGTCCCATGTTGTGAAATCACACTGAATTCCCCACTCAGATATGAGGCCATTCGGGTTTGTTGTGATTCTACACTAACAACTTTCTTCTTTTCAACCTATAAATTAAACAAAGGAAAAGTGACCAAATGAGGAGACTTGGGTAAAGAAAGAGATTAAATAATTTTTTTGGATATTTAGGGTTAGCTTGAACCTTAGGATCTATTGGCCACAATTGAATTGATCCAAGGGTTGAGGATCAACCCTACTTTTGTTTGGTAGAAATATATTATAAATATTTTAAATAAATCTAAAGGTAGGTGTAGATGGGTGAATGAGGCCATTTAAATACCTTGGTGTGCAAAGTCACTAATCTAATTCCTAGTATGTCTTAGAAAAGTAATGAAATGAACATTTAAGTTATTTAAATAATGGAATTATAATAACTAAGTATAAGGTAAAATATTAAGGTAGGAATGTTAGTTGTGGAGGAGTAAAAACATTAAACCAAGTAAATTAAATTATGGCACCTTCCTAGTTGAATGTTAATTAATTGACCTTAGAGATAAATTAAGAATATTCAATCATTTAACTTAGACTTGGTCCATCCTCAGAAAGTAAAGATTATTGGTGAAAGTAAATTTGATGCACTTTAAGGGTTGATGACCTTGTAACCTTTTCACTTAAACAAAAAAAAAAAAATTGCCGCAACTTTCGGGTTAAGTGATTAGGGTTTTAGCGTATTCCTAGAACATCATTTTTTGAGGGCGTTACACCATGTTTCAAGACAACTCGACACAACCAGCCTTATTTGCCCACATTTTGCATTCACATCTACCATGGTGGTGGAGCGTGAGGTAACAAAAATCTATACAACTTTACATAAACATTTGCCCATGTACTTTGATGTATGTTTGTGACCTATACCAAGACTCCCATTTGATGTAGATAGGGAAGATGTTGGAAAAGCCGTAGAATTTGGGTTTACACTCACCAATCACATTTCTTGAAAGTTTCTAGTCTTTTCAAAAACCAATTTTGTGAAGAACTTGCAACCATTGTTTCCCATGGGATCTCTTCTTTGAGGTGCTTTGTCAAACAAAGACATGTTCCATGTCTATGCTTCCATATTTTTCCTTATAGATATAACTAGATCATCAGCAACTACAATGCCCGGCAATATGCCTCTTTCCCGTGTGCTTAATGGATGAGAAACCTTTCCAAAGCTTTTATCTTGGCACGTACACATACTTACACTAAACAAACACCTCCATACCACCACCACATATTGAAATTATGTTTGAAAAGGTAAAGAAAAATGTTGTTAAAACAACAATAAACTCCCCACAAGGTAGTGACACTTTGTCCCGCCAAATGTAAACACTAGGTGCCCAATAGAGGATGTGATGTCGAGAGGTTGCAGAGGGATGCTTTACACTTGTCACTTGCAAAACCATTTCAACAAAACCATTTTCTCGTCTCGCCTTCAAACGATTGCAAGTATCCGACACGCAAAATTTACAATGTGAACTTGGGTTTTAACTCATAATGACTCGGATCTCAAATAAAGTGTGCTTACTTTATTATGCAAGGAGGTGACAGGAGACAATTATGCAGGTCATATAGAAGCCCACACTCCATGGCACCTCCCACCCACTCGCCATTACCCAACCCTATCCTACACAAACCACTGGGCCACACAGTAATTTATGTTATTTATTTATTTTTTTGTTTGATGTGGGCACTACATGGTACAATTGCTAGTTATAATAATTTTCATCATAAAAACAATGGCAGAGTATATACCCTTCACATTGAAAAAGTCCCCCAAATAAACCCCTTCCTCCCCACGGCAACAGCAAGAATGATTATCACAAGAAGAACGAGGTTACGGAGGCGACAAGAGATACGACAAGCAAGTTGAGAAGTGAATAGTCGAATTTGTCTTCTTGAGTATATTTCATACTATAGAGATTCCATCCATGTGAAATCTTATCTTCAAATTAATTTCGTGCATATCGTCCACACTGTACATTCATGGCCACCCATATTCCAAAGGGGTACATTTCTAGTACGTTTTGTACCTTCTAATAATTTAAAGCTGTTGACGTGCATCACGACCCCACTTCACTCTTTAGTGATTATTGCCACATTTCCAAACGTATAGGCATAAAACAAATCTGGAGCCACACATTGTCGCAATGTAGAAAGGGTTTTCATCTGGTAACTTGGCCCCAAAACCAAATGAATTTCTATATTAACTTGTCACACGCGGGTGAAGATTAAGATTCATTGCAGAGCATATTTCTGGCATTCTGTGAGCGTCAAAATCCATGGCAAAATCAGGCACTCAGAGGGAGCAAACTCATTTTTATCAGTCAAGTGTGGAGAGGGGGAAGCCGCTGCCGAAAAGAGGGCAAGTGAAAGCAGAAATAGCTGCCTCAGTTGTGCACTGTATTTCAGGAATAATTCGATCCACGATTCAATTACAAACATGTCATGCCAAATAGGACATACACATATTTTGTTGCAGTTATGTTAGTTAATTTTATTACTAGCTGAGATTAGAAAGTTCTTGATTTTTTTCATTACAAACATTTTTGTTATATATGAACGGCACACAGAGGGCTTGCTATGCAACGTAGGAATTGTACTCACGACGGGAGGTTGATGGTTGTATTATAACAGCAATCGCACGCGAGCATGTGCGATGGGAACGCCGAAACGGATATCGGTAAAGAGCATACAAAGAATTGCCACAAACAAAGAGAAGGAAAAAATAGAAAACAGTGCGATAAAAAACGGGACTATTTGCGAGAACGTAAGGAGTAATGAAGAGCGCAAAGAAGATAATATTGTTTAGTATAACAAACTAAATATGTACATAGGTGTTTGATGCAGAAGAAGAAGGGGAGGGGAAGGCCCGGAAAAGGATAATAGGAAATGGCGAGATTGTTATCGTGCGGAGGATGCGGCGGGGTGGGGAGTTATAGACGGAGAAGGTTAAATGGGATGAATTAGGAGGAGGGGGACGCCGGAAGGGATTGGAGGCGAAGCTCTTCTTGTTTTCGGAACTGCAGGAGGGAGGCTGAAGAAATTCTTGAGTAACGGTCAAAGGAGAAAGCTGGGGAGATACGAATCTTATCCAAGGAGGGCACGCGCGAAAGAGCAGTAAAAGTAAGGCCTGGTCTCTCGGTGGATCCAATGTCTATGGTGGCATGACCAAGGGTGAGCCCTTGGGCTTTGTGAATCGTTAACGCCCATGCCATTTTTAAAGGCAGCTGTGTACGAGAGCCTCTCGAAATGGGGGGAATGGGGATGTGGGTGGGATTTGATGGATTCCACGGTGGACCGGAATAGCGATCGAAGTCGACAATAACAAAAGAAGGCAAAGAAGGTGGAGCCGAGGAAGGGGAATAAACAATGTCAACGATAGTGCCAGTTGCGCCATTAACAAGCCCGGTAGCAATCCATAAATTAGCAGTGAGCATGATTTTTTGGTCTTTGCAAAGGAGCACTATTTGTTCTAGCTGGTCGTCATCAGGATCATTGTAGTCAGTTCTTCTTGTATTCAGAGCAATGGACAAGGCAACTGGAGAATTGAGTTCCTTCAGCATTTGTAAATTGTGGTTTTTAACAAGAATATTTGTTGAGAAGAGGTGGGGGGCATTGTGGAAGTATGAAAGTTCTTGTTGTGAGAGGCATGAGTCGGTGCGGGACATCAAAGTCTCCCAATCTGGAAGGGTGGCCACACCGTTCCGGATGTTGAGAAGCAAATTCCGAAAGGAAACTTGAGTCGGAGCAGAGCCTTGTTGTCGGAATATAGACGTTAACGAGATTGAATTAGGAAATTTGCGCCAAAGGGATCCACCATAGGAATTGCTGGCATATAGTGGAATGTCCATAACGGGTGGAAGTTGACCAAGGTCTCCAACAAGAATCATTGATCTATTTCCGAAGGGGGAAGTACGGAAGTGCGGGAAGGCCTCGCGCAGGCGGAAGTCAATTTTTGCAAGAAGTTTAGGACCAATGAAGCTCATTTCATCAATCAAAATGTATGTGACATGTTTTAAAGAGTCTTGAAAGGAGGCCAAAGCTTGGCCTTCAAGGGGTTTTAAATCTCGAACGGGAATTCGGAGGCTGGAATGAACGGTTGATGCAGAAATGTTAAAAGCGGCCACACCAGTAGGGGCAAGCAAAAGAAGGGGTGAAATGGCAGGGGCAGCGAGGGAGGAGAACGTAGATTGGAGAGAGTGGATAAGGAATGATTTTCCTGTTCCTGCAGTTCCTTGAACAATGAGAAGAAGGGGTGATAGGCTCTGTGTCGAGGAAAAGTGGTGGAGTATTGTAGTGAAGGCTCGCTGCTGGCTATCGGAAAAACTTGGAAAAGAAGGCAAACTAGATGGATTTGTATGGGCAGGGCAGTAATTCGCCCTACTATTTTCGACAAAAGAGGGGGCAACGTCAACCAAGTCAACCGGCACGGTGTTTGAGGACCAATCATAGCAGGAGTCATATTCTCGGAGGCCAAGCATTTGCAAGTGGTCTAGACCTTCAGAATGTCCTGGACGGAGGCCTGCCAAAAGTTGCCATTCATAGATTCTCTCGCTTGTTTGCATTGGGTCTGTGTCAGATTCAGACGATTCATCTGGAGATGTATCAAGCTCCGTGTCTATTCTTCTAACATGCCACGGTTTGTATGAGCTTTTGAACAGGTGCCAATTGGAAGAAACAATATCTGGCGAGGAACCAACATCCGAAGGAATGTTCCGGAAAGGCTTGTACAGCAGGAGCTCAGACCAACAGAAAAGGTGGAAAGCCTCTGTATTAGTTGGTGGAATGATGGAAAACCTTGGGTACACGCGGACAATTGCTGGTGTAGTGCGTTGTTTCCATTTCTCTTTTTTTCGGTATTTGCTGTAATTCCATTCTCGAGCAATTTGGATAAGGGAAAGGGATTCCATTGATGGTGGGCGGACAAGGTACGCATCAAGAAGCTGTGATGTATCTTGTTCCTGAGTAGCCGATGCAGAAAGGCGCCTAAGTATTTTTTTGCCCACATTTAAATAGACGGTTTGCCGGCTGGACACAACAAGAGGAAGTTTGAGAAGCAAGTGACAAGCTTCTTGTGCACTTATGTCATGTTCAACAACACTTTCAGTGAGCATCTTCCGTATTGCAAAAGACGAAGGGAAATCGGGGTTAGCATGCGAACAAAGCCTAGACAACATTTGGTGGTATGTCTCAGAGCGTTGCTCTGCTTTAGAGGCATACTTTGCAATGTATTTAAGAACAGCGTGCCGAGATAGTACAGGCTGACAGTCAATGTTGGCTCTCCATATAGCTAGCATGGCTTTATTGTGAATGTTTAATCTGTCATCATTCCTAAAAGGAAGGTATTTAACGCTTTTGTTGGCATCCATGGTCAAGGAAGAAAAAGCCTGTGTTTCCCAAGGAGCACTGTAACGGCATATAGTTCTGGAACCTTTTTTTCGAAGACATGTCTGTGTAGAACATTTGGTGTGGCGCTGAACCCGGTTTATAAGTTCCTCGAGGTCGTGCAGAGGGTTGGAAGCTAGAACCTCTGAAGAGGAAAGCAAGCAGGGATCATCCTCGAGAGATCTTTGAAAGAATGTAGGTCTACATGCAGGAGCTCTAGGGTTCCATGCAGAAACATATTGATCAAAGTATAGTCTTGTTGTTTCAACAGAAGCATTGTCATTCCAATCTATTGTGTCAACATTGGGGGCGCCTTCCAGCCAAAGGAAACCGTGAACATGTGCAGACCCTCTATGTTGCCATTCGTACCTAAAGGAAAAAGGCGGTTAGAAATAAAGAGAATCAATAGAATGGTAAACGAACCATTTAATTTTGTTTACCTGTACCAGTAGTCCTTGGCTCCAAGGTGTTTCTGCAGGACCTCCTCGCGGAATATCGTGAACCTTTGGTGCAAGTAAGCAGAAACACGATGGGGGTGGGTGATAATGCTCTCTGTTCTGAATTTTTGCGCGGACCGACGATCAGGAGGCGGAACACCAGGCATACAGCTATGCAAATCAGGCCATTTAGTATCTGCAGCACTAAGAGTGAAGAAGAATGTAGGTGCACCCAATTGTTCAACCATGTCTGATATCTCTCCTCTGTATTTGGACCAAAAGGAGCGTGTTCCGCGCAGGTTATTACCAAACCGCATCAAGGTATCTGGAAGCGAATATGCAGGGTCTTCAAGCAATTTTTTTCGGAGGTCAGCTATAGTTGGTGGTATGCCATTTTCTAGGTTTTTCTGCATGAAAACATTTCTTTGTAGCCCAGCTCTATGCCGCATGATGAGGTTAAGCAAAAAATAGCGAAACCGGGGGTGGGAACCGAAGCGGTTATCGTGGAAACGGATTAAATGGAGGGCATATTCATGAAAAAGTACCTCTTTCATGCGAGGTTGTCTAAACATAGCCTTACCTTCAGGAAACAAAGTTGGGAATGCCATGGAAAAAAGACCCTCAGTGGTGTATTCATTTATGGGAGAAAGACTTATGTCTGGCCAAGGCATGGTAGAAGGCATGTTTTGATCATGGGAGAGAAGGAACTGTGAGATCTGTTCGTCTTCGGTGCCAAAGTTGTGGGCAGAAGGGACGAAAGAAGAAGAGTGGGCGTCAATTAAATTGCAGAGAGAAGGATCATCGATGGATTCAGGTGCGACGGTTCTGAAGAGGCGGGGATGTCCATCGGTATGGAGTTGAGGGAGGAGGAAATATTTGTTTGTTGTATGGGAAGAGCGTTGAGGGCTTCATTGTCAACAAGAACATCCTTGTAGTACGGGTCATGCAAAATTTTGTATTGAAGTGCCTGCCATACACGAGATCTACTAACGTAGAAATCGTATTTTGTTT
The DNA here is from genome assembly GCA_018340775.1 of Taxus wallichiana var. yunnanensis. Taxonomy (NCBI): domain Eukaryota; kingdom Viridiplantae; phylum Streptophyta; class Pinopsida; order Cupressales; family Taxaceae; genus Taxus; species Taxus wallichiana. The sequence goes on from CM031242.1 coordinate 1,022,304,542, forward strand.
GTTGGGAGCCTGCCTTTTGCACAAGCAAATCCAAATCACCGAGACGTCGAGGGAGGTACTTTGCTATGGTAGAGATATCTTGGGGGAAGCTTATAGTGTGCCCAGAGTATTTGTATTGTCCACCACGTGCATGGGTTACTTGGAGAATTGGGTTAACTCTAGCAATCAACATTTCTTCAACTTGTGTCAAAGATTGTAGTACGGATGGCTGGACACCAGGGTCCATGTTGTTCCAAGAAGAAAATCGGTGTCCTTGTTTCTCAAGCCTGCACCTGGAGCAAAGGATAGATCCTGAACAACACTTAGTTAGAATGCCAGGGTAATTTTCCAAACAGATTGTGCATGTGCTTGCACCGGAAAGGGAATCTATCCTTTTGCGGAAACGCCTTTGTGCATCTGCGAAGGAGGACGAAGAAGAGGCGGATGGCTCGGAAGGGAACATTCTAGCAGAACAAAACCCGTCAAGATTTTGGCATGTATTGGAAGCTGGGGAAGGTAGCACAAATGAATGCGAAGAGGTCGGCAGAGCATCAACAGGATGGGAGAAACCAAAGGACATTGGAGAGTACATGGTTGATGGGGGGGAAGAGGAATGCGTCGATCGAGAAGGGAAGTGTTGTGTATCCCAGGGTACACGGGCCTCATAGAAGGGAAGGGTGGAAGTGTTGTGCGAAAGGAAAGGGCAATGTGGAGCGGATGGCGGGGAGAGAAAAACATTTGCGGCGTTGGATGAGGAGGCACCGTGAGAGCCAGAATGGGGCGATGGAAGGGCAGGTGCCGGGGCCGGAACGGGGCGGGACGGGGGGAGGAAGATGTGCAATGTGTGTTTTTTCTAGCATGGTAACGCCGGCGCTGATCCGCATTTATTTGCTCTCTGTTTTTGGTGTAGATCTCTCTTCTTCGAGCTAATCGTTGCTCTGCAGACATGGGGAATCCTGCAACGTTTTGCAGCAGGAGAAAAAGTATGAGACAAGTAAAGGAAAAAGTGTGCATCTAGCCATACATGGAGTAAAACAAAAGAATACGAAAGTTGTTTTGCGCATGTATATTACAAGTAAAGGAACATAGCACCAACAAAGCTCATTCAACGAAAGCTATGAATACAGGAAAGTGTTCGAAGGAAAGAACATGTCCATACAATATAAAAGACCATCACTAGTATTTATTTTTTAAAGGAAATGGCTTAGGAATTCCAATTATTGATATTCAAGAACATAGAGAGTGTGACAAAAATTACAAAACAAAACGTATATATATCGATATCCATTGAACCCGAGTTTACATAAGCAAAAGTAGAGCAAAAAGGAACAACTAGACATTCGTTTGTGCAAGAAAGAGTTATTGGAAAGGGTGCTAGCATATCAAGAGACCACGAGAGCTTTACAAGGGGGGAACACAAATGCAGTGAAGCCTGTACATTGTTACACAAACGTAATTCAGGGAAGGGAAGCCGCAGCTTCAAGTTTGTGCGACTTTATAATGACACATTTAAACTGCTTCTTCTCACGGTATGTTTCAAGTTTGATGGAAAGCGTAAATTGATATTCGTGGCCTATAACTTGGTCTGCAATTTCAGTTGTTGCACCATCATCTATGCTCAAAAACTGCAAGTCTTCAGCTTTGACGCCCATTATATTTTCAGCAGTCTCATCAAATGCAGTTACGGATTGAAGTTCTCCTGTGCTATCTTGTAAAGTGACACGGAGTGCATACTCTGTAGTCACATTTTTGGATAGGAATATTACATTTCCCACAAAACCAGGACCCGTTTTCCAGTTCTTGCACTTTCTTGCGACACTGTGTACCATTTTTCACTAAAGGGCATGCCAAGTAATAAAAATTGTCCAATGAAATGTCTGTGATTTTTGCTGTAATTGTAGCCCATTCATTTTTATCTGTGTTACCCATTTGCAGGACCTGAGCTATTGTTGCCGGAGAGGACAAGGCAGATGGAGGCCCTAGAACCCTGTTTGTGATAGATGGTGCGGGGACATTGAAAGCATCGGATGCAATCCATTCCTGTAGAGAGAGGCTTTCAGGAATCATTGGATTGACAAACCATTTTGTAGTGGATATAGTATCAAGAGATGTTCCGTTGAAGCTGGAAACACGAGCTGTTTTAAGAGCAAGAATTGGTTTCTGCGGAATTGAAAGGAATTCTTCTAGCTCTTCTCCAAGTACAGTTGAATGTTGACCCCACAAAGTGATGGAAACACTAAATCCGGACATGTCTTCAACCTGCACAGTTCGCTTGAATGTTTCTGTCTGATCACGTCTGCGAATGGTGGATCGTGGAGAAATAACAAGAACAACACCAAGAATGTCAACAAAAGATCCGGCAGGTCTTCCAGGTATGTCTTTGATGGGGACAAAGTGGAAGTTGTGTAAAGGTATGATTTGATCGTTGACATGCAGAGGCCGGACAATAGATGCTGCTGAAAGGAAAATTTTGAGTTTGTTGTTCAGGTTGTTGAACTTTTCTTTTGCTTTTCCAATTCTTCCGTTAGAGATGGTGTACGTTTTTTCATTCTCTATCGTGCCATAGAACTTTTCCGCAATCTCATTGAAACAAGTGACACGGATTTCACCACCTCTGCTATCCACGAAGTCAAAACCAAAGAAACAACCATTGCCGTTATCATTACTATATGTCCGCATGGAGTTTTTCGCGACTGCTCTGCCCTCTATGGACCAAACACGCATGGTTGTGTTTAAGTCGTCTATGAAAATGGCCTTCGATGCTGATTTCGAGGAAGCATAAATCTTTTGAGGCGGCGTTTGCGGAAACAAAGTTTTGGGCACACCCTCAGGGTGGTCAACACAGGCTTGTTTGCCCCGAACAACATGGCTAGGGATCCGGGAAGGAGAACCAATTTGCGGGTAAGTTTCTTTCACTATTTCCATATCGGTAATTAAAACGGTCCTGCACGCATGCAATGCAAGGAATAAAAAGGTTAGGAAACATTGTGCGAGATAGAAAAGACGAAAGGGAAGCCAAAATGTTGACTACTTACATTTCATGGTCGACCATCCTGCAAACGGTTTTGTGCAGCTGAATTATTGTGCCTTCTTTCAAAGTTTTGTCTGCAACTAGTTGTGAAAACTTGGAGGGCAACAATGCCTTCTGGATGTGAATACCGTCGGAAAGGTCAACTCGATGCTGAGTGCCACTATTCAACAGAGACCGCACAGGACAGATGTTGAGGAGCTGGAACGTGGAACCCGTCTCCGAGCAACCGGACATTAGGCGCGTAACACCTCCTTCTGTTAAAGTTGTGTCCATGGTTGCAATGCAAAAAGTAGAGGAGAATGGATGCGCTGCACGACAAATGTAACGATCAACCAAGAACGTGAAAGAAAACACCAAAAGAAGCAACCAGCCAGGAAAGCGAGCCCGCTATTTCGTTTCACTAGAAGTAAGTGCGGAAGGGAAGCTTGAAGCGGAACAAAAGAATGATGCCAGCGTAAAGGATAGTAGCTTAGAGTTCGCATAAAAAAGGTAAAAACTAATGCGATGCCACAAATCACAAAACCCCTTTTTTTTTTGTTATTAAATTCCATTGTGGAAGGGAAGCCAGAACCGAATGTAAAGAACAATAACAGGCAAACAGGAAGTTGTGGCGAGCATGTATAATAAGTTTTTAAACAAAGGAGGAAGAAACAAATTAATGAACGGTGAAGCAAACATGTTATTATTGAAAAAATCTAAAAACTGCGAACTGAGCCAAGTGCTTTAGATGATTTAGATTTTTTTGATGTAATAAGTAGACCTTAGTCCATACTACATAGGGAAGTTCACGACTTTCATCCATCACTTTTTGTAAACCTTTTTACAATTAGTATGCAGCTATGAGCACATTTTTTCAACATTTTTCATGTCAATCGCATTATTATGATAGCTACTTAATGAAATGCGATATTATCTTTCTCTACTGAAATGTGAAATTATCTTCCATTTTTATATATTTAATTTAAATGTATATTTGTTACAGTTGAATTTAATCACGAATTTTATCGCTGATTTTTTTAGCAACAAATTTTTCATGAATTTAATCCTCAGCAAATTCGAACACAAATTTGAATGCAGCAACTTAGATGGTAATTGGACAAGGTTATTGTTATGAGTAAATTGTCAAGTAGATCTCAATTATATGCTAATTAATGCATATGCAGCAACAAACAACCAAGTTCATCGTTTGTCTGCTTAAGTCTTTAAGCATTCATTTGAATTGATGGAGTTACTGTTTCAGCTTTTGGTGATGTGATGGCACTTGGGGGCGGATTACTAGTCTTTGGTGATAGGAGAATGCTGAGATTTGAATTTCAATACTATAGCATGTTGAAATGTTATAGAACTCCTAACTGTAGCGATAGAATGAAGGAGATGTAACTGATTCACCTGCTATCAAAAAAAGGACTTTATAGATATTCTTCAAATACTAGATGTGTCATTGAAGGTTCTCGCTTTTGAGTGTTTGGATTTTGCCTTCTACTAGCTGACTGATAGCTTTTGTTCAAGAATGGTGTTGCAAGCATCTCTGATTGTATGACTGTAGATGTAACGATATTTAACCTACACTGTGTCACATTGAATAAATTGTCTCTTCTAATTCTATTGTTATTAGTCTTATTCCACATCGTAGTAACAGCAAAATGCCATTGACCTATTTAAAAAGTGGAAAATTGTGTGTGAACTTACAATTTTGTAGATATAGAAAACTGCACTGCTTTTCTACTTTTCTGCTTTCACGTCTGGGATCCCTGTGAGAAGATTGACGAGCCGACTCAAGGCTCCCAGGAAGGTAAATAAAAACAAGAAATAATATTAATCTATAGCAGCAAGTGCCAGTAGGAAGGTCTTATGTGTATTGACGGTGAAGATATTTTCATATTCTTCTTCGCAAGTTCTATTCCTATTTGCTTGATGCTATTTTTATTTTAAACGTGTACCATTTTGGAAAACAAGTTCATGATTTCCACCTTGGCCTATTTGATTGTTTGTTTATCAAACCTAAGAATGAAATCTTGCCCAGCACATTCTCGGACACCTCCAGCCGGATTAATGGTCCCAACCAATAATTACTTTGATTTGTTAAAACATGCTTCCAAATGATGGCTAGTGATGAGTTATTTTTAATATTTTTGAAAGTTACTGTGATGCTGCTGCTTTCAGTGATTGAGGCGTGCTAAAATTTGGGAAAAATTAAAATGACATATTTGAGTCTGTAATAAGTGAAATTCCTTCAATTAATTGAATTAAATGAAAATTTCTGCTACTTTACACCTATCTATATTAAGATCTTGGCACTTTTTGGTCCCAAGGGAGACATAATCTCCACATCATCAGCTTTGAATGGAACACGTTCATCTGGGTTTGTTCTGACTTGTGAAAATTCTTTCTTCTTGTAGTTATGTGGATCCAAATGATCCCTCTAGGATCTTCTTACAGTAGTCAGAACCAGAATCACAACTGAGGCGGTGTACTCACTACTCGCAAACTGCAGAAAATTATATTTAAGAACAGCTTCCTTTGAGTGAAAAACTCTGAATATGATTGACAATAGTTGGAAGGACAAGATAGTCTTGAACATGCAAATATGGTGGGTTTAGGGTAATTACTGCTTCAGCATCATCAGCACCTAAATAGTAAGATTTCATTTATAGATTATCCAAAACCAATTGTTACTTACTTTGAAAGCAAAGGACCTGTGTATATTGTCAGTATGAATGTAATCTTCTGTAGATCTACATAAACAGTATATTTTCTGATATACAGCATCACAATACTATTTGTTTTTTGTGTAAGTGTATATGATTACTGTGCAAGTTTCTTTACCATGAAAGCATACTATAGCTTAAGAGTTTGTGAAAAGCAATTTAAACCACGTATTTGACATGAAATACAAGATAATAGCTAAGTTCGAAGGTTTTTCATGAAAGATAATGTAAAGCTAATTTTTGTATTTTTTATTTTTTATGTTGTAGATATTACAGAATTACCAGCTGTCCAAACAGCACACAACCCAAGTGGTAGAAAACAAATTAAAACTGAATATTCCTCATTTATAAGTGCATTTCTTAATCATAGCAGTATCTGATTCAACCCATTACCGAACTCACCGTCTGTACCTTTGTCAATATTAAATAATAACAACAAAAAGGTGTGTGTACAATTCAAATATGATCTGCCACATAAAATTTGTAATTGCAACCCAAAAACATAAACCTGTAAGACCATTTTCAAGAAACTACAACTAGCAGCAATGCATTATCGAAGTATAATTAGTCGCAAACCCAAAAAAAGAAAATTGGCGTTAGATGAATCATTTTGCTAGTGGGATGGCCATCGAAAATAGAACTTCGATGACACTCATAAGCATGGCAATTGACCAGAGTCTTAACCAGACTGGATGCTTCCAGAGCTGGCAATTGAATGAATCCCAAAAGCTGTGTCAAAGAGCCTAGTTCTGTTCCCAATTGACTCTGGATTGCACAGGTCTGAGGCTACTCGATCTGAAGATCCCGAACGACCTTAAGCTTGAGCTAGAAAATGCAATGTCTGAATGGTAGTATATTCTGGGGTGAGTTTATTGAGATGGTCTTCTTATATAAGCACATGACAAAGTGCATGGATTTTCTGAAAGTGTATAATGCACTCTAAAGAATGTAATTCCTTTCAGACTATGAATAAAAAAAATTTAAAAATCTAAAGGAAAAGAAAAATTGCAGAATTCAGAACCTACGAGTTCACATTTGAGTAAGTAATTGCTTGAGTGAGCAAAACGTATGTAGGGTACAGAGGGAGCAAGTCTGGAAAAATCAATCAGAGTATGATGTTAAAATTTAAAACCCAGGAAGACTGTTGGCAGGAGGAATGTTTTTGATGTGGCGGAACATCTATCAAAAGTTTCTTAGTTGAAGGATAGATGCTGTACTTTCCAGAACAGCTAATCTCTTGTTATCTTTTCTTAGTTAAAGAATGGGTGGACTGCATTTCAGAAAGGCTAATCCCTCATTGTCTTTTCTGACAAAGAGCATGGATTTTCTGAAAGTGTATAATGCACACTGAAGAATGTAATTCCCTTCTGACTATAATAAAAAAATTTAAAAAATCTGAAGGAAAAGAAAAACTGCAGGATTGAGCCCACGAGTTCACATTTGAGTAAATTCTACTTGGGCCTCCGATTATTTTCAGTTTCAGTTAAACATTTTCATTCGACATTCTATCAAATACAGCAAGGTAAACAATCGCATTCACAACAAATACAATGCAAAAGGGTACACGCTGGAAAAACAAAGTACATGCTGTTAGATAAAACAAAGTAGTATATTGGAATTAATATTTACAGATCCAAAATATGGCTCATTGTTTCACGTTTACTTGCAAAAAGTATTACAAAAAATCCTGTAGCTATATACAGTCTATAACTTCGTTTTCGTCTACAAGGTGTTTGGGGAGGAGGCTATCAAATGTTTTTTTCTTTGTTTTTCTTGCTAGCACCAGCAATTTTCTTTGCAGCTTTGTTTTTTTTTCCACTTTCTTGTTTCGCAACAGCAACACCCATTTTTCTTAATTTGTAGGAAGGTTCACACGCCATTGCAGCCTCCTTAGTATCATAGACCAAGCCAAACCCTCGGGAATGAGGCCCAGCAGTTCGAAATTTGGACAAGTACAAAGGGCTATGTGGCAAAAGGCAAAGTCGCTCTCTAACCAAATCAGCTATAACCGGTTTAGGCGGTTTTGGTTGCCTGCAGTGTAAAACGTTCACAACAAACTGAGTCCTCTTAAACTGTTCTTCTCTTTGCAAGTGCGGTGTCGTAACAGTTACTCCAACCGGGGAGAGATAATTGTATTTCTAGTCTTCATTCTTTTAAACTGAAGGAAAACATCCAAACATTAGGGAAAGCAGTAGCCGAAGCAAAATGTACAATGAGTCGAAAGAGAAGGTTTCTTTCCAGGCAGGCAGCTTCAAAAACCTTCCTGTTGAACATTTTAACGCTCCGCAAGGGTTGCTTGCGGAACGCTTCAAGTGGCTTCCCAGGGAGATAACTCCCTCCGCACACTAGGAATCATGCTAACAAGAAAGGCACGTGCTCCTATATGCCATTATTATACAGGGAAAATATAGTTTGCATCTTTCCAAAGCATAAGGAAGGAGGCACACAAAACGATTTCCGAAAGGTAAAGCCACTCAACCATAAAAACAAAAACACACATTGAAAGTTCCATGCGATACTATCACAAGCGAGCCAGATGTACACAACATGAAAATAGCAGTCAGAGATATGGAGTGCAAAAAAAAAACAGCAATATATACGAACACAAGACAAAAAAAACCAAAGCTATTCATTCCAACAAACATGTTTACAATTCATTTTTAAAGTCCATGGCATGCTTAAATGAACAGATAAGCAAAGGGGCAAAGCATTAGTAAAGCAGAAGATGATTGCACCTTGCTTTCCTCCCGACAACCTTTTTTTCCCGCCGATGAAAACCTTCAGAGTAAGTTGTTTTGCATGCAAACAAGGGTAAAAGACAGCCTGTATTTCAGCACCAATTTTCCTGTTTCAACCAGCAATAGAAAGGCAAAATGTAAGATACAAAACAATATCCAAGGAATATAAATTGCTCCAAAAGCAAATAGCAGCATACTATGACAAAAAACACCGCGCATAAAGTCATGGGGCCTGATTTCTCAGTTGTGCCAACAGAGCATGTGGCACAAACCACAGTGAATCTCCATATCCTATATTACCAAAAAAAGCCTAGAAAATGGAGAAGGCAAGTAAAAGAAGATACAATACTGAAAAGATCAACAAGTATCACAGGTTTCAGCAAAAAGAAATGATTTGGTAAAAAGTACAAATGTTTTCAAATAAAGCCTAGACGTTCAGCAATAAGACTGCAGTAATATTCTGTAACATCAGAGGAATAAGATTTGGCCTTGTGTCTTCGTAAGAACCTTTCCACTAAGGCAAAATAGAAATGGACCTATTATTGTGGCCAATTTAAAGCCTAGCATTGCTGCTGGCCAATATTAAAGTTCACGATACAAGAGGAAAAGCATGAAATTCATGCTGTCTGAGTAATGAGAAAAGGGCCTATTATTGTGGCCAACTTAAAGCCTAGTTTATAACGTTGCTGATGGCTAATATTAGTGTTCACATAACAAAAGGAAAAGCATGAAATTCATGATGTTTAGGCGATGAGTTATATAATTTTGTGGGGTCTATATGAAGTTTAATCACTCAAATCCACTTGATGGATAGAAAGGGACTTTCTTTAAGAGAGCAAGTGCTAAAAACCCTTGAAGTTTAATCACTCAAATGCTAGTAGTCATGATGTGTTAAAAACCCTATTATACTGTGCATGCATTGTTTTTGTTGCTACCTTACAGTCAACTGATACTGCTGGCCAAAATTAGTGTTCACATAACAAAAGGAAAAGCATCGAAATCATTCTGTATGAACTTTGATTGCTCAAGGCCAATTGATGGATAAAAGGGACAATATTAGGAAATGTGAGTAGTTGTGTTAACCCTACTAAGGCAACACAAATATTTGCATATTATACTATTGATGCATTGTTTCCATGGCTAACTTACTGCCAATCTTTACTGCTGGCCGATATCAGTATGTGATCGTTAGAAAGGAGCTTTCCTGCGAGTCTACATCTATAACTCTATATTCACCAAGATCATAAAGGTATTTTCTGCATGCTGCCCTTTGATCCAACTATAAAAACTTTGGAGGGTTCTCAAGAGGTAACAGTGCTTTGATAGATCATGCAAATATCTGCAAGCTTAAGCACTAATGTTCAGAGAATGTAACTACAAGGCACATAACATCTTCAAGAAGCTGAGCTGCATGTGTCAACCTTTTTAAACTTAACTACACACGTTACGCAGACAGAGCCTCCAAATATTTAAAATGATTTAAAAGGTGATAATGCTCACACTGCTACAGTATCAGTGTGTAATCATTAGATCAAACAGGTAATTTTTGCACATTGCCCTTACATCCAATTATGCAAAAAAATTGGAGGGTTCTAGAGAGGTTGTTGAATGACTTGGAAGTCAAAGTTGTTGAGTGCTTGAAAGCCCTCAATTTTTCTTCTTCGGTGTAAATGTTTCTTGCAACCTTTGTGTGAGATAATACTCCACAGCCATTTATACATAGAACAAAAATACAAAAAGTTCTCTCTTAAACAATTAATCAGTTTTTTCTGACAGACAAGAGACTGCCTCAGGGAGCTGTTCTATATTACATATTTTCATTCTCTTTTCATGAGGTAAAACGTTGCTTGTATCTCCTAAAAAGTTCTTCTGTTTGGGCATTCCGAAAAGCACTACAACCAATAAGATATACCCAAATGAGAGCCACAAGTGCCACAATTAGAATGATGTTTATCTTTTTCCAATCTCTCTTTACATTTCCCAGAACCCCAGCTTTGCAAGAGTTGCAGTTATAGCATAGCTGCAGCTGGTCATTGCTCCAAAGCATACAATCAATATCTGCATTTTGATTGGTTGGATTTATCCAAAATGTTGGATTCACAAAATTATAACCACAGAATGTTGGAGGTTTGCAGCATCCTGACTACAAAAAGAGAAAACAAAATAAAAAAGCACACACTTGTGTTAGCAAATATCTTATGAAACATATTTTATTCAAACTAGTTCCAGTATATCCTTAACAGCAAAACAAGATTTGATCTAAAAAAAAATCTGAACAGACAAGATTTCATGATTAGAATTTTTCAATAATTTCAATGAAAAATACTGCAAATAAAGAATTGATATACTTGCAATCAAAAGAGAAATATGATTGAGAATAGGAGAGGATGATGTGCAGATTTTAGCACTTCTGCAAAGGGTTGGTGTGACCTGCACAACCTGTTTTTGCTCCGACTTCCACATTCAAGTGTGGGAAAACAGTATTCCAATTATCATGCAGCATAATTGGAGCAGCACACAGGGTAATACATAGGCAGAGAAGTATGTGTTTGTCTGGACCTTGCCAAGGACTGGAATGATTCTAAGGATGTATTAAAAAATACAAAATGCAATAGATAGCCATGGCAATCTGAAATCCAAAAATGGACAAAAAAAACATGTTAATTCATAAAGAAATCATCAACAGAGGGTTGAATCTCAATAGGATATGAGCAGAGGGAAAAAAAGCAAATCATTTTGAAAATGAAGACAAATAGCAAGGACTTTCAGAGCAAACAAGCAGTATAGATCAGTCCTTTCCCCCAATCACTGGCAAAGAAAAACTGTAGAAGAAAAACAAATTTGCAAAAATGAAAAAAGTAGAAGACTAACAATATATGTCACAAATCAGCCCTGGCCTTAAACATAGTCATAATCTGCAGAGCCTGCAAAGTGAAAGAGCAAGAGACTACAGATCCACAAATATCATGGTAGACAAGAACTTGTTACCTCTCTGTAAGAGTATGAAAACCCATTTCTTCAAAGATAGCACTGAGCACGAACATTGATACAGAACATGGATCAGTTTATTCGTAGAGTCGTAGCTATAAATCGGCATCAAAATTGATTTAGAACCAAGGTGTTTGGTAAGGCTCTTAAATCTTTTTGATGTATTGCAGCCTCTCAAGCAGAGGTTTTTAAGTTTGTTTGGCATAAGAACATGCCAGTGTGGATTAGAAAAAGAAACAATACAAGCGCCCATAGTGCCCAAATACTCATGCCCACAGATACTCAAAGAGTGCTCGATTGGACTAGTAAATACAACATATAAAACATACCAAGGGAGTTTCCAATGCATCTCCAAGCTAAAAAATAAGAAAACAATGTGGTAATATACAACTTCCGTTACTTCCCTGATGCAAATGCTAGATAAGTGAGAACAGCTCTCACATATTAGTAATCTGATATCACGCAAACTTAGAGTTCTAATACTGTAATTCTACAAAATCCAGCCCAACATTTGGAGAGGTGATGATCTTGACGGCATCATGTACCAATATTCGTTTAAGTCAGCTAAATCTTAGCAAGAGAGAATAATCTACCCTACGGCCTAACCCGAGGTTGATCTTCCACATGTTTGGAATCAGTACAAAGATGCTTATCATGTCGACTTCTCTGAGCTAAGAGAGAATTTTTGAGAAGCATGCAGCAGAGTATGAACAACATGTTCTACTAGATTTCCCTACTTCCAAGAATTAAAAAAACCTACATGACCTAAAGAAAAACAAGTAAATGGACAAATCCAGAAATTCCATGCTTGGGAAGAAAGATGGAAAGTTCTGGCTTCTTATAAACTGGCAATTCCATAAAGATTGATTGTGGACACTAAAGAGATAGCCATGTCTACCATAATCTAAAAGGAACGTTCATTTTCTTCTTTATTTTGACAGAAATGTGTTGTTAGATTGCCCTGCCGTTCAACACTGCAACAACCCCACGGCAAAACAGGTAAGCATGCACACAGACAAATCCAGAATTGGAAGATAGGTATAAAACAAATTCAAGTTTTCAGTGACCCAGAAAATGTAAAATGACAGTCCCCTCAAGATTACCCTCTTTACAAGTTTTAAAACTTCAAAAATCATGATTTTCTATAAGAAAAAAAGTGAAACAAACCTATGGGCTGCACCCAAAAGCCTTGGGCGCAAATAAGTTCGCAAGAACTGACCATAAAAAATCTCCCAACCTAAGATAAGTAAGGGTTTCATACATGAGATGAATTCTAGATCTGTAAAAGTTCCTGAAGCACCCAAGTAGAATAGGTAAAAAAATTATAATTTTAATCCAACTCAAGTTCATCATAGCTCTTCACAATCTCCATGTGCAAATAGAATTTCAATAATCCTGTTTAGCTACTCACCCAATCCTCCCTTAGAAGCATGTTCTCTAATCATAGAAAGAAAAGCTTTAAGTTCAATTCATGCTCTGTGGTTTGAAATCAGTTCGGTGCGGATCTATGGCCAAAACCCTAAAGAAAGCTCGAGATATTGCACATCGGCTCACATTCAATTCCTAGTTTTTTCTCTTCAATCTGATTTCCAAAAAACCACAAAATACAACCAGTGATCTAATTTAACAACAAATAAAGAGAATGAAGGAAATACACGAGTGATGATGGACGACCTCCGGTTCCTGTTTCTTTCTCCTTCTCTTCTTTCTCTTCCCGAACGCCTCCTTTCTAGATTTAAGCAGACTTTCTTCACAAAGCAGTTCATGAAGTAGCATACAGTGGCGACCGACTAAATAACATTTATCAAATCCGGGCAGCCATGCTTCAGCGATACTGCGCCAAAATCCGTGCAGCAGATACTCCTTTGCGTATCAGGGTTTGCAATCTCTGTGCAGGCATGGACGCGTACAAAAAATACACCGAACCCTTACTGGCGCACAGACGAAATTTATTGAGCAACAGTGCCCTCGCCAAAAACAATTTATGGTCTCTGTCCAGGCATGGAGGTGTACAGCGCATGGAGGGCCAGATCGCATCCGTGATCGACGTCGCCTGGCCGACCTTATCTCGGCCGTCTCCTCTCTGACATGCGTCAGACAGCCCTCAGCTCGAACCCAGCTGAAGGAACGCCTTTCGGTGTAAATATCAAGATATCCAAATTATAAGCTAGCCCGATTTTGGTATTCGTTAATTCCAATTTGCCTCGTTAAAAAAATTATTTTATCGCTTTTGATTGGAAATATCTCGAGTTATATGATAGAAGTATTTCTGCGCTTCAAGGAGCTTAAAGTGTTTAAAATGGCAGCTACATAATTGCTGTGCAGTGGAAGTCAATGTTTTGCTTTAAAAAACATAGTAATTTGGTATGTACTTTAGCTTTGTAAGGTAAATGTTTCATGTTAGTAAAATTCGCCTACGAGACCGATGTCCCTGAGTGCCGAAGGAGTAGTCGACCAATGTCCCTGAGTGTGCGACAATTGTACGATGGTGCTGCTGGAGTAGTCCGTCCAACGTCCCTGAGTGTGCGCCAGCTGTATTAAGGCGGTATGAAGTGTACACCAGTTGTACGGAGGTGGTATGAAACCTAGGCTTCATCTGAATGGAGGCGGTGTGAAACTTGTGCACCTGGTGGTCCCATCCTCACCCAGGCTAAATTCACCGAGGCTATGCTAAAAATGTAATATGTAATGATTCCTCTAAATTCCAAAAAAAAAAAAAAAAAAATTCCCTTGCGCCATATGAGAATCGACTGCTTTTTCTGTTCCCATTTAAAAGCAATTCGACTACACTTTGGATGGTCATATGATCAATATCAACGTATCAACACTATACATCTCCATCCAAGTGATTTCTATTGAGATTATTCCCTGATAGCCATCCCACCTCATCCCCAACACGCCTCGTTACGCTATGCATGAGGGAAACAAGAACTGCACTGAGGAAGTAACCCATCGAGATTGACGTCCATGAAAGAGCCGTGGCCAACGATCTCATTCTTGAAGGCGCCTGCGTGTAGAAAAATTCCATCAGCCCCACCAATGCAAACATGTCCGCAATTCCAAGAACAAAATACTGCAACCCCACCCACAAGAACGTTATTGGCAGAGGCTGAGGAGAATCTATGAGACCGTGTTCTTTTGCAACAGATTTTCTTTTAACTTCGACCACTGCGGCCACCGCCATTGACAGTACGGACAATAAAAGCCCCACACCAACTCTCTGCAAGTGAGTAATGCCCGTCTCTCTGCCGGTTATCCGGCGGGCCAATGGGACGAAGAAGAGATCATAGAGAGGAATAAGAATCATCATGCTTATCACTGGAATTGAAGGCAGGGAAGCTGCAGGAACTAGAAAACCTTTAATTTTTCTGTCCATGGTTGTAGCCTGTCTTACAGAAAAGGTTTGCAGCTGGGCAATGCAGCAGTTCATCATAATTGTGCTGGCGAAAATGGGCAGCACTCTCACCATTATTTTCACTTCTTCCACCTGTGTCACATGGCACAATCACCATGGGCTTTCCTGTCCAATTTTGGGATCCCCTATTGAGGCCTTGTCATGAAAACTACCCAACAAATTAAGACAGAGACCATGAAGTATATATCCATATACCTCCAACAAAATCACAATACATCTCCATATACCTCCCAAAACATCACAAAACATCTCCACTTACCTCCAAATGTTTTATCCATGCACACAAATATCTTATCCCTCCCTTAAATATCTTATCACTCCTCATGTAGAATCTTGAAAAATAAAGCAATAAATTTCTCTTATCCCTCCCTCACGTCTCTTATCACTTTCTCGAAAAGGTCACCACCCTATGGCCCTAGGAATATAGAGTCCAGGAATCCTCGACCCAAGTGACATAATAACTCATGGTCCAACAACCCATAAATTATTTGTAATTCCTAAGGTGGTACCCCATACAACAAAGTGGGTACATAAGTCCAACCACTCCAGGTGAATCCCATGATCCTATTCCAACACATTACAACATTAGAACCAACATAACAATCCGTTTTAAATGCCAAGTGAAAATAATCCCAAGCCTGGGTTAGGATATAAAAAAATTAAACTTGATACGTAAATTTAAAATCGAGAAAAAATGGCTAAATAGCCATAGTTAGTGCAAAAATCCGCATGTTAGTTTAACAACCAAATAAAATTCCCAAAATATAAGAACACTTAAATCAATAAAATTGTTGGTTCCGACAAGAAAAAGTTAATGATCAATCTACGAGTAAAATACGTATATAGAAATATCACATTACAATTACTATGAGGCCTCATACGATGTAGTGCCCACATTTTTATAGCTTAGTTACTTGTTGCTCATTACTCATA
Organism: Taxus wallichiana var. yunnanensis; assembly: GCA_018340775.1. Lineage (NCBI taxonomy): Eukaryota > Viridiplantae > Streptophyta > Pinopsida > Cupressales > Taxaceae > Taxus > Taxus wallichiana. The sequence goes on from CM031242.1 coordinate 1,022,320,334, forward strand.
GACATGTTTTGATTGGGATTTTATATATATATATATATATATATTATATATTAGACTTTATTAGGAGATTTGATCTTATTAGACATATATGGAGATTTAGGTGTATAGCGCTAATTTAGCTTGATTATTATGTTGTCGCATTATCTTATGATGTCATGGATACTAATTGATGTGATGTTGTTTTGGAACGCAATTATATTGATGGATACTCAGTTTGTTGCATGTTGGGATTCTATGGATACATGTCACTTTATTATTATGTCTAACCTATGGTGAATTGTGTATAATTGTGCACGTTGTCACATTTCTGATTCCAGAGAGATGATATGTTAGTTTAGAATTCATTGATATCTTATTTAGTAGTTAATTCACATTTTATCGGACATGTGCATTTAATGTGTGCAATGAGTGTGCAGGTGACAGGTCACAGGAGAACGTGGGATTCAGGCCAGCTACGCAACTTTGCACAAGCAGCCCACGGGGCTAGGTCCTATCCGTGTTTATTGCTTGAGGCCTTAGCGTTATAATGATTGTTTTGGGCACTATGGGTGACTCTCATTTGTAATGTAATATGTCTTGTATTATTAATCTTGCTTAGGGTAATTGGTTTGTGTTGTAAACTTGTTTTGGGGAATTAATGACCCCACTTGTATTAAGTTTTGAATTTCTTTAATGATGTACTTAATCAAGAGGCTTTAGGTCACATGTGAACCCTTGTATGGGCCCCACACCCTCTAACGTTGTTCTCAATTTGTCAAACCCGAAATTAGGTTATTTTAGGCATTTTTAGGGACCCCTTTTTAATTTGGGAGTTCCCTTAACATGAAAATGGGCCCTTGGACCCTACCTAATAGGTAGGGGGCTTATTTCTAAGGCTAGAGGGAGTTTTCCCCCTTTTTACCTCCCCTTTGGTCACATCTATGTAAGGGGTATGGATTAGTGTGCTTTGTTAAAACATACACAAGATTGTTTTGTTATAATTTTTAGTAATTTGGGAGAAGAGGGCTAAAAGTCATTTCATCATTTCTCTCTTTTATGTTTGGCATCTTTGAGCTTGAAGGAGGAGAGGGTGACACATGTCATGTCACCCTCTCATTTGTGAGGATTTTTTCTTGCTCCCCTTCAAATTCTCCCTCATGGGAAAAGAAGAGGATTTTTTTTTGGAACTTTTGCTTGAGTCTTGTGGATTTGGAGCTAGGGTTTTCTTGGGCCAAGAAGTTGAAGAGATTGAATTTGGAGAGCTTTTGTTTGAGGTAGGCTTCTTGAGCTTCATTGCATTTGTTATAACATGTTAGATATTAGTTGTTATTTTGAAATGGTTGTTGTTGCATGAAAATTTTGTTGTTTATTTGATTTTGCTCCCTCCATCATATGGCATGATGAAGTTTTGGAGTTTGTAGGGGAAGAGAGGGGAATTCTCCTCTCAATCCTTATAGGCTTAATGGGCAAGCCTTGTAGGATTTAGTTACTCCCCTCAAATGGTTTAAGGTGGGGAAGGTGGGTCATTTGACTTGAACCTCCTTCCCCATTCTTGGTGAGGAAACCCCTTTGGGGTTTGAAACTCCTTCCAAGAAGGATTGGTGAAAGGGTGGATAAATAAGGAGGGCTTGAGTGAAATTGGAGAAATAAGGAGGGAATGGTGATCTTGGCTTTGTGTTACTAATGTTGGTTATAACTTTTGGAGAACTTCTATTTTCTTCTCCCCATTCTAGAGGTAGAACTTGGTTGTCCTCCAATTTATCTTTACAAAGTTGGAGTCTTGTTGTGGATATTCTCTTATTTTTGTGTGGATGTAATGTTGTGTGTTCACCCTCTCTCTTGTGCATAGCTGTGTATAGTAGTCCTCTTTTCCATGGGCTTGGGAGGCTAGTATGCATCCTAGCCTTGGGAAGGCATGTAATGATGCCTATTGTTAGGTGGTAAAACAAGTTTCTTCTCCTTGTTGGATTCCTTGAAGGCGTATGAAGTTGGATCTCATGATGAAAGTTGGTGGTAGTTGGAGCTCCTTTTCCATCTTCTCTCTCTTTGTAGACATTACCTCTTTGTATCTCTTTTGGATATGGCTTGGTGGGAACTTCATTTGTTGTAAATTTTCCTTCAATCTTGGGAAGGGGATTTGTTAGGTTGTTTCTTATGTATTTTAGCATGTTTGAAATATGTTGTATTGAGGAATGTTACAAATAAAGTCTTGTAAAATGTTTATACTTCTTCAAAATGCATTGAATAGAAAATAGTTACATTCCTTTAATAAGCATTGATTTGAATATCTTTTTGAAGTGGAAGGTTGTGTAAAGAAAGTATGTTTTTCTATATGAAATCTTGTAAATTAATTGTATTCTTATGAATCTATGGAACCTCCATTTGAGGGAAAACAAGTTATTGGATAGTTCATTTATTCTTGTGGTAGATTTCATCCTTGTAAAATGTTGAAAACTTGTGTAAATGTAAGATTTAATATCATTCTTGGAACACCCTTATTTTTACAAGTTTTGAAAAGTTGGAGAATAGAATAAGACTGGTTTTACTCTCCTTTTTGGTCATCTTATTTGAATGGAGGTAGAAGTAGATTTGATGTGCCTATCTCTCTCACTAAGTGTTAGTTTAGTCAATATCTTCCTTTTCAAATTTTTGGTTTCATCATTTGCAATATCAAAATAGGTAAATCATTTAATGTGAATAGTTGAAAATTTTAAGTTCCTTTTTGCATCAAAATAATAAAATTAAAATCTGTTATTTTATAAGTTGAGATCACCATTATTTATCATTGTGTACAAAAAAATTACAAAAATAAATAATCATATTCATAATTAAAAAATTAATAGTCTTAGTATAAATCTATATTGCAGATTTATATAGTGAAGTGATTACACGTTATAGAATATATATATATATATATATATATATATATATGAATAAATAACCATTTAGATTTAAAAATGCATTAAATATTATAAAAATAAATAAATAAATAACAATTAATACTAAGTATTATATGTATATATATATATATATTATATATTAATAAAAATAAACACAAAAAAGAGTTTTGTTTTGGGGAGGGTCGAACCCCTCCCCCACCCATCCACACCTACCCCATGCCCCTTCTCTACACTCGTCCCTCCCATCCGCACTTGTCTCCCCTCCGGCCCATGCCTATCCCCCACCCCCGCACACCCCGACCTCCTCCACACTTCTCCCCCAACGGTACCCACTGCAGACCCTGCTGCAGCCCACCGCCACCCCCGCCTCAACCCCTCGCCAACCCTACCCACCGCCACAACACCTCCCTTCCTCCTACGCTACCCTTCCCCCTCTTCACCTCATTGACTGGCCACATAGGCCCTTACACCCCAAAGCGCCTCAAATTCCTCACTAAACCAATATACAAAAAAATATATGCGGCCACATCTGTTACACAAATATAAGAAAAAAAAATACATATACATTTCCATATTGGCTTGGTTGGATTAGATAACACTCTCCCAATCCATGAGGATCAAGCCTCCATGGCTTCTCTTCCACCTGCACATAATAAAACAATACAAAACAAAATGAGAGAAGAATAGAAGAGGAAAAGAGAAACATAGAGAAAGTTAGGGCAACATTAGGGTAAATTTGAAATTAAGGGTCAGATTTGATTTGATTATATTAGATCTAAAGGATCATGTTTAATCCTACCCATTTTAAGTCATGAGAACTTTTGTGGGAATGAAAATAATTTTAGGGGGTGTGTGTGGGGGTAAATAAAATAAAACGTGTAAAATCCTTTTAAATTTAAAAGGGAGGTAGTCTTTTCCTAGGTTGTCTCTAGTAAATTAATAGAACCGAATAAATAGAATTAATTAGAGTTAAGGTGTTAGTAATCAATTGAACTAGATTAATATAAATTAATTATTTAATGGGAAACAAGTCCACAAACATTAGTTCTCACCTTCAAAATTTTTTCATTATCGACTTATTGGTCCACTTTCTGTGTCCCGAGGTCGGGCATTACATATGATCACCAAATGGGTAGTCATCGAGTCATGGGGCACTCGGACATCGACTCTCGGCTCATAAAATAACATATCAAATAATACAACTGTCATAATGTCTGCTCAATCATCCCTCCATAATCCCACGATCCTCAACATAGTTGTAATCACATATGATTATTATATGGATGATTCAATAGGAGAGAGCAAGGGATGCGAGTTTTCATAAGTTAAGCCCAAGGTGGTGCACATCCATAATATACCGAGCGAGCTCAAGTATACTAATAGATAGAAGTGGGTTTTCAATCTATATAAGACTCAACTTCCTCACTCGTACTCAACTTAAGATTATGAAAACTTGGTCCACACCTCCTCTCTCCACACATACACTCTTGATGGTTGCTTCACTTTGGGTTGTTTAGTGTAAGGTTCAAAACATAACACATAACTACATCACTAACACAACGATGATTCACTCACATTAACCATAGCATCTTGCGCATGGTATATACATAGAGTGTACCACAATAATTACTTTTAGAGATTACAATACATCACATTTACACATAATGTACCCAAGGTGCAAGTATCACACAATATGGGTCGTATCTATCACCATATGCCCCTAATTTATGACATGAATTATCACATATTACACGAATTATAAGTATGATGAACACATTGAATAACATTATAACATATAATCAATCATAATACAACATAGTGACAATCACGATTCATCACAATATGTTGGAGACATCACGATACAATCCAATTCACTTTACACCATTTTTTCATGCAATAAATAATCACACATCCATATCACGTAGTAACAAGACACCCAACACTCTGCATTTAACAATAACATTCTTTTCACACACAATAAGGTGACACATCACATGTGAACTCCCGATTGAATCCACAAAAATGAGAATGAATACTCGCATCACGTAAACATCAACATTATAACAAATACGCACTAAGTGACATGCACAATATGTGTGTTCATAATATAACAATTACAATGTTGGTCACATAACAACATATATCACATTACTCTTCCAATATCCATGACCACCATGCAAAAGAATCACAACTCCAATCTGTACCCAAAGGTTCGAGAGCATGAACCTCTTCTCTGATACCAAATATAATGCCCACAAATTAGACACACAAATGTAACACTAAAGATACCAAAATATTTTTTTGACTTACACTTAAGTACACATGACACTATAGGATATCACGTAGAACAACACATAACACATGATATATTTTCACAAATATTAACCCACATAGATAACATGAAAACATGTGAAGCACATCAATGGCACTTTTGCTCCCATGTACAACAAGGCACAACATAACAATTCAACTACAATATAAACTTGTAGTTAGGGTATTCCCCATGGTACATTATTTTTAGGTTTACCTATTTATTACAATAATGTTTCATTCATCAGCTTATGTTCTAGAAGACTCATAATATGTGAATCATAAATTTCTTTTATTTAATTATTTACTAGATATCCTTTATACTATTTAACATTTAACTTATGGTGTATCTCATTTAATAAGAATCATTGACATTATTTCAAGTACTTGTTTAATTCGTTTGTTCGTTAATAGGGTATTTATTTGCACACAAGACTACTTACCTACACACAAGGCTACTAGGTGATATCCCTAGGATTCACTCCTAAGGGCATGCATCTTGATCTTATATCATACCTCCATTACACAACAGAACAAGTGTGAGTCCAAAGGAGGGAAGGTTCACATCCTTTCTCAAGGATTTAGGGTCAATTTTCTTTCATTCATTTATAAACTGATAGGTGAGATAGTAAACAATAAGTATTATATGAAATGAGTTCTTTACCCAAAGCAATAGGGTTTAACCCCATTACAAGGAAGATCATGTTTGTAGTGCCCACTTCCCTTTGAAACTTTTTGTTATTGATTATGATACTATCGACTATACTTACGGATGTTACTTGTAGATTTTGAGTTGGTATGATGTTAGACATTAGAGGTCATGGACTGTGGTTGATTTTGATTCATATATGATGCATGTGAATTACTAGAGACATTTTATATTGATGTTGATACACTCGCTTGACATGGCTATATAGATGCTTATCGTACATGTGATATTTTACCATATTGAGCAAACCTAGAAAATTGAACTAATCTAATGATCATATGGTTATTGATGAAATTGTAAATGATATTGTTACTTGCCTAGATGACGTTATGATTCATCTATAGATGATTTTGAAGTTATAGTTTATATTTATTTTAGATATTTTGATGCGGCCCACGTAAGGCAAAGATTTGAGTTTTGCGAGATAAACATGTCACAACCAACATTTGGGGATTGAGACCAACCAAATTGGAATCCTATATGAATTCAACAAGGGTCACCATGGCAATGTGCATTTGTTGTCCTGTGTTTCTTTGATTGTTGTTAGGGGTCCCCATGGGGGATAACCTTCAAATGTGACCAAACAGCTTATATGTATTCTTTTATTTTGTTTCCTTTGTTTGATTTAGTATTTGGTTTTTAGTGATGTATTTTCCCCTTTATTCTTTATTTTATTTGTGTCTAGAGTAGTGACTAATCATGTTGTTACATAATTTAAAATGGGTTAAAAGAATGTATTTATTAGAGTTGGTGGATCTTCAATTATGTGTCAGTAAGTAATGTGTAAGTAACTTAGATGGTGAAACACTCCACCTTCCTTTTGAAATTCGAATTTGTCATTAGGGACTGATTTTGGAGGCTTGTGGGACAAGTTAAACTTGTCCCACACCTCTTAAATTGTTACACCAACCCTACCTATGTGTTGGGAAGTCAAAATTAGTCCTTATTATGCATTTTGAGAAGACAAGTTGTAAGTTCTTATTGCACCTTCTTACATGAAATTAATTTTAGTCCTTAAGGGGTGTGGGCTTGGATTGTGTGTGTAAGTAAAATTGTCATTTATTCACCCACTTATTAATTGTGCTTTGGAGATTGAAGTGGAGTTGAGGATGAGTGATGTGGCATCCTACATGGAGACACTTCATCCTCCTCTCTCCCTTTTATATTTATTAGAATTCTTTTGTTGTTTTGGGGTTAGTTCAAAGGGTTACTTCATGTTGGTTTGGTGCTCTTGCAATTAGAGAGAGTTAGAGGATTTTGGATGCTTGTGGATTTGTTGGTGCTTTGGGACTGTTTGGATTTGAAGAAGATTATTGTTGAACTTTTGGATCAAGCTCTATCATGGAGATGTAGGAGCTTGACTCTTTTAAAATGTGTTCTTTTTATTTTATGCATATGTGAATGTTGTTGAGTGTTTGGTATGTTTTTGGTTGGTTGGGTAGCTTGCCTAGGTGTGGTGTAGGAGAAGACTATGGGGATATTTTGTGGGGAGGAATAAGAGTTTTGGGGAGGCATAAGAGTTATTTGTGGAGGGAGTTTGGGTTGGGTGTTCCACCTTGGACAAGAAATAGCTTGCATTTCTTACTTTTGGGGAGGCATAAGAGTATGTAGGGGTTTGAGATGAATATTTTGGTGGGTTTTTAAGGTGGTCACCCATTCCCCATTAGGAGGTATAAGCAGCTTCCCCCATAGATCTTGCTCTTTTGGCCTTTGTGTGATGAGGCCTTGTATATTTTGTTACTATCCTTCTTGTGACTGTAACTGCTTTTTATTTTGGACTGTGATATGATTGTGAAATCTATTTTGTGTTGTGGAAGCTTGTCTTATTGCCATGAGTTGAATCCATTTCCTATTGTAATGTGGTTGGGGCTTGGGGGCTAATGAGGAGGATGAATTCTCTTCATTGGAATTATTGGTTGGGTGGAGAGCGTTATTTCTTCCCCTTTTCTTTGTTTTAAGAAAATGAAATCTAGCGGATCTCTCTTATTGTTGTTTTGGAGCTATGTATGAAGACAATTTCACATTCCTATTTGTATTCCTTATTGTAAAAAATTTCCGAATTTAAGTGGATGACATTGCAATATTATTTATGGTGAAAAGTTGCTCATTTTTGGATATGAAGTTACATTCGAATGAGAAAGATTTATTTTGTACGTTATCTTTTGGTGAAAAAAAGAAGTTGTAAAAGAAATTATTTCAGTTTAATAGAAGTTGATTTACTTTATACAAAATGGAGTTGCTCCTGCTTGGAAATATGTTGATTGAAATACTTTTGCAAACTCTTTGTTTGAAGGCTGGAAAAGTCTATGTTAGGAAATATTACCTTCCTCTGTATTACTTGAAAGACATGTTTTGAAAATAGAATTACAATCTTTCTTTTCACGTATTGATTGAAGGAAAGTTGAACATTGTAAATTTAGAATGGAATGAACCTAAATGTTTAAAGTATGGAAAATGAAATAGATAAATTTCCAGTTTGAAATACGTAGATCTTTGTTAGATTGTTTCAAACCTGCAATAAATATCAGAAAAATATACAGAGTACCCTACAACTATGAAAGACAAAATGAAAACTTAAAATGAACTAAGGATGATCAAAATGCATCCTAAAATAGTTTGTATTGCTCAAGAAATTTACTTAGAACTTTATTAATCGAGCTAGAGGCAAAAAAATGCCTTTACAGAGAAAAGAGAAAGGAAATAAATCCATTTTGAAATCCCAACCATAATCAATTAATCCTTGAAAATCCATCCAATTTCTATCAAGTGTGATTCTCCATGTCGGTTTGGCATGTTGGAGAAGGAAGAATAGTGGATTAGATTAAATCCGCAAATTGAAAAGTTCTATTCAAATTTTTATGGAAGGAACAAATTTTTCTTAAATTTCACCGATTTAAATTCTTGAAAATAATATTTTCTGCTTCCTATGCAAAGAGGAGTTTGAGCCCTTTTCGAAAAGTCCATATTTTCTAAAATTTGAGCTTCCAGTCAAAAGTTATGGCGTTTTGAATTTTTACTTTGGTGGGTTTCAAACAAAAACTAACTCACAAAAAGGAAATTTTTGTAAATCAGATCTGTGGGCCTGAAAATTACTTAGGTAAATTTTTGCAAAATGTAAAAAGTCACAAGTTCCTCTACGTTCCCATAGACCCGCATCCTTCTCTTTTGAAAAAAATACTTCCGCGGGTTTGCGGGCCCGCACCTTCAAACTTTACCTTTTGAAAAAAAGTGGTGAAAATTTCTAAGTCTCCCCGATGGCCCACCACCCCGTAGCCAATGAGGGTCTGCCACATGGATTCTTTAGATGTCGGAGGAGATGCGGATTGTTGTAGACCTTATCACTTATGGAAAAGATTAGTGAAAATTCCTAAGTTTCCCGTCGGCCGCCTTCCCATAGTCATCATTGGATGACACGTGGCTTCGCTAGGTGTCAATAGAGGCGCGGGATGTTTTTAACCTTCATGCTTTTTAACAAAAAAAAACATTTCTAATTTTTCCCTGATGGTCTGCTTCCCCACTTGAAAATTTGGGGACGACACGTGGCATCCCTTGGCATTGGAAGAGGCGCGGCTCATTTTTAAAAAAATTTCCCATTCAACAAAAAATTTAAAAATTCTAAGTGCCTCTACTGACCCGCATTCCCGTGTTGGCTTAAAAACGTGCCACATGTCCCTTAAGGCTTTGGGAAAATTTTCTTCTTTTGGCGCGGCCCATGCTTATGGACTCGCGGGTGTAACTTGCACTTTTTGCCAAAATCGTAAAGCGCCAAATTACTTCCCCATGTTCTGAAACCTTCCCGGGAAAAAAATTCTTTCCCGGGCTTGCAAGCCCACCTTTGGGAAAAATTTATTGCCCAGCCTGAGAGGCCCACCTTTGGGAAAAATTTCTTCCCCAGACCCACCTTTGGGAAAAAAATTCTCCCTAGGCCCGCTGGCATGTAACTTAAGAAATATGACGATTTAGGAGGACTTCTTTATATCATTGGAAAGGGGAAGAAATTTTCTACTTAATAGAATTTTTTTAGGAAACCTTAATTCATTACTTATGTGAAAATTTAGGTTGAAGTGAAAAGATGAGTCTGAGAGTGGGTAAGTGGGAAATTACCCCTTTTTAACTTAAATGTGTAACTCTAAAGCATGGGTTGACCTTTGAAGGGGTCACGTTAGGGGATAAGAGAATATTTTTCTATCCCACGTAAATAAGAATTTTGGTTATTATTAAGACCTAGTGAAATTAAAAAAACTTGGGCATTTAATTTCTTTGGCCCTTTGACACTCTAAAATTCATTAAGGAATTTTTATCTATAGTGTAAATTTAATTATTTATTAAATTAACACCTAAGAGAAATTTAACTATATTTGGATTAATTATACTCATTAATTTTGTAATGTGGATCTAATGTTTATTACAACGGGAAAATTTTATTTATTAAATTATAATTGACTTTGAATCTTTGTTGTGACAACTGTTGCTTGAAGCCTGGTAGTGGTCACGCTTTTCAAAAAAAAATTATTCCATAATTTTTCTACCTAAACCTAGGTTGTTCTTGGGTCTCGAGTGGTCATTTTAGTGTACATTACACTTGGTCTTAGAGTTGTGGATTCAAAGCCGGGACCCTTGGGCACACTAGAAAACTTGAGACATGAACGTTATACCTAGTGTTATATTAAACCTAGCACACTTTTAAATCTAGAAAACAACTTTGTTGGAAAATTTCATAGTTTAGTAAACATGGAAAATTGAATAAAACCTAGAATGAAGAACTAACTCTCGCCTTGGTCTATGTAAGAGGCGCAGACAAGATGAGGGGCCTTTGACATAGATCTAGCCTTTCCACCTCCGAGATCATATTGTAGCAGCCATACTACCTCGTTTTTGCGCGCTTGGGATGTTAATGTCGCTTTACACGGAGGGTCCATAGGAGGATGGTTAGCTAGAAATGAAAGGAAGCCATCAATTGAGGCTCATACATCTCCTCGACACAACGAGGAGCATAGAGGAGAGAACTCCCATGTGGAGTCAGGAAGAGCAGAGTCACCACAGAGGGGACAGGTAGACCACATTTCTGGACATAGCGATAGGTCTCAGAGCCCTAGGCTTAGAGATGAGCATGCAGAGAGGCCTAGGGGTAGCCAAAAGATAGGTGCAGACCATATTAGGGAGATCTTGAAGCTATGACCATCTCACTATTCTTGGGATATAGGTGGATTTTAGGTAGAGGCCTGGTTGGTGAGCTTGAGAGGGTGCTTCAAGCTCTACCCTTATACTAGCAACACGAAAACTCATGTTGTGATCTATCTTTTAAGGGATGGAGAAGGTTCTGGTGAAAGAACAAGTAGCGAAGCTCCATGTCAATTCGGAGATAATTACCTAGGAGTGTTTTGAGGAGTGGTTCAGGAGTAGGTACTTATCTCAAGGTTCATTCAGCAGAGGATAGATGAGTTTCATGACCTCCATTAGGCCTCAATGACTGTAGCTAAGTATGAGAGTCAATTTCTTGACCTACTCCAAATATGTTGAATATATGAAAGATGGGAAAGTACAGATCTGTGATTCAGTCGGCCCGAATGTAGATTTGGGTGGTATGATGCGTATCCATTGTCCGCAAACATTAGCTAAGGCCATCGAGAAGGCCTATATAGTAGAGGAGACTCAAGGAAAGATACGTAAGACCAGAGACAGAGTACAAAAGCCACATCTAGCAAATGTAATACAATAGGTCGAGGGAGTAGTACCTCCTCCTCGTGGTGGACAGGGTTCAACATAGCCATCTTTTAGGCCGCAGTAGTAGCGATGTAGACCCACCCACAGGTGTACAGGCCTCCACAGAGATTTGATGCACATAGGGGATGAAATATGGGGCCTCCTCATATGTGTCCCATTAATACACAAGGTGCATTAATCACTTAGTCAATAAAGAACTTAGCGAGTCTATAGCCGGATCATCAAGATCCATGGCATGAACCTCTAGAAATACCGGCCGGAGCTGCTTACTCATGGGAGAGGATTGGGTAGTTGTTATGGTTGCGGTGTTCTGGACATTTTAGAGAGAGTGCCCCTGGAACCCTAGTAACAAGGGTAATACATAGATCTCGAGAGCCTACTTTTTGTTGGTGACATGGGCTACAATCATCAAATTTATGTAGCGGTCGAGAACAATTACCGGGATGAGCACCAAAGTACTATGATTGAGATGAAAGGTACCATTGGTGGTGTTCCTTCCTCCATTCTATTTGATTCTGTTCTTCGATTCTTTTATTACACCATCTTTAGTAGAACGATGCGGGATGGTGGTAGTTAGGAAGGGTCTTAGTTGGGATGTCGAGATGGTTTCGGAGCTGAAAACACTTGGATACTCCTTAATTAAGGAGTGTGCGGTGGATTTGGGACCCTCCACCACTACCTTGGATATTCATATCTTTTCGTTGGGTTCATATAGAGTCATCTTTGGCATGGATTGGTTGTCTCCACACGAGCTAGAGTGAATTGGTACCATAAGATTATATCATGTGCAAATGATCTTAAAGTTGAATTAGTGATAGTATGGGTTAGGATGCCCACTTCCATTCACACCACCTCCGCAATGCAGCTTAAGCGATGTGTGTGCAACGGCGTTGTCAGATATATGTTGTCACAGTTAGTGATTGATTAGAGGATGAGTCTACTGGACCATTTTTGATGACCATCCCATCTTGAGAGAGTTTTTTTATGTCTTTATAGGGGATCTACTAGGGTTACCACCCCCATGTGAGATATATTTTCACATAGATCTGGTTTCGAGAGTAGTGCCTATCTCACCAGCACCTAATCGTATGATCACCCCTGAGCTTTGTGAGCTCAAGTTATAGCTAGAGGGCCTTTTGGAGAAAGGCCTAATCCATCCTAATGTATCCCCTTGGGGTGCACCAGTGATATTTGTAAAGAAGAAGGATGGATCTCTATGGTTATGTATTGATTACTGCTAGATGAACAAAGTAATGATTAAGAATCGTTATCCCCTTTTGTGCATTGATGATTTTTTGATCGAGATGAATGGTGCCATAGTTTTCTTCAAGATATGCCTTAACTCGGGTTGTCATCACCGAGGATTACAGAGGAAGATATTCATAAGACCGCCTTCTATACAAGATATGGCCACTACCAGCTTCACATTGGTGCCTTTTGGTTTGACGAATGCACTGCAATGTTTATGAGTTTGTTTAAGAAATTCTTGGATCGCTTCATCCTTATCTTACTTGATGAAATTTTGATTTACTCACGTACACATGAGGAGCATGAGGTGTACCTTCACTAGGTTCTTCGGTGTCTTTGTGAGTAGCAAATTTACATGAACCCGAAGAAGTGTGCATTATTTCAAAGAAAGGTGCAATATTTGTGCTTTGCATCATTTCTTGGGAAGGTATATTAGTTTATCCTTCCAAGGTTCGAGCCATTATATATTTTCCATGACTCACTAGTGTGAGAGAGGTACACAACTTCATGGGCTTGGCAGGATAGTACATGTGATTTTTTCAAGACTTCTCTTGGGTTGCACACCCCATCACTTCCCTTTAGTAAAAGGGAAGAAGTTTGTTTGGTAAGATAGATGTGAGTAGGCCTTTAGGACACTGAAGGAATGCCTCACAACAGTTCCTGTTCTTGTAATACGATCCGCAGGGTGATTTTTTCGTATGCATGGATACTTCTTTGGCAGGAGTTGGAGGTGTGTTAATGCAGGAGGGAAGAGTAGTTGCTTTTGAGTCTCGCAAACTCAAATATTATGAGCTCAATTATCTGAATCATGATCTTGAGCTTGCGGTAGTTGTGCACGCCTTGGTTCGATGGAGACACTTCCTTCTTGGTCGGAGATTCACACTTAGGACTAATCACTTGAGTCTTTGCCACCTCTTCACGCAGCCCAATCTCAATGCTCGTTAGTGGCGTTGGATGGAGTTACTTTGTGAGTATGACATGGAGATAGAGCATGTGAAGGGGAAGGAGAATGTGGTTGTAGACACTCTCAGTAGGAGGAGACATGTGGTTATGGCCACCTTAGTGAGAATAGATTTATGAAGCAGGATTCTACAGTAGCTTCCTCACGATTGCTTCTACATTGCAGCTAGAGCAGAGATCGAGTCTCAAAGACCCCTTGAGGGGAAGTTTGATGGGTTTTCATTAGACGCAGAACACCTTCTTAGGTACAAAGACCAAATTTATGTTTCCAGAGAAGGAGTTTTTAATGTGAGAAAGTGTTAAAGACTGCACGAAGAGTATTGTACACTTTCCACGGTTGTCTCACCAGGGTTCTAAAAACATGCCCGATATATCAGGAAACATGATTTTCTCATATGGGTGGGTTTTTGACCCATAGGTTTATGGGATAGTTTTGGCCCATGGTTTTGATACCCACGGTTTTGTAAAATTGCTTAATAAGTTGTCTATTTATATGGTTTTATGTATATGGTAGATATAATGAAACATTACAAATTTGTTTTTAATTCAAGTGTGAATTCTGTAGAGTTTGTTGAGAATAGCTCCAAATAAATCTGGGTATTGTATTGAGAGAGTGGTGGCTTGTAATAAAATATGAGCAAGTGATTCTTGGTGGATGTAGCCCAAATTGGGTGAACCACATTAAATACTATCTCTTTGTGTTGTGTTATTTTATTATGTAATTTTATTTGAGATCTGTAATATTTTCTACATATTAGTTTCTACTATTGTGATTCTATGAGGGATTATTCCGCATATTTTATCCCTTATTTCCTAATAGAAGGCTTGAGGCAGGACATCTTGATAGAGGCACATCGTGCACCCTATTCAACCCATCCCGGGGTGAAGAAGATGCATGCCAATTTGAGATAGTTTTATCATTGGAGGGGACTTCGTAGAGACATGGCTTAGTTTGTGTCATGCTATTTGGAGTGTCAGAAAGTGAAGGCTGAGCATCAACATCCATTTGGCCTTCTCTTTCCGCATGCTATACCAGAATGGAAATGGGACACCACTTCCATGGACTTCATTGTTGGGATACATATAGTCTAGTTACCACCACGACGCTATTATGGTCATGGTGGATAAATTGATGAAAGTGGTTCATTTTTCTCTGGTGAAGACCCCTATACGATTAGTGTAGTTGCACGGTATATATAGATGAAATTTTCAAATTACACGTGATTACTCGTGGAAGATCATTTATGACCGCGATCCTCTGTATACTTCCCACTTTTGGACTACCATGCAACATGCCCTTGGGACGAAGATCAATTTTAGCATGGTGTATCACCCTGAGATAGATGGAAAACCGAGCGGGTGAATCAGATGTTAGAGGACATGCTTAGGATGTATGTTATGGATCACCAGTCGAGATGGGAGGAGTATTTGTACTTGGTGGAGTTTGCCTACAATAATAGTTTTCAGAGTTCGATAGGCATGGCTCCTTTCCAGAACTGTAAGGTAGAGAGTGCAAGACACCTCTTAGTTGGGATAGGTTAGAGGATAGGGTTTCTCTTGGGCCAACTTTATTGCAGGACATGGAGCAACAAGTGGTTATGATCAGACAAAGACTATAGGAGGCACATGATAGACAGGAAGAAGTATATATATTAGCATAGAACAACCACAATTTTGATGTGGGCATGAAGGTTTTCCTTCGTGTCAGGCCACATAAGATCCCTATCCATTACGGAAAAGGTTCATCTTGGAGCGTATCGGTCCTTTGGCTTACAATCTAGCATTTCCACCTAGCTTGTCTCGCATCCATGATGTGTTTCATGTTTCTATACTTAGGAGATATATTGCAAACCCTTCTCATGTGCTAGATTGGACCTCATTTCAGGTGCGGGATAATAGGGTAGGTGATGGTGGAGCTTGTTCACATTATAGAGTGCAGGAAACTAGGCCTTCGAGGTAGAAAGATTGACCAAGTTCGAGTGTAGTGGGATAGATATGATGAGACTACGGCTACATGGGAGGATGCTACTTTGGTATGAGTTCAATTTTCACACATATTCCAGTGACTTCTAGGAGGAATTTGACTCTAAGGGGAGGGAAATGTAGTTCCCACTTCCCTTTGACATTTTTGTTATTGATTATGATAATCATCGACTATACTTATGGATGTTCTTGTAGCTTTTGAGTAGGTATGATATTAGACATTATAGATCATGGAATGTGGTTGATTTTGATTAATATATGATGCATGTGGATTATTAGAGACACTTTATATTGATGTTGATACACCGATTGGCATGGCTATATATATGTTTATCGTATATGTGATATTTTTCCATATTGAGTAAACCTAGAAAATTGAACTAATCTTGTGATCATTTGGCTATTGATGAAATTGTAAATGATATTGTTACTTTCCTAGATGATGTTGTGATTCATATATAGATGATTTTCGAAGTTATATTTTATATTTATTTTTGATGTATTGATGCACCACAAGGCCGAAGGAGGTATTTGTGTTTTGCAGGTAAACATGTCACAACCAACATTGGGGGATTGGAGACCAACCACATTGGAATCCTAGATGAATTCAACAAGGGTCACCATGACAACATACATTTGTTGTGTGTGTGTGTGTGTTTGATTTTTGTTAGGGGTCCCCATGGGGATCACCTTCAAATGTGACCAAGGGGTTATGTGTATTCTTTTATTTTGTTTCCTTTGTTTAATTTAGTATGTGGGTTTTAGTGATGTATTTTTCCCTTTATTATTTATTTTATTTGTGTCTAGAGTAGTGAGTAATCATGTCATTTAGATAAATTAAAATGGGTCAAAATAATGTATTTATTAGAGTGATGGATCTTGGATTATGTGATGTAAGTAATGCATAAGTAACTTGGAGTGTGAAACACTACACCTTAGTTTTGAAATTCGGATTTGTCCTTAGGGATTGATTTTGGAGGCTTGTGGGACAAGTTAAAATTGTCCCACACCTTTTAAATTGTTACACCAACCCTACCTGTGGGTTGGGAAGTCAAAATTAGTCCTTATTATGCATTTTGAGAAGACAGTTTTAAGTTCTCGATTGGACCTTATTCCATGAAATTAATTTTCGTGCTTAAGGGGTGTGAGTCTAGATTATGTGTGTAAGGAAAAATGTCATTTATTCACCCACTTATTAATTGTGCTTTGGAGTTTCAAGTTGACTTGTGAGGTGGAGTTTTGAATGAGTGATGTGGCATCCTACATGAAGCCACCTTATCCTCATCACCCGCTTTTCTATTTATTGGAATTATTTTGTTGTTTTGGGGTTACTTCAAAGGGTTACTTCATGTTGGCTTGGTGCTCTTACCATTAGAGAGAGTTAGAGGATTTTGGATGCTTGTGGATTTCTTGGTGCTTTGGGACTATTTTTATTTGATGAGGCTTATTCTTGAACTTTTGGATCAAGCTCATTCATGGAGAGGTAGGAGCTTGAATCTTTTAAAATGAGTTATTTTTAGTTTTTATTTTATGCATATGTGAATGTTGTTGAGTGTTTGGTATGTTTGTTGGTTGGTGGGTAGCTTACATAGGTGTGGTGTAGGAATAGAGTATGGGGATATTTTTGGGAGGCCTAAGATTTTGGGGAGGCATAAGAGTTATTTATGGAGGGAGTTTGGGTCATGTGTTCCACCTTGGAAAAGAAATAGCTTACATTTCTTACTTTTGGGGGAGGCATAAGTATATGTAGGGGTTTGAGATGAATATTTTGGCAGGTCTTTAAGGTGGTCACCCATTCCCCATTCAGAGTTATAATTAGATTCCCCCTTAGATATTTCTATTTTGGCCTTTGTGTGATGAGGCCTTATATATTTTGTTATTGTCCTTCTTGTGACTGTAACTACTTTTTTATTTTCAACTGTGATATGATTGTGATATCCATTTTGTGTTATGGAAGATTATCTTGTTTCCATGAGTTTAATCCATTTCCTATTGTAATGTGGTTGGGGCTCGGGGCCAATGAGGAGGACAACTTCTCCTCTTCATTGGAATTCTTGGTTGGGTGGAGAGCATTGCCTCTCCCCCTTTTCTTTGTTGTGACCAAATGAAATTTGGTGGATCTCTCTTGTTGTTGTTTCTTGGAGTTGTGTATGAAGATAATTTGAGTCCTTTTTCGGTTCCTTCCTGTAAAATTTTCCTACTTTAAGTGGATGAAATTGTAATATTATTTGTGGTGAAAAACTGCTCTGTTTTAGATATGAAGTTACATTCGAATGAGAAATATTTATTTTGGAAGTGTTTTTTTTTGAACGAGAAAAAGAAGTTGTAAAAGAAATTATTTCAGTTGAATAAAATTTTATTTACTTTATACAAAATGGAGTTGATCCTACTTGGAAATCTGTTGATTTAAATACTTTTGCAAGCTCTCTGTTTGAAGGCTAGAAAATTTTGATTTAGGAAACAATACCTTCCTCTGTATTTCTTAAAAGCAACATTTTGAAAATAGATTTACAAAATTTCTTTTTACGTATTGAGTTAAGGAAAGTTGAACATTGTAAATTTAGAATGGAATGAACCTAAATTTTTAAAGTATGGAAAATGAAATAGATAAATTTCCAGTTTGAAATACGTAGATCTCTGATTAGATTGTTTCAAACCTACAATAAATATCGAAAAGTATAAAGAGTACCTATGATTATGAAAGATAAAATGAAAACTTAAAATTAACTAAGGATGATCAAAACACATCCTAAAATAGTTTGTATTGCTCAAGAAATTTACTTAGAACTTTATTAATCGAGCTAAAGGAAAAAACACCTTTACGGAGAAAGAGAAAGAAAATAAATCCATTTTGAAATCCCAACCATAATCAATTAATCCTTGCAAATCTGTCCAATTTCTATCAAGTGCGATTCTCCATGTCGGTTTGGCATGTTGGAGAAGGAAGAATAGCGGATTAGATTAAATTTGGCAGTTGAAAAGTTCAGTTCACATTTTTATGGTAGGAAAGATGTTTTCTTAAATTTCACCCATCTCAGTTATTGAAAATAATATTTTTGAATCTTTTGCAAAGAGGAGTTTGATCCCTTTTCCAAAAATTCCTTATTTTCTCAAATCTGAGATTTCAGTTGAAAGTTATGGCCTTTTGAAGTTTTTACTTTGGTGGGTTTAAAAAAACTAACTGTCAAAAAAGGAATTTTTGTAAATCGGATCCGCGGGCCCGAAAAATTACTTAGGGAACTTTTTGCAAAATGCAAAAATTCATAAGTTCCTCCTCGGCCAAAGAGACCCGCATCCTTCGCTTTTGAAAAAATACTTCCGCGGGTTCGCAGGCCCACACCTTAAAAATTTACCTTTTGAAAATAAATGGCAAAAATTTATAAGTCTCCCTGATGGCCCACCACCCTACAGCCAATGAGGGTCATCCACATGGCTTCTTTAGGCATTGGAAAAATCATAGATTGTTTTAGACCTTATCTCTTTTGAAAAAAATTGGAAAATATTCTTAAGTTTCCCCATCGGGCCGCCTTCCCATAGGTCACTGTTGGACTTACACTTGGCTTTGTTAGGCATCGGCAGAGGCATGGGTTGTTTTAACCTTTGCAATTTTTAACACAAAAGCCAACATTTCTAAGTTTTCCTCGACGGTCCACTTCCCCACTTGAAATTTTGGGCATGACACGTGGCATCCTTGGCCGTTGGCAGATGCGTGGTTCATTTTAAAACTTTTTCCATTTCTACAAAAATTTAAAAATCCTAAGTGCCTCCAATGAACCCGCCTTCCCGCATTGGCTTAAAAACATGCCACATGTCCCTTGTAGCTTTGGGAAATTTTTCTTATTTTGGCATGAAGCCCCACCACGGATTCATGGGCATGCGGGTGTAACTTGCGATTTTGCCAAAAGTGCAAAGTGCCAAATTACCTCCCCATGTTTGCTGGTCTGAACCTTCCCCAGGAAAAAATTCCTCCTGGTCCTGCTTCGCCTTTGGGAAAAATTTCTTCCCCATGTCCACAAGCCCGCCTTTGGGAAAATTTTCCTCCCCAGGCCCATCGTTCTATAACTTAATAAATATGAGGAGTTATGAGGACTTCTTTCTATCATTGGAAAGGTGAAGAAATTTCCTACCCAATGAGAAAATTTTCCTCCCTAGGCCCGTCATCCTATAACTTAATAAATATGTGGAGTTATGAGGACTTCTTTCTATCATTGGAAAGGCAAAGAAATTTCCTACCTAATGGAAATGTTTTTAGGAAATTTTAAGTGCATTAGCTATGTGAAAAATCAAGTTGAAGTGTAAAGATTAATCGAGAGTGGGTAAGTGGGAAATTACCCCTTTTTAACTTAAATGTGTAACTCTAAAGCATGGGTTGACCTTTTAAGGGGTCACATTAGGGGATATGAGAATGTTCTTCTATCCCATGTAAATAAGAACTTTGGTTATTGTTCAAACCTAGTGAAATTAAAAAAACTTGGGCATTTAATTGTTTTGGCCCCTTTGACACTCTAAAATTAATTAAGGAATATTTAACTATAGTGTTAATTTAATTATTTATTAAATTAACACCTAAGAGAAATTTAACTATATTTGGATTAATTATACTAATTAATTTTGTAATGTGGATCTAATGTTTGTTACAACGGGAAAATTTCATTTATTAAATTATTATTGACTTGTGAATATTTGTTGTGACAACTATTGCTTGAAGCTGTAGTGGTCACACTTTTCAACAAAAAATTACTGCATAAATTTTCTACCCAAACCTAGATTGTTCTTGGGTCTCGAGTGGTCATTTTAGTGGGATTTACAATGTTTCAATTTCCTGTGGAATAGCATCCCATGATTAAACTTCCCAAGGCCAAAGATCATTTATAAGTTTAATATAGTTATGCTCCAATAATTAGTTAAGGACTCAAGGATCTAAACATGGCAATAGAACACATTCTCTTTACTACACACAAGCTTACCAATCCTAGTAGGGAACCACATACTTGAGATAAAGTTTGACCATGTCATTCCTAAGCTGTTGGGTTCACAATGATGTCACTAATTATACAGGCCATGACGGTAACTCAAACTTGGGATCTTATTTATTAAGCTAGAAGGTTTTATCAAGTGTAAGGATTTTAGATCCTCCTAAGTTTTTAGTTTTCTATTCTAAAAATAATCACACAAGAAGGGTAGTTATACACGAAGTTTAAACTAGGGTGGACTATTTCATTTAGATATCTTTATTTCATTTGAAGTTAAGGAACACAACACACCAATTATTTAATCATCAATTGTACACAAGAATTTCACTATAAGCTATTAAATTCAATTTTATTTAACACACATATCAAACTTTTATAGTACAAAACTTGGGATCAAAATAACACCCATGTTTAGATGAACATTTCCCTTAACCACTAACATCTTAAAAATGTTACAAAACTTCACTAATAAACCTTTCAATACTTCACAAAATGTTGAACTATCCTCTACAATATAACTTAACATATATATCCAACCCCCTTTTACCATATGTAAATCTAAATCAAAAGAACAATTATAGTTAAATGCACATTTCACAAAGACTCCTTACACTAATAACTCATACACATCACTACATTTTCATAATAAAATTTATTGTCACCTAATAAGACATATATAATTTTTTCATTAACATACATAAATTACAGTGATATACACTAAATTACATACACATCATTTCATCATATTACTTGCATCCTAAAAAACCATGTGAGCATGAAATCGGTGAGAAATCATCGGCATGTCTTCGACCTAAACCTATCATAATACAAATTTTTAGTTTTCCATTTACATACTAATAATTTACACTCGAAAAGAGAGGGTTAGAGACATATATTCATTATATTTCATTTCACTTCATTTCTTAAGTACAGAGAGAGAAAGAGCTAGGAAGAGAGAAAACACTATTTTGCGAATAGTCTAATTTCACATAGCAAGTCATGACATAGAGTTCCAAAGAGTTATTTACAAGTGTTTATAAGTTTCCACGATGGTTTTCTAACTTGATCGGGGTCTTACAACTTCCTTTTTACATTTTTCCTACTAGTTGTGAAAGTGCTCAATTTAGGCTCGAGAGGCTAAGAAACCACGTTCGAAGCTACCTTTTGTCGGAGATGCATGATGGGTAAATTCCTATGTTTCCTCCTATATACGAGAATTCACACAAACCTATTGAATTTAGAATGGTTGAATGGTTTTCAATTGGCAGCTAGGTTTATGCAGCCATGGTTGTACTCGATCTAATTTATCTTAGTAAACAATGACCGAGAGGCCCGAAAAAACCCTTGCCAAAATAGCGAGGAAGTCATTTTTCCCGAAACCCGAAGCTTCCCGGTAGTTTTCTAAAAAAATTACTAGAGGGTTACGAAGGTGAAAAAATCACTCCTTCGCTCAACACCCAAATGGTGAGATGAAATGAAGGCCAAATTTTCATTTTTAGCATCTTCCTATAACTACAAGAATGGGGTAACAAGACACCTAGAGGGGCGAGAAGAGAACCCGAACAATCACTCATGGTCAATCTAAAGCTTGATATAAGTACAAAAATAAAAAGGGACACAAATTGGACTTGCTATCCCTTTTTCGGGGCCCAAAAGGTTGTTTTGTAAGTCTTTAAAAATTGCAATTTAAATTATTTTATGAAAGGACGATAATTAGGTTTAACGATGAACTCAAATTCAACAAGACCACTTCGGTGGCTATAACTATCTATTTTGATTACTATGTTTCCAAACATCTGCGAAACAAGGTTTAAGTCTAAGGTTTATGCCAACGTTTATTTCCAATGCATCAGTCCCAAGGTGACGTTTTATTGTTTTGTGATACAAGTGTGTTTAAAATAATCAAATGTTTAAGCATATAATGGTTTAACATTTCTGTTCTATTGTAATTGAAAAAACAAATTCTATGAAAATTATAAAGGATGAAGGTAAGGAGACCATGCCCGACAATTTTAATGTTCGTAGTGTAAAAGGTGCTCCCGGATGGGTTCACCAACATCCCGCAAACCTCTAACTTCCTCTCTTAGCATTCTATTAAATAGATCATGTGTGTAACACCCCATTTATGAAGTGTTAAGAATAATACCTTGTATGCACTAATATCTCAGTAACAAATTTTTTTTATTTAATTTATTATTCTTATTCATTGGACCTTAAAAATTACGTCATCATTATATCCAAATATTCTATTTAGTAAAATAATTATGGCCCAAGATTTGTTTAAACATCGAAGGGTAATTCCCGACCATTAAATGATTGATTTGTTTTTTTTTTTACTTGAGATCAACCACTCATATTTATTTATTCACCAAATGAATAAAAAACCCCATACTTGGTTAATTATTTCATAAATAAATTCACCCACATTTAAACACATATCCTGTAAATTGAATTCCACATAATGAAATAATTTTATCGATATCATTGCTTATCATTATTTTTTTTGAAATACTATTGTTGTGGGGAAATGATGTTTTTTTAAGTTTAAAAGGTCCATCTCATGTCCAAAATGCATTCTAGAAAAATTACACAGAGTGTTTCTGTGTAAAATTTGTCGTCGATTTGGCCATCATTCGCCTTTGTTTTAGAGTTGTAGTGACAGTCATATGACCGTCAAACTTAATATGTTCATAATTTTTGATGTGTTCACTTTTTTAATTTTGAAAATTTCTCTACACTTGTGTGGGTTTCATATTTGTATTTTTTGTTTAAATAATTTTTTAAAGCAAAGGAAAAAGTATATAATAGATCCACAAAATACGCAGATACCTCTTTAAATATTTACCTATAAACCATCGTAAAATGGATTATTTTAAAACCTGAAATAACTTATGAAAAATAAATCTTATCCAAAACAAATTCTAAGTATGTAATCATCAAAATGGATTCTTAACAACATACTATTCCCTTGGGAAACAATTATCCAATTTCTATAATTTGGAAATAGGAATAAATTTAAATTTGTTTTCTATCAATTCATCATGTCAGTAATTCTTTGCAAAAATGACTTATAGGGAAAGGATAATGAATTTATTTTCCAAAGAAAACAAACTTCTTGTTAAAATCAAACATTCCTTTCCAATAAAATAATTAAATTTTTTTCTTTCCTAATCTTATCAACGAGGAATTACACCTTCATATGTAAATCTCAACATTCAAGTTTACATTTATATTGGAGAAAACTTGACCACAAAGTAACCAAATTCCTTATCTAGGAGAGACTCCTATATACTAATTATTTTCAAAGGAAGAAACTAATTCACAAGAGTATACTTCCATTTCAACCAACAAAATATTGACTTACTTCATGCCGCATATCTTTTATATTGTATTTTCTTTTTGGATGAACAACATAATCATCGTAATACAATTGATCTCTCTTTAAAAGAGAAGATCCAAATTTTCAACAATACATCATTCTTAAGTAACATGGTTTATAAGGATAAACATATCCAAAGAAGATCTTTCATTTTGTTCCAACTTTTTTCTCTACATAGTCTCCAAAACCAAGAGAACAAGGCTTGTTTTACCACCCAACCTACATGCATCATTACATGTCTTTCTAAAGGCTGGAAAAACATGTGATGCACCGGAATTAGTAGGAACTTGACAAGGTCATAACTTGAGCTCTAGGTGTCTATTCGAGTCTTTTTTTTTTTTGAAACCATGTGTTTCAATGAGACGAATGCAACTGTGACCAGCAACCCATCCTGTAAGTTGGGGCAAGTTTTTAACACGTTTTCAGGCCCTAAATCCACCATCTTGAGGGCAAAAATTAGGGTTTAAGTTATAGTTCGATTTTTTTCTATTTTTGGGCATTATTTAATTTTAGTCTATTAGTTGCATTATGAGTTAGAAAGTGGTAATTCCTATAATTTAGGGATGTAGGAATAAGCATGTGAACTTACTAAGAATAGCAGGTTTTAGTAAACTGCTAAAAATAGTAATTTCTACCACCTAGAGTAGATTTAGTCGAGTTAGTTAGCGTTTAGTTGGCAACTCGAGTTGGGAGTTGTTTTCCTATTTAGGAAACATTATAATTCATTATTCAATAATGAAGAAGGAGATATAATTTCTTTGGAATTCATATTATTTGCGATAAGTCAAGTTGGTTAGATTTTTGCTGCATTATCTCGTTATCGAGATGGTTCGAGTCTTTCAAAAAAATGGTAGGAAGAGGAAGAGGAAGAGGAGGCGGTATTGGCTAGATGAATAGAAATATGTAAGATTTGTAGAGGCAAGTCACCGTGCTTGCTGCAATGATAACCCAAAGAGGAAACCAAGGTGGAGATGACACAGATGAAGAAGAATTTTGTGAAGAGGAGGAAATGCAAGTGCCACCATTAGCTTTTGAAGAAACGATGCTTTGCGTTAGAAGGGAAGAATGATGGGATAAGAGTATATGTTTCAAAGTATGGTGGTAGTCTAAAACCAGAGAGGAGATGCTAGATCTGGTTGACTAGCATGGGGAAATTTTTTGAGTTGAAGGCTATGTCGGAAGAAAAGAAGGTGAAATTTGCATGCAAAAAAATTAAAAGGTCATGCTATGTTATGTTGGGCTCACCAACAGAAAGAGAGGTCAAGAAAGGGGAAAGAAAGAATTAGGACCTGGAGTAAGATGGAGAAGAAGTCTGAAGGATAAATTTCTCCATATGGATTATGCAAAAACCTTTGACAAGATGTTTGAGAATCTCGATAGAACCTACAAATAGTGCAATAATACACAAATGAGTTCTACAAGTTGTCCATTCATGTAGAGCATGAAGAAACTAAGGAAAAAATGGTTGCAAGGTATGTAAATGGATTAAAATTTTCTATTCAAGATGAGATAAGTATGCATAGGATTAAGAATATGGAGGATGTCTGTTAATTAGCCTTAAAACCCAGGAAAAACAAAATTGTCAAAGTTTTAGGAGATCACCTGGAATGAATAGGGGGGCGTCATCTTCCTTTCGAGGATGAGCTGGTTTCAACCAAGGTAGGGGAGAATCATATCGTGGATTGGAAAAGCAAGAAGATACGAGAAAAGATTTCCAAAATACACAAAGAGGTAGAGTATTTTCTAGGGGAAGAGGATATGTTGGCAATAGAGGATGGGAGGCTCCATGAAGACCATTTGTTTGTTACAGATGTGGTGAAGAGGGGAATCGGGATTTTGAATTCCCGCATTCTTATACACATGACAAGAGACAAGGAGATGCACCAAGAGTGAATCTTATAGAAGATGGATAAGTAGAAGATGAACAGGACCTAGAAATTCCACCAGATGTTAGAGAAAATCTGATGATCAAGAGGATGATGATTGCTCCAAGAAAGGATATCAAGGGGGATGCATGGCTACGTACAAATATTTTCAAAACAATATTCAGTTACGAGGAAAGGCATGTAATGTTATTATTGATGGTGGTAGTTGTGAGAACATGATTTCAAATGAGATGGTCGAGAAATTGGGTCTACATTATGAGAAGAATCCTAACCCTTACCGTATTGCATGGTTTAAAAGGGTAATGAAGTTACTATTGATAAGAGATGTTTAATAATTTTTTCTATTGGGAAAAGTTACAAGGATGAGATTTGGTGTGATGTTATTCCTATGGATGCATGTCATATGCTGCTAGGAAGACCATGGCAATTTGATAGGAAATTTATTCATGACGGGGAAAGAATACTTATACTTTCTGGAAGGATGGCACAAAAATAGTTTTACTACCTCTCAAGGAAGAGGGGAAGGCTGAAAATATGCTCTCTGCAAAGGAATTTGTGAAGGAGGAAAAGGAAACCAGTTTTTGTTATGCACTAGTCACCAACAAGGATGAACCTGCAAGTGCACAAATACCAGTAGAAATAGCAAAATTAATAAAAGAATTTTTGATGTTATTCCTGATGAGCTACTAGAAGGATTACCACCCAAAAGAGAGATATTCAACACCATATTGATTTGATTCCGGGTCTTCACTCCCAAATCAAGTGACTTATATGATGATCCCGACATTGCATGCTTTGAGTTGAATAGACAAGTGGCGAGAGCTTGTGAGAAAGGGCATCGTAAGGGAGAGCATGAGTCCATGTGTAACCCTAGCTTTATCAACACAAAAGAAGGATGGAACATGGAGAAAGTGCATTGATAGCAGAGCAATCAATAAAATTACAACCAAGTATAGGTTCCCAATACCTCACCTTGATGATATGATGGATGTGCTTGCTAGATCTAGGTATTTCACCAAGATTGATCTTTGAAGTGATTACCATCATATTCGGATCAGAGAAGGAGATGAGTGGAAAAAAACATTCAAGATTGGAGATGGATTATATGAGTGGTTGGCGATGCCATTTGGGTTATCCCATGCACTTAGTACTTTTATGAGATTGATGAACACCATTCTGTGGGAGTATAATGGTAAGTTTGTTGTGCTTTATTTTGATGACATATTGATCTTTAGTAAAACTAAGGAAGAACATTTGAGGCATCTAAGGGTGATATTTGAAGTGTTAAGGAAATAGAAACTATATGCAAATATGAAGAAGTGCACATTTATGCAAGAGAGTTTGGTATTTTTGGGTTTTATTATTTCAGATAGATGGGTATGTATGGACTCGAAAAGATAAAGGTAATTATTGAATGGCCTACTCCATGGAGTATAATAGAGGTAAGAACCTTTCATGGTCTAGCAACATTTTACAGAAAGTTTATTAAAAATTTTAGCAGTATAGTAACACCTATAACAAATTGCACAAAAGGAAGGGAGTTTTTGTGGATAAAGGCAACTTGAGGATAGTTTTTAGTTCTTGAAGAAGAAGGTGATAGAGGCACCCATTTTGGCACTACTAGATTTTGACAAAGTGTTTGAGGTTGATTGTGATTCCTCGCATGTGGGTATTGGTGTTGTTCTAAGTCAAGGTGGAAAGTCAGTAGCTTTCTTTAGTGAGAAACTGAATGAGGTAAGAAATAACTACTCTACTTATGATGTGGAATTTTATGCAATTGTACAAGCATTAAGGCATTGGAGGCATTACTTAGTGCCTAAGGAGTTTGTGTTATTTATAGACCACATAGCCCTGAAGTATGTGAATATAAAAAGAAGTTGAATAGTAGGCATGTAAAGTGGGTATCATTTTTGCAGGGTTATACTTTTCTCTAAAACATAAATCAAGAAAAAAGAATCAATTGCGAGATGCATTAAGTAGGCGTGTAACTTTGTTTACCACTATGGAAAATGAGGTGGTGGTTTTTGAAGCAATAAAGGGTTTGTATTCCTTTGATATTGATTTCAAGGATATTGTTGAAAGGTTAAATCGTCCATTATCACACAATGCAGGATATGTCTTGGATGAGTACATTTTATAAGATGGCTATCTATTCAAGGGATGCCAACTATGTATTCCAACTGGGTCTTTGAGAGAGAACATAGTAAAAGAGTTGTATACCGGAGGATTGGCTGCACATTTTGGTAAAGATAAGACGATAGCCTTGGTAGCAGAGAAATACTATTGGCTGAAGTTGAAAAGAGATGTGGTAAGATATGTGGAGAGGTTTCGAATTTTTCAAGTCTCAAAAGGCCATGCACATAATACAGAGATTGTATATGCCATTTCATGTTCCTAAAGGGTCATGGAAAGATCTAAGTATGGATTTTGTTTTGGGATTACCAAAAACACAATGAGGTAATGACTCAATTTTTGTGGTTTTTGATAGATTTTCTAAGATGGTTCATTTTATTACCTACAAGAAAACAAGTGATGTGACAAGCGTAGCATTTGTTTTTCAAGAGAAGTTGTTTGTTTGCATGGTGTTCTAAAAACCATTACTTCAGATAGGGACACAAGGTTCTTAAGTCACTTCTGGTAGACTTTATGGAAGAAATTGGGAACTCAATTACAGTTCAACAGTGCCTATCATCCTCAGATTGATGGGAAAACATAGGTGGTCAATCGGAGTTTGGGAAACCTATTAAGGTGCATCGTTGGGGAAA
Source organism: Taxus wallichiana var. yunnanensis (assembly GCA_018340775.1). NCBI lineage: Eukaryota > Viridiplantae > Streptophyta > Pinopsida > Cupressales > Taxaceae > Taxus > Taxus wallichiana. The sequence goes on from CM031242.1 coordinate 1,022,349,150, forward strand.
ATCAAAACAATGGGACTTGGCATTACCACAAGATGAGTTTGCATATAACAGTTCCATAAATAGATCCACAGAAAGTCTTCATTTTCAATTGTGTATGGGAGTAATCCAAATGGGGTGTTAGATTTGGTACAACTACCAGTTGATGGCATGGATAGTGATGATGCAGAAGCATTTACCAAACATATACAACAATTGCAGGAAGAAGTGCGGAAGAAGCTATAGAATAGTAATGAAAAGTATAAGGAAATAACAGATGTGCACAGATGAAGAAATGTATTTACATTTGGTGAGTTGGTTATGGTATATCTACAGAAGAAAAGTTTCCAAGAGGAACCTATAACAAGCTGAAGTACAAGAAGATTGGTCCCTGTAAAATCATGAAAAATAAAAATAAAAATGCTTATGAGGTAGAATTGCCGGAAATTTTGATATTTCTCTAGTGTTTAATGTTTTAGATTTGTATTCTTTTCATGGAGATGGTGTAGAATAGGATGTTTTTGATGAATTAGTAGATTGGAGGTAGTAGGTTCCAGGTGAAGAAGAAAGAAGAAGTGGATCGATTCTAGATAAGAAAACAATGGACACGCAACGTGGGAAATACAACAAATATTTAGTACATTGGAAAGGAATGGAATGAGAGGATAATACTTGGGTCACAGAGTGGGAGATTAAGAAGTTGGATGCAAATAAATGGAAGCAATTTGAAGAAGACAACTTGCAGGGAGCTATGTTTTTTTCAAGCGGGGAGAAGATAATGTAGTCAAACTCTAACCAACTTGACTTCTGCAAATAATATGAACTCCAAAGAAAGTAGATCTCCTTCTTCATTATTGAATAATTGATTACAATGTTTCCTAAATAGGAAAACAAATCCCAACTCGAGTTGCCAAGTAAACTCTAACTAACTCTAACTAAATCTACTCTAGGTGGCAGAAATTACTATTTTTAGCAATTTACTAGAACCTGCTATTCTTAGTAACTTCGCATGCTTATTCCTACAAGAACATAAATTTCCACGCATATTATACATCCCTAAATTAGAGGAATTTCCAAATTTCTAACTCATAATGCAACTAATAGACTAAAATTAACCAATGCCCAAAAATAGGAAAAAAGCTGAACTATAACTTAAATCCTAATTTTCGGCTTCAAGATGGAAGATTTAGGGCCTGAAAACATGTCAAAAAATTGTGCCAACTAGTAGGGAAGGTTTCCGTTGAGTTCATCTCATCGAAAAATTTGGTTAAAAAAATGGACTCAAACGGACACACGGAGCTCAACTTATGACCTTGTCAAGTTCCTTCTAATTCAGCGCATCAACATGCTACCCTCCCCCAAGCCCAGGGGAGAGATCTAGCTTACAAAAATGTGTACAAGAAAAAGGGAGGGGTAATTACATGCATGTTACACACAAGAGTAAACCATACACCACAAAACACAATAAATGTCAATCAAAATAAGAAGAGGAGAAACCATATTCATCCTCACCAAGGGGGAAGAGTGGATAAGACATCCATTAGTACCATAGAGTGTGGTCCAACCATATGGAAGCACACTTACAAAATCTTCAAAAAACCTCCTTATCTCTCCAAAACAATCATCCCTCCTTATTGCTCCTCCATTCGCCTAAATTACTTCTTGGGAGGATTTTCAAACCCATTGGGTTTCCTCTCCAAGGATGGGGAAGGGGGTTCAACCATATGAAACACCTTCCCCACCTCAAACCAAATGAGTGGATAAAATAGAAACCAACATGGCTTGCCCATCAAGCCATGAGGTTTAAGAGGAAAATCCCTCCCTCTTCCCCAACAAAACTCCCAAATCCATCAAGCCATATGATGGATGAGAAAACAACACAAGAACACAACCCAAAGAAACATGCAAAACATACAACAAAACCATACTTCAACAATATGAAATCTACAAGTTAGCATTTAAAATAACTCAAAACAAACAAAGATCTTACCTCTCAAAAGTTTTCCAATCTCTAAGCTTCTCCAAATCCTTTTCCAAGCAAGAGCTCCAACTCCAAAAGTACTCCAACACTCCAAAAATCCCAAGCCCAAATAACTCCTTCTCTACATGAGGTAGTAATTCAATAAAAATTTACATAATTCTTTCTCACCAAAAAGAAGGTGTGACATGTGTCACCATCCTCTTTCTTCCATAACAAAATTCCAACACAATAAAAAAAATAGAATAAAAACAAAACCCATTTAACCACTAAATCCCCAAATCCCATTAATTCTCATAAGTCAAACACATAACACTACCATCCAACATGGATGTGACTTGAGAGAGGTGTTATGGTAGGGAAATATTTCCATTAAACCATGTAAATAACCCCTCTTACCTATAGGTAGTGTCCAAGGGTTATTTTTCATTAAAAGAGAATCCATAAAAGTAAATAGGACCCCAATAATTTTCATGCAAAGACAAATTTCAGGGTTGTAAATTTTGGACTCTTATGATGAGGATGTGACGCCCACTCAAAGGTGCCCATATGACCCAAATTCCCATTTATAAAGCCACCAAATAAACAATTTAATTCCTAAAGGAAGTGGAAACCACTAGGTCCCCAACCTAATTTTCTAACAAAATAAATAACATAACACAATAATTTTACATAATATGTAAAATTACAAACTAAGGGTCACCCATGGTGCCCAAACAATATAAACAACTAATAAGGCCTCATACAACTAGCATGGTTAGGACTTAGCCCCATGGGCCGCTTGCACACATTTGTGTAGCCACCTTGAAACCCATGTTCTCTCGTGCCATGTATCCTGCACACTCAATGCAAACATTAAACGCATATGCCCAATAAAAGTGTAAATCAACTACTTCATAACAATCAAGTCTAAGAATGCAATCAATGCTAACACATCATCAACATGAGATCATAAATAGGAAACATGCGCAATTTGACACAAAATCACCATGTGTTAATGATTACAATACATATAAATGACAAATATCCATGATATCATGTGCTCTCATCAATAATCAAATAGTTTATATCATCCGTGTGTGTGGCCAAACCAAGTATTGATCATATATCAAGTAAACCCAAATAACATAGCAATATGTTAGTATCCACAACACCTCTTTGAAAAGTGCTAACATACTAATCAAACCAAATTGACGCCATGTGCCCTAATCACCATAGATGTCCATGAAAATCAATTAACATAATATAATATCCAAAATACGTCATAATCCCCACAAATCATAATTATGAGTAAAACATCATTGAGATAATTAAGGGTAGAAAATGTGGGCACTACAACGTGCATCCACAACTCCACCATTTTGCATTGCTTGAAATCTTCTATACCCATTCTAGAGAACAATTTGAGCATCCACAAGTTTCCTTCTTTGTAACCACATCATAAGAGGAAAATCCAAAATTTTCAAGGTATTTAGTCAAACAATTTGCATGCCTCGTGTTGGATTCTACCTTTTACACACCCTTCTAACAAAAACATTCACAACTAGAAAAATGGCATAAAATTTGTTTTCAATTTATTATTTGAACCTCCACACCCTTGTTGCAAAGATCCCATTTTAGCACACACACCTAGCAAATGAATAAACAACATCCAAATATGCCAAAGCCCTTTGTGCATATCCAATGATCAAGGCATTATGTTAGACTACATTTGTTTGAGGCATTTTGACAAATTTTTGGCGTGCCTTGTTTACACGTCCACATTTTTCATACATACGAACTACAACACTCATAAATACTAAATCTAAAAAAATTCATTTTCTATTGTTCATACCCGTCTCCAAAACTATTTTTTTCCATGGCTAGGATGTGTAGATGAGGTTCTTTCTGTTTCAAACAACTGACATGCATTGTGTTTGCATTAGCCCACATTTCTTTAACACATTTTTTCCAACTCTTGATGTGCCTAGTGTATGCATCCTCATTTTTTCATAGATGGCTCCATGTTCCAAGACAACTTGCCATAACTAGCCTTATGCGCCCGCATTTTGTGTACGAGTCTACTATAGTGGTGGAGCAGCGTGCGTAACAAAAATCTAAACAACTTGACATAAAACAATTGCCAATGTACTTTGATGGATGTTCGTAACTTGTTCCAAGACTACCATTTGGTGTAGATAGGGAAGATGCTAGAAAAGCTGTAGAATTTGGGTTTACACTCACCAATCACATTTCTTGAAAATTTATAGTCTTTTCATGTAACATCCCCATTTTAAGATACTAGAACAAGATAAATTTTTTATTTTTATACAACGTTCCTGTTATGAATTATATAATTCAAACACATGTTCAAGTTTTAATAATTGTTCTCCATCAATTAATGCGGTTTGGATCATAGAATTTCCTTTTAAAAATAATGTTCTCTGTTCACATATTTGCAATATGGAACACACATTCATGCCATTCAAACATATAACGAGATACCATATGCTATCAGTAAATGACTCGAAGAACTACCGACCTCCCACTTTATGGCTCGGAGTTTCAGCGATCTCTCATTTCATGACTTGGTGACTTACCGATCCTTCATGTTAATTCATGCATAGTATAATGAATATACATGGTTATTTTACCGTTTTCGGTTATTGAAGTGATCCATTTAAGAAGCCTATCGAATATCTCATTCTCGATATTCATCTGACATCCTGCATCTTAAACTAGGTGATTAGGACAACGCAACCAGCACTTGCGATACTTTGGCGAAAGATTTTCACATGCTTTGCATGATCATATTCCTAGATGTGATACACACCAATGGAATACATCCTTCACCTCACTTTGTCTGTTATCTAGAATGGTATTTCCTGGTCTCTACTAGTCCTTCCATTTAAGGTCAAACTCTAACCCTAACTAGCAATATGAATGAGTATAAGAAGTTACTCATGGTAACTTTTATCACCGAATCACAGCACCCTTATGTTTATACAAGTGCGTATACTTGAACTCACGGTGTGATTGGATAATGTGGGTACTATCTCCAAGTTGTGGGACTTGCTACTTGAGATAGACCTCTAGAGAAAAGTGGTTCTTGCTCCTAAACTACCTCCACAATCTACTCTAATGCGGGATAAGCTAACTGTTTCTAATCTAAATTTCTAAGGGACCAGGGAGAGAATGCATAAAATGAAAGCCTACACTAAAGCGGTGATACACCGAGAAAAGGAGGGTGTGAGTAGTCTCCAAATGTGTGAAATACGGAGGAAAGTGCACACTAGAAGAGGTGATGACAGTTCACCATAATCTATCAAAATGCATTCACAACAATATTCCAAGCATACACAATGATAATGAATCCATGCAAGAACATAATAAATAGACGCAATATTCTTATAGAAAGATCAAAGGGGCAAGAAGAATGCAAGAAAACACAGCAGGGGAAGATACATCCACAAACTAGTATTTTATTACTTCATGATATGCACAGTTCAATCTATTACAAGATAAGGGCCTGGATCACCATGTAAGGAGTCCACTACAAGGGCCTGCAACACACTGGCTTCACAAAGAAATTTTGACAGAGCTTTGGTACCCAAAAACTCTCCCTTTACAATGAGCCCAACACCCCATTTATAGAAAAGTGAGAAGGAAAAGAGAAGGGAAAATGGAAATCCCGAAATCTGTCCTTCAACCACCTATAAGAGGCATTAAATTGAGTGAAATGGTTATACATTACTTGCAAAAGGCTCCCCATACTATCCCATGTGCTGCAGCAGAGAAAGAATGATGACCATGCCTCTTAATTGCACTCCCAAATACTACCAATAAAACAACTGCTTACGAACCCGGCCACGTTTTCTTAAAAATCTCAATCAATTTCTGATAAAATCTAGAATTTATTGATTTTTTGTGCATCGGGGTCGGAACCACGATTCCAACGGTACCAATTTTGTGCGATTTCGTTGAGAAATGCAAAATTTATGGCCTTCGAGTGCGAGCGACTATTTTGGAGTCCAGCGGTGTTTTCTCGTCATTTGTGACGGAATGAGCATTGGTAGATTTGAAGCCGAATATGTTTCTTTTATTTAAATATATATGGCCATTTGAAGTTATGGAGCTCGAGTCAAAAGTTATGGCCATTTGAAGTTTCACGGGCTGACGTTGACTTTTCTTCTTTGCCTTGGCTTCGGCTTTTTTGCATCCCACGCGTCCCTTTGTCCCAAATGTCCCGGTGCTGAAATTTCCCATTTTGGCTGAACCGGCCAGATTCGCGCATACTCTTGTCCCGCATGTCCCGGTACGAAAGTTCTCATTTTGGCCGATCCGGCTGGTTCGCGTACTTCACGTACCTTCGGCCCAACTGTTCCAGGCTGCCTTAAGTCTTTTCGGCTGACTTGCATCCTCTGCATACTAACTATCCAGATGTCCCCATCGCCTGCTTTTCAACAGTTAGTCAATTTTTTCCATTTTTCGGCCAGTTCGGATTTTCGCGTCCCACGCGTCCCTTTGTTCCAAATGTCCCAAATGCTACGCGAGATCCGCTGCGGCCTTTCGGTGATTCGCGTCCTTTTGTCCCAACTATCCCGACTGTTGCAAGGACTAGGACTTAGCCATTTTTCATGATTTTTTCTGGCCCGAGCCTGTTTTTTGCAATTTTTCTTACCTTTCTTCAGAACTTGCTCTCTACTTGGACGGGGAGTTAGAAAAATATGAGGGGACCCTAGAAACATGAAATTTTTGCCCGACTCAATCTATTTGCCTGGGACTTGAGAATTTGATGCATGTCATCAAATTTACCTTGAGGGGTGAATTTTGGATAACAGTAACTAAAGATACGTAGACATACAATGTCATTCCTAGATGACTTCGCATGTCTAGTTACCTTTAGTCCTCTGGAGTCACTCCGTATAGGTGATCACATTCCTATCCCCAGCCAAGAACTTAGTATCCAGCTTATGTAAACTTGATGATTTAATTCAAGAGGGCATTGTAATATGTCAGCTATAACATTGTGTCGTCATGAAGGCCCCACATTCTCGAAGACACCATATTGTAGCTGGCATATGTCAATGTCCTACGGAATCCTCTCATCGAGGGTACACATCCAGCTCAATTGTGATTGGTTATAATCTTAATATTTAAGATCAACTTTCGGTGACCATGCCGATCCTTTATCCTTTTTCTTGTTAAAGTTGTATGTAGCTAAGAGAGACTTAATCCATCTTCTAGCTTAATATGCATCTCCACCTTCATACTTGAAGGGTTGCATATTCACTTCTTGGTTCCTTTCTTAATCTTTGGACTAATCGGTCCATTATCGATAAACTTAATAAGTTTAACCTATTAAACTTAACCAAGTTTTCCACAATCGTAAAAAAATTAAGAATTCCATCTTATTAGACGTCATTTAAGCGAGGTCTAATTCTAAATGAATTTATTCATTTATCCTCCTTAACCTTACTTAGTTAAGGTCTATTAACAATAGATATGATTTCCCATATCTTTATTTTCTGAATTTAAACATTCGAGGCTATTAACGAAGTCTGAATACAAGGTTCGGCTACCCCTAAGTTATTTGATATCCCTTAGCTTTCAAGCTAATCCCAAATACCTTCCAATTAGGATTTCATGTTTATCTAAATCTTTTTAATGTCAATTCAAAATTCATCTTAACCCAAGTATGAACTAATTCCACATTTCAATGTAAAAGTTGCGTTCAGGTAAAGAATAGATGTTATTTCCTTTTAAATTCATCCATTAACATTTGAATAATTCCAAGTCAAGGAATAATGTTATATTCTCAAACTTATTCAACAATATCAAACTGATACAGTTATTGAAAATATCACACTTTTACTTGTATTCATCCATCAGATTTACAATCTATACATTTGCTAGTCCAAACGATTGGACTTTGTTTATATCAAACAACATTACAACTCATAAAGATAGAAGAATGTAACTTCTTCCTTTCTCATTTCCTCATGGAGGAGTAATAGCTATCAATACAATCCATCTTCAGTTAATCAAAGAAGTATCGGAAAACAACCATGTCTTCATTTATACTCAAGTTTCATCTACAAAATTACTTGCACGAGTCAGTTCATTGAACTGAGCATATTAAGCAATTATCATTAAAATGAGGTGCTTTTAATTAACTGTCTCAATAAAAGAACCCTGCTTTTATGAAACGTTAATATGAACATCATTCAAGAATTAAATACCAAAAAGGATGAACAGCATATCAACTCAATCATCCAATAACCCTCCCAATCAGACAAAGGATTACTGCCCTCTTTCCCAAATAATTATTACAAGAAGTAATTTCCTTCAACAGTTCCAGATTACAAACATTTGTAAGAACTAAAAACACAATTATGCAACTGCTGTTCTAACATAAATGCTATCAATTCCATTCTCTTACAATAGTTGTGAATTCAAAAGATAGATCTTAACTAAAATCTAAACCGAATTATTGTCCCTTCTTTCATACAACTCATCGATTTCAAGGAATCAAACGTTGAAGGAAAAAGCAAACAACAATTAAATACAAATGCTTAACCCAAGTAGTACGAAATTCGTTCCATAACAATTATAGATTTCCAACTGTATGAGAGAAAAATGATCATTAATTCAAATTATCCATTCACACTCTCTTTCTTTTCCTCATAGTTATACTAGAAGTTTTAATCCAAACGTGATATCAATCAATGATAACAGTCCAAAGAGAAATAAATGAAAATCAATAATCGAATATAAGGGAGCAAGATCATATCACCTCTTCTTCTGTCTATCCAAATACCTCTTATTTAGAGCAGACATACTCCAATAGTATAATTCATTTAGAGTAGTATATTCAGTAATTGAAAACTACTATTACCTTTCCAAAAATTTGACCAGAGTTCATTGCAACTGGTTAGTACCAAAAGAACCTATAACACAATCATTTCCTTTTAAACATTTCACTCTACAGACATTCACGTCTTTATAACATGCAAGAGTGTACATCGACTACAACCAGTCACACTTTCATCCTAATAATGAGAGTTTTCACTTTCCAACAACAAAGAATAATTCCATTCATATTTTGTTCTTAATGAAAACGATGAAAGGTCCACAATCCTTATATATATATATATATATATATATATATATATATATATATATATATATATATATATATATATCCTTGAGTTCAGCAAGACACAATATAATTTGCATGCTCTACTCAGTCTATTATATAGACTGATTTTCTGTTCCTCGTCAGATTAAAACTTCCTTCCAAACAGTCCTATATGAATACCAAGAACCAGCAGGCAGAATACCATATCAAATTAGTACAGCAAAGTAAGATGCTACAATAACCTTACTGTCCCAGGGAACCCGTGTTTTATGCAATAAAAAAAAAACATCAAGGAATTATAACTCACATAATAGTCTATTAATATCACCACAACTTTGTTTTTCCCAAACGTTTCCACACACTGAACTCAGAAATACAATATTCGCATAACAATGCCTTTATCAATGCAAACCCGCATAGGGTAATAGATGCACAAGCAAGGTACAGTCAAAACAATCTCAACAACAAGCCAAATCTCATTTGTTTCATTCATTTGCATAGAAACACTAAGCCATGTTCGTTTTCATGATGACAGTTCAGACTAGAAGATCAAACCGCATCCAAAATGCACAATAAAATCCTCTTTCCCATTACCTTTAGATTTCGAAGCAGCAAAGAGAAAACATAATTCATTAATGATTTCAATAAGAAGAACAATCATTTTCTTCAAACACCCGAGAATACCCAAGTCGTGTTCATTCTTTTAAGGACAGTTCAACTAGACATACAAATCATCTCATCTTTTCATTTTCACAAGAATGCTCAGAACTCAGAAGTGATATTCATTTAGCTAATGTATTTATTAGCACAACCCAAAATGGTAATAAAGCGAATACCCAACACTGCCGAAACGAACCACACAGCAAGGACAGTGTATTCAACTTAATCATTATGCAAAGAATGCTCAAGCCGCGTACAACAAAAGAAAATGACTCAACTCGAAATCATCTCAATGTAACAGCCAAATCAAATAACCAAAACCCCCATCATAAGAGCAGGGTTGTTTTAATGAGACTATTAAGCAAAAGCAAGCGGTTTAAGGAGAAGGGCTTAACATGCCTGTTAATTTTTCTTGTGGCTTGAAGAAAACCACGCCCACTGGAGTTGTTTCTCTCCACGACGTCCTCGGCTAGGCTTTCCAACCAGTCCACTAACTTCCACAGGCTCAAGAATAGCCTTTTTTTTTCCAAAGAACAGAGATAATAATCAAAACATAGCTGGTTCGACAGAACCATGGAGAAACAAAATGCAGAGCAACTAAAATCCAAATGCACACAACAACAAACAATTTTCCTTTTTCCTCTATCCTCTTTCCAAGGTGAGCTGGTCGCTAAGACCAAGATAATTAATGCATTGAATGCACTGCCTTTCCTCATTCCTCATGCCACCACCGACTTGGGTTGGTGGGTTTCCAAATTTCAAATTTGCATATAAATTCCATTTAGTTTCTAAGCTAGTTGGACGCCTCCAAATTTTCTTTGTTCCCACCAAACTTGGCGCTGTACATGTAAGGACTTCATTTACTGTCCCATTAAATTTCCTACCTTCCCTCCTTATCCTTTCCATCCACATGGGTCTATGCATCCCCTTCCTTAGGTTAGGATTAGTTTAGGATTTTAATAGTCCATATCTAGGTCATTCACCTAGTTCATAGGTTAATGGAATTTATATCTATTTTCTCCCTTATGAAATCTAAAATCCATATAGGATAGTAGTTAGGGTATAAGATAAAACTTAGGGGTAGGTTAGGGTTTAATCCCCTAATATTTAATTAACTAGTTTCCATATCAAGTCTTTCCTCCTGACAGTCATATTCAACATTAAGCAGGACATTTCATCCTAAGTTCCACATACCCGTGCCACTTGTATTCAGTGCCCTTATCGTCTTACTTACGCTGCCTAGCGTTACAACGGTGTGTGGCTTGAGAATCGAAGCTTTTTCATTGGCATCTACGTACCGAGATAGTCATACCTTGAAATCAGTGCTGCAACATTTATATCAACCTTGATCTGGTTTAAAAGTAAATCGACAAAGCGATCATAAGAGGGCCATACAACATATGAAAAGTTTGTTGTTTCATTAGCATATGACACAAGCAATAACAAGCAATAATAACTGTCTGTCGACACTAAAATTTTCCTCCGTAATTTCTATTTCATTAATGTATATATTAGGAATAGGATGTTGTTAAGTATAATTAGTAGTAGCGTCTGATAGAAGATAACGGTGCCGTCAGTATGGTGCCGCCAATAATGTGGAGTACGGTAATAGTCAAAAGTACAATAGGAATGTTGTAAAAGTAAATATTTGTCGTAAGTGGTCCAGGTAATGTTAAAATGTCAAAGTTTGGGTAATTAGAGAAGTAGGGTCTACATGATTAGGAATTAGAAATATTATATTGGTAATAAGGACAAGGAGTGAGGTCATAAATATTTTGTGTATTTTATTTGTAAAAAGTCTAAAAATGTGGAACCCATGTAAAATGATAAGGTTTATCTTATCTTAAAAGATAAGCTTACATGTACAGATAAGAGTTAAGGTATGGAATATGATTCGTCAGAGTGGATTTCTTATCCTATCTTAGAGATAAGATGGATAAGCCTAGAATTTCTATAAATAGAGAGGCCACCCCCCTCATTTAGCATAGAAGGAAGTAGTGAGAAATATTGTAGGAAGTGTGCGAAGGAAGCCATCAATTTAAAGGTGTGTTGAAGAAGCCATTAAGAGGTGTAATTGTAAAGTTTCTCCCATGGTCTTGGTGAAAGGCAAGTGAAGTCAATAACACTTGAAGTACCTCATGGGTGAGATTGTAACAGTTTCATGTTAATATTATAATTTATTTTGATATTTCAGATTTGTCATCATTCAGTCTTATCATAGTCGATGGTATTCTTGTGTTATGTTGTTGTTTTGTTTCCAGATTACATCCATTAAACTAAAGGCTATGCATTAGTAAATAATCATAGCACGAGGAGTTCCTGGTGAAGAATTATCATAGTGCTAGATTGGTGATGACATTTTGGTTCCGTTTCCGGGACCATTCCTCATTGGTGGATTTTCTGGAGAGATATTCCCACTTAGTCAAAAATCAATTAGAGCGTAACCTTGTTTTTATTGTGCATAGTAGTTACCATGGTAAAGTCATTTTTGCCATGAATAGTAGTTACCATGGTAAAGTTATTTTTGCTGGAATAGTATTTACCGCAGTAAAGTCACTTTTTACCGTGAATAGTATTTACCGCAGTAACTTCACTTTTTACTGTGAATAGTGTTTACCACAAGAAGTCGGTTTTACCGCATAAGTCAAGTTTTACCATAGTTTACCGTGGTCATTTCTATTTCACTGTAGAAATGTGTAAAGTCACTTTCTAGTATAGTGATTCCAATTATTTGTACACATAAGTCTTGTTGATTGTACTTGTGAGTTGGTATTTCATGGTGGTTACTTTTGAAAATGGGAAAGATTCCTATTTTTTCAGCTCAATCTAATGAAGATGCTTCTTCTTTCATTCAAGAGTTTAAGCGATCTTGTATTTGTAATGGCCTTATAAGAAGGGAATAATGGACTAAATTTTTTCCTACCTTTTTGGATGGTTCAACACTTAGGTGGTTTGAAACATTAGGTGATAATGTAAAAAATTCATGGGATTTATTAACTGAAAGTTTTCTTGAAGAATTTGGTGAACAACAGAAATATACAGATCTCATGATCGAGATCACAAAGCTATCCCAAGGAGAGAAGGAGAAGATAAGGGATTATCATGCTCGTGTTCTAGAGCTAAGGAGGAAGCTCGATGCCCAGATCCGGAAGGAAGGACTAGCGGATGGGTTGATGAATGGCGTGGATAATCTCCTCTGTAAGCACTTCATTCTTGGGATGAAGCCAGAGATTAGACAACGAGTGAAGTATGACCGCCCAACTACCATTGAACAAGCAAAGGAGATTGCAAGAAGGCAAGAAGAAAGCATGGAAGAGGAGCCCAAAGAAATTGTTGCTAAAGTAGAGCCTACACCAGCACCTTTGGTCCAGAATCCACAACCACTCCCGGTGAGCACAAATATTTCTCCTAGTACATCTACTGAGTATGAAGATTTGCTCAAAAAGATGGGTCAGTTAACTATTAATCTTCTTCAAGGAAAGGAATTTAGTTCTCAGGGAGGAGATAGAGGTCCAAAAAGAAATATTTCTGAAGTTGTATGTTATGGTTGTTATAAAAAGGGTCATTATAAGTATAATTGTCCAGATAGAGCTTCTACATCTGGTAAAGGAGATAATGATAAAGGAAAATCACCTGTGAATTCTTTTGATGTAGTAGATAAGAGCAGAAATAATGAAGTAGATGTGTTTGTAACAAAAAGAAAGAAAGAAAAAGATAATCAAGATGGAAATGATCCTAAGAAGATGAAAGAAGAAACTAGTAAGAAACATAGGAGAAGAAAGTTGGGTGTGCAGGATTTTCTGATTTCACAGGGGCAAGGACCATACTCCATCTTGGAAGATTTGTCCAAAAGGCCTACAAATATTACATATGGTCAACTCTTGGCTATGTCTTCTGAGAAGAGGCGGGAGTTGCGAGGTGGACTCAATGCTCGAAGAAGGAAGGAGGTTGAGGTCCCTGTTTTGGAGGCGAGAGGAAGATCCCTATGCTCCACAAGGCGAGGTATTATGTAATGGTATTTCAATTCATGATGTCTTAGTTGATGGAGGTGCTGCGATTAATGTAATGACCAAGTCTCAGTAATGAATATGTTGGGTTTAAAAATTGATCACCATTCAACACTTATGTTAAGGTCATTAAATAAGGAAAAACTAAACCAAAAGGTGTAGTTTCAAATGTGGCAATATCTCGTTATGGGTGTTGTATGTGTGGTAGACTTTCGGTGATGAAAAATGGTACTGCTTATTGCACTACCCAATGTTGCTTTGGGAAGACCATGGCTAAGGAGGGTTCATGCATGAAACTACTGGAATGAAGGTTTCATGACACTTGGACATGGTAGAGAGAGGGTGAAGATAAACGTGATCCTCGACATCATAAAGGAGAACCTATGGATTCAAGTGATGAAACCCGATGATTGGACATCCTCGATTACTCTAGTACCAGGTGAAGTGGACACGAAGATGAAGAAAGCGAGGTGGATGTTTCAGTCATGGATATTCTTCCGAGTCACACCAACTCATGACCCCATAAAATTATCTCAAGAAGAAGTTGATGATCGTCTCAAACAAATAAAGATTGGTGATCTTTGTGATGGAGAGTGAGAAGGAATCCTACCTCCATCTCTTTCAAAGGTACATACACCTATTCACTTTTGATTACAAGGAACTCCATCAAGTAAGTTGGGTAGAACATTGTATTGAGCTGGTAGATGGTGCTAAGTCCCATAAAGAAAATTCCATATAGAATGAATCCTAATATTTCCAAGACGTAAAAGAAGAAATAGATAAGTTGCTTGATGCAGATTCATATTTGATGTGGAGAATTCGAGAATGGGTTTCTCCCATTGTGATCTCAATAAAAAAAATGGGAAGCTACGCATTTGTGTTGATTACAGAAGCTCAATAAGGCAACAAAGAAGGATCATTACCCTCTTCCATTTTCATATCAGATCTTGGATGAAGTAGGCTGGCGGGTGCTATAGTTTTGCTTTGATGGATATAAAGCGGCTACAACCAAGTTCGTATAGCAGAGAAAGATCAGGTGAAGACCACGTTCACCACTCCTTGGGAATGTTTGCTTATCGAGTTATGCCTTTTGGGTTGTGTAATGCTCCGAAGAACATTCCAACGTTTGATGAATAGGGTGTTCGAACCCTACATTGGGACCTTCATCGAGTATTTCTAGATGATTTTTGCATCTATGGGAGCAAGATGGACCACTGCACCAAATGGAGACAACATTTCAAAGGTTAGATGAAGCACAAGTCTCACTAAACCCTACAAAGTGTGTCTTTGGATGTTCTAAAGGCGTTTTGTTAGGGCATGTTGTATCCAAAGATGGTATTGCAGTGCGATCCCGATAAAGTTTCAAAAATCAAAGATTTACTATTTCCTATCAATAGAAGTAAGTTGAGATCATTTTTAGGCCATGTGGGTTACTATAGAATGTTCATCAAGAATTTCTCAAAGATTACACAGCCACTAACCCAGTTCTTGAAGAAGGATGTTACTTATGAACCAGGAAATAAGGCACATGAAGCTTTTGGACAACTGAAGGAAGCCCTGGTGTCTTCACCTGTTTTGAAGAATCTAAATTTGAGCAAGCCATTCATTGTGTACACTGATGCCTCAGATGTAGCACTAGGAAGTACTTTGAGCCAAAAGGATGAAAATGGGAATGAACATCCAATTTACTTTGGGAGCAGACAAATGAGCAGTGCTGAGGTAAATTATATAGTAACTGAAAAAGAGGCTCTGGCTATCATTTTTTCTGTAAAGAAGTTTAGAAATTACTTGCTAGGGCAAAAATTTCTAGTTGTAATAGATCATCAGGCTCTAAAATATATTGTAAATAAGCCTAACCCATCAGGGAGGATAGCAAGATGGATAATTTTGCTACAAGAGTTTGAATTTGATATTATAGATAGGCCAGGAAAGAAGCATGTCAATGTAGATGTACTCTCTCGAGCCTATGATTGTTTTGGATCATCTTGTGATGATGATGATTTCCCGATGCATCATTGTTATCCTTTGACACAATCCATAATGAATACATAGATATTTGGAATTATCTGAATGAATTCAAGTTTCTGATGGTGCCAATGCAAAGACTAAGAGAAAGATTACTCAAGCCGATCAGGTCATCCATATTCTATTCTCGCATGGAGTATTATTTCGAATAGGACACGATGGAGCAAGATCAAGAGGGCAGTTGGACGTGATCAAGGGAAGGAACTGCTAGAAGAATTCCACAATGGTACATGTGGAGGGCACTTCTTTGGACAACTTACAACAAGAAGGATCTTGGATGCAGGTTATCACTGGCCCACCCTTTTTAAATATTGTTATAATTATTGTAAGACATGTGATATTTGTCAAACACATGGTAACCGTAAGACTTCATCAGCTCCATTATGTCCTATTCTTCCCCTTGGTCCCTTTGAAAAGTGGGGAATAGACATTGTAGGTCCACTTCCAACTACATCACGCCAAAATAAGTATATTGTAGTTGCCACAGATTATTTAAACATGTGGGTTGAAGCTAGGCCATTGAAAATAACTTCCATGGATGAAGTGGTAAGGTTCATGTATGAACGCATTGTCACCAGATTTGGTTGCCCATTAGAAATTTTAACAGATCAAGGAAGCCACTTCATTAATGAGGTGGTAGAAGCCCTAGTCAATAAGTTTTCTATTAAGCACAGGAAGACAACAACATACAAGCCAAGCACAAATGGATAGGTGGAATGAACAAATTTTGTGTTGTGTCAAATTCTAGCAAAAGATGCAGCCTTGCAGGTACATAAATGGGATAAAAGGATTCATGCAACATTGTGGGCATATAGGGCAACATCAAAGTCAGCAATAGGATACTCCCCATTTCGGTTGGCCTATGGCATTGATCCAGTTCTTCCTATTGAGTTTGATATTCCCATGTGAGAGTTAAGAAAAATGAAAGGATGGATGAAAGTGATTCAAGAAAAGAAAGGTTGGTACATCTTCATTTCTTTGGAGGAAATGAGAGAAATAGCAAAGGATACAAGCCATAAGAAGAAAATGAAGCAAAAGGAATACTTTGATCAAAAGATCCGGTGGTCTCCATTTCATGTGAATGACTTGGTTCTAGTATATGATTCCGATATAAAAAAAAAGAAGACAGAAAAATTTCTTCCAAAATGGATGGGGCCCTACAAAATAAAGCAATTGTGCATGAAAATGGTACGTCCCGACTGGAGGAATTGGATGACACTCCCATTACGAAATGGCTCAACCATGACAAGTTAAAGATTTTCCAAGCACTGGAATAGTCTACTCCGAGGACGGAGTAGAAGCTAGGAAGGGGGAAGATGTCGACACTAAAATTTTCCTCCGTAATTTCTATTTCATTAATGTATGTATTAGGAATAGGATGTTGTTAAGTATAATTAGTAGTAGCATCTGATAGAAGATAACGGCGCCGTCGATGCAACGTGCCGCCAATAATGTGGAGTATGGTAATAGTCAAAAGTACAATAGGAATGTTGTAAAAGTAAATATTTGTCGTAAGTGGTCCAATAATGTTAAAATGTCAAAGTTTGGGTAATTAGAGAAGTAGGGTCTACATGATTAGGAATTAGAAATATTATATTGGTAATAAGGACAAGGAGTGAGGTCATAAATATTTTGTGTATTTTATTTGTAAAAAGTCTAAAAATGTGGAACCCATGTAAAATGATAAGGTTTATCTTATCTTAAAAGATAAGCTTACATGTATAGATAAGAGTTAAGGTATGGAATATGATTCGTCAGAGTGGATTTCTTATCCTATCTTAGAGATAAGATGGATAAGCCTGGAATTTCTATAAATAGAGAGGCCACCCCCCTCATTTAGCATAGAAGGAAGTAGTGAGAAATATTGTAGGAAGTGTGCGAAGGAAGCCATCAGTTTAAAGGTGTGTTGAAGAATCCATTAAGAGGTGTAATTGTAAAGTTTCTCCCATAGTCTTGGTGAAAGGAAAGTGAAGTCAATAACACTTGAAGTACCTCATGGGTGAGATTGTAATAGTTTCATGTTAATATTATAATTTATTTTGATATTTCAGATTTGTCATCATTCTGTCTTATCATAGTCGATGGTATTCTTGTGTTATGTTGTTGTTTTGTTTCCAGATTACATCATTCCTCTAAGATCAAAAGATGTGTCTTAACATATTTATCTTCATTTCTGTAGTTACAACATCATGAAAGGTAATTACCATGATAACTTACAAAAATCAAGGCGTTACATTCCTCCCTTCTTAAAGAATCATCGTCCCGATGATCAAATTAACCAATTCAAGGAGTTTCTAGGACAAAATTCAGTTATTGTCCTTCCATTCATAAGTTCATACCAAAAAATAGATTCACTCTTTAAAAATAGTGTTTTAAGATAACTATAAAATAGACCAATAATTGTCTAAATTTGGTAGAATTATCAGTTTTTGAATTTCAATTTCGATCAAACAAGTATGGAAAAGCAGATCTCATTTCTTCAAGATTTTCCCAAGTTGCACTTTCTTCGCTAAACTGGTCCCACTGGACCTTACATTGATTCACTTCATGATTTCTTAAGTACAACTGGTGAGTTCCCAGCACTCGAATGGGCTTAACCACGATTATTCCTGGGTCTTGGACCTGCAAGGAATTCCAATTCAGCACATGTGATAAATCTGTTACGTATTTCTTAAGCAAAGAAATATGAAAAACATCATGCATTTGTGATAAAGCAGGAGGTAATGCTAGATGATAAGCTACAGGGTTGATTATTTCAACAATTTCAAAAGGTCCCACGTAACGTGGCGACAACTTGGCAGCCTTGCCAAAAGTTATTGAGCTCTTTTTCGGCTTAACCTGAAGAAAGACCTTCTCACCAAGTTTATAATTCCTATCAACCCACTTTAAGTCTGCATAACTCTTTTGCCTATTGGCAGCCTCCTTTAGATGTTCCCAAATCATTTTGATTTGTTGTTCCATTTCCTTGAGGATTTCTGGCCCAATTACCTCTCTGTCCTCTACGTTGTCCCAGCTAACAGGGGTTCTGCATTTTCTTCCATACAATGCTTCAAAGGCGCCATTTTTAAAGAGGCGTGGTATGTATTATTGTAGGAAAATTCAACCAGCGGAAGGTATTCCTCCCATTTATACTGCTGGTCCATGCAATACATTCTTAACATGTCCTCTAAAACTTGATTGACTCTCTCGGTCTATCCATCCGTCTCGGATGATATGCAGAGCTGAAGTTTAATTTAGTTCCCAAGGCCGCATTAAGCGTTTTCCAAAACCTTGATGTCATCCTCGGATCTCTGTCCGATATGATCAATTCGGGTATTCCATGCAATCTAAAAATTTCATGTACAAATCTTCTTGCTAACACTGGTGCATCATCTTTCAAATTACCAGCAATGAAGTGTGCCACTTTGGTTAATTTTTCGATGACAACCAGGATGATATCATGCTTATTCCTTGACATAGGCAATCCTTGAATGAAATCCATCGTTATCACTTGCCATTTGTATTGTGGAATGCTGTGGGGATATAATAATCCAGCGGGATGCATATGTTCCACCTTAACACGCTGACATTCCAAGCAGTGTGTTACAAATTCCACCACATCCTTTTTCATTCCCTTCCAGAAGTATTGCTTCTTAAGATCAGCAAGCATTTTCGTAATGCCAGGGTGTCCAGAAAAAGGTGAATTATGAAATTCAGTTAACAATTTCCTTCTTAAATCATTTGCCAAGGGTATATAGACCCTGTTTTTGAACCTCAAAATTCCTTCACTATCAAAGTGAAATCCTTTATACCTCACATCCTTTGGATCTGCAGCAAGTGTTGTTTTAACTTGCTGGAAATAAGGATCTGATTCCAAGGCATCTTTCACCTCATCCTTAAACTGAGTTCTTAACGTTATAAGAGCAGAGATGTGCTTCCTTCGACTCAGAGCATCTGCCACTCTATTTTCCTTGCCTTTGATGTAGCTTATATCAAAATCATACTGAGACAGAAATTCTAACCATCTTCGTTGTCTTGCATTCAAATTTGGCTGAGTAAAAATATACTTCAACCCCAGATGGTCAGTTTTTAACTCAAAAGGTTTGCCTAAAAGGTAATGCCTCCACATTTGAAGTGCATGTACAATGGCAGCGAGCTCTAGGTCATGTGGAGCATAATTCTATTCATGTAACTTAAGCTTTCTGCTTTCATAAGCTATAACATGGTCATTCTGTAACAGAATACCTCCAAGGCCTTCTCCCGATGCATCCGTTACAACCATAAAATTTCCATTTGGATCTGGTACAGTTAAAATAGGTGTTGTAGTTAACTGTTCCTTTAAATTTTTAAAGGTAGATTCACATTTGTCAGTCCAGACAAATTTCTTATCCTTCTTTTGCAGTGAAGTGATTGGGGCAGCAATTTTTGAAAAATCCTTAACGAACTTTCTATAATATCCTGCCAAGCCCATGAAGCTTCTTACTTCATGCACGTTCTTAGGCGCAGGCCACTCGGTTATAGCTGTGATCTTTGAAGGGTCTACAACTATTCCGTTCTTGCTTATAACGTGTCCCAAATAATGCACCTCTGCATCATAAAAGGAACATTTAGACAGTTTACCATACAACTTCCTCTTTCTTAAAACTTCCAGCACTACCCTTAAATGTTCTTGGTGCTCTTCGACATTTTTAGAGTATATAAGAATGTCGTCTAAGAATACAAGCACAAACTTGTCTAGGTATTCTTGAAAAATATTGTTCATCAGATTCATGAAGGCGGCAGGTGCATTTGTCAACCCAAAAGGTAACACCGTGAATTCATAATGCCCGTACCTTGTTCTAAAAGTTGTTTTATGAATATCTTCTTCCTTTATTCTCAGCTGATGATACCCAGATCGAAGATCTATTTTTGAATAGACTGATGCTCCATGCATCTGGTCAAACAGATCATCAATCCTAGGAAGTGGGTATCGATTCTTAATAGTTGCCTTGTTCAACATTCTATAATCAATGCACAGTCTCAATGTGCCATCCTTTTTCTTTACAAAAATTACCGGCGCTCCCCATGGTGAGACGCTCGGTCTTATCAGCCCCTTAGTCAAAAGTTCCTGTAATTGAGCCTTTAGCTCTACCAACTCGAGGGTGGTCATTCTATAAGGTGCCTTAGATATGGGTTCAGTTCCTGGCTTGATTTCTATTGCAAAGTCAAACTCTCGTTTGGGTGGAAGACCTGGTAATTCCTCCGGAAATACATCACTGAAATCCCTTAATAATGGATATCTTTCCATGAAATCATTATCCTCCTCAGCATTTTCTATCATTTTTACTACATACAAGGTGCAGCCTCTATTTTTAGCCCTTTTTAGTTGCATAGCTATTAGTTTCCTAACTGCAACTTCACGCTTTACACCTTGAATGACTATTGCTTTCTGCAGGTCATCAAAACAACAAATTTGTTTTTCATAACAGTCGACCTTTGCCTTATGTTCTACCAACCAGTTAACTCCAATAATGATATCATATGATCCTAAAGGAGTGACATACAAGTCAACTTCGGTGGAGAAACTGGGCAAGTCAAGAATTGCCCCAAAAAGGCACATTTACTTGTATGGACAACATTATTCCCATAATGCACTGTCCATGTCTTATCCATTCGTTCAGCCTTTCTTTTTAATTTCATTGCAAGTTTAGTAGAAATAAAGCATTCAGTGGCTCCAGTATCAAAAAGTATGACTACAGGTGTACCGAATAACTTACCCGAAACTTCTATAGGCGTAACTTGCTTTTCAGCTTGTCTGTTAGCCACCGCAGCATGTATCCTATGCTGCTGATCACGATCATCCTTTTTCAGAGGACAGTGACTCACGTAATGGTCCTTTCCACAGTTGAAGCATCCTCCAACTGGCCCTTTCCTAGGCTCAAATTTGTTACCAGCTTTGAAGTTATCATTCTGGCTCCCATAGGACTTTTGTCCATTGCCACTAACTTTTGCGAAGTGTTCCGCACACTATTTACAGGTTTGTTCATTACAGATTTCTTGTTGTTATCTACAAAATTTTGTTTTTCACACCAAACCTTTTCCAAGGCCCCCTTTTGGGTGCGAGAGATGAAGAAGAATTGGGAATCTTCTTCCTTATCTCTTCCCTATGAGCAGAAATTGCTCTCAATTTCTTTTCCTGTCTTATTGCCTTTTCGACAACTCCTTCCATGGTGGTTGGACCGTGGACATCCACTTCACCACCAATGATGGGATTTAGTCCCATTATGAACTTTCGTATTCTGAACTTCTCGTCATCTTGGTACTGCGGCACATACTTAAGGAGTTTAGTAAACCCTTCCCAGTATTATGTCACCGTCAGCCTTCCTTGCGACCAATTCTGAAATTTAGTCATTTTCCTATCAAAATAGAGTTGAGGCAGCCACCATTTGCCTAAAGTAACCCTTAAATTGATCCCAAGTTATGTCTGATTTGACAATATTCAACTCAACCTTACGGTTGTCCCACCATGATGATGCTTCATGAGAAAGTTGATATGCTCCCCATATCGCTTTGGTCTCCTCGGAGAAGTTTCTTATTGCAAAGTACTTCTCCATTTCACTGAGCCAATTCTCAGCTCCATCCCCAAGGGTTGTTCCATCAAACTTTGGAGGACTTATTCTCTTTATGTCATTTGTAAGTTCAGCTACTAATCTTGCCCTTTTAGTTTCAGGATGATTAGGAGCATTCACATTACTATTATCAACACCGGATTCCCTCCATTGGTGTTGTCCACAGGAGGTGGCTGATCATTTATATCAGCTTCTTCTTCCTCCTCTTCATTGCCCATTGACTGCTGTTCCAAAACAGTCAAACGATCTCTCGTGTCTAGTAGGGCAGCAAGGATTTCATCCAGCTTTTGAGCAGTAGCTGCTTCTCCACCCGGTAACGGGTTGTTCGCAGCATTTCTTCTTGTTCTGACCATTTTCTGTTCAATAAGAAAATGTAAACCTTATTAAATTGTGGACTCATTAGGTCCAAGAGCTGCAACCTTCAGCTCTGATACCAAGATGTAACATCCCCATTTTAAGATACTAGAACAAGGGAAATTTTTTTTTTTTTTATACAACGTTCCCTGTTATGAATTATATAATTCAAACACACGTTCAAGTTTTAATAATTGTTCTCTGTCCAATTAATGCAGTTTGGATCACACAATTTCCTTTTAAAACTAATGTTCTCTGTTCACATATTTGCAATATGGAACACACATTCAGTGCCATTCAATCATATAACAGATACCATATGCTGTTGTAAATGACTCGAAGAACTACCGACCTCCCACTTTATGGCTCGGAGTTTCAGCGATCTCTCATTTCATGACTCGGCGACTTACCGATCCTTCATGTTAATTCATGCATAGTATAATGAATATACAAGGTTCTTTTACCATTTTCGGTTATCGAAGTGATCCATTTAAGAAGCCTATCTGAATATCTATTACTGATATTCATCTGACATCCTGCATCTTAAACTAGGTGATTAGGACAACACAACCAACACTTGCGATACTTTGGCCAAATATTTTCACATGCTTTGCATGATCATATTCCTAGATGTGATACACACCAATGGAATACGTCCTTCACCTCACTTCATCATTATCTAGAATGGTCTTTCCTGGTCTCTACCAGTCCTTCCATTTAAGGTCAAACTCTAACCCCAACTAGCAATATGAACGAGTATAGGAAGTTACTCATGGTAACTAAAGATACGCAGACATACGGTGTCATTCCTAGATGACTCCGTGTGTCTAGTTACCTTTAGTCCTCCGGAGTCACTCCATATACGTGATCACATTCTATCCCCAGCCAAGAACTTATTATCCAGCTTATGTAAACTTGATGATTTAATTCGGAGGGCATTGTAATATGTCAGCTATAACATTGTGTCATCATGAAGGCCCCACCTTCACGAAGACACCATATTGTAGCTGGCGTATGTCAATGTCCTACGGAATCCTCTCATCGAGGGTACACATCTAGCTCAATTGTGATTTGGTTATAATCTTAGTATTTAAGATCAACTTTCAGCAGCCATGTTGATCCTTTATCCTTGTTCTTGTTACAGTTGTATGTAGCTAAGAGAGACTTAATCCATCTTCTAGCTTAATACGCATCTCCTCCTTCATACCGAAGGGTTGCATATTCACTTCTTGGTTCCTTTCTTAATCTTTGGACTAATCAGTCCATTATCGATAAACTTAATAAGTTTAACCTATTAAACTTAACCAAGTTTTCCACAACTATAAACAAATTCAGAATTCCATCTTATTAGACGTCATTTAAACGAGGTCTAATTCTAAATGAATTTATTCATTTATCCTCCTTAACCTTACTTAGTTAAGGTCTATTAACAATAGATATGATTTCCCATATCTTTATTTTCTAAATTTAAACATTCGAGGCTATTAACGGAGTCTGAATACAAGGTTCGGCTGCCCTAAGTTATTTGATATCCCTTAGCTTTCAAACTAATCCCAATACCTTCATTAGGATTTCATGTTTATCTAAATCTTTTTAATGTCAATTCAAAATTCATCTTAACCCAAGTATGAACTAATTGCACATTTCAACGTAAAAGTTGCATTCAGGTAAAGAATAGATGTTATTTCCTTTTAAATTCATCCATTAACATTTGAATAATTCCAAGTCAAGGAATAATGTTATATTCTCAAACTTATTCAACAATATCAAACTGATACAGTTATTGAAAATATCACACTTTTACTTGTATTCATCCATCAATTTACAATCTATACATTTGCCAGTCCAAACAACTGGACTTTGTTTATATCAAACAACATTACAACTCATAAAGATAGAAGAATGTAACTTCTTCCTTTCTCATTTCCTCGTGGAGGAGTAATAGCTATCAATACATCCATCTTCAGTTAATCAAAGAAGTATCGGAAAACAACCATGTCTTCATTTATACTCAAGTTTCATCTGCAAAATTACTTGCATGGGTCAGTTCATTGAACTGAGCATATTAAGCACTTGTCATTAAAATGAGGTGCTTTTAATTAACTGTCTCAATAAAAGAACCTTTTTTATGAAACGTTAATATGAACATCATTCAAGAATTAAATACCAAAAAGGATGAACAACATATCAACTCAATCATCTAATAACCCTCCTAATCGACAAAGGGATTACTTGCCCTCTTTCCCAAATAATTATTACAAGAAGTAATTTCCTTCAACAGTTCCAGATTACAAACATCTGTAAGAACTAAAAACACAATTATGCAACTGTTGTTCTAACATAAATGCTATCAATTCCATTCTCTTACAATAGTTGTGAATTCAAAAGATAGATCTTAACTAAAATCTAAACCGAATTATTGTCCCTTCTTTCATACAACTCATCTGATTTCAAGCAATCAAACGCTGAAGAGAACAAGCAAACAACAATTAAATACAAATGCTTAACCCAAGCAGTACGAAATTCATTCCATAACAATTATAGATTTCCAACTGTATGAGAGAAAAATGATCATTAATTCAAATTATCCATTCACACTCTCTTTCTTTTCCTCATAGTTGTACTAGAAGTTTTAATCCAAATGTGATATCAATCAATGATAACAGTCCAAAGAGAAATAAACGAAAATCAATAATCGAATATAAGGGAGCAAGATCATATCACCTCTTCTTATTGTCTATCCAAATACCTCTTATTTAGAGCAGACATACTCCAATAGTATAATTCATTTAGAGTAGTATATTCAGTAATTGAAAACTACTATTACCTTTCCAAAAATTGACCGAGTTCATTAGTATCGGTCATAAACATTAGTACCAAAAGAACCTCTATAACGCAATCATTTCCTTTTAAACATTTCACTCTCTGAGACATTCACGTCTTTATAACATGCAAGAGTGTACATTGACTTCTGACAGATCACACTTTCATCCTAATAATGAGAGTTTTCACTTTCCAACAACAAAGAATAATTCCATTCATATTTTTTAATGAAAAAATGAAAGGTCCACAATCTTAAATATATATATATATATATATCCTTGAGTTCAACAAGACACAATATAATTTGCATGCTCTACTCAGTCTATTATATAGACTGATTTTCTGTTCCTCGTCAGATTAAAACTTCCTTCCAAATAGTCCTATATGAATACCAAGAACAAGCAAGCAGGCGAGAACACCATATCAATTTAGTACAACAAAGTAAGATGCTACTGATAACCTTCTTGTCCCGAGGGAACCTGTTTTATGCAATAAAAAAAAAAATCATCAAGGAATTATAACTCGCATAATAGTCTATCAACATCACCACAAATTTGTTTTTTTCCCAAGCGTTTCCACACACTTTGAAACTCGAAATACAATATTCATAACAATGCCTTTATCAATGCAAACCCGCAGGGTAATAGATCACACAAAAAAAAATCAAAAAACAATCTCAACAATGAAGCCAAATCTCATTTGTTTTATTCATTTGCATAAAACACTAAGCCATGTTCGTTTTCATGATGGCGATTCAGTAGAAGATCAAACCACATCCAAAATGCACAATAAAATCCTCTTTCCCATTACCTTCATTTTTTGAAACAAAAGAAAAAACATAATTCATTAATGATTTCAATAAGAAAAACATCATTTTCTTCAAACACAACAAGAATACCCAAGTCGTGTTCATTCTTTTAAGGACAGTTCAACCGGAATAACCTACAAATCATCTCATCTTTTCATTTTCACAAGAATGCTCGAAACTCAAGTGATATTCATTTAGCTAATGTATTTATTAACACAACCCAAAATGGTAATAAAGCGAATACCCAACATTGCCAAAACAACCACACACAGATGAACAGAATTATTTCATTTACTTAATCATTATGCAAAGAATGCTCAAGTCGTATCGTCAAGGAAAAAAAATGACTCAACTCGAAATCATCTCAACGTAACACCAAATCAAATAACCAAAACCCCATCATAAGAAGCGGGGTTGTTTTAATGAGACTATTAAGCAAAAGCAAGCGGTTTAAGGAGAAGGGCTTAACATGCCTGTTAATTTTTTCTTGTGGCTCGAAGAAAACCGCACCCACTTTGGAGTTGTTTCTCTCCACGACGTCCTCGGCCAGGCTTTCCAACCAGTCACTAACTTCCACAGGCTCAAAATAGCCTTTGTTTTTCAAAGAACAGAGATAATAATCAAAACACAGTTGGTTCGATAGAACCATGGAGAAACAAAATGCAGAGCAACTAAAATCCAAATGCACACAGCAACAAACAATTTTCCTTTTTCCTCTATCCTCTTTCCAAGGCGAGCTGGTCACTAAGACCAAGATAATTAATGCATTGAATGCACTGCCTTTCCTCATTCCTCACACCACCGCCGACTCGGGTTGGTGAGTTTCCAAATTTCAAATTTGCATATAAATTCCATTTAGTTTCTAAGCTAGTTGGACGCCTCCAACTTTTCTTTGTTCCCGCCAAACTTGGCGTTGTACATGTAAGGACTTCATTTACTGTCCCATTAAATTTCCTACCTTCCCCCTTATCCTTTCCATCCACATGGGTCTATGTGTCCCCTTCCTTAGGTTAGGATTAGTTTAGGATTTTAATAGTCCATATCTAGGTCATTCGCCTAGTTCATAGGTTAATGGAATTTATATCTATTTTCTCCCTTATGAAATCTAAAATCCATATAGGATAGTAGTTAGGGTATAAGATAAAACTTAGGGGTAGGTTAGGGTTTAATCCCCTAATATTTAATTAACTAGTTTCCATATCAAGTCTTTCCACCTGACAGTCATATTCAACATTAAGCAGGACATTTCGTCCTAAGTTCCACATACCTGTGCCACTTGCATCCAGGCCCTTATCGTCTTACGTTGTCTAGCGTTACAATGGTGTGTGGTTCGAGAATCAAACCTTTTTCATTGGCATCTACGTACCAGATATTCATACCTAAAATTAGGTGCTGCAACATTTATATCAACCTTCAGTCTGGTTTAAAAGTAAATCGACAAAGCGATCATAAGAAGGCCAATATACCTTGGATCAATGGAATTGATTGAGGTGTGTTTCATCAATCAGCGAATAGAGTTCATCAAGCATACGACAAGTCATTTGTCTCATTAGCAATCACACAAGCAATAATAACTTTTGTCCCCAAGTATCAAGTTACACAAAACAAGGGTCCAGATCAAACACATTCCTCTAAGATCAAAAGATGTGTCTTAACATATTTATCTTCATTTATGCGATTCTGACATCATGAAAGGTAATTACCATGATAACTTACAAAAATCAAGGCGTTACATTCCTCCCTTCTTAAAGAATCATCATCCCGATGATCAAATTAACCAATTCAAGGAGTTTCTAGGACAAAATTCAGTTATTGTCCTTCCATTCATAAGTTCATACCAAAAATAGATTCACTCTTTAAAATAGTGTTTTAAGATAACTGTAAAATAGACCAATAATTGTCTAAATTTGGTAGAATTATCAATTTTTTGAATTTCAATTTCGATCAAACAAGTATGGAAAAGCAGATCTCATTTCTTTGAGATTTTCCCAAGTTGCACTTTCTTCGCTAAAAAAATGGTCCCACTTTGGACCTTACATTGATTCACTTCGTGATTTCTTAAGCACAACTGGCGAGTTCCCAACACTCGAATGGGCTTAATCATGATTATTCCTGGGTCTTGGACCTGCAAGGAATTCCAATTCAGCACATGTGATAAATCTGTTACGTATTTCTTAAGCAAAGAAATATGAAAAACATCATGCATTTGTGATAAAGCAGGAGGTAATGCTAGACGATAAGCTACAGGGTTGATTATTTCAACAATTTCAAAAGGTCCCACGTAACATGGCGACAACTTGGCAGCCTTGCCAAAAGTTATTGAGCTCTTTTTCGGCTTAACCTGAAGAAAGACCTTCTCACCAAGTTTATAATTCCTATCAACCCTTTAAGTCTGCATAACTCTTTTGCCTATTGGCAGCCTCCTTTAGATGTTCCCGAATCATTTTGATTTGTTGTTCCATTTCCTTGAGGATTTCTGGCCCAATTACCTCTCTGTCCTCTACGTTGTCCCAGCTAACAGGGGTTCTGCATTTTCTTCCATCTGATGCTTCAAAGGCCCATTTTTAAAGAGGCGTGGTATGTATTATTGTAGGAAAATTCAACCAGCGGAAGGTATTCCTCCCATTTATACTGCTGGTCCATGCAATACATTCTTAACATGTCCTCTAAAACTTGATTGACTCTCTCGGTCTGTCCATCCATCTCTCGGATGATATGCAGAGCTGAAGTTTAATTTAGTTCCCAAGGCCACATTAAGCGTTTGCCAAAACCTTGATGTCATCCTCGGATCTCTGTCTGATATGATCAATTCGGGTATTCCATGCAATCTAAAATTTCATGTACAAATCTTCTTGCTAACACTGGTGCATCATCTTTCAAATTACCAGCAATGAAGTGTGCCACTTTGGTTAATTTGTCGAATGACAACCAGGATGATATCATGCTTATTCCTTGACATAGGCAATCCTTGAACAAAATCCATCATTATCACTTGCCATTTGTACTGTGGAATGCTGTGGGGATACAATAATCCAGCGGGATGCATATGTTCCACCTTAACACGCTAACATTCCAAGCAGTGTGTTACAAATTCCACCACATCCTTTTTCATTCCCTTCCAGAAGTATTGCTTCTTAAGATCAGCAAGCATTTTCGTAATGCCAGGGTGTCTAGAAAAAGGTGAATTATGAAATTCAGTTAACAATTTCCTTCTTAAATCATTTGCCAAGGGTATATAGACCCTATTTTCGAACCTCAGAATTCCTTCGCTATCAAAGTGAAATCCTTTATACCTCACATCCTTTGGATCTGCAGCAAGTGTTGTTTTAACTTGCTGGAAATAAGGATCTGATTCCAAGGCATCTTTCACCTCATCCTTAAACTGAGTTCTTAACGTTATAAGAGCAGAGATGTGCTTCCTTCGACTCAGAGCATCTGCCACTCTATTTTCCTTGCCTTTGATGTAGCTTATATCAAAATCATACTGAGACAGAAATTCTAACCATCTTCGTTGTCTTGCATTCAAATTTGGCTGAGTAAAAATATACTTCAACCCCAGATGGTCAGTTTTTAACTCAAAAGGTTTGCCTAAAAGGTAATGCCTCCACATTTGAAGTGCATGTACAATGGCAGCTGAGCTCTAGGTCGTGTGGAGCATAATTCTGTTCATGTAACTTAAGCTTTCTGCTTTCATAAGCTATAACATGGTCATTCTGTAACAGAATACCTCCAAGGCCTTCTCCCGATGCATCCGTTACAACCATAAAATTTCCATTTGGATCTGGTACAGTTAAAATAGGTGTTGTAGTTAACTGTTCCTTTAAATTTTTAAAGGTAGATTCACATTTGTCAATCCAGACAAATTTCTTATCCTTCTTTTGTAGTGAAGTGATTGGGGCAGCAATTTTTGAAAAATCCTTAACGAACTTTCTATAATATCCTGCCAAGCCCATGAAGCTTCTTACTTCATGCACGTTCTTAGGCGCAGCCACTCGGTTATAGCTGCGATCTTTGAAGGGTCTACAACTATTCCGTTCTTGCTTATAACGTGTCCCAAATAATGCACCTCTGCATCATAAAAGGAACATTTAGACAGTTTACCATACAACTTCCTCTTTCTTAAAACTTCCAGCACTACCCTTAAATGTTCTTGGTGCTCTTCGACATTTTTAGAGTATATAAGAATGTCGTCTAAGAATACAAGCACAAACTTGTCTAGGTATTCTTGAAAAATATTGTTCATCAGATTCATGAAGGCGGCAGGTGCATTTGTCAACCCAAAAGGTAACACCATGAATTCATAATGCCCGTACCTTGTTCTAAAAGTTGTTTTATGAATATCTTCTTCCTTTATTCTCAGCTGATGATACCCAGATCGAAGATCTATTTTTGAATAGACTGATGCTCCACGCATCTGGTCAAACAGATCATCAATCCTAGGAAGTGGGTATCGATTCTTAATAGTTGCCTTGTTCAACATTCTATAATCAATGCATAGTCTCAATGTGCCATCCTTTTTCTTTACAAAAATTACCGGTGCTCCCCATGGTGAGATGCTCGGTCTTATCAGCCCCTTAGTCAAAAGTTCCTGTAATTGAGCCTTTAGCTCTACCAACTCGAGGGTGGTCATTCTATAAGGTGCCTTAGATATGGGTTCAGTTCCTGGCTTGATTTCTATTGCAAAGTCAAACTCTCGTTTGGGTGGAAGACCTGGTAATTCCTCTAGGAAATACATCACTGAAATCCCTTAATAATGGATATCTTTCCATGAAATCATTATCCTCCTCAGCATTTTCTGTCATTTTTACTGCATACAAGGTGCAACCTCTATTTTTAGCCCTTTTTAGTTGCATAGCTGTTAGTTTCCTAACTGCAACTTCACGCTTTACACCTTGAATGACTGCTGCTTTCTGCAGGTCGTCAAAACAACAAATTTGTTTTTCATAACAGTCGACCTTTGCCTTATGTTCTGCCAACCAGTTAACTCCAATAATGATATCATATGATCCTAAAGGAGTGACATACAGGTCAACTTCGGTGGAGAAACTGGGCAAGTCAAGAATTGCCCCAAAAAGGCACATTTCGACTGTATGGACAACATTATTCCCATAATGCACTGTCCATGTCTTATCCATTCGTTCAGCCTTTCTTTTTAATTTCATTGCAAGTTTAGTAGAAATAAAGCATTCAGTGGCTCCAGTATCAAAAAGTATGACTACAGGTGTACCGAATAACTTACCCGGAACTTCTATAGGCGTAACTTGCTTTTCAGCTTGTCTGTTAGCCACCGCAGCGTGTATCCTATGCTGCTGATCGCGATCATCCTTTTTCAGAGGACAGTGACTCACGTAATGGTCCTTTCCACAGTTGAAGCATCCTCCAACTGGCCCTTTCCTAGGCTCAAATTTGTTACCAGCTTTGAAGTTATCATTCTGGCTCCCATAGGACTTTTGTCCATTGCCACTAACTTTTGCGAAGCTGCTCCGCACACTATTTACAGGTTTGTTCATTACAGATTTCTTGTTGTTATCTACAACAATTTTGTTTTTCACACCAAACCTTTTCCAAGGCCCCCTTTTGGGTGCGAGAGATGAAGAAGAATTGGGAATCTTCTTCCTTATCTCTTCCCTATGAGCAGAAATTGCTCTCAATTTCTGTTCCTGTCTTATTGCCTTTTCGACAACTCCTTCCATGGTGGTTGGACCGTGGACATCCACTTCGCCACCAATGATGGGATTTAGTCCCATTATGAACTTTCGTATTCTGAACTTCTCATCAGCTTGGTACTGCGGCACATACTTAAGGAGTTTAGTAAACCCTTCCCAGTATTCTATCACCGTCAGCCTTCCTTGCGACCAGTTCTGAAATTCAGTCATTTTCCTATCAAAATAGAGTTGAGGCAGCCACCATTGCCTAAAGTAACCCTTAAATTGATCCCAAGTTATGTCTGATTCGACAATATTCAACTCAACCTTACGGTTGTCCCACCATGATGATGCTTCATGAGAAAGCTGATATGCTCCCCATATCGCTTTGGTCTCCTCGGAGAAGTTTCTTATTGCAAAGTACTTCTCCATTTCACTGAGCCAATTCTCAGCTCCGTCCCCAAGGGTTGTTCCATCAAACTTTGGAGGACTTATTCTCTTTATGTCATTTGTAAGTTCAGCTACTAATCTTGCCCTTTTATTTTTAGGATGATTAGGAGCATTCACATTACTATTATCAACACCCGATTCCCTCCATTGGTGTTGTCCACAGGAGGTGGCTGATCATTTATATCAGCTTCTTCTTCCTCCTCTTCATTGCCCATTGACTTTGTTCCAAAATAGTCAAACGATCTCTCGTGTCTAGTAGGGCAGCAAGGATTTCATCCAGCTTTTGAGCAGTAGTTGCTTCTCCACCTGGTAACGGGTTGTTCGCAGCATTTCTTCTTGTTCTGACCATTTTCTGTTCAATAAGAAAATGTAAACCTTATTAAATTGTGGACTCATTAGGTCCAAGAGCTGCAACCTTCAGCTCTGATACCAAGATGTAACATCCCCATTTTAAGATACTAGAACAAGGGAATTTTTTTATATATACAACGTTCCCTGTTATGAATTATATAATTCAAACACACGTTCAAGTTTTAATAATTGTTCTCTGTCCAATTAATGCAGTTTGGATCACACAATTTCCTTTTAAAACTAATGTTCTCTGTTCACATATTTGCAATATGGAACACACATTCAGTGCCATTCAATCATATAACAGATACCATATGCTGCTGTAAATGACTCGAAGAACTACCGACCTCCCACTTTATGGCTCGGAGTTTCAGCGATCTCTCATTTCATGACTCGGTGACTTACCGATCCTTCATGTTAATTCATGCATAGTATAATGAATATACAGGGTTCTTTTACCATTTCCGGTTATCAAAGTGATCCATTTAAGAAGCCTATCTAATATCTGTTACTGATATTCATCTGACATCCTGCATCTTAAACTAGGTGATTAGGACAATGTAACCAACACTTGCGATACTTTGGCCAAAGATTTTCACATGCTTTGCATGATCATATTCCTAGATGTGATACACACCAATGGAATACGTCCTTCACCTCACTTCATCTATTATCTAGAATGGTCTTTCCTGGTCTCTACCAGTCCTTCCATTTAAGGTCAAACTCTAACCCCAACTAGCAATATGAACGAGTATAGGAAGTTACTCATGGTAACTAAAGATACGCAGACATACGGTGTCGTTCCTAGATGACTCCGTGTGTCTAGTTACCTTTAGTCCTCCGGAGTCACTCCGTATACGTGATCACATTCCTATCCCCAGCCAAGAACTTATTATCCAACTTATGTAAACTTGATGATTTAATTCGAGAGGGCATTGTAATATGTCAGCTATAACATTGTGTCGTCATGAAGGCCCCGCCTTCACGAAGACACCATATTGTAGCTGGCGTATGTCAATGTCCTACGGAATCCTCTCATCGAGGGTACACATCCAACTCAATTGTGATTTGGTTATAATCTTAGTATTTAAGATCAACTTTCAGTAGCCATGCTGATCCTTTATCCTTGTTCTTGTTACAGTTGTATGTAGCTAAGAGAGACTTAATCCATCTTCTAGCTTAATACGCATCTCCTCCTTCATACCGAAGGGTTGCATATTCACTTCTTGGTTCCTTTCTTAATCTTTGGACTAATCAGTCCATTATCGATAAACTTAATAAGTTTAACCTATTAAACTTAACCAAGTTTTCCACAACTGTAAACAAATTCAGAATTCCATCTTATTAGACGTCATTTAAACGAGGTCTAATTCTAAATGAATTTATTCATTTATCCTCCTTAACCTTACTTAGTTAAGGTCTGTTAACAATAGATATGATTTCCCATATCTTTATTTTCTGAATTTAAACATTCGAGGCTATTAACGGAGTCCGAATACAAGGTTCGGCTGCCCCTAAGTTATTTGATATCCCTTAGCTTTCAAACTAATCCCGAATACCTTCCAATTAGGATTTCGTGTTTATCTAAATCTTTTTAATGTCAATTCAAAATTCATCTTAACCCAAGTATGAACTAATTGCACATTTCAACGTAAAAGTTGCATTCAGGTAAAGAATAGATGTTATTTCCTTTTAAATTCATCCATTAACATTTGAATAATTCCAAGTCAAGGAATAATGTTATATTCTCAAACTTATTCAACAATATCAAACTGATACAGTTATTGAAAATATCACACTTTTACTTGTATTCATCCATCAGATTTACAATCTATACATTTTCCAGTCAAATGACTGACTTTGTTTATATCAAACAACATTACAACTCATAAAGATAGAAAAATGTAACTTCTTCCTTTCTCATTTCCTTATGGAGGAGTAATAGCTATCAATACAATCCATCTTCAGTTAATCAAAGAAGTATCGGAAAACAACCATGTCTTCATTTATACTCAAGTTTCATCTGCAAAATTACTTGCATGGGTTAGTTCATTGAACTGAGCATATTAAGCACTTGTCATTAAAATGAGGTGCTTTTAATTAACTGTCTCAATAAAAGAACCTTGCTTTTATGAAACGTTAATATGAACATCATTCAAGAATTAAATACCAAAAAGGATGAATAGCATATCAACTCAATCATCCAATAACCATCCTAATCAGATAAAGGATTACTGCCCTCTTTCCCAAATAATTATTACAAGAAGTAATTTCCTTCAACCAGTTCTAGATTACAAACATCTATAAGAACTAAAAACACAATTATGCAAACTGTTGTTCTAACATAAATGCTATCAATTCCATTCTCTTACAATAGTTGTGAATTCAAAAGATAGATCTTAACTAAAATATAAACCGAATTATTGTCCCTTCTTTCATACAACTCATCTGATTTCAAGCAATCAAACGCTGAAGAGAACAAGCAAACAACAATTAAATACAAATGCTTAACCCAAGCAAGTAAGTAAAATTTTATTCCATAACAATTATAGATTTCCAATCGTATGAGAGAAAAATGATCATTAATTCAAATTATCCATTCACACTCTCTTTCTTTTCCTCATAGTTGTACTAGAAGTTTTAATCCAAACGTGATATCAATCAATGATAATAGTCCAAAAAGAAATAAATGAAAATCAATAATCGAATATAAGGGAGCAAGATCATATCACCTCTTCTACTGTCTATCCAAATACCTCTTATTTAGAGCATATACTCCAATAGTATAATTCATTCGAGTAGTATATTCAGTAATTGAAAACTACTATTACCTTTCCAAAAAGTTGACCAGAGTTCATTGTAACTGGTCTATAAACATTAGTACCAAAAGAACCTATAACGCAATCATTTCCTTTTAAACATTTCACTCTACAGACATTCACGTCTTTATAACATGCAAGAGTGTACAATGACTACAACCAGTCACACTTTCATCCTAATAATGAGAGTTTTCACTTTCCAACAACAAAGAATAATTCCATTCATATTCTGTTCTTAATGAAAACGATGAAAGGTCCACAATCCTTAAATATATATATATATATATATATATATATATATCCTTGAGTTCAACAAGACACAATATAATTTGCATGCTCTACTCAGTCTATTATATAGACTGATTTTCTATTCCTCGTCAGATTAAAACTTCCTTCCAAAATGAAATATTCCGGGCCAATTTTTTTTTTTTTTGGTTTTTGTTTTTAAACAGTTACAACATTACAATCAAAGTACCGTTAATGTTAGAAGGTAAACCAAAACGTCGAAAGCAACTCTAACCAAGAATGGCACCGATGATGGCGAGCATATGGTCAGAGGATCTTCTACGCTAGATGCTGAATGGGAACTCAACGCCAAGTATGTGCTACCCAATCCAATATGGAGTGAGGGGCGACCATCTGGCGGAGTGTTACAAAATACTAATCTTCTACCTAAATGCTGAATGGGAACTCAACGCCAAGTATGTGCTACCCAATCCAGTATGGAGT
This sequence comes from Taxus wallichiana var. yunnanensis, assembly GCA_018340775.1. NCBI lineage: Eukaryota > Viridiplantae > Streptophyta > Pinopsida > Cupressales > Taxaceae > Taxus > Taxus wallichiana. Next base: position 1,022,385,482 of record CM031242.1, read on the forward strand.
GAGGGGCGACCATATGACGGAGTGTTACAGAAAACTATGCTTGAAAAGAAATGCGGAAAGCTGGAAATACTCAACACCCAGAATGTGCTTGCTAACCCAGAATGGGATAGTAGCTACCATAGGGCGGAGGTCAAATTAGAACAATATTAACTGCTGAAAGTAAGAAGTGCATTACAATATGATAAGCAAGAGATCTAAGTTCTTTGCCAAGATTACTCGCTGCCTTACAATAAAAATGGTGAGATCTTGCTAACATTACGAATCAGATTAAAGATGCAGATTTCTCCGAGCTGTTATGACAGTTCTGTATTTTTATATAACCAAAGAAGACACGAGATTTTCCGAATGGCTCGAGAATATAACCAAAGCAGACACAGCTTTTACGGAATAGCTCGAAATTTCAGAAACTTATTCAAATAACTCCGATACATCGATTACAAAGCACTATTAGCAAGAGGGCGCTCGGACTAACTCCCAAAAATAGACTCAAAATGCAGGCTCTATTAAATGCATGAATTTCAAGACACCATGAATGGTAAGGCCCATCACAGGGTGATTTTGCTTTTAAAAATCAGATTGTCTTTCAAAGATTCTCTGACCTTGCATACATGGGCGCCTAGCCAAGAAGGACAGAATGAAACAATACCCACTAAGAATTTTTTTGTCTTTTTGGATTTATGAATAAAACTTCGAATCTGCAATGCAAAAGAAAATACGAAACCAGAAACTCTAATATGTAAAATCTGAACCTAATTAGACAAATGCAGATTACACAAAGACTAAATCCACCGAACTCACAATCTAAAATAAAATCACCACTAGTTGTTGTCTTACAAACAAGAAGCGATGCCCGAGCTAGAGGCCTTCATTCCTCGAAGCAAACCTAGAGCCAAACCGGCAAAGATAACAATATGGCAGTCCAAAGATGATGAATGATGCTCAAAGTCTTCCTTTTATAACTTCCTGTTGACTTCACCAAACCCTAAAAAACACTTCAACATCCAAACCCTAATCCTTTCTCCAAGATGGCGCCCTTTTCCTTTCAAGCTTAATATTGATATTTTAATTAAACTCAATACCTTGATAAATGCGCCCACCTTAAGCTTACTTTGACTTTGGAAATTAATAAAATAATCTTAATGAAGGCACCTCCCTCAAGAAACCCACTTTTCAAAACAACTTAAAGTCAATAGACTAGGCCAAGGGGTCAACGTCAATATAATATTAAAACGTGACCTTTAATTAAATATATCAACTTAACTCTTCAATCATGCTCTGAAGCCAATAATGACCAGTCAATAGACCAAATGAAGTAGGAAGTCAACCAAGTTGAACCCAACTGGAAATTGCCAAAAATAGAATTTACTAAAAATAGTAAATTCCAGAAAATGCTCTGAATGCCGAAATGAACATACCACTGCGAAGCTTTCGGAAAACCCAGAAAGAATCCGCCTTTGAATCCACCAACTCCGAGCAAAGACATCCTCAAAAATAGGAAACCCTAATTTACCTTCCGACTAGCCTTCGGGTTTCCAGAAAAAAGGCCAACGGTCACTGGAAAGATCAAGTCTGAGAAGGGGACATTACAGTCCGCCCTCCCCAAGATTGCTTGTCCTCAAGCAATCGTAAACCAGGATGCTGCAGAATCTCATCACTTTCCCAAGTCGCATCCTCCATCGGCAGGTTCTTCCACTTCACCAGGTATTCTCTGATAGTTTTTTTCCTCAAAGTACGCTCTCTGAAATCAAGTATCCCCTCTGGAATTAGAACCAACTGTCCCTCCTCATCCAAAGGCGGTAACTGTGATGAAGCAACCACATTATGTCCAAGTGCCTTTTTGAGGCGAGATACGTGGAAAACATTATGCACTCTGCTATCAGAGGGTAGCTCTAACTCATAAGCTACTGCCCCAACTTTTCTGATGACCTTGAATGGCCCATAGAAACGAGGTTTGAGCTTCTCAGCTCCACTCTTCTTGAGAGTAGACTGTCTGTAAGGCTGCAATCGGAGATAAACCATATCCCCAACCTCAAAAGAACGCTCAACACGTCTCTGATCAGCATACATCTTCTGCTGATTCTGTGCAATCTGCAGATTATCCTTCAAAGATTTCATGATGTCTTGACTTTGCTGCAACAAGTCCTTGGCTTGGGGTGCTCTGCTCTCACCAAACACCAAATCAGCAAAGCTAGGTGCTTCATACCCATAAAGAGCCAAGAAAGGAGACATCTTAATCGACATATGAAAAGAAGAATTGTAGCAGTACTCGCCTATATGCAGCCACTTGACCCAAGCTCTCTGCTGTTCTGAAACATAGTTTCTCAAGTAGCCTTCCAACCACTTGTTCACTACTTCCGTTTGTCCATCTGTTTGGGGATGGTAACTAGTGCTTGGAGTGAGCACAGTACCACTCATTCTGAAGACTTCTTGCCGAAAGTACTTAGGAACTTGCTGTCCCTATCACTCACAATGTTCTTTGGCAACCCATGCAGCCTAAACACCTCTCGAAAAAATAGATCTGCAACTTGGGCTGCAGAAAAAGTGCTGGTAATGGCAAAGAAATGAGCAAATTTGGTTAGCCTATCCACCACTACATAAATACAATCCTTCCCTTGGGCCTTGGGCAACCCTGTGATGAAATCCATCGAAATGCTTTCCCACTTTTGATTGGGAATAGGGAGTGGTTGCAGCAAACCGGCTGGTAATGTATGCTCATTCTTATTCACTTGACAAACAGGACACTCCTGAATGTAGCGTTGTACTTCTCCTTTCAATCCTTTCCAAGAAAACCTTTCTCGGATCTGCCTATATGTCTTGAAAAACCCTTGGTGACCAGCAACTGGAATATCATGAAAAGTCAAAAGAATCTTCTTCTTAAGCTTTGAATCAGCCACCAGAAAGATTCTTCCCTTATAGTGTATCAATCCCTCAGTCACCTTGTACCTTTCATCATGAAAAGTACCCTCAATAATGCTGGTTGCAAACTGATTTTTGGCATAATCAGCAAGCAACATGTCTCTCCAATCTGCAGTAAGCTCACATAATGAGCTAAGATGAGGTCTCCTGGATAAAGCATCAGCCACAATATTATTTTTCCCTTTGACATATTCAATGTCAAAGTTGTAAGCTTGAAGCTTACTCACCCACTTCTGTTGCCTCTCATTCAGGTCCTTCTGGTGCATGAAATGCTTGAGGCTATTGTGATCAGTCTTAACCACAAACTTGTTCCCCACCAAGTACTGCCTGAACTTGGCTAATGCATGCATAATGGCAAGCATTTCTTTGTCATAAATTGAGTATGTTCTTTCCACACCCCTTAATTTTCGGCTCTCATACACAATAGGGTGTTTGTCTTGCATCAGGACAGCCCCAACTCCTTCACCTGATGCATCACACTGCAGCTCGAATGGCTTGGAGAAATCTGGAATAGCCAGAACCGGACACGAGCTCATGATCTTTTTGAACTTGTCAAAAACAATTTGAGCCTTTTCTGACCAACAAAAGGCTCCTTTTTTGGTGAGATCAGTAAGGGGAGCAGCATTCTGTGAATACCCCTTTACGAATCTCTCGATAAAAACCACAAAGACCCAAAACCTTTCAACTGAGTCAAGTTCTCAGGAGGTGGCCAATCAACTACTGCTTTGATCTTTTCCGGATCCACCTTCACTCCCTCAGCACTGATTATGTGGCCAAGGTACAGTAACTCCTCCATTCCAAATTCACATTTGGATGCTTTTGCGAACAAACTCTCAGATTCGAGAATACTAAGCACTTCCTCCAAGTGCTTGAGATGATCCTCCCAAGTCTTGCTGTAAATCAGAATGTCATCAAAAAAAATCAACACAAACCTCCTTAACTGATTTTGAAAAACACGGTTCATGCAAGACTGAAAGGTAGCCGGAGCGTTAGTCAACCCAAATGGCATGACTAAGAATTCGAAATGGCCATAGTGACATCTGAAAGCTGTCTTCTCCACATCCGATCCTCTCATTCGAATCTGATGGTAACCCGATCTCAAATCGATCTTCGAGAAGAACTTGGCCCCATGTAGCTCATCAATGAGCTCATCTATCCTGGGAATGGGGTATCTATTTTTTATGGTGCTTTGATTCAAAGCACGATAGTCCACACACATGCGCATGGTACCATCCTTCTTCTTCACAAGAACTACGGCAGATGCAAAGGGGCTCTTGCTTGGGCGAATGAAGCCCATCTCCAAGAGTTCTTGAATATTCTTCTCAATCTCATCCTTTTGCCTCTTCGGGTACCGATATGGAGTTGTAATCACCGGTTTAGCTCCTTCCTTGAGCTCTATGATATGTTCTGAACCCCTTTCAGGTGGTGGTCCAGGAGGCAAGTCTGCAAAGACCTTGCTCTTCTTCGTGAGTAGAGACTGAACATCAGGAGGATGGTCTCGTTTAGTCTCAACCGGACTAGTAGGAAGGATCATGCACTCTGCAACCCACTCGGCTTGATCGTGACGGATCAGCCTTGCCATACTTTTGAATGACACTACCCGAGGGCCCCCATTGGACATTCCTCTTAGGACTATCTTCTTACCATCAGATTGAAACTTCAGCTCCATAGTCTGCAGATTCAAGGAGATCTCCCCAAGAGAACGCAGCCATTGAATGCCTAGGACGGCATCAGTATCTCCAATGTGGACTACATAGAAGTCATCCTTGACTTCGTAATTCCCCAATTGCATGGTCAGGTTCGAGATTTTCTTAGTACATGAAATATGGAATCCATCGGCAACCATGACCTTGAACCCTTCAAACTCCTCTGTTTGCAGCCCCTTCTTCGCCACCACAACTTCATCAATGAAGTTATGTGTTGCTCCAGTGTCGATCAAGGCAACGATTCGCTGCCCTTTGATCATCCCTCGAACCTTGAATGATTCGTTTCTTTGGAAGCTAGAAAGTTGAGCTAAGACTCCAACACTTTCTTTCTCATCTCCGGACTCTTCTGGAGCTCTATCCACCTCACTTTCTTCAAAATCAGATTGCTGGTCGGAAAAATCAGAACTACTTTCACCAGCAGAATAGTACTCAATCTGATTGAATTTAACTCCCTTAGGGCAAACATGATCTTGAGACCACTTGTCCCGACACCGGAAACACAACCCTTTTCTTCTGAGTTCATTCAAGGTTTCAGGATCCAACCTGGTGACATGGGGATTGTGATGTTTGAACTCCTTGTGCTGAGGTCTCAAGGGAGGTCTATGCTGAGGTCTTTTCCCTTTATCCCTTTTCTGAAAGGGGGAATTTGACTGAAATTTTGCCTTAGGAGCAGCCCACTCCATGTTTCTTGCTTTCTTCATGGCTTCCTGCAGGGTTGGTGGATCAAAGGCCTTAACCCAACCTTTGAGTGGTTCTGTCAACCCTTCACTGAAAAGGATCACCAATCTCCTCTCCGTGATTCCAGTCACCATGACTGATAGTCTCTGAAACTCCATAATGTAGGCATCAACTGTGCCATATTGTCTCAATTGTGCCAGTTCCCTGAAATGAATTTCAGGATCCTTTTTTCAAACCTCTCGATGAGCCTAGTAGTGAACTCATCATACGTTGTGATAGACCGATGACCCAAGGTAACTAGGCCATGGTACCACCATTCATGCGCCACCCCATCAAGGTGTAGTGTAGCGAACTTGATCGCCTCCTCTTCTGCCATAGGTCTGAGAGCTAGATAGTTATCCAGCTTCTGAATCCAAGCTCGGGCTGAACTAGTATCATTCCCGTCAAAGTGTGGAAGTGACACCTTGTTGACAGCTTGGTACAAGTCTCCTTGATTTGATGGTCTTCTTTGATCATAGTGTCTCCCGTGTCCTTTGTTTTTCCTTTTATGATCCATGAAATCGTTATAGGACATATCCATCTTGATGTCGTCAGGTAGAGAGTCATACTCTGCACGACCAAGTCTCAACTGCTCCACGAATGAAACATTCTCTTCAGGATCTGGCTGAGTGTTTACAGGTGCCAAAAAGGGGGGTTTGAAAGGCCTGGAAGAAATATAAGTGTTGTTTGACACAGTCCGGGCTGCATATCCATCATGCTGGTTGGAGGCACTATGCTCTCCTCTGTGCTCTAAGTTGTTCTGTGGAATGGTATTCTGACCCACTGTCCCCATCATGAGAGATACCATGTCCATCAAGGCATCCATCTTTCTTCCAAATCTCGTTCCGGGACTCATAGACCTTTCTCTTCCTTTCCCATTGTCATCTCTGTTGTTGGTAACTCTCTCGTTACCCCCAACTGATCTCTCACCCTCTGCCATATCTGATTCCTGAGAAGACTCCCAATGAGCCCTCAAGATCTTTGAAGCTGTCTGACCTTCTGGAGCTTGGTAAGGCTGGAACTGTTTTCCAACCTTCTTGTCTTCCCTTGCAATGTACCTCTTTTCTCTGTCACTCATAGACAGATTGTTCACAGGATGGGAAGATCTTCGCTCTGATACCACTGAAATATTCCGGGCCAATTTTTTTTTTTTTGTTTTTGTTTTAAAACAGATTACAACATTACAATCAAAGTACCCGTTAAGGTTAGAAGGTAAACCAAAACGTACGAAAGCAACTCTAACCAAGAATGGCGCCGATGATGGCGAGCATATGGTCGAGGATCTTCTATGCTAGATGTTGAATGGGAACTCAACGCCAAGTATGTGCTACCCAATCCAATATGGACCGATGGGCGACCATCCGGCGAGTGTTACAGAATACTAATCTTCTACCTAAATGTTGAATGGGAACTCAACGCCAAGTATGTGCTACCCAATCCAGTATGGAGTGAGGGGCGACCATATGATGGAGTGTTACAGAAAACTATGCTTGAAAAGAAATGCGGAAAGCTGGAAATACTCAACACCCAGAATGTGCTTGCTAACCCAGAATGGGATAGTAGCTACCATAGGGCGGAGGTCAAATTAGAACAATATTAACTGCTGAAAGTAAGAAGTGCATTACAGTATGATAAGCAAGAGATCTAAGTTGCTGCCAGTACTACTGCCAGCTTACAATAAAAATGGTGAGATCTTGCTAACAATACGGATCAGATTAAAGATGCAGATTTCTCCGAGTCATTATGACAGCTTCTGTATTTTTATATAACCAAGAAGACACAGATTTTCCGAATGGCTCGAATATAACCAAGCAGCCTTACACAGCTTTTCTGAATAGCTCAAATTCCGTAAAACTTATTCAAATAACTCGATACTTATTACAAAGCACTATTAGCAAGAGGGTGCTCGACTAACCCCAAAAATAGACTCAAAATGCAAGCTCTATTAAATGCATGAATTTCAAGACACCATGAGTGGTACTGGCCCAAAGACAGGGGATTTTGCTTTTAAAAATCAGATTGTCTTTCAAAGATTCTACTGACCTTGCATACATGGGCGCCTAGCCAAGAAGGACGAGAATGAAACAATACCCACTAAGAATTTTTTTGTCTTTTTGGATTTATGAATAAAACTTCAATCATGCTGCAAGAAAATACGAAACCAGAAACTCTAATATGTAAAATCTGAACCTAATTAGACAAATGCAAATTACACAAAGACTAAATCCACCGAACTCACAATCTAAAATAAAATCACCACTAGTTGTTGTCTTACAAACAAGAAGCGATGCCCGAGCTAGAGGCCTTCATTCCTCGAAGCAAACCTAGAGCCAAACCGGTAAAGATAACAATATGGCAGCAGTCCAAAGATGATGAATGATGCTCAAAGTCTTCCTTTTATAACTTCCTGTTGACTTCACCAAACCCTAAAAAACACTTCAACATCCAAACCCTAATCCTTTCTCCAAGATGGCGCCCTTTTCCTTTCAAGCTTAATATTGATATTTTAATTAAACTCAATACCTTGATAAATGCGCCCACCTTAAGCTTGCTTTGACTTTGGAAATTAATAAAATAATCTTAATGAAGGCGCCTCCCTCAAGAAACCCACTTTTCAAAACAACTTAAAGTCAATAGACTAGGCCAAGGGGTCAACGTTCGAATATAATATTAAAACGTGACCTTTAATTAAATATATCAACTTAACTCTTCAATCATGCTCTGAAGCCAATAATGACCAGTCAACAGACCAAACTGAAGTAGGAAGTCAACCAAGTTGAACCCAACTGGAAACTGCCAAAAATAGAATTTACTAAAAATAGTAAATTCCAAAAAATACTCAGAATGCCGAAATGAACATACCACTGCGAAGCTTTCGGAAAACCCAGAAAGAATCTACCTTTGAATCCACCAACTCCGAGCAAAGACATCCTCAAAAATAGGAAACCCTAATTTACCTTCCGACTAGCCTTCGGGTTTCCAGAAAAAAGGCCAACGGTCACTGGAAAGATCAAGTCTGAGAAGGGGACATTACACAAAAAGTCCTATATGAATACCAAGAACCAGCAGGCAGAATACCATATCAAATTAGTACAACAAAGTAAGATGCTACAATAACCTTACTGTCCCAGGGAACCCGTGTTTTATGCAATGAAAAACATCAAGGAATTATAACTCGCATAATAGTCTATTAATATCACCACAGATTTGTTTTTCCCAAACGTTTCCACACACTGAACTCAGAAATACAATATTCGCATAACAATGCCTTTATCAATGCAAACCCGCATAGGGTAATAGATGCGCAAGCAAGGTACAGTCAAAACAATCTCAACAGCAAGCCAAATCTCATTTGTTTCATTCATTTGCACAGAAACACTAAGCCATGTTCATTTTCATGATGACAGTTCAGACTAGAAGATCAAACCACATCCAAAATGCACAATAAAATCCTCTTTCCCATTACCTTCAGATTTCGAAGCAGCAAAGAGAAAACATAATTCATTAATGATTTCAATAAGAAGAACAATCATTTTCTTCAAACACCCGAGAATACCCAAGTCGTGTTCATTCTTTTAAGGACAGTTCAACCAGACATACAAATCATCTCATCTTTTCATTTTCACAAGAATGCTCAGAACTCAGAAGTGATATTCATTTAGCTAATGTATTTATTAGCACAACCCAAAATGGTAATAAAGCGAATACCCAACACTGCTGAAATGAACCACACAGCAAAGACAATGTATTCAACTTAATCATTATGTAAAGAATGCTCAAGCCACGTACAACAAAAGAAAACGAATCAACTCAAATCATCTCAATGTAACAGCCAAATCAAATAACCAAAACCCCCATCATAAGAGCAGGGTTGTTTTAATGAGACTATTAAGCAAAAGCAAGCGGTTTAAGGAGAAGGGCTTAACATGCCTGTTAATTTTTCTTGTGGCTCGAAGAAAACCGCGCCCACTGGAGTTGTTTCTCTCCACGACGTCCTCGGCCAGGCTTTCCAACCAGTCACTAACTTCCACAGGCTCAAGAATAGCCTTTGTTTTTCCAAAGAACAGAGATAATAATCAAAACACAGCTGGTTCGACAGAACCATGGAGAAACAAAATGCAGAGCAACTAAAATCCAAATGCACACAGCAACAAACAATTTTCCTTTTTCCTCTATCCTCTTTCCAAGGCGAGCTGGTCGCTAAGACCAAGATAATTAATGCATTGAATGCACTGCCTTTCCTCATTCCTCACGCCACCGCCGACTTGGGTTGGTGAGTTTCCAATTTCAAATTTGCATATAAATTCCATTTAGTTTCTAAGCTAGTTTGACGCCTCCAACTTTTCTTTGTTCCCACCAAACTTGGCGCCGTATATGTAAGGACTTCATTTATCGTCCCATTAAATTTCCTACCTTCCCTCCTTATCCTTTCCATCCACATGGGTCTATGCGTCCCTTCCTTAGGTTAGGATTAGTTTAGGATTTTAATTGTCCATATCTAGGTCATTCACCTAGTTCATAGGTTAATTGAATTTATATCTATTTTCTCCCTTATGAAAAAGATAAAACTTAGGGGTAGGTTAGGGTTTAATCCCCTAATATTTAATTAACTAGTTTCCATATCAAGTCTTTCCACTTTGATACCATATTCAACATTAAGCGGACATTTCGTCCTTATAAGTTCCACTTGCATCCAGGCCCTTATCGTCTTACGCTTTAACGTTACAACGGTGTGTGGTTCAAGAATCAAACCTTTTTCATTGGCATCTACATACCGGATATTCATACCAAATCAGTCTTAACATTTATATCAACCTTCATCTAGTTTAAAAGTAAATCGACAAAGCGATCATATGAAGGCCACAAAGATACGACAAGTCTCGTTGTCTCATTAAGAATGACACAAGCAATAATAACTTCTTCGTCCCAAGTATCAAGTTACAACAAATAAGGGTCCAGATCAAAGAACACATTCCTCTAAGATCAAAAGATGTGTCTTAACATATTTATCTTCATTTCTGCAAGATTCTAACATCATGAAAGGTAATTACCATGATAACTTACAAAAATCAAGGCATTACATTTCAAAAACCCATTTTTGAAGAACTTGCAACCATTGTTTCCCATGAGATGTCAGTTCTTTGAGATGTTTTGTCAAACAATAGATGCTCCTTGTTTATGCTTCCATATTTTACCTATAGATATAACTAGATCATTGCAGCTACAATGGCTGGCATTATTCCTCTTTCCCTTGTGCTTGATGGATGAGAAACCTTTCCACAACTCTTATCTTGGCACATACATAGACCAACACTAAGCAAACATCTCCATACGACCACCAAAATCTAGAACTATATTGGAAAAAGTTTTAAAATGATGTTAAAACAACCATACACTCCCCACAAGGTAGTGACATCGTCCCGCCAAATGCAAACCCAGGTGCCCAATAGAGGATTTGATGTCACAGGTTGCAAAGGGACGCTTTACACCTGTCACTTGCATTTGGTTGAAAGTTTCTTAAGTTGTTTCAACAAAACCATTTTTGGCCGTCCTAAAATCGCTACAAATATCCGATTACTACAAAATTTACAATGTGAACTTGGGTTTCAGCTCATTAATGGCTCAAATCTCAAATAAAATTATGCTTACATTATTATGCAAGGAGATGACAGCTTTTGCAGGTCGTATAAAATTCCAAACTCCATGCCACCTCCCAAACACACCATTACCCACTCCGATCATCCCCAACAACTTGGTCCACACATAAATTTATGTTATTTATTTATTTTTTGTTTGATGTGGGCACTACATTATACAATTGCTAGTTATAATACTTTTCATCATAAAAACACTCGTAGAAGATATATCCTTCACTTCCCCCTAAATAAACCCCTTGCCCCCAAGGCAACAAGAATGATTATCACAAGAAGAACGAGCTTAGGGAGGCGACAAGAGATACGACAGCAATTTGAGACGTGAATAGTCGAATTTGTCTTAGAGTGAAGGAAACGATAGCCTCTTCTTGATTGTATTTCATACTACCGAGATTCCATCCATGTGAAACCTTATCTTCAAAATTAATTCGTGCATATCGTCCACACTCTACATTCATGTTCGGCCATACTTCAATGGGGTACATTTCTAGTACTTTTGTACTTTCTAATAATTTAGAGCTGCCGATGGGCATCACGACCCCACTTCACTGACTTTAGTGATTATTGCCACATTTCGAAACGTGTAGGCATAAAACAAATCTGGAGCCACAAATTGTCTCAATGTAGAATGGGTTTTCATCTTGTAACTTGGCCCCAAAACCACATAAATTTCTATATTATCTTGTCACACACATGGGAAGATTCAGATTCATTGCAGAGCACATTTCTAGCATTCTGTGAGCGTCAAAATCCATGGCAAAATCAGGCACTCGGAGGAGCAAACTCATTTTTATCAGTCAAGTGTGGAGAGAAGGAAGCCGCTGCCGAAAAGAGGGCAAGTGAAAGCAGCAATAACTGCATCAGTTGTGCACTCTATTTCAGGAATAATTCGATCCACGATTCCATTACAAACATGTCATGCCAAATACGGCATACACATTGTGTTGCAGTTATGTTAGTTACTTTCATTAATAGCTGAGATTAGAAAGTTATTGATTTTCTTTTTTCATTACAAACATTTTTGTTATATATGAACGGCACACAGAGGGCTTGCTATGCAACGTAGGAATTGTACTCACGACGGGAGGTTGATGGTTGTATTATAAATATCAAGATATCCAAATTATAAGCTAGCCCAGTTTTGGTATTCGTTAATTCCAATTTGACTCATCAAAAATATATTTTTTCAGTTTTTGATTGGAAATATCTGAGTTATATGATAGAAGTATTTCTGCGCTTCAAGGAGCTCAAAGTGTTTAAAATGGCAGCTACATAATTGCTGTGCAGTGGAAGTCAATGTTTCGATTTAAATAACCTAGTAATTTGGTATGTACTTGTAGCTTTGTAAGGTAAATGTTTCATGTTAGTAAAATTCGCGTGCGCCGTATGAGAATCGATCTGTTTTTCTGTTCCCGTTTAAAAAGCAATTCGACTGGACTTTGGATGCTTGTATGATCAATATCAAGGTATCGAAGTGATAAGGTAGCCTTTCTTAATTCCTTGATTTGACAAATTCTAATTTCATAATCGAAAATTTGTGGAAAATTGTTGTGCTTTTCAACCTATTGAAAAATATATTGTGTTTTTAGCATGATGAAAAACACACTATGTTTTTCATCAAGATGAAAAACATAAATATTTTCCACATGTTAATCACTAAATATTAATTACATCAATCAAAAAATGATTAAAAAACACAATGTGATTTTCATCGTGTTGAAAAACACAAAACAGTACAGGGTTTGCAACGTGTTGAAAAATATTTTGTGTATTTCAACAATATGAAAAACACATTGTGTTTTTCAACACGATGAAAATCACATTGTGTTTTTTATCATTTTTTGACTGATGTAATTAATTATTATCTTATTATATTATTTATGATTGTGACTACCAACACACCTCTTAGTGCTTTTGTAAGGTAGATAGCCACTATTTTAACTAAAAAAGTTTGATCACGTCAAATTTAAACCTATATAGAAATTTTATAACGTACATAAAATACTAAGGGTAAATAGTGCACATTTCTTAAATTTGATGGTGAGCTATGGCCCTCAAACAAGTTTTGTAAAGATCAGAATTTTTTATTTGCCTTTTAAATTATGTATAATAATATTATTATAACAATAATAAAGATGAAAAGTATCGTGGTTTGCAACTTGATAATATAAAGAATTTAAAAATATGTTTATTAAATCATTTATCATGATATAAATCCCTTAACTATATGACATAAAGTTAAATAGATTTAACATAATATAGTTATAATATCTAAAATATATATTCTAACATATAATTAAAAATCTAATATTTGTATAATTTGAAGATTAGCCATCAAACAATTGATTTTAAATATATGTTTACTCACTCATCATAATCTGCTATATGAATTCCAAAACTTGAACGATAATAGTTTTATTATAATTAAATTAATGATAGTCAAAATTGGAGCCAAATCGATTTTTTTTACAAATAATATTAATGAAAAATGGTTTACAAATTTCAAAATGGTTCAAAAGGGCCAATTAATCATGTACTCCTCAAGGTTACATTAAAAGGAACTTACTAAGTAATGTATATGTGTGTGTGTGTGTGTGTGTGTGTGTGTGTGTGTATTCAATAAAGATAGCAGGAACATCAACACTATAATGTGGGGTACGTATTTATGTAGAATCTATATGATGTTAAATATGTTAGTACATTGAGGAGATATTTGTGAATCACATATTTTGAATAGTGGCTGAATGTGAAGGTGTTTATAATGTTTGAATATTACTACATAAGGGGAAAGGATATCCCATTGATAGTGTATTTATAGAAATTGAAGGTTGCATATTTTGTGTGAAATTCTAGTGCAACTACTGATTATTAATCACCTAACCATTCTAGTTTATTTGATTAACAAATAATGAGAAATAACACAACTACAATTTCACAAAAAAAATATGCAAAAGAAATATATAGCTCAATGTCACGATATTTTTGGACAATTATCCTTGGAAAAATCTTGAAGAGAAAATCGGTACTGCAGATGAGAAATATATTAATCTTCATCAAATAAAGAGATACAAAGCAATTGATTACCCGAGGGAGCTCGCAACTTCTCTTGCTGATATTCACCTTCTTTATCTCCCAACACTATCACTGCGGCCATTGTTAACACTGCAAAACTATTTGCTATCACTACAAATTTCATTTGCTCTCTCTGCAATTACTCTTCAACATATCATTTCCAAATTCCCCTTGACTCTCTTATATACTACTCTCATTGGAAAACCAACGGTGAGATCTAAACAATCCAACAACAAAAACTGGTTGCAAGGTGTTACTAAAGGAAATCAATAATATAATAATAATTGTTACATTTCCAAAAATAGAACAACTATTCTCTAATTATCAACAAATGGACAAATAGTTGTCCAAGCTAACTCAACTAACACTCCCTCTTAGTGAGGAAGTTGTTTTGCATGACACCCAACTTATCTCTCAAGAAGATGAATGTTTCCTTCCGAATGTCTCACTCCTGCTCCTCTGTAGGTATATACTATACCCGAAAAATCCCCATGCTGTACATAATCTCTGATGAAATGATACCTGATGTTTATATGTTTAGACCTATCATGAAACACAAGATTCTCAGATAACATAATGCAACTCTGATTGTCACAGTGTATCACTGTAGTCTTAACCCTCTTACCAAACAAGGCTACCAGCAACTTCTAAATCCATATAGCTTCACATGTTTGCATGCTAGCTGCTATGTATTCTACTTCTGCAGAACTCAGAGCCACAGACTTTTGCTTCCTAGTGAACCAAGAGACAACCCCTGATCCCCTTGATACCTTCACCTTGAGTATATCTAATCCCATACTCAACTGTACCACACAAATAACACAAGACATGCTTTGCCACAGCCTAATGCACTTTATTTGGTTCAACCATAAACCGACTAAGAGAGTTTAGAGTAAATGCTATATCTCGCGTGGTGTTGACCGTATACATAAGTGAACCAAATAATTGCATGTATAGGGTGGGATCTACATCCTTCTTCCTAGACGTGTCTACCTTCCTCCAGTTCATGACCATAGGTGTAGACATGGTTTTGCAATCTTCCATCTTGAACCTCTTCAATATTTCAATGCAATATTTCCCTTGCCTAAGAAATTTTTCTCCATCTTTCTACCACACCTCCATGCCTAGAAAGTAGTGCATAAATCCCAAATCCTTCATCTCGAACTCTGCTGCAAGGTCCCTCTTATACTCCTCTATGAGCCCTAGTGAACCTGTTAGAAACAAATCATCCACATATAGAACAAGAATGATAATATCACCCCTAGCCACCAAGTAGTAGAGGTTAACATCTACCTCACTCTTCACAAAGCCCATCCCCTGTAAGTGTGTATCAATGCACTCATACCACGCTTTGGGATCCTACTTGAGTCTATACAAATATTTCTTCAATCTACACATGTGGGTCTCCTTGTTGTGTGCTTCAAGACCTTTTGGTTTCTCAATGTATACTTCCTCTTTTAACTCATCATTAAGGAATGTTGTCTTGACATCCATTTAATGGATCTCGCCTTCTCATCTATGCTGCAAATGAGATCATAGCTCATATATAAGTATGCTTGGCCACATGATCAAATGTCTCCTCATAGTCTATTCCCTCATTCTGAGAGAACCCCTTTTCCACGAACCTTGCCTTATATTTCTCAATGCTACCATCTCAGACCGTGTTTGATCTTATATATCTAGCATGATCTAACCAAAGCCCTACATGTTGGTCTAGGCATTACCTACCACACACCATTCTGCATTATTGAGGTATGTTCCTTAACCATTACATCTCGCCATACTTGATTTATTTCGGCTTCATGATAGCTAGATGGCTCACTATCTACCAATTGACTAGACTAATGCCACATAGACTTTTAACTTGTTTGGTTATTTTTGTTGTGTAGTACTCATCCTAGGAGCTCTCATAAACTCTTGAGTATCCCTTTATTGAAACTCACGGTTCATGCCGCAACCGTAGAGGATGAGATATCAACCTCTATATCTTCTTGATGCATTTCCTTCTGCATCAGTTGCTCCATATTTTGTGAACTCTCACCACCTAAGCCTATGCTTGTACTAGTAATTGTACTCAAGCTTTCTTTACCGCTTGACTCAGTTGAGCTACCCTTGGAGCTTATGTCGGCTACACACTCTGATCATTTGCTGGCAAATCTCTGGACCTCCTAAACGCCTTGTCCTCCATGAACTTGACATCTCATCCGAATAAAATCCTCCTAGTCCCTAGAATAAATATCTGATATGCCTTTGAGGTTTTACCATACCCCACAAAGTCTCCCTTCTCTCGTAGTTTGATCTAACTTTGAATGTGTATCATTTGGAATGTGATAATATGCCAAACTTCCAAATATCCTCAAGTGACTAACATCTGGCTTCTTCCTTATGAAAGCTTCCTCTGGTGTCATCTTCCCTAGTGCCTTATGTGGAATCCTGTTTTGTATGAATACTGTTGTACTACATGCCTCTGCCCATAAATAGCGGGGCATTTACTAATCATGTAGCATATCCCTTGCTTCCCCTGATATAGATCGATTATTCCTCTTAAGAACCCCATTTTGTTGCGGGTTGTAAGGAAAAGTCCACTCTCTCTTGATTCCTTCCATGGTACAAAACTCCTAGAATTTATTCCCTTTGTACTCACCTCTATTGTATGATGACCGAAAAAACTTTATCTTCCTTCTTATCGAGTTCTCCACAAGAGTGTTGAACTCCTGGAAGTGATTGAAAACCTCATCCTTTGTCTTCAAGAAGTATATCTAGGTTTTCCTCGAGAAATCATCAATGAAAATAACATAGTACTCGTATCCTCGGAGAGACTCCTTGGAAAAGATGCTTTGTAAACTTCCCTAACACGCATCCCTTACATACATCATCATGCTTTGTGCTCACTTTTGGAACACTGTCATTGTCTCATAAAGCAATTTAAGTGCTCCATGATGTATATGGTCCATCCTTCTATGCCATAGCTCTCCTTGATCTCTAGGATTACTGCTGCTCATGAGTGCCTTAGGAGTATCAAATTGTAGCCTATAAAGGTGACCACTCCTAACCCCAATAGATATGGGTGATTTCCAATCCTTTTATTTTATTAACACTTCCACCCCTCTAAAGAGTACATTATACCCTTTATCCTGAAGGAAATATATAGAAATTAGATTCATACGTAAGCCTAGCACATACAACACATCATGAAGGGGAGTCACATTCGCATTCTCCCTTTGAAGTCCGAACAATCCCTTTCTGACTAAATTCGGTTTGGAAATGTTCCCATAGAAATATGGATTTCAGTTTCCTCCCCATTGTAATTAGAGAAGTAGTCTCTAACTCCTTTCATATGAAATAATGCCCCACTATCTATATACCAATCACTCTTTGAGGTTGAGCTAACCATACAGTTATGAGTGCAAAATCATCCTCCAATCTCCTGAGAGCTCCACTACACTTGCTAAAGCCGTCACTTGGTTCTTGCCCTTCTTATCATTCTTTGTCCTTTGTGGGTAGTTTCGACATATTAGCCAAACACCCGACAACCATAGAACTTTATCTTAGACAAGTCCTTCTTTTTCTTCTCTATTTGAGAATTTGATCCTTTACTAGACTAGTTCTTTGCTTTTCCTTTTCCCGCTAGGGAAACGTTCTTCTATTCCATCTCACTTTTCTCAATCTTATTGTTGGATCCATTGACAAGAATTAGTCTAAGATCCTCTTGAGTGAAATCACTCCATAGTCGATCTCACTTGGTAAGGTGTCTCGTCCCACTACCAACTTGAATAAAGACATCTCACTTCTTAGTGAAACCATTTAGGGCTATTCTTACTAGCTAATCATCATCTGGGTTATCTCCAATAATCGCTAACTTGTCCTTGACAAGTATAATACTAGTGAGGTAACTTGTAACATCTTCTCCCTTGTTCATCTAGGTATTCTTCAAATTTTCTCGAGAATCACCTTCTCGGTTAGTGAAAGTGTTGGTGCTCAATTTAATTTCACCATGTTTGTTCAAAACATCTCGGTTCACATAGTTTAAAAGTTTTCTTTGTCTCCGTATACTGATGCAAGAAAGATTTTTCCTTATTTTGGTTTCCATGTTCAGTCCTTTCCATTGGTCAAGGATCACATTGAGTCCAGATATTGTTTTCCATTTCTCTATCCATGAGAAAGAATTTGTAATTTGGGCATCAATTTAGGGTCTTCCATTCCTTCTATTTTTCCACAAATATGTCCTCCTGTCAATTTTTTTCCCAACATCCGTGGAAACATGATCCTTTCTGATTGGATGCGGCCCGATGGGTCTTTTTGGTGAAACTTGTCACTTTTGTCACATTTGTAAAAAATACCAAATTGGCCCCATGGCCCCGATAATATCTAATTGGTTATTCAACAAATATGAAGCGGCAGGGAAAAAGTCTTACTTTGACCCCAAAGAAGGACACATGGCAGTTTTTCAAGCTATAAGTGGGGATGTGGGTTGTTGGAGCCTTTTCTAGATTGTTTCCTATTTGTATGAGGGAGAAAAGTTATGAAATAATCAGAACTCCGTTGGGGCCCACATCAAAAGTTAGAAGCAGAGAGGTGGGTCACCAGGGGCATTTTGAAAATCTCGGCCCGCTTAAAATCGAGCTTGTCAATGTGGAGGGCCTGTGCTTATTTGAAAATTTGCCTCTCGGTTTGAACTTTGAATTTATGCCAAGGAGACACATGGTGGTTTCCGCTAGCCCTGTCCATACTTAGAATTTTTCTTCAAGATGCTTTGGTGCAACTTTGTCGACCATGGATAGGTGGAGGTCATACGCTCATTTGAGGATCTTCCTCTAGTACCTACCTTCACAGTTGCACCAAGGAGACATGTGGAGGCTTCCACTGCCTCCTCTCTATACTTAGACTTCTAAAACAAATTTCTAAGACTTGGGAGATTTGGTGAGACCACGCTTGTTTGGGGTCTCTACTTTTGGGATCCATATCAAAAATGCACTGAAGAGACACATGGAGGCTTCCACTGCTCCTCCTCTCTATACTTATACTTATAAAACAAATTTCTAAGGCCCGGGACATGTGGTGAGCCCATGCTTGTTTGGGGTCTCTACTTTTGGGATCCGTATCAAAATGCATCAAGAGACACGTGGAGGCTTCCACTTTGGCTCCTTTTATACTAATACTTGTTTAATGGCCGAGGTAACTTTTTGGGCCTACGGCACGTGAAGAGTGTGTGCTCATTTGAGGTCCCGCCTATAAAATTCATCTCAAAAGTTGCACTTTTGAAAAAATATATGGAAGCTTCCGCTAACTCCTATTTGCACTTGGTTGACTCGAACTCGCAGTGCATGAATGCAAGCATCCATGCAAGGGCACTCATTTCTCAAGGTGTATTCTTGAGGGTGAAACAAATTGTTTGTCAGATCCACTTGAAAATGATTAAAAAGGGTATTTCTCGCATGATACAATGATTAAGAATACTGTCAAAAATTATGATATGACATCCCAATCATAGTAGAGGGTTTGAGAAATGTGATCAGTTCATGATTCATCCACCTGGCAGCTTTGGGTGTAAATTTGTTAAACATCACTTTCTAAGACAAATTTGTAACAAGCAAAGGATTCCTTGAATATTCTTCTTTTTGGGGGAATTTGGGATGAGTGAGCGAGTGAATTGTATAAATGCAATGAGAATACTCTTGCAAATGGTCGAGGGTTAATTTTTACGAGAAAATTTGAGAAAGCCCATCTTCTTGAGAGACCATATGAGAAACTTGTTAATCTCTTGTGTTTTAGATTTGATCACATCAAGATGGTTGCAAGTGTACAACCATTGACAAGCTCTGAGATTGTTCAAGAAACTTTCCCTTGCTGATAAATCTAATAGATCTTGAATTAATCTATGTTGATCTTGGGAAAAATTGTGTCTGCTTTTATTTCAGAATGTCTTTCAAATAGTTTTTCTTGTTCTTGTTGCAATCTTATATTGAAATCCCTCTGAATCACATAAGATTTTATCCTCGCAATAGTATAGTGGTATTTGCAATTTCATTATGAGAAGAGCCTTCATCCTATAATGAAATAAATAAATTGCAAATACCACTATACTATACGCCCGAGAGTTAAATTGTGGTGCATTAATAATATTTTCTCAAGGTTCCCCTAAAATTTTTGCATAGAAGGATATGTTCATGTGCTTTACCAAAAGAGGTTACAAAATGGGCCCTCTCACCTTGGTTGAAAGGCACGACCTAAAGTACTATGGATAGATCAAATCCTTAATGAAGGTGCTATTTCTCCAACACCTAAGTGAAAAAGAGTCATTTGAATCCCCTCCCTCGCTACAAAATGACTTATACCATGATTTGACTGTCTCTTAGTATCTTGTGAAATTTTTGATGTTGCTCGGCTTCCAAGGAGAATCAATTTTGATACCAACACCGCAGTTGGTGTTGTTGTTGGGGATCTTCAAAGGCATTCTTATATTTGTCCCTCCTAATGTTTCTTACATGATATAAGTGCAAATACGTTTTTTAAACATCATCCTATGTTGAGATTTTTAGAATTGTGTGAAGTTACAAGTTACGTGTGTAATATTTCCAGTTTCTAGTTGGTATTACACTAAATTTATGTCATTAGTGATAAATGTTGCTAAAGGAAGGTCAACTATGCCAAGATTTGCAGGAAGTGTTGATAGATATTTGACAAGTCATTTATAGTGCATTTGCACACCTAAGGTGAAAATCCTTAGTGGTGATTTAGTGTTGATTGATATTTTGATAAATACCATTGCCTTATCTCGTATTAAGTGAAATTTTTCACTAATATTTGCAAAGATGGAAGGAAGAAGATCTTTCTTCACTAAAGACCCTACCAGAAAGTTTTTTCCAGAAATGGGAAAGAAAAATTCAAGAGGAAAAATATTCTAGAAAATAGTTGGAGATCAGGAATCAAGAAAAGAGTTATCCATTGTGAAAAGTGATCAACATGTGGTTGAGGATTACCATTCTTCTTCAAGTGATTTTGAATCAGGTAATTTTCATATAGATCTGAATTCTCCAAATGGAGAGGAGAATTCATTTGTGTTTTATAAGTGTGCTTCTTAGTTTGTCCCTATATTTTACAAAGTTGATAGGGTTTTCCATGAAACAAAGTCTTTAGAGGACATTCATTTTGAAAATTATACTCTTGTGTTCCAAATACCCCTTGTCCCTCATCATTTTGTATCTCTTGTAAGATCACCTCCTCAAAATAGTATGGCCCACCTCCACCTAGACCTCCTTTTGTTGTGAATACTTTTATTCCTATAAATTTTAGAGGTATGGTTGGATATCCAAATATAGTGCCATCAACATTTAAATTTTTTTATCAATATGATGGAGGTCTTTGAGATTGAATTTGAGGATGTGCATATAAAATTGTTTATTCATACTCTTAAGGAGGATGCACGTGATGGTATAATTCTTTTCCAAATAACTCAATAGATTCATGGATAGAAATGAAAAATGCTTTTATATTGAAATATGCGGATAAGATAGATCCCAGGTTTCTTTTCTCTGAATTTGAGAATATTAAGAAGAATCCTAATGAATCTATTCATGACTTCAGAACTAGGTTCAATAATAACTTGAATAGGCTACCTGTAATCCTGAGGCCAAGTGATGTTTCTTGTTTGATAAAATATTATGATGCTTTTGACAAAAGGCTACCTATTATTTAAAGGACAAAAACCCAGGAACTTTGAGGTAAGCCTTCACCATGGCTTTACAGATTGAAAACAATATCAAAGTAGTTGGTAAGCCTCGTAAGAGGGAAGGTATCAAGCTGATCAATCCAAAGAAGCCTTAGTCAAGTAAGTTTGTGGATCTAGAAGAGGTTGTAAAAACATTGGCCAAAGCTTTTTAGGAAATATCCTATAAGCTGGCTAGAGCAGAGAAGGGGATCATACGAGGTTCTTAAGGTCAGCACAAGCCATAAGGTCAAGAAATATTTTCAAATCATCCCAGAGGTGATCATAGATCAGATGACAGGGGTAAAGGGTCTGTGGGATCAAGAATTACATAGTCCCAACCCCAAGAAAACCAATTGGTGCCTGATCCTTTAGCTGCTAGAGTTGCTACTATGGAAGAGGTCCATGATATGGAGTGGTGTGATAGATGTTTCTTGCCCCATTCCCCATGCGATGAAGACAAAGAAGTTGAGGAAGCTAATGATGATGAGACAAATGATGATGCATGCATGATGGATTGCTCTACAAGTTCATAGCAGGGAGCAACCTCAACTGAACTAATAAGTGCTAGAACTGCTGCTAATTTCTAGGATTGCATTCATCGGGTATTACCTCTTCCTCCCACTCATACTTTTGAAATTGATATGGTACAAGATTTTGAGTTTCCTAATAATGATTTTGAGTACTTAAGGGCATTAATGATTAAAAAGTATGATGGAGGAATTCCTTCAAAAGAGGACATACAATTGTTAATGAATGCAGTAGTTTCCCAAGAAAAAGAATATAATACAAGAAGAAAATTTGTCAAAGGGGCAGGGCCTCAGGCCAAACCAAAAATTCCAGTGCTTACCAATATCCCTAAGGAAACTCCTAAAAAATATGCATCTGGAAAAGGCCTTGTTTCCCCAAATAAAATTTGTGTTCCTCCCCATGCTCAGACTATGAAGAATCCCATATTATCAAATGAATTTGTAAACCTTCCTCCTAATACATTGCGCTTTACATAAATATGTCCCTTGTGACATAGCCCAAATCTTGAGTCGATTAAGATTACTGTTCCTATGGTTGAATTTCTTAGAATCCTGAGCATAAGAAGAGGGTGTTTGAGTATTTGGGGCTTAAGGAAGAAAAGGTCACCCATGGTAAAAATGTAAACAATGTAGAGGTTCCTCCTACCATTGTAAAATTAGAAAAACCACAAGCATTGGAGGAATTGGGTGAAACACCTGAGGTTTATTTGGGAACTTCTTTGGTTGAGTCTCAACTGAATGTGGATCCATTTTTCACTACTCTGATTATTAAAGATAGGTTGTTACATAACTGCATGTTTGACTCAGGAGCTTCATGTAATGTAATGCCTCTTGAGGTCATGAATGAGTTGAATATCAAAGTAACAACAACTTATGGGAAATGTACTGCCATGGATTCAAGAGAGGTGCCAGTAGTTGGATGTGTCAAAGGCTTAGTAGTGCAATTGGAAGCTTATCCAAGCAAGTACTTAACTTTGAATGTAGTAATTATGGATTGTCCTGCTAAGTGGGGAATGTTGTTATCTAGAAAATGGGCAGCTAGTGTGGGTGGAAG
Organism: Taxus wallichiana var. yunnanensis; assembly: GCA_018340775.1. NCBI lineage: Eukaryota > Viridiplantae > Streptophyta > Pinopsida > Cupressales > Taxaceae > Taxus > Taxus wallichiana. The sequence goes on from CM031242.1 coordinate 1,022,408,836, forward strand.
TTTGCAAATGGACATGTCTTACGCAACCAAACCAATTAAGGGAAGCCTTGTGAAGTTATATGGTTAGAATAAAATGTTACTTCTCATTGAGGACCCTAACAATGCTTCTTATGAAGTATTGTACACATATGTTGATGTTGATAGCTTTGTGGGATATGCTGATTATAAGAAGCATAAAATTGATGAGTTCAAGTATCATGAGAAGGTTGGTTCTCCTTGGAATTTAATGTTTGATGGAGCATGTTCTAGATCTAGTAATGGTGTTGGTATTGTCTTGATATCTCCAAGCCAAGAGGAGTTTAATTTTTCTTTTAAACTCAATTTTGAGTGCACAAAAAATATTGCTGAGTATGAAGCACTGCTCTTGGGTCTAAGGATTGCATGGAAATATGGTATTAGAGACATTGTTGTTAAAGGAGATTCAAAGTTGATAGTCAAACAAGTCAGAAAGTTGTATGCTACAAAGAATCAAAGAATGAAACAATATAAGCATGCAGTTTGGGATTTCATTGAAATGTTTGACTCTTTCAATATAATACATCATGATAGGAGCTATAATACTATAGCAGAAAAATTGGCAGTATTGGGATCAAAGTTTGAAAATTATACAATGTCTCCCTATTGTGAATATGATGTTGATATATCGACTAGCCATCTCGTCCCCCGACAATATCAAGCAGCGATGTGTATTTGAAGATGATGCTCAAGTCCAAAGGTTTTTGCAAAATAAAGGAGAATTTTCCAATCAAAGTATAGACTGGGAACCAATGGTTTGTGTAGTTGAAGGAAAGGAGACTTTATTTGGTAAGGATATTATTTAGTTGAACACTAATATTATTCCCAGAGGGTTGGTTGCACTAGAATCGAATTTTGATAATGCTGACTACAATGTCAACATACACATGTCAACCTCGAGAGATGTTGAAGAATATGACCTGGGCACAAAGGATAAACGTAGGATAATATCGCTAGAAACAACTTGAACAAGTGAAGAAAAGAAGTCATATGTCCAATTCTTTAAAAAGTACTAGGACAACTTGGGTTGGTCAAATTCAAAATCAAAGCATAAAAGGAAGACCTTTTTCAATATGAAATACCCCTAGAAGATAATGACAAGCCATTTAGGAAAAGATAAAGACTAATTAATCCCCTCCTTTCCTAAAAATGCAAGAAGAATTGAAAAATTTAAGGGATGGAGGAATTATACAACCTATAAGGTACTCCTCATGGGTAGCAAACCTGGTACATGTTAGAAAGAAGAATGGGGACATAAGGTTGTGTGTGGAATTTAGAAAATTAAATAAGGCATCAATCAAGGATAACTATCCCTTACCAAATATGGATAACATGTTGTAGTTAGTTATAGGTTCAGAATTGTTATCTACTTTGGATGGTTTTTCTGGGTATAACCAAGTAGTTGTGAAGCAATAAAAAAGAATAAAAACTCCTTTCACTACCCCATGTGGAACTTATGTGTATGTAAGGATGCCATTTGTCCTGATGAATGCTAGAGATACTTTTCAAAGAGCAATGGATGTAGAATTCTCAATATATATATATATATATATATATATATATATATGACTTCATTTTTATGTATCGGATGATGTGTGCGCTTTTCTCTAGGAAGAGAAGTGATCACCGCAACATTTAGAAAAGATTTTGATAAGATGCGGGGATGTGTTATCTCACTAAACCCTAAGAAGCATCATTTTGGGGTTCAAAAGGAAAAGTTGTTTGGACACATTGTGTCAAAAGAAGGAGTCATGATTGATCCCGAGAGAGTGGAAACCATTAGCAAAGTTCCTATTCGAAGAACCGAGAAGGAAATTCAATCCTTTTTGGGCGAGATAAATTTTATTAGGAGGTTTATTTCAACTTTGCTGAATTGACTATCCTAGTCACTAATATGTTAAAGAAGGATCAGAGTATCAAATGGGAAGAAGCAGCTATTCAAGTTGAATCATTGAAGAATTACCTTGTTTTAACATCTCCCGATTATAAAAATGCTTTCCAAATGTTTTACTTTGGTTGAGAGAATACCATTAATTCTGCCAAGTTAAAAAAAAAATGATGAAGGAGATGAAAGGACAATTGCTTTATTTAGTAAAGCACTACAAGGGTTGAAATGAAGTATGCTATCATGGAAAAATAGGATTTTGCTTTGATCAGAGCCACAAAAATCTTCAGGCCCTATATTTTGAGTTCTAAAGTCATTGCTTATGTTCCCCATACCATGGTTAAGGATATCCTATCAGAGATGGAAATTTCAAGCAAAATATGTCGATGGGTAAATAAGTTGTAAGAATATGACATGGATATCCAAACTAAAAAATTGGTTAGAGGTCTGGGCCTAGAAAAGCTTATGGAAGAGAGCAACCTAAAAATAGTTGAGGTGAATGAATTTTAAGAAGAAAGGTTGAATATCCTTGAAAATTTGATAAATTATGAATGGTACAAGGATATTATTTTTTATCTCAAACATCTACAATGCCTTGAGTATTTAAGTAAGAATAAAAAAAGAGCACTTAAGTTAGCCTCCCAGAAATACATCATCACTGATTATGGGTTAGCTTGGAAGAACCCTGAGGGAGTTATTTTGAGATGTATCACTAAAGATGAAGCCCCAAAAATAATTGATGATTTCCATGGAGGATTTTGTGGGGGAATTTTGTAGGAAGAGTCACAGCTCATAAAATCTTAAGGGCTGGTTACTTGGTGGCCAACTCTTTTTAAAGACACAACTCTGCTAGTAAAAAAGTGTGAGATTTGTCAATGTTTTTCAGGAAGATGGACAGCTTCAAGATCCCTCCATTTCCAACCTATATCAATCGAATCCCCATTTAAGAAGTGTGGAATGGGATTCATTGGTGAGATTTCATATTCTTCAAGTGTAAGCCACAAGTGGATATTAGTGGTTACTGATTACTTCACCAAGTGGGTGGAGGAAATCCCCAACAAGAAAGTAACTCACCAAATTGTCGTGGACTTCATTTTAAATCATACAATCTGTAGGTTTGGAGTACCTACTAAGATATTTGCTAACAATGATATAAGCTTTCAAGCTAAACCTATGGTAGCCATGTGTCATGAATATGGAATCAATTTAGCATATGCTTCCAATTACAATCCCCTAGGCAATGAACAAGCATAATAAAGTAATAATAATATTTTGAAGATAATCAAGAAAACCTTGGAGTTAAAGAAATGAAAGTGGGGTGAGTAATTGAAATTTCCTATTTGGGCAGATAAAATCACTATTAAAAGGGATACTGGAAAAATCCCATTTGAATTGGTATATGGAACTTAAGCCCTACTTCCACTGCATATGCAATTATCTTCTTACCAATTTATCCAACAAGTAGAGGACCAGGGGGTGAATCCCTATGATGCTCGTATAAATCAAATTGTGGAATTGGATGAGAAGAGAAGAGAGTCCCACCAAAGACATGTGAAGTTCAGGGAGAAATTGAAGAAGCTATTTGATAAAAAGGTGAATCCAAGAGCTTTTAGTGTGGGAGATCTGGTGCTACTATGGGATAATAGACATGAGGATAAGGGAAATCATGGAAAGTTTGATGCATTTCGGATGGGCCCTTATTCTATTGACATTCAGATTGGAGAGCACACATTTTTCCTAAAAGACTTAGATGGGGAATTGCTTGAGTTTCCTGTTAATGGTAGGCATTTGAAACATTTCCTTGACTAATTTCTCGAATCAAGACACGCGCCATTGTATAATGTATAGTCTTTTGTCTTTGTTCTGTTTATGTGTTTTTCTGTTTCAGTTTTTCCTTGTCCTTGGTGACCATTTGTTGGTTTCTCAATTCGTATTTGGGGATTTGGTTATTGTCTTTTTTCTCTGCAAGCTTGTTTTTGACTCTGTTGCCTAATGGATTTTTGGCCCATGGTGCAGTCTGTTTTTTCTTGCCATGCGCACTGCAAGGAGTGCCCATCCTAAGTCAAAGCCGTTGTTGGTGCTCAATTTTATTTCACCCTATTTGTTCAAAATGTCTCAATCTGCATAGTTTTAAAGTTTTCTGTCTCCCTGTATCTATGTGAAAAAGATTTTTCCTTCATTTGGTTTCCATGGTCAGTCCTTTCCTTTTGTCAAGGATCACATTGAGTCCAGATATTGTTTTCTGTTTCTGTGTCCATGAGAAAGAATTTGTAATTTGGGCATGAATTCGTGGTTTCCCTTCCGTTCTATTTTTTCCACAGTCATGTCTTCCTGTCAATTTTGTCTCAACATCCATGGAAACATGATCCTTTCTTATTTGATGTGGCTCGATGGGTCTTTTTAGTGAAACTTGTTACTTTTGTTACAAATTTTTAAAAAAATGAAATTGGCTCTGTGGCCCCAATAGTATATAATAGATTATTCAACACATATGAAGCGGTAGGGAAAAAGTCTTACTTTGACCCCGAAGGACACGTGGCAGTTTTTCAAGTTACAAGCAGGAGGCGGGTCGCCGAAGCCTTTTGTAGTTTTTACCTTTTTGAACGAGGGAGCAAAGTTATGAAATAATCTGCAACTCTGCTGGGGCCCAAATCAAAATTTAGAAGTGGAGAGGCTGGTCATTGAGGCATTTTGAGACTCTTAAGTTAGCTTAAACTCAGATCTTATCCACGTGGAGGTCCTGTGCTCATTTCAAAAAAATTGTCTTGGTTTGACCTTTGAATTTGTGCCAAGGAGAAACGTGGAGGTTTCCGCTGGCCCTGCCCATACTTAGACTTTTCTTCAAGCGTTCGGTGTAACATAGTCAGACCATGGACATGTGGAGGGCTTGCACTCATTTAAGGATCCACCTCTGGGTCCTACCTTCATAGTTGCGCCAAGGAGACACATGGAGGCTTTTGTTGGCTCCTCTCTATACTTAGACTTCTCAAGCAAATTTCTAAGGCCTAGGACACGTGGTGAGCCCACGCTTGTTTGGGGTCTCCGCTTTTGGGCTCCATATCAAAAATGTGCTGAAGAGACATGTGGAGGATTCCGTTGGATCCTTTTTTATACTAATACTTGTTCAATGGATGAGGTAAATTTCTTGGGCCCAGGGCATGTGGAGATCTTGTATTCGTTTGAGGTCCTACCTCTAAACTTCATCTTTGAAGTTGTGTTGAACAAACACGTGGAAGCTTCCGATGACTCCTCTTTGCATTTGGTTGAAGCAGGACTCGCGGTATGAATGCAAGCATCCATGCAAGGGCACTCATTTCTCATGGTGTATTCTTGAGGGTGAAAATGATTAGTTTTTAGATCCACCGCATGGGGCCAACTAAAACTCATTAAAAGGGGATTTCTCGCATGAGAGAATGAAATAATGATTAATTATACCATCAAAAATTATGATATGACATCTCGGTCATAGTAGAGGATCGAGAAATGTGATCAGTTCATGATTCATCCACATGGAATCTTTGGGTGTAAATTTGTTAAACATCACTTTATGAAACAAATTTGTAACAAGAAAAGGATTCCTCGAATATTCTTCTTTTTGGGTGGAAAATTTGAGATGAGTGAGCGGTGAATTGTATAAATGGAATGATAATACTCTTGTAAATGGTTGGCGATAATTTTTATGAGAAAATTTGAGAAATCCCATCTTCTTAAGATACCATATGAGAAACCTGTTAATCTCTTGTTTTTTAGATTTCATCATGTGAAGATGGTTGCAAATGTACAGCCATTGACAAGCTCTAAGATTGTTCAATAAACTTTCCCTGCTTGATAAATCTAATAAATCTCGAATTAATCTGTGTTGATCTTGGGAAAAATTGTGTCTACTTTTATTTCAAAATGTCTTTCAAATAGTTTTTCTTGTTCATGTTGCAATATTATATTAAAATCCCTTTGAATCACACAAGATCTCATCCCTATGATAGTATAGTGGCATTTGCAATTTCATTATGAGAAGAGCCTTCATCCTGTAATGAAATAAACAATTTAAAATCACTTTACTGTCATTTTGTTGATAAAGATTATTTTTAAGTCTATGAGTGTATCTTAGGCATGATGAACCAGAGATATTTAATGATTAATTGAGTCTTTAGCTCAAGCCTTTATGTTGAATTATTGAAGGGTGTGTGAAATTGTACGGATCCGGGCCTCCATTGATTCACACCTTTGGTTGAAGGAATATTTTGGCTATTCGAAGCTTTCTACGTCGTTAAGTTTTCTAATTATCATAAAGGTTCTCAAAGATCTAGTAAAATCAACTTCATCTTGCTTAATTCCACACCAAAAATTTCAAATAATCATGAATCCTACCTGAAGTACCCCTGTTTGTGTTGTGTTTCAACAAATGAACAAATTCTACTACCAAAATATACAGAAGCAAGTAGGTTTTAAGTGTCTTTAGTAACCTGAACCTTGTTCAGAAAATATCTCCATTCTTTAGAAGTGATAACTTGTGAGAGTTAAATTGTGGTGTATTGATCATATTTTCTCAATGTTCCCCTAAAAATTGTGCAAAGAAGGATCTCATTAGGTGCTTCACCAAAAGAGGTTACAATACGGATCCTCTCACCCTAGTTGAAAGGCACGACCTAAAGTAGTGATTATAGATTAAATCCTTAATGAAGGTCTATCCATTTCTCCAATGCCCGAGTGACAAAGAATCAGCTGAATCCCCTCCCCGGCTACAAAACAACTTATACCATGATTTGTATGTCTCTAAGTATCTTGTTAAATCTGTGATGTTGCTTATCTTCCAAGGGAGAATCAATTTGGATACCAACGGGTAACATTGCTCGTACAGATTCGAATGGCATCCCACATGTTCTCTGTTATATCTAACTCTATGATATGTGGAATAATATGATCCTTGACTCCATTAAGGATTAGCCTCCTCTCCTTGGAATTGTCCTTCTTGTATGCTGCAAGTTGTGTTGGATCTATAGGTATAGGTACAACAACGATAGCATATTCCTTGATACCATTCTCTTCCAGCAATAAAGAAATCCTGGCTTTCCAGACACCAAAATTTGAGGCTCCATCCAATCTGTCCTGATCTCTCAAACCAACTGGAGCCATCTCAAAGAATAAAGGAAAATAAAAATTCTAAAGAGATCAAACTAGGTTTTATAAACCCTCAATTTAGTTTCCTTGCCTCGGGTAAACCTTTTCTACCCTCAATTTAGCTCTGATACCATGTGAATTTCTAGTGCAGCTACTGATTATTAATCACCTAACCATTCTAGTTTATTTGATTAACAAATACTGAGAAATAACACAACTGCAATTTCACAAAAAATATGCAAAAGAAATATACACTAAATGTCATGATATTTTTGGACAATTGTCCTGGAAAAACCTTGAAGAGAAAACTAGTACTGCAAATGAGAAATATAATAATCTTCATCAAATTAAGAGATACAAAGCAATTGCTTGCCTCAGTCAGAGCTCCCAATTTCTCCTGCTGATATTCCCCTTTAGCTATCTCCCAACACTATCATTGTGCCCTTTCTAACACCGCAAGAATATTTTCTATGACTTCAAATTTCATTTGCTAACTCTACAAATGCTCTGTTCAAGATCTCATTTCCAAATTCCCCTTGACTCCCTTATATACTACTCTCATTGGAAAACCAACAGCTGAGATCTAAACAACCCAACAACAAAAACTGGTTGTAAGCTGTTACTAAAGGAAATCAATAATTAAATAGTAATTGTTACATTTCCAATAATAAAAACTATTATGTAATTATCAACAAATGGACAAACAACTGTCCAAGCTAACTTAACTAATTTTTTTTTTTGGGATACTTGTAATGTAAAAAGACATTATAATTATGGTGTGGCTTGTCTTTCTAAGATTGTGGACAAAGACCTATATTTCATGGTTTAACATGATTTTTTTTTTTGGAAAGATGACAGTTTCTTTTACTTACAAATATTAATTATAATTTATTTTAATACGATGTATATTGAGATTATTCATTAATTATTAATATTCATATCTACGATCATATGTTCTCAATAGAGTAAGGCATGAGAAAATGAGAGAACTTAGATCTTTGAGTAGTCTCAAAGCTAATGGTTTACAAATTTCAATATGTATCTCTTTATAAAAATATAACATAATTATTAATTTGGAGGAAAATAATTAACAATGTGTCGTGTTCCAAATAAATCTTTTAGAAGAAAAAATTTCGTCAAACTCCATTTGTATGGACAATAGATCTTAAAACAAGTAGAGAAAACTTCCAAGTGATAATCAAAATTAATGATGAAAACTTGTATTGATATTTCAAATTAGTAGAATTGATTTTTTTTTTTCATTTTGGTATTAAAAATGACTTTAAATATTTTTTATTAACATACATATTTGATAGAGTTGTAATTAGGTTACTCTAACATTACTAAGAATTATGAATGAAAAGTAATTGGAAAAGCATTAAGTCTTCAAATGTTTTGTTATAGGTCAAAAGTAATTGAAAAAGTATTGTCTCAAAATTCTTTGTCAATAAAGAACTTGAGGTTGGACAAGTTTAAAAGATGGAAAAACCAAAAAGTGAATTGTGTAAATAGATTGTATTATCATTACCCCCTTAACAAATGTTTAATAGCTAATGTTTAAACTATTTAGTGTTAAGTGAGTTCTTTTATTTTCAAAATAGATAAGAAATTGTTATTGATTAAGAAATTAAGATAATAATTAATTAAGAGAAAAGTCTCAAAAATATTTTTAAAAAATGACTAATATTGAGAAAAATTTAAGATAAAAATTACTTGGAGAGGACATATTCATCTAGAAATGAATTAAATAAGGACGAGTAAAATTAGTTCGCCATATAAAAGGGTCGATTAATTCACTACCTAAAAGATGGATAATGTGTGAGAGATGGCAAATGATAAAATTGTATCTTAATGTTTTTCACAATAAACAGTCGCGATTCGTGCAGTTTGTTTGTGAATTTCTTTTCACATACTCAAGTATTTCAGCCTACACCGGTGCTTGCAAGGGTTTATAAGGCCTATCAAATTATCAGCATTGCTGAATTGCCAAGGAACCATCCGCATTGCTGGATTGTGGCAGGGGAACCATCTTTAGAGTGCCGCTGGCACTGCCAAGTAAAAATGAAGCGGGCTACAATCCAGAATTTGTTCATCTCGGGATGCATAGTCACAAAACAACACCATCAGCACAAGAAGAAAAAACCAGAATACTAAGAAGTGCTATGCTGAACCTCGTTCATTGGAAGTCCTTTGAAAGATTCAATTGGCAGGGAACCTTATGAACATATTCACGATGTGGTCATACTCCTCAACGATCTGCACGGCAAAAGGAAGTATACAATTTTGTGGAGTGAATTCAAGGAAACATATATTTCAGAGCCTTGGGTTTTTATGTATGGCAAATATAAGTCCTAATGTGTTATGTGGTATAGATAATTGCACTTGTTTTGAGAGCTTTTCAATTTCAGGTTGGTGGGTATTTATGTTTCTGAATTATTCGAAAACCCATATATGTTACATATAATAGGAGAGATGTTTTATATTAATTTATTAATTACGCCAGAGGCGTGGCTACTCTGCAGTAGACCTCCAACGACGACGCTCTCCTGCTTCACCAGCTTTGACCTGCCTGTCATGGTGGTTTCCTTCTGCTTCACCTGCATGGCTTCCCTAAGACGCGTGTCATGCTTGACCTACAGGTTGATGTGTTTGTCATCGGTCCCTCCCGCTTCATCTACCTATCGGTGAGTCCACACGTGTTGCTCCTCTATGATCTTCGTGGCTTCTTTCAGCTGCAGTTGTCCCTGTTGGTTCCTAGCAACCTTTTAATATGTTGTCTGCTTTTGTATTCAGTTTTCCTTGTTCATATATGTTATCAAATTACTTGTGCCACCCCTGCTTCGAAGCTTCCTGTGCAAGTTTGTCTTCTTTGTTGCTATATTTTTCTGCTTATTTATTACTGTTGGTGCTTAGTATTTTTTGTACAATTCATTTTTGATAAGCTTCGGATCCTTTCCCGCAATATCCTAAAATTTCATTTACATGTGTTTAGGTTAGGTAAATCAAATGTATCTGTGATTACAGTTCAGTAGATGATTTCATTTATAGAATGTTTTTTAACTTTCTTGATTTAGGTATTGTGTAAAACTATGTTTTGTACCTGCACATTAGGTAAACCACTGTGATAGTTTCTTTTGGGTTTTTCTCGCATATTAGTGGCTTCTGAAATCTATTTTAAAAAAAGTATTTATTAATCTAAAGAGGTCATGGAAACTCTCAATGGGGCCATCTGTAACAGAGTCTTTGCTGTAAAGGAGAAGCATTTATGCCTTCCGCAGGATGGGGAAAATAGTTGGGCGAGTGCGATCTGGGTCGTGGTTACCTTCCCAACGGTGAGGACAAGACCGGTTTTGGGGGTTCAATCGGCCAACAACATGTTTGGGGTCATGGAATTTTTCCATGGATCCTTGGGTTTGTGCTTGGTTCCTTGAACATGCCTATGTCTCTGTCGCAGCTTACATTGAAGTCCAATTTTTTGACAGGGACCTTGCCTGCAAGCTTGATTGGTCTCAGAGGATTGGGTGTTTTGGATGTGAGTAATAATAGGCTCAGTGGTGCCATTGATTGGTCGCTATTTTCACATCCTGAATTGCAGAAAGTAAAAGAACATCCAAAAGTTGGTTTTGATGTAGTTTCTGCACCACATTGGTGGTTCATTGGATTTTGGCCTTTCTGATTAGATTTTGGTGCAGTTTCACTTCACCATCTTGATTGCTTCATTGGATTTTGGCCTTCCTGATTTGATTTTCATGGCTCTCTGCTTTGATTTTGATGTAGTTTCACTGTAGCACCTTGGTGGTTTGTTCAATTTGGGCTTTTCTGATTTGATTTGGATGGAATTTCATATTACTTAGTACATGCAGTATCTGCACCACCTAGGTGGTTTATTGGGTTTTGGGTTTCTTGATTTGGGTTCAATATGTATGCACCCAATGCAAGGAAAATGATTGCACCCACAATAGATGCAAGAATGGATTGTGGGTTGTCAACTAGAAGACTTAAACAATCTTCTTTGCTTGCCCTGAACCCTGCATTGGGATATAAGGGGAGATGCCAGGGTAAGAAGAGATCGCTAAAGATTAGAGATTTCACAAGCCAAAATATGCTTCCTGGTGGTGTTGCTAAAATGCCCAAGTCCACTTGTGGTGCATCATGGATGTTTAGGCCAAGAATTCTAGCCCAAAGGATTCATACACAGGCTGTATCAGCAGCAGATATGGCCTTTGAAGATGATAGTATTGGACTCAATGCACTTGCAGATACCTCACAAACATCTAAATTGATGGACTTTATCACATTAGAGAGAGATAAAGTTGTTGCCATGATAGCTATGGGGATGTCACTTTGTAATGCCAATAGAATTGTTATGTCTATTGCAATTGTGCCTCTCACAGCTACTCATGGTTGGAGCAGCTCTTTTGCAGGCATTGTTTAGGTGTGTACAAATTTCTCTATTGTAACCAAGTTTTTGGTGCACCCAATTTGCATTAAGGCCATTTTAATATCTAAAATGTTTCAAAAACTGCTTGTTCTTTTCCTTTTTTAATTGTTGTATTTTCACCCAGAGCATCTTTGTAGTTTTTACATCCAACTTCCCATGCTCTGGTTCTTCAACAAAGCTTCCCTGATGATGGTATAAAACATTATTATGATCTACATCTACAATCACTAAAATTTCCATACACACTCAAAATAAGTTTATATTGACATTCTTGAGTATCTGCTATCTAAAACTTTCTTAGAGTAAGTTTACTAGAGACTCAATTCCAGCAACAATTCAAAACTAAATTGCAGAAGGACCTTGCTGCTACTAATTCTTCACCTTCTTGCTATTTGGATTCGTTAAGATCAAACACATTGATCTTGGTCTGTTTTTTAGATTTAGAGTTGGCTTTTAGTTTTTCCTTGTTTGTGGATGGGCTGGTGAGTTAATGTTAAATAGAGATCCATTTGATACAGACAAGTTGAAACATTTGCAGACCGGGTTTAAAGACAACATCACAACACTATTGGATCATTATCATCGTAGGCAAAAACATATCATTTAGAATTAGTAGGTGGAGGCCTAAATTGCTTCTGAAAAGCAATTCTCTCCCACAACTCATTATGCAAATCTAAATAGGTCCCATCCTATTTTTATGGAAAAAATATATGATAGCATGCATTTTTAATCAAGATCGATTAAATTTCTACTAGCTAAATTCAAGTTAAAGTAACTTACAACTATCTAAGCTGACCTGCCAGAGATGTTGATTACGAGCAATATATACACTTGGTTCAGCTAGAGTCTCAGGATAATGGGTCAGATACCAAACAAAAACAGTAAATATTTAGGTACGTTTTTAGAAATCTATAATATTTATTGCCAAGTTGAAGTAAACTTCCACGGGATAGTCAATGATCTCAAGTCTGGAGGAGAAGGGAGCAAATATTTAATTTAATGTCTCCATCAGGAAATACCCATGTTTGTTAAGATTGATACCGTAAATTACAACAGGAGCTTGAATGGGTGGATCTAGAAGGAATAGGTAGAGTAGGGAAATGACTTCCTTCCGTGCCTCTGATGGTGGATGTACATCACTCGAACCTAGGGTTGAAAAGTGATTCTTGGAAACTGTTGAACATGGTGGTCTGTAATGGGACATCCAGGTCATGAAATGAATACGTAGAGATCAGCATGTTTTATCTTATGTGATCCAACCCAATATATGCACTTATGATTTAAGTGACAGAAAAATGTAGCAGGTTGAATCTGGACCATGCATGAGAAATGTGCACCATTGCCAAAACTGAAGATTTATAATTTGATAAGTAATCCATGGTTTCAACATGTGGTTTCCCCAGGACATTTGATCCATCATGATGGGAATCATTACTAAGAACCAGTAGGTGGAGGCCTTAATTGCTCCTGAAACGAAATTCTCTCCCATAACTCATTCTATAGATCTAAATAGGCCCCATCCTTTTTTATGGCAAAAATAGATAATAGCCTATATTTTTAATCAAGATTAGATTAAATTTCTTTTGGATAAATTCAAGTTAAACTAACTTACAACTATCTAAGTTGACCTACGGAGATGTTGATCGCAAGCGATATATACACCTGGTTCAACCAAAGTCTCAAGATAATGGATCAAATACCAAACAACAACAGTAAATATTTAGGAATTTTTTAGAAATCTATACTGTGTATTTCCAAGTTGAAGTAAAATTCCATGGGATAGTCAATGATCTCAAGTCTGGAGGAGAAGGGAGAAAATATTTAATTTAATGTCTCCATCAGGAAATACCCATACATAGAGATCACCAGGTTTTATCTTATGTGATCCATCCCAGTATAGGCACATTGGATTCATCATGATGGGAATCATTACTAATAGTACCATATGTACACATAGGGAAGAGACAATGGATGGGTTAGCAACTATTTGAAAAAATGTCTAGGACCATTTCTTTGAAATTGAAGCAAATATTTTCGTCTTTCCCCTGTCACTCGTAACCCAATTAAAAAGCCTTGACACCTCTTTTTGGCATCCATATCCTACTTGCTTGCCTTTTTCAAGTTTCATTATAAGTACATCATAATTACGTAAGTGGTCTGATAACAAAAACCATAACCTTGGCCACATGTCAATGTATACCTTACCATTGTTCCTTCTAATCCATTGTTTGTTGTTCCAAGTTGTCCAAATTTTTTGAAGTTCTTTTGTATTTTTAAGAATGCGAAGTCTATCTCATTGTTAACTTTTTTTCGGTTGATATTCTTGGATCACTTTATTGCAGCAAGGAGTATTTGAACCTGAATCACTCTCTTACAGGTGTTATTCCATTGCCATTAAACCACAACCTCTTAGATATCTAATCCCATTGTTAATTACTTGTTTATGTGATTCTTTTATCTTGTGTGTACTATACAACATTTAGTGCTTCTTTAATAAATTTTTTAGGGAATTTCGTATTCAAGCTTCATTATAGGATGTTATGGAGGTGATGGTAAAGTTTGTAGCTTGCCTATGGAGGTGAAGTATCATGGTTCAATCCCTGCTTGCCAAACTGTGGTCACTGAAGAGGCAATATTTGTTAGAAATTTAGGATTTGTTTATATAAGATAAATAGGTTCTATATTTTAGCTATACACCCACACCCACATAAAAAACCACATAAAAAACCAAAAAAATATGTCTGTCATTATCCATAGTTTCTTAATTCCTGTCAATTTCCAAGCCTTTGTGGATGACAAGGGCATTTACCCGATTTGTTTTTTCCAACAAATCAATTTGCAAGTATTTTGGTAGTCGTAGCACTGTATGCACAAGCACAAGGACTATATAGTTTGTTTCCAAGCCTTGAGCTTTTTCAACAAAATTTCTTTTCCATATGCCTTATTTAGAATAACAACTTTGGAACCAGTATCAACATCCTTGAAACAGTAATAGAAAGTGAATATTTGTCATATGTACAAATGCACAATTACTCTCATTTTAAGAAGCTATTGTCATTTAAACTTTAGTGTACATTCTCATTAAAATTTTGATGGTTTACTCTCTTTTACATTAAAAATCAAAATATCATTTTGACATAATGCACTTTCTATTTGGATTCTAGCATGTATAGAAATTTTAAAACATAATTTTCCACAAACACAGATTTTTTTTTTTTTTTTTTTGTATTCTCATTGAACTTTTCGCAGTTGTATAAGTTACTTATCTTTTACACACTTTTGGCAGTGTCAACCTAAAAGTGCTAGGACCTATCAAAAATGGAAAATACCACTCTAGGAAAAGCACTTGGCATGCCAACAACTATTAACAAACTACATCCATATCATATGGCATGGATATTGGAAGGAAGAGTCATTCACAAAGGAACAATACATGACTACAACAATGCAAAAGGAGAAGGCCAGATTCTCAATTTCAATGTGATTGACACTCTTGGTGATGACATAAATGTTACATGCTTTGGCAAAGCTGCAACTTTTTACCATGCAAAAATATAGGAAGGCACAATTTACAGAATTTCAAAGGGGACTCTCAAATATGTTAAGGTAGGCTATAGGGATTCCAGCAGCCCATGGGAAATCATGTTAGGAATGGATTCTATTTTAGAGATCTGTACAGAACCTACTACATGCATACCAACAACTGCTTTCCACTTCACACCAATTAGTGCAATCCAACAAATTCCTCTCGGAACCACTGTGGATGTTATAGGCGCAGTAAATTTTGGTTTGATATTTCTAAGAGCACCCGAAAAGATGGAAGTAGCACACAACATTCTACAATTACTATAAAGGATCACACCGGATATTGCATAACGATTACTCTATGGGGAGTACTCTGTGATGAGGCAAACAAAATTTTACAACCACAACATGGTCAACCTGCAGTCGAAATGCCAATACTAGCTGTTAGAAAAGCTAAAACCACAGAGTTTAGAGGTAGAACACTAACATCAGCTCCTTCTACCCAGCTATTTGTAACACCAGCAGTACCGGAGATAGAATCACTACAAATTTGGTTAACCACAGCAGAAGCATCTACTAGCGCAACTCCACTCACTACACAAGCACCTGTGGAGAAGAAAATTGTTGATATTCATGCTTGTACCAGCCCCAATGCTAACCAACAAATTGTTACCATTGCAACTATTATACATCTCAACATGGAAAACTATTGTTTTTATTAAGGGTAAATAGTTTTGAAGGGACTATACCCTGTATACAAAATGGCTCAAAAGCCAGATAACAAAAGTGGAAGAAACAACCCAAAAAGAGAAAAACAACCAACACCAGAGGGCTCAAAACCAGATAATACAACATAGTTATAGAAAAGGATCAAGACATACAATGATCCAAAAACAGTAGAGAAGAGACCAAAAACAAACAAGAGATATCCATCACTGAATATCTCAACCAAAAACAACACCAAAACCGTGGCTCAACAAAAGAACTTCGCAGCCCGATGAAACAACAAAGACAAACTCGCATCACTTGATAGCCCGATCAATCTTGGCTTTGATCGTTTGAAGCGAGACAAAGAATGCAATGGCTGTGGCCTGAGAAGGGTCTTTCAAATCCACTTGAGAAATTGCAATATCTCTTTTCTCCTTGGGGCCCCAAATGTCCTCAGTAATCCCATTGAGACTGCATACACTATGAACATGTTGTTCGATGAAATTGTAAATACTTTTAAGGGCAGATAGGATACAATCATTACGGCCTTTTACATTTCCCAGTCTGCCATCCAAAGATTGTAGCTTCTTGAAAACTTCAGCAGTGACATCCTCCTCATCATCATTTTGTAGTTTCCCTTTTCCCTTAGCTTTTTCCATATTTCTGATAACACTCTTAAGCTCTTGAATTTCCTTTTCCATCCTGCCCACTCTGACCAACAAATCCTCCTCCTTAGGCTCCTCCACCAGATGGCTGATGTGCAAGAGACTCTCAAAGCTCGAGGTCTTTGTGACTTCTAAGAACCCTCTGAGAAGCAGGGACCTTAGTTTTCATACCCTTCCTTTTCTTGCTAGACAAAGTAGTGTCAATCTTCCTTTTGAGCAGGGGGAATGGAGGCACTTTGGGGGCGGGGGGAGGAGTAGAATCCAAGCAGGGATAGGTTGAGTAGTGGCGGTGAATAAGCAGTATTAACCCTTGATGGAGTGGAACTGCCCTAGTATGATTTTGCACTTCCCGAACGGATTTCTCCAGCGAGTTTATCAAGTAATGAGGGAAGTTGATGATTATGTTTCTATGAAAGTGATTAAGAAAGATCAAATTTTTTGAGGAATAGTAACAAATCTCCCCTCAAGAGTTACATACATAAAAACCATCCTGGCGAGCTCAGCAAAAGGCTCGAGAATCGAAGCCAACTTGATGTTGGCTATCACAAATTCAAGGTGTTCCCCTTTGTCCAGAATTTATTTGCATCCACCTCTCTGTCCACCCTTTTGTTAAAGAATTTGGTGTCATCAAGACTGAGCCCAGTGACTTGAGCGATAAGCTCCTCCGTTATCTCAACCTCAATGTTGTTGTACTTAACTACACGATTCTTCCATCCCTGAGCAAATTTAATAGAAATATCCTGATCAAAACCTTGTATTCTTTCAATAAAATTTACAAGACCCCCAATTTGAAGATAGTTCCAAAGCCCTGTATCATCTTTCCACGCTGGATTATGGGTGGGCTCTGTCTTGCAAGGCGGACCCCCCATTTTTCTAGTGACTCTGCCCACAACGGTAAAAGTTTTAGCACTATGCGTATCAGTCTTAGCTTTGTTTTTGAATCTCTCCCAATCGTGAGAAAAGATGTAATTATTAGACCTTAATTTGTAATTAGTGACCCGCTCCTTAGCGTCCTCCCTATGACAAGTAATGATGGCTGTCCAGGTCATACAAATCGCACAAATCTTAGATGATGTCATCATTTTGTACTTAAAAAACCACTCCTTAGCATCAACATTATAGCCATTAGTGATTACTTTCCAAGCCATGTAAATCATTGATGATGTCTTTATTAACTTGAGTGGGAAGAATGTCCCCCCTTAGCCAAGTTTGAAAAGTATTGTTAACCCCAAAGTTTGCCAAACCATCTGTGACCCTATTGCCTTCTCGATAGGTGTGATTGATTTCAACATTTTCAAAACTCTTACATATATCAGTAGCTTCAACAATAAAATCTCTAATTGACCAGCTGGGGGTTGCTTTTTGTTTAAGAGATTGATAATGTTTAGTGAATCACCCTCAATTATAATATTCAGAATATTACAATCCCTGGCTAGCCTTATTCCCCATAGAGCAGCAAGAGCTTCAGAGTAATGATTAGTTTGCCTACCCATTTTTCCAGAAAAAGTAGCAACAAAATAGCCTCTGTGATCTCTGATGACTCCTCCACCTCTAGAATCTCCTGGATTTCCTTTTGAGGCCCCATCAAAATTCAACTTATGCCAAGCATTGGGAGGCTTAATCCATCGACAGTGGATCTATCCATACCATTGTTATTCTTTTTGAAGACAGTGTCAATATTCCAAGCAGCTAGAATGTACTCTTCTTCCTCAGGGAAAAGTCTATTTTTAGGAGGTTTAAATCTTAATGTATTGTCCCGCATGCAATGATAATTTCTTTGTAGAATTTGTTACATACCTTTCTAGTATTTCTGAAAATGCCATCATTACGAGCCTTCCAAACTCGCCACATGGTGTGAGGTAAAACTAGTTGCCATAATCTCCTCACCACACAATGTTTGTAAGGAGAGTCCCATTATTCCCAGGCCTGAAGACAAGTAAGGGGAAAGATCCATTTCTGATTAAATTTTTCAAAAACAAGATGCCAAATTTTGGAAGTGTACTTATAATGAAGAAATAAATGTTTGATGTCTTCTGCTTCTTTCTGACACATGCAACATCTATTCAGCATGATGAATCCCTTCCTAATGAGGTTGTCATTAGTCAGTACATTGCCTTTAATGATGAGCCACCAGAAAAAGTTCACTCTAGGGGTTAGCTCTGGCATCCACAACTTATGCCACTTAGTTTCACTTTCAATAGAGGCAAAGAAAGAATTATAGCCCAATTTAACCGAGTATTCTCCATCAAAAGAATCTTTCCAAATGAGTTCATCCTTATGATTTTGATTACTAATATGAATTAGAGAGAGTTGATTCTGCAAAGATGAAACATCATTCTGCACATTATCCTCCTCAACTTTGAGTTGTTTCCATTTTCTTTTGTTTTCATCCACCTCAATATAGCCTTGTATTTTGTGCCCATACTTTGTAATTAAGCTGTCTTTAATGTGGCCATAAGAAGAAATCTAATTAATATCCATACATTTATCATTCTAGAAATTGATGTCTTGACCATCCCCAAGCTTCCACTACATCTCTCGAGAGAGAATGTCTGCATTGTGTAGAAGATTGTTCCGTAAAAATAGAACCATTCGGAAGAAACTGATCAATAATAAAGGAGATATTGCTTTGGTTGGAAAGGTATTTGATCTTAACCAACTCTGTCCAAGGCTTGTGTTCTTTTATAAGTCTCCAACCTAACTTTGCAATAAGAGCAGCACTCATATGTTTGATATCTTTGATACCTAACCCCCCAAGCCTCTTTGGTTTACATACCTGCTCCCAAGCCACTAAATGGTACACAGAACTCCGCGTCATTGTCATGCCATAAAAATGCTTTTGAATTTTTTTCAATACTATTGTCACTTCACTTTTGGTATGTCTTGAACATTGACATGATATAAATAGGCAGGTTCTGAAGAGTTCTTTTTATCAATAAGCACTTGCTTGCGCTTGAAAGTAGAGCTCCTTTCCAACCAGCCAGTTTTTTTTAAATCTCTTAATAAGATCATTCCAGACCTCATTAGAAATCTTGCCAGTACTCAAAGGGAGACCTAAATAAGTAGCGGGTAATGAATTAATATTGCATCCAAGAATATTAGCAATCTTTATTTTCCTTTTATAGGAGTATTGAAGAAATAGATAGAGATTTTGTCAAAATTAACTTTTTGCCCCGAGGCTTCCTCATAAAATCTAAGGATAGTTTTGATAGCCTTTGCCTCAATTATTGAGGCCATCAGAAGAAGTAGAGTTTCTTTGGTGAGAGGAAACTTGATTACCAGAAGTAGGTTGAAAGCCCTTTATCATGCCAATATTAATAGCTTTTGAGATAGATCTGCTTAAACTGTCAACCATTATAATGAACAATAAAGGGGAGATTGGGTCCCCTTGCCGGATTCCTCTATTGCTGGAAAAAAACCAACCGGTTCCCCATTAACAACCACTGAGAATCTAGAAGTAGAAATACAAGAATGAATAATTTTCCTGAATTTATTTTGAAAACCAAACTTGGATAAGACCTCATCCATGAATTTCCAGGAGACTCTGTCAAAGGCCTTATGCATGTCTAGCTTGATAGCCATCCCTGCCTTTTTACTTTTATCCATAGAATGGATTGTTTCATGGACCATGATAATTCCATCCTGAATAATTCTTCCCTGAATGAATCCACTCTGCTGTTGTGAAATAATCTCCATAAGAATAGGTTGCATCCTAGTGGTTAGAATCTTTGTGAAGATCCGATATATTACATTAACCAAACTGATTGGCCTGAAATATTTGAAGTCCTTTGCATCCAACTTCTTAGGAGCAAGCACAATATGTGTATTATTTAATTCTTTGATAAGATTTCCAGTTCTATAAAACTCATTAACAACTTTCAATAGATCTTCAGAACATATTTCCCAACATCTTTGGAAGAAGTTTGCCGAAAAACCATCGGGGCCGGAGCCTTATCCCCTTCTAAAGTGAAAATAGCCTTTTTCAATTCCTCAATGGTGATTTATTTTGGAAAGACTCTTAAACCTCTCAGCAGGTAGTAAATTATTAGGAATGGAGTCTAAGAGAAAGGAGGCCGCTTGTTCATTGTAGGAATTATTCTCAGTGAGTAGATTCTTGTAAAATTTGAGGGCTTCTTCTTTGATGTCTTCAGAATCCTTAGTAATGCTCCCATTGTCCTTAGATACTTCAGTAATTCATTACAAGCTCTATGCTTGAGGGCTGTCAAATGAATTTTTTTGTATTCCTGTCTCCTGCTTTTAGCCAGAGCTCTAGACTTCATTCTCCAAAAGGATTCTTCACGGCTATTTATATTATGCAGATCTGAGAGAAGCTTTTTTTCCTGTTGATGATCCTCTAGGTCATACCTTTCAAGGAAACTTTAAGTTCAAACTCTTCCAGCTGCTTTGCTTAAGTTCTTTCTTCTTTTCAAAAATATTCCCAAAAACCTCTTTATTCCAGATTCTAACCTTTTGCTTTACATTTTTCAACTTTTGAAGAAGCCTAAATTGGGCTGTCCCTGTGCCTTCCCAATACCACCACTCTTTAATTCTGTCCAGAATATCCTCATGCTCAAGCCACATTTTCTCAAATTTGAAATTGCAGTGAAAAGGTTTTGACCAATTGAAGAAATTTAGGGCAATAGGATTGTGATCAGAGCCCGTTCTAGGGAGAGAAGAGAGATGAAAATTCTGATCTAAGATCCAATTAGCAGAAATGAGAGCTCTATCCAGTCTAACCTGGATCAAGTTCTCCCCAAATCTTCTGTTAGACTAGGTAAATTGATTACCATGAAGTTCTATGTCCATAAGATTAAGAGTCGAGATGAAGTTAGCAAATTCTTCCATACTTGATGGAAAACTATTGTTACCCTGCTTGTTCATGCGGGTTGTTAATAATAAACAATGCCAAAAAATAAATACAGGTCCAGACTCAACATGGCATTGCAGTAAATGCAACTTGCCCACAACTACATGTGATTATAGATATGCACTTCACATGATGGTGGAAGACCGAACTGGGACCATATGGGTAACAAACGATGATGTAGCATTAACCCTACTTGGTGTACCTACTAATGCTCTTAAAGAGCAAACAAGGAGTACAGATGACTTGTGGAACATTATTAAATAGGTGTTGTTTCATACGTACAGGTTCATTTTCTTTGTGACTCCATCTACCTACAAGGGCAAGGAACAACTCTCTTGTATAGTACACAACATGACTCTTGTCAAACAAGACGTAGATCACACAGAGCTGGTAGCAGCATTTTTAGATGGCACAAAATGAAAAAGCAACAACTGTAAATATTTTGTATATATACGTCTGCTAAAAAGCACTACACTTGATTGTAATATGATGTCTATATATATAAAGACAAGTATTTTGTGTATAATCCAACTTCTTTTGTTTTACATGTCATTTTAGATACACGTAATTGTTATTTTACAACGTACTTAGTGTAACCATTTACAAAAAATGTAAAATACCTTGCAGGATGTAACGTCCAATTTGTTTCCATTACAGATATTGCCTTAGCACAACCAACATGAATATAATACAAAAAATACTCACCCCAGATGGAATTAGTTTCCATAGGTGTTCTTATGGAAAAAGGCCATCATTTCCCCTTGTGGAATAGTACAGGCTCTGGCCCCCAACCCAAAGAGCTACCAAATTGTTTAGGAATACAATTATGCTTAAAGTCTTCAAAATTGATTTAGGCATTCTCTTGTTGTTAAAGGAAAAAAAAATGAATTGTTCTTAGAAAATTCAAGCATTTGAGCCAATAAAATATCTTATAAAACAAATAAAAGAATAAATTTAAGACGTGTAATTATTAAATCTACTTAAGCTAACTATAGATTTATAGATAACTGCAACAACAAAAAAATAGGTACTATGGTGGAAGGATTTTTATGGGAAGAATTATCTTGAATCTAAAACATCCTTAAATTCTAATAATTCCTCCACACTACAGTTCTTAACCCGCTAC
Source organism: Taxus wallichiana var. yunnanensis (assembly GCA_018340775.1). Taxonomy (NCBI): domain Eukaryota; kingdom Viridiplantae; phylum Streptophyta; class Pinopsida; order Cupressales; family Taxaceae; genus Taxus; species Taxus wallichiana. The sequence goes on from CM031242.1 coordinate 1,022,431,186, forward strand.
CCCGAAACCCTAGGCATTAAAAAGCTTGAAAGATTAGGCAATGAAGGAAAATATTATGAGTCTTTAGTTAGCATCGATGGAAAAAAGTGAGCAAAACCTCATCTACTACTTAATCATAGGGATAAGTTTTACAAATTGTTTCTCTTTCCCATTTTGGATTTTTTAAAATAAGCTCCATCCAAATAAACTTGTACCAGTTATTATTATTAGAAGTACAATTACAACAAATGTAAAATGCCTTACAGAATCTAACGTCCATGTTTTGCTATTGTAGGTATTACCTTAGCACATCAAAAAAATGGAAAATGCTCAACACCACCTGCATTACACCAAAATAAACAAGCTATAAATGCAAAATGCCGCCAAACTTATGCAGTTCACAAAGACACCCTCAACACATCCCGCCGCAACAAACAACAACCAAAATTTATTCCCTTACCCCAACTTTCCCCTTTACACGAAAACCCCGCTTTGTCTCCTTTCAACACCATTCAACACACATTCCGAGCCCGCTTAGAATCTCTCCTTCCTAGTGAAGCTTGTTCAATTTGCAAGGAACGCTACCCAGGAATGCAATCAAGACTCACCCCAAACGGAATTAGTTGTCATAGGTGCTCTTACGAAAAAAGGACATCACTTTTCTTCATGGAATAATATGGACCCCGGCCCCCAACCCATAGAGCTATCAATTTTAACCCAAGTAGAGGAAATGTTGATAGCTAGAGTAGCCCCGCTATTACAAGTCACCCATGCCCATGGAGGCCAATACATGTACACCGGCCACACCATTAGTTTCCCCAAGACATTACATCCATACTACAGCTTCTTACCCCACCACCCCGAAACCCTAGACATTTTAATCCTTAAAAGATTAGGCTTGGAAGGAAAACCTTATGAGTGTTTTGTTAGCAGAGCCCATATCCAAAATGCACTTTCCTACAAAATCCAACACGACCCATACTACAGTGACATCATCATAGATGAAGCCGCCCTTTCAAGTTTACCAATACCTGCAACTAACATCTTCAACAACCTACCCCATATACTTGAGCAACCCAATTCACCAAAACCCCAAAGAATGAACACAAATGAGGTCAAACCACGTGTCCACTAGATGCAACCCTTGTAACATCATTTGTTGCAAGCCTCCCCCTATTGATACAGAGGTTTCCCAAATTAGGGCCTATGCCCTACCAACATCAAACCCATACCCATCATCAATTGAATGGCCCCAAATCAGTTCAAACCCCATCAACGAATACACAACCGAGGGGTTATTCTCAATGGCCTTCCCAACTCTATTCCCATCGGGCTCAGCTATGTTTCGTAAGCCCGCACCTCAAAGATCGAAATGCATGAATATGCTCTTCATCTGCTACATTACCATGACAACCGATTTGGAAGCCATCCTCATTTCCGATATTTTCTACTCAATCTTATGATGCGCCATAGAAGTCAAGCCACTTCCACTATTTTTACAAAACAACAGATTGAAGACAACACACCCACAACAATAGAACACCTCCACACATTGTTAGAAACCTTGCCAGATGAACAAATAGCCAACCGCCTCATGTGGTTTTCCTCCCACCTAAGAGGCACCCATTCTTTTTGGACACAATGCAAGAACGAACTTAACGACATGATTTCCTAGCTAGGAACACCAACCTTATTTTTCACCCTAAGCGCTGCTGATACTAAATGGCCAGACTTGCACCACCTCATGCCAGGACCTTCCCCCCCACCCCTTCTGCTACCCAAAAATGGAGAAACCATAACATCATTACATATCCGCACTTGACAACAACATATATGGCTGCGAGGTTTGCAATATTCCGTGAAGAAATCTTAGAAAAACATCTACACACAAAAGACTTCTGGTACAGGTAACGTAATGTATCTTTTAAAGCTTAGGTTACAACTATTGTGGACTCTTTTTCCCGGCATGTTTCATACTAACACTTACTATACCAGGTTCGAATGGCAACACAGAGGCTCCGCACATATTCATGGTTTTATATGGCTCACTGATAGTCCAAATATGGACACCCTAGACTGGGTGAACCCCAATGCCATACAAGTTGCAAAATCATTCTTCGACAGCCAGGTCATAGCTTGGAACCCACTTCAAAGCTTTCAAGCTACTTCTCACATGCCCCATGCAACAACAGATGATCCATGTTTGCTACGTTCATCAAAAATACTACTTGCACCTACCGACAATGACTATATAGCTTTAGTCAACTAGGTTCAATGCCACACCAAATGTACTACAACTACGTGCTTACGAAGGAAAGGAAACCAATTATAATGTAGGTACAAATTCCCATGGCCAATACAAGCTGAGTCAACATTATGCCTAGACACACAAGGACATGCAGTTTATACTCCAGCTCGTAACGATGACAGGTTAAATATCCACAACAAAGATATGCTAACTGCCTGGCAGGCCAACATCGACTGCCAGCCCATGGTTTCACGTCATGCTGTTCTGAAATACATAGCAAAATATGCATCCAAAGTGAGCACAAGTCGAAACATACCACCATATGCTTGTCAGAATCTCAGCAACCACGAGCCTGGAAAAATGTCAGCACAACATACAATAAGCTCCTTTCTGAAACAATTGCTGACCGGGATATAGGCACACAAGAAACTTGCCACATGTTGCTGAAATTGCCACTTACCATATGCAGCCGAGTGTTTGTGACACTATCCGTGGGAAAAACCATCTACAGGAAAATTTCAAAGCCCAATTCCAGCAGAAATTGTACAACACCATTTATAGATGCCTACATAGCACGACCTCTTGCCCTAGACAACTATTGTTTAATAGAAGCCACTCGGTCATGGGCCTATGACAAGCGTAGGAAAGCACAGCCATGGAAAGAACACCAAAAACATGCTATTGTTAGAGTGTTTCCCGAATAATAACCATACCTGTTGTTAGCTCACCTTCATACAACACTTTTTGCTTCACGGAGCTCCTCTTGTACAAAGCTTTTTATGTATTCCATCCGACATTGGCACATCCCCAGAAACACTCTAGCTTCAGTGGGCTGCATTCTCTCCAACCTACCAAGCATGGCACGTACATCGAGTAACCCCCACCAAACAGTAAGCAGCCCAACCACTAGCTCTAAGAGCGATTGCGATGTGCCTACCACAACTCAAATGGACGAATGGGAGGTGTTTTCAAGCTTGCATCCTACAGGGTTTTCAACATCAATGACCTAGGCATACTTGGGAAGCATGATTTTGATCTTTCACACAATTGGCCACAAGCTACTACTGGTAACCACTTACATGAAACAGGGGAGATTTCATAGACATTTCTCGCTCAACCACCGAAATAGCTGCACCGTTCTTCCTACCTACTGTAAATAGTTGTACCTTATCACCAGAACAACAAGATGCATTACAAAGAATCTTAACCCATGTAAATGCACAACCACATATTTCCTGTTGTACATGATAATACAAGGAACAGCTGGCACTGGTAAATCACATTTGATCCAGGAAATTTCAAGGGCACTCCACTCATGCAGCAACCTCCATGCCAGCCGCTTACTCCTCCTAGCTCCAACAGGACTAGCAACATTCAACATTTCTGGCACAACAATACACACTGGGCTACACATACCTATAGCTGAAGTTACTCCTCTTCGAGGCCAAACCCTCGCTACATTCCAACAAGCTATGGTAGATGTGGAATACATACTAATCGATGAAATGAGTTTTATCAGCCCAAAACTGCTATCCAACATAAATAGCCGCCTACAGGAAGCATTTCCCACCTGTAGATGCAAAGTTTTCGGAGGGCGTTCTATTATTCTGGTTGGAGACCTTGCCCAGTTACCTCCAATTAAAGATACTCCCTTGTACATTCCAGGTACCTATGGGCATATGTTATGGTCACTTTTTAGGAATACAATCACACTTACTGTTAACTTCCGCCAACAAGGAGCCACCCCTGCAAACCACAATTTCCGGAGTCTACTACTAAATGTAAGAAACGCCCTTGCTACAGAGCATGACTGGAATCTACTAATGTCGTGGACTCCTACAAATATCAGCCCTACAGAACAAGCAACATTCCAAACCGCAACACACCTTTATGCTACAAACACATTAGTAACCATGCATAACAAATACAGAATGCGGGCCCTCAACATGCCAATTCACTATAGCTACAGCTGAACAGTCATGACAAACCGATGCAGGAAAAGCAGCAACACACAATTAGAGACTAACCTATTGCTCTGTGAAGGTGAACAAGCAATGTTGACAACAAATCTTTGGGTGCAAAGTGGTCTTGTAAATGGTGCACAAGGACAAGTTGTTACTATGTTATACGAGCAAGCAACCATGCCCCAAGCTTGCCTTTGTATGTCGTAGTCGACTTCCCAAGCTACAAAGGCCCAGCCTGGGACCCGGTGCATCCTACGTACATACCAATCCCCCCTATAACAAGAAGCAACCACCAAAACTACCCTTAAAAATGGCATGGGCCCTAACTATTCATAAAGCCCAAGGACTGACGCTTGATAAAGCTAGCATCGACATTGGCCATGCAGAGAATGACAAGGCCTAACCTTCATAACCTTACCTCAGTATGAGCCCTTACCGACCTCCACATTTTCCCAGCATTCTCATACACCCGTTACAAGCACCTACAGGAAGAAAAGCATGTTGCACTCCGCTTAAAAGCAGAAGCATACTTACAACACATCCTACCTCTGGTTCCAACATAAGTACATACCTACCACGGAATTCACCTACTGTGTCGTTGGTACAATACTCCATCTAACCTTAACTTGTTTTTTTAAATTGACTACAACTATGCTCCACACATTAAATTACTATCTTTTTAGCTTACCTAAAAAATGCCTCAAATTATGATAATCACTACAAATTTTGCTAACTAACGCTCAAATTTCACTTGTAGGGCACTTTCAAATGGAAGACAACTTTTACACACTAGCTACCCACACAAACACTGATGCCAACCTTCTGGAATGCCTGCTATGTGAATATGTAGACTCTCAGTACCAAACAACTACATTGGTGGATGAAGCTACCATTACAAAGATGTACTCCACACAAAATAAAATTGAAGAGGCACAACAAATGCTGCAACAAACAATTGTAGTTGTCCAAACTGCACAAAAGAAAATGAAAGCAAAAGCTTACAATGACATGTTTCAAAACTCATAGATAAGGCATTCACTTCGTACCTATTGACATTTTTTGCACCCTTTGCAAAAAAGGTCAACTCAAAACTTTTAAGTTTCTCAGATTGGTTGGGTTATAGTTTATGGTTATGATCTGATCAGACATCTAAGAAGGGGATACAATTTTATTTATGGGTTTTGGACAATTTTAGAGTGTCATGCATCAAATTAAATAGCTAAAAGTGTTTCCCGTAAGGAAACACTTGGCATATAACACCTCTTCAATGTATCATCTTCAACAAGATAAAGGTGCAATATTATGGGAAGACTGCTGCAAGGCCTTGGTGAAGGGGGAAAGATGACATATGCAAGGTTTTATGTTCTAGAGCAGCGAGCTCGGTTGCAATTTGGAAGTGTGGAAGGGTGGAGTGTTTTAAGTAGTTACATTCATAATAAGCATTAAAAGGTAAACTATTTTAATTTATTTCTATGATTAAGTGTATTACTTAAGTGTTATGAGTTGTATAAGTTCATTTATTGTCCATACAAATGAGGAGAAATGAGAAGATATACATCTCATTAAACAAAAATAGTCCATTTTTTCATGAGAAGAAGAAAAAAGTACAGTGAACCCACACAAGCCGTGGGAGTAACTCTGATAGCAAGTGCAAGCAATGAAATTAAATATACATAAACTTGTGAATAAAGAAAGGATGGGATCCATCATTGCTTGGATTTTCATGTTTCTAGTATGAGTTGTTGTCCTCACAACTCCCTCTTCATCACTTTTCTAACTGCTTCCATTGTACTAAAAAGGGGGAAATGAATAATTGTCAAAGCTCTGGATTTCATGCTTGTTGTATTCATGGCTTTAAGCAGATGTACTTTGAAAAATGAACTTGAAATCAGTATAGAATGAATAAGGAAGCATTTACAAGATATACAACTCAGAATCAATGACAAATAAAGGTCCAAGAACTTTGCTCATTTACTTTTCCCATTCCAAGTAAGTAAATATTTAGTCATGATGATGAAAAGGAATTTTAAAAGGTTCAAGAAGTACAAGCATGCTGAAAAGGATCAAGAGGTTGTTATTCAAAGAAGAGGGAAAGAAATCGTTATGTTTTCAAACTACAGTGGTCAAATTCCATTGAAATGATGAGAACAAACATTGATACATGATCACCTTAAAGTAAAAATCTACAGATCATATTTGCTAAGTATTGGACCATCATTAAGAAAGAAAAATCAGAAATGGAAAAGGCATAACTCGATGAACAAATAAAGGCAGGATTCTACAATACAAGTACAAATTTTATCAGAATCAGGTTAACTAACTCCAAAGGATGAAACTAAAATCAAAAGGAACATCTCATAGTGTTGTCTTGATAATTAGGTACAGAAATGATGTTATTATCTTCATACTTGAAGGAGTAAAACAAATGTTCTCACAGTAGTACTATTGTACAAATATGTAAGGATTTCTATCAGAATAGATTCAATGAGTGCAAGAATAGGAATATTTGTAAATCTATTGTAGTCTATAGGGATTTTTATCAGAACAATTTTGGAATTAGGCTCCAGTAATGAGCCATATTTTATAGCAAGCTCAATGATAACTCAAGCTACAACAGGATCAAGTATCAACAGTTACAGCTATAGAAGAAAGAGTTTTCAAATTCAAAATGCATATTGAAAGTTACAGATTAAGCATTACACCAAGAAACCAAAAGATTCATCAGATTAAATTTGCATACATGATCGACATAGATCATAAAGTTACAAAATTCCTTATTCCATTATAGCCAAAAAGGGTACAATGTTCTTCAAAGTTTCAAAATCTTGATCTACAATCAAATGAAAATCTCCATAAGAGAAAATATCAATTGATCAACAACCTAAGTTATAACAAATGCACATGTATCTAGAAATTGTGAATTTTCAAAGCATTTGTTCAAAGAATTGAGCACAAATGCTAAGTATGAAGTTCACATAACTCATTTTCAACATGGCAAATAGTATATTGCAAAGATCCAACATCTACACTCATCAGCAGATAGTTTGAGGAGAAGTAGTTCCCTCTTAGGTATTGAGAGTCTTGAAGAAGGCCGATAAGTGCCAAGAAAACACAAACTTCACATTTTCAATGATTATGGCCATGCCATAGAAACCCATACAAGGAAATTTGTAGATCTAAAGGAAAATAGATGTTGAAACTTTATCTTATTCATAGCTTAAGAGAAATGACTCCAAGAGGTCATCTTCAATGTAGACAAATAAGAGTCAAAGAAAATATAAAATTCTACTCAGCCACATAGTTTTCTTAGAAGAAGAAATACAATGACAAAAAAGAAACAAAGCTCAAAGTAAACTTCCACTAGCTGCTTTGCCAAAGACCCAAATTGTGTTAAATGCCCAAAATGTGAGCTCAAAAAATAGTAAAATGGCTAACAAGAAAAAACCGACCAGGAGTTTCAGATATCATCATGTACAATGACATCAAACAAGAGAATAGAGGCAAGAAAGGTTAATACTTTCATGTTTCTGGTTTATCACCATTTAACAGAGCAAACAATACAGAGGTTCAAACTATGAATCGAGACAAACACATGCCCAAGTCAAAAATGACAAGTCCATTAATGGGTATTAGTAGATCTAGGTATTCCGATCACTTACCCAAAATCAAAAGGAAAATGACTCCACAGACATGAGCCAAGCTCACAGAACCAGTCGAGAATGTATGGCCACCTTCCAATAGGTGTCAAAGTTTTTTCCTCTTGAAGGAATGAACTCTCCATGAGTTTCTCAAAAAATCACAGACCAAGGAAAATGATCAAATTTCATTGATACAGAGTACACGAAGTTTCCAAATTTAGAAAATAACACGAAATACCAATTCACGGTCATAAAACCAACAAAAGATTCACAGGAAAATACACTACCTGGGAGTTTAAGCCCAAAACCTTGTCACCAAATATGTTAAAGCTTGATCTAAAGCCCATTAATGGGCTCTCAGATCCAAGGAAACACAGAGTGAAATTTTGGAATATTGCATCCATGGCACCAAATACAAGATGCACTAACAAAATAGAACATCCATAGTCCCCTTATGACAACAGAACCAAGTTTCACGAAGTGCTATCCTAGGTGACAAGTAATGAAGCTTCGAGATTTTGAAAACAGCGGCCATAAAATTTCAACAAAGTTTGCTTAGCTCGAATGAATCTCAAGTGAGAATTCAAAAATGACTAGGGTTTGGAGCTTTTACCGTGTAACTCAATGTGTTAGTTTAACTCAACCCAAGTTACGAAATTATGCACGTGTCACAAGGTCAAAAACCCTAATTGTAACCTAAGTAAATGATGCCACCGACCAAACATTCCAACGGGTGAGTCATCATGGCGGAGGGGACTAGCCCTTTTTAAATTATGCCTGTTGACTATGATTTTCTCCATGTAAAATCAAAATATAATCATCTGCCATCAAACCATGTAAAACCTGACAAATATATACTATGCAATGATATTCTAAAGTCGACAAGTAATTGCATGTTCATGTGTTGATCAAAACTGTTTGAGTATGGCATGGTGTCCTTTTACAAAGTGCCCCATATATATGTTTAGAATCATGGAAAATGTCCCAAGTCTACAAGAAGGCCAAAATCAAGAAATAAAAGTGCACCTATTGAGAGTGGTCCCCACATGGAGTTAGCACAGAACAAAGGAGTATTTTGCATGCCTTCATATGTCACATCAGCTCAACAAAAGGACCGATTTACATGCTCAAAAAAGGAGACTTGCTTAGCAAGAAAACTTATTATTAGCAAATTATATACCTTATTTTCTTAAAAATAGGAAAGTCAACTTTAGTTTGACTATATTGTAATCAAGGCTATTAATTTCTATTTGTAATTGCATGTTCTATTTTTATTCCTTTATCTATTATTAAATAAAGGATAAAAATAAGATGCATGGGTGAGTACAAGCCTTAGACTATTTTTAGGAAGAGGGTGAAATTTATTTTGCTATATATTGTGTGCTTTGGCAAAGCACAAAGGAGGACTTTTTGGATATAGGAGTATTGAAGAAATTTTTTCTAGTTTTGCCTTTTGAGTGTGAAGTATTTTCTGCCTTTCCAATTATTTGCAGTCTTGTGTATGTTTTTATTAGTCTTGTGAACGCAAATTCAGAAATTAATCATCTTACCCTACTGCAAATTCAGTTTTTTCTACTTAATTTTAATGTGCATGTTAACTTATTGTACTTTGTTGTGATTCTCCTCGATAATCAAGTGTTTTTCCATTAGATATTCGTAAAAAACTACTTGGTTCTGCATCAAACATCCTTCCCAAATTACTTGTGCATATATTCAGTCAAAGAACTCATATTAATTTGGTGTATCACCTAAGTTTTAATTATTTTCTAGTCATATTTTACTCTCAAACTCCCAGAAATCAATTTAGGATACACCAATAAGGAACCAGCCTTTTAATCTTAGAGACTCACCTCAAAATAGGTATACCCACAGAATTGAGGTGTTTCCATCAGATCTACAAAAGAGAGAGATCAATTGTGCAAGCTTAGAAATCCTACAATAATCTCTATATAGGGTGCACTTTTGAGAGATAACAAGATTTTTCTAAAAGGGCCCTAGAAACAACAGCCTACAGAAAATAGTGCCCCATAAAAAAAATCATTTCGTCTTGTACATACTATACTTATGTTTAATCCTCAAACCCTGTACATATCTACTCTTTTCAGTACCAACATAAATAAAGGTGTTTGGTTTTTTGGCTTGTATATGTGTTATATAATGATTGATTGAATGTGGTTTATAAATAAAGTGTTGTTTCAAAGTAAATGGTGTGTTATAATGTGCTTAATGATTGCTTACATGTTTTATTATTCAATTGGTTCTCCACATTCCAAAGCATTCAACAATCTATTCAACTTCATCTATAGTTCTGGAGTCAAGTTATCACAATTTCTTGACATGGAAATTCAATGCAAACATTCGAGCTTGTAAAATCATAATACCCAGCTCACACTTATAGATAACCAATTAGGCCTGTCGAATTACAGTCTTAATTACGAAATTTTTGTCACTTAAATTTCTTCAGTGCGAAACCCAATGACCCTCATACTTTTTCCAACTTAAGGGACATCGCCTATAGATGTTTTCTTGCATAACAAGAACCTGGTAGGAGGAAAAGTTAATTTTCTTTCTTTCTAGATCCTTTTAAAATCTAAAACTTGTTGCAATACCACTGTATGGACCTTATACACATTCTTCCTTTGATGATTTGAGTGTAAGAATGCTTCTATGCTTCAGGAAAATAAGCTTTAGGTACAAAAAAACAAGAAACTTTAAATTTCACATAGAACAGGGTAATGAATAATAATAATAAAAAAGTTTAAAATATGAAAAGATACTAGACTTCAACCTTATTTTCTTCAAAATGCATAACTCTTTATTTTTGTGAATGGAAAGTGTGAATACATTTAATCACTATATTGATGAACTGTAATTTTATTTTCAAAATGTGATACTTATTTTGTAGATGAAAATGCATCTCTCTTTATCTTGTGAATAGATCTTATCATTATACTACATAGGGTATGGACATCCATCATAGCATAATTGAAAGAGGATTTTTCTCAGATGTTGTAGTTGTCAAAGCCCTAATACACATGTATGCAAAATGTGGAAGCATATGCAAGGCACGTGAACTGTTTGACACAATGCTTCAAAGAGATGTCGTCTCATGGAATGCCATGGTTATAGGATATGCAAAAATGGCTTTTGTAAGAATGCTATGAATATTTTTTTGCTTATATTAACACAGAAAATAGAGTAACTGTTTATAATTTGTAAAATTAAACCCAAAGCATATCATAAGCATGGAACACACATTAGTAATTAATCGAGTAATAATTCTTATGAGTTAAACAGATTAAGATATTGTTTTCTTTATCTTTTAATAGGGTCTATCTAACCATTGAACATTAGTTTGGATAATCAACATACAAAGTTCTAGGTTTTGTTTATGGTTGTCTTTTGATTATTTTAGGAATTAAATCTAAATATTGTAAAGGTGGATGCAGAAAACTCTAAACTTTATTGTAAAACTACTAATTAAACCTGTCTCGGTTTTGTGGACATGTTTACTCACAAAATTTTTGTGTTGTGGATATCCTAGTGCTCCTGCTGATTCTACCAATACATCCATAAAACTTTCCATTTTCTAAAATATCCAAAATTTTCACATATCATGAGTGTAGGGTATTAGAAAATATAATATTTAGTATGTTAATGATTGAAAAGTGGCATGGATAGTCATTTCCATTCTTGTGATACCAATCTCACTACCTGATTGCTCTGCAATGTTAGGATCCAGATAGATCAGGTTAGAAAACATGCAAAATTTCATCACTAAAAGGTAAAACCCTAGACAACATAGATAAACAAGAGGTTATTTGCATGGGTGTGACATTAGGGCTTATACCCTAACACTACTCTCGGTAAGGACATATGACTTAAATCATTTTTAATTGTCAAGTAACAGTGGTAGCAGCATGAAACTTGGGTTACATGATTTCAGTGTTGTACTGAGATCTGGAATTTACGTAATCCGATTCCAAGGGTTGGACTTGAGAATTGAACCTGGGACCTCCACTTTACAACAAAGCCTCTCAAACTGTACTTCAAAGGGAAAAAGAAGCAGAAAAGTTTGAATTTCATGTCTGGCAGTAATAATCCATGACTCCATAATTTGAGGCCTAGCTCAACTTATAAGTATATTCAACCGATTGATGTTGATGAACAAAATCCCCCTCCTTAGGTTTCTGTTGCAGAGTCAACACCGCATTTGCAGCCTCCAGGTGTGCTTCAGTTCAGAGGAAAGGCAATGTGGAATTTCAACCCAATCATCTTACTACATGAGCAGGAGCCCAAATACTTACATCAAAAATTGTCATTTCCTACATGTGTTACACTTCTCAGTTTTAAGTTATCATATGAATTAACTTCTCTCCTCTTTAATCTTAAAGATCCTTTTACTTCTTTCATAATTTTTATCATTCTCATTTAGTTTTTCTTGTAAACAACATTTTGATTGCATGGCATTTTGACCTTGTATCACAATACCTTTCTAACATATTGTGTACCCTCCCCCTTTTGCAGGTACTTTAAACATGACAACCACATTCGACACCATAGCAACCCGAATTACAACAAATTGTACTCGCATACAACAATTGTTATCTAAATGTGTCGAACAACAATGCACGGAAGCCACAACTATAGACAACACCACAATCTCTGCAATGTTGCATACCCAACAAGAACTACAACAAGCACAGATTGCACTACAACAATCATCCACATTCTTAGGGAAAAATTCTACATACAGTTCTATAAATCCACCCCCTCCCCATAACAACAAAAAAAACACCCCCAAAAAAAAAATTGAACACCCCTATTGTACATACCCCAAACTATGTAATGATGGTTGCAGGACATAGAAGTAATTTTAAGATAAATACTTAATTTAAAAGCTTTTGAAAAATGAAAACCAATGATATCAATGTACAAAGTGATGTTTATTTCCAATTAGTGGTGCAAAGAGTAATGCTTATTTAAAGGTATTTAAAAATCTGAGTACTCACATCCATACAAAGAGTGATGTTTATTGCCACTAGGGTTTTGTGGTTGTAAAAACAATCCTAAAATGTATTGCATATGTAAATTTAATATGGTATAAAAAACCGGTCACAGATGCTTGACCTTCCTCATAAAACACTCTAAACCTCTATACATATTATTCAGTGTTAACATTTTAATTTCCAATAAAACTAAGCAGTGGGAGAAGGTTACAGTAGATGCTCCTGGTAAATACAAACACCAACACATGAAAATATTTTGATTTGCAGTCAAGGTCAAACATATGATTGATATTATTGTTTTGTTACCCTCTAGATAGCTTCCATTTTCATATGGATTATTTCACCTGGATTGGAACCTTTTCATTTATTTGTAGAATGTATGTGAAAGTACATGGTATCTTTGAATGCTTTTTGTTTTGGTTGAGAAATGAAAACTAGCTTTAGAGTAGGTTACTTAAATGACATTATGCCTGATGTTACTAATTTGTTACCCTCTTGTTTTTAAAAATGTTATTCAATTAAATCTTATGCATCTGATATTCAACACACATCCCACGCTACATGCTCCTCATATTATAAATAATTATATGTTTTATAATGTTCATGTTGGTAACCAAATTTTAACCTCCTTCGAGAGACACCAACATCATGGGTTTGACAGGACACTCAGAGGTAGATAGACAATCATGTATGTCATTTTGTAGTTGGCGAATAAATCTATCGACTTGTTAGCACTCACCTATGAAGGAAGTGGGTAGCACATGTGAAAGGATGTAATCTGATCCTAACTATTTTAGGTTGTGCCTTTCAACCAAGGTAAGATAACTTTGTTTTGTAACCTCTGTTATTTGAAAGGAGATACATGTACCTTTCTTTTGCATAAATTTTATAGAGAAGGTATTGGGGAAAATATGATCAACACACAAAATCTAACTCTCACGAGTTATCACTTCCAGATAGAGATATTCTCATAAGAAGGCAAAGGTTACTAAAGACATTTGAGACCCTAATATTTCTGCATGTTTTGGTAACAAAGATTATGCATTTATGTACACACATGACAAACAAGGGTATTAATTATAGGATTGGTTCTTGTTAAATGAAATTTGGTGGGAGTGGAGATAGGATGGACTTGACTCACCAGATCTTTGAGAGATTATGCAAAATGGAAAGATTCAATCAACAAAATGCCACAAAAAGTTAAATTGTTTCCTCAACTAGAATATGTGTTTCAATGGAGGCCTAGATCAGCACTCTTTCACAAAACCTATGGGATTCTATCATGAAGGCATGAGTCAAAGGACACAATAAAGCACCAAGATTTAAACCAAGTCACACCTTAGGTACACCCGGAGGCTTACAAATAATCTCTATCAAAAATTCAAAAAAAAGTGATTTTAAACCGTTTATCCCATTCCCGGATGAAGGCTCTTATGAGAAATGACATTGTAGATACCACTAAACTATCACAATGATTAAGACCTATGTGATATGACCGGATTTTGATACAAGATTGCAACAAAAATAAGAAAAACTACTTTCGAGACATTCTGAGATGAAACAAACACATTTTTCTCAAGATTAACATAGAATAACCCAAGTTTGATCAAATTTATCGGTAAGGAGAGTTTCTCGAAAAATATCAAAGCTTTTCAATGGCTATACACTTATGAACCACCTTGACATGATTAAATTTGATAGAGAGAGGGATATACAAGCTTCTTAGATGGCTTCTAAAAGGATGGGCTCTGTGAAGCTTTTCTGCTGGAAAAATCGGTCTCGACCTTACTAAAAACTCCCAAAATTTTACACGATGAATTTTTTTCCCTTATATCATTTCCAATAGAGCCCCTTCCTCCAAAAATACAAAAATTTAAATACACCAGTGCTTGCCATGATTCTTTTGTGATTTACTGTAATCATATATGCAAAACGTCTCCACGTGCTCAAAGGAAAATATCTTCGATTTCTACCCGCATTCAACTCCTTTATCAGGAAAAACATGCCTCCATCCATTCACCAACCAATTCTACCCCATATCAATCAAATCTGGCACCTTGTGTGCTCATGAGAAGAAAAATAGAAAACCAGATCAAGCCCGAGAGTCGACTATTTTAATGGCGAAATACATCTTATGATCTCTCCAACAAAACTCTCAATATCAAAATTAACTTACTCCTATGTTTTGTGTGTAGAAAATAACAAGAAATCATGAAGACTCACACTCCCAAGAGTTTTACAGAGAAAATGTGGGGACAAATGAGATTTAGACACCCAACATCCATTTATCTTTGATTTGAATGTGGGCCATCTAAGTGGAAGATGCAAAAATAGGCTTGGGGCTTCCTTTGACCTTTTCTAACCCTTTTGAAAAAATGGAAGAAATTCCCATTTTACTCCAAACCTCCGCTTCTAAAAATGGGCTTGACACGTGTCCTGAGGTGGGTCCCAAAGGAACCGCGGAAAAATTTTGCCACTTGATTACCTTTTGGAAAAAGGAAAATTTTCCAATTTTACCTCACAACTCCTTTTATGCCTTTAATTCCTTTTCCCTTAAAGGGAAAATTTTTCACTTTTCCTCTGAAAGCCCGCACCTCCACGCTTAATCTGGGCAACACATTGACTATTTCCCATCGAGCTTACAGGCCATTTTTGATATTTTAACCTTTATGAGGCAAAGAGGTAAAAAGTTTAAGTTTCCTCCGATGGTCCACTTCCTCGCCCCTTATGACTTTTCAAAATGCCACATGTCACAATGACACACCTTGAGGTGGTCCCAAAAATTTGATACCTTAAACAAGCACGGATCGCCACATGTCCCTGTTCTGCCAAATTGTTTCCATCTGCATAAAAAAATTCTAAGTATGGGAAAGTAGTGGAAGCCTCCACCTATCCTCCCGGTGTTACTCCACGGAAAATCCCAAAAGAAGATCTTCAAATCAGTGTCGTTCCTCCACGTGTCCTGGACTTCCTGAAAACCTTTTGAAATTTGGCTAAGTATGGGAAACCCAAAGAAGCCTCCATGTGTCCTCCTCGCACTACTTAAAATCCAAACAAAATTTTATTCTCAAACAAGCGTCATTCCCCACGTGGACACATTTTAAAGTCATGCGGCTTTTTATAGAATTTTTGAACTCTCACGCCAAACCGCATCCAACCAAAGGATGCCATGTTTCCCTATTGATACAAGGATGTAAATTTTACCGAGGAAACACTGTAAAACTCAGTAAAGCAACACAGAAATGACCATTTGATCCTCGAAAGTGAAATATTCTTCAGGGACAAATATTTTAGAAATGTTGCAAGACTCAAATACATTCCTCGGGGACACATGAATTCATTTCTCTTTGAGTATTTAGAGAAAAAATGGTAGGGACAACAGATCTTGATTGTGGAAAATGGAGGAAATAGGAAAACGTGAGTTTTGAATGAATAGAGCACGCAAGACTCAAAATACAGAGCTTTTCCAGGGAACAAAGGAACCATGAGATAAATATAGACCCACACATAATCTTCGACCCGGAGTATATTAAAATGGAAACAATGACGTGGCCAAACACAATACGGGAAGGATAAAATGATAGAGGCCATGAATAAATAAATATTAAAGGGCACAAATGGGGTGAGACAATAATGAGCACCAACATTGGCTCCGAATCGGGATGGGAACTCTCTTCGAGTGCCACAAGAACAATAGAAGACTAAGTGACAAAATATCCATTTGGTGATAGAGTCAGCTCACAGAGCAGAGAAATGAAGCCATCTCCAAAAAAAAAACAAAGAAGCCAACAAAAATAGGTCACCACGGACCAAGAAGAGCAAAAAACAAAAAAAATAGGACGTAAACAAAAAACTATACACCGTACATAAGACTTTTCCCTGATTTAAAGAAAATAATCAAGGAGACAATTCAAGTGCTTGCCATCCTTGATATGACCATGCCAAGGGGTTCTGATATGTTTTCATCAACTGAAGTAGACCTCTTTTTCTTGCTTTTTCTGTTTGTAAACCACCCATCTTCTCTAAAGCTCCTCCATTGTGTTTAAGTCAAATTCTGTGACATTCTTCAAGGCTGAAACATAGATCAAATTCCTAGAAAAAGAAACATACTTAGGAGCTTTGTTTTCAACACTCTCATAATCCCTGAAATCCCAAAAGCTCACGGAAAATTGTTAAGATTAACATCTACTTGCGAAACTTTATAAGATGCATTGTTTGGGTCTTCAATTAGGTACATCATCTTCTTGTCTCAATACGATTTCACTAATTTGACTTTAATGGGGATAGTGGCATAAGACATGTCCATTTACACACTTCCACCAACACTTGCTGCCCACTTTCTTGACAAAAACATCCCCAATTGGTAGGGCAATCAACAATGACTATATCAAGCTTTAACTTCCTTCCGAGAATAAGATGCAAGTTGACCGCTAGATCTTTGACATGCCCCACCACTAGCAGCTCTCTAGAGTACATGGCAATGCACTTCCTATATGTTGTTGTTATTTTGATACCTAATCCATTCATGACCTCAAGAGGCATGACATTACATAAAGCTCCGAGATCAAACATATAGTTATGTAACATCTTGTCTTTTATAATCTGGGTAATGAAAAATAGATCCACATTTAGTTGGGATTTAACCAAATAAGTTCCTAAATAAACCTCTAGTGGTTCCACTAGCTCTTCTAATAGTTATGGATTTTTCAACTCTGAAATGGTAAAGGGAACCTCAACCTTGTTTACATCTCTTGAGCAACTACAACAATCATTAATAGCTACCTATCTTCTTCTAAGGGAACTCCTCCATCATACTTTTCAATCATTAATGCCCTCAACTATTCAAATCATTAGTGAGAAATTCAAAAGCTTTTACATTGTATACTTCTAAAGTATGAGAGGGGAGAAGAAGAGGTACCCAATAGATGCAATACCAAAAAGTGGCAGCAATTCTACCACTTATTACCTCAGTTGAAGTTGCTTCCCTTGGAAAACTCGCAGAGATCTCCACCATGCAGGCATCATCATCATTATCAACATCAACTACTTCTTCTTGCTAATCTTGTTCACAAGGAGCATGGGGCATGAAACATCTATCACACCAATCAATGACCACTTTTTTTCATTAATGAACTCTAGCAGCCAAAGAATCAGACACCATTCTATTTTATCTGCCTTGGGGCTTCCTATTCCCAAATCCAACAACTCCTTCACCCCTGTCATCAATTATTTGATGATTTGTAAATATTTCTTAGCCTTGTTGCTTGTGTTGTCCTTGTGAGATCTGCCCAACTCCTTTCTTAGCTCGGGCTACTTTGTAGGAGATCTCCTTGACACCCTTGCCAAATTTTTCACAACCTCTTCCAAGTCAGCACCCTTACTTGTCGACATTTTTCTCAAGTTAACAAGATTTATACCTTCCCTCTTTGGAGTTTTCCCAATTTCCTTGATATTATTCTCTATTTCTAGGGCCATGGTGAATGGTTGCCTTAAGTTGGTAGGGTTCTTGTCCCTCAAGTAGTAAGAATTTTTTTATCAAATGCATCAAGATATTTGATTAAGCATGATTCATCACATGGCCTTATCCTCACAAGTAATCTTCTAAGGGTCCTATTAAACTTGGTGTTGAAATCATGTACTTGACTCATTAGGGTTCTTTTTGATATTTTCAAATTCTCAAAGAGAAGTCGAGGGTCGGTTATGTCACCATACTACAATCTAAATGCATTACTCATCTCGACCTAGGAATCAATAGAGTTATCCGGCAATGCTTTATACTAGTCCTAGCATCCTCTTCCAAGGTATAGATAAATAGCTTGATATATACATCTTCATGTTCAATCTCAAATTCTTCCATCATAATAATAAAAAGCTTTAGATGTTGATCTCCAGATAATAGCATTATTTCCTTGGAACTTTGGCATTATGTTCCTTACATCTTTAGGCACTTTGCATTTGGGTAATCGACCATTTAAACAAAATTTATAGGTCCAAAGGTGTTTAAAAAAAATGGAGGCCTTGGTTGAGCCATATTGATTCAAGAAGGTGATCCTAGAGGGGTGATAAAATGATGGGAGGTAGAAGGTTCTTTGAACACAAGAGTATAATTTCCAAACCGTATACCCACAAAGTCCTTGTTTTGGAAACCTCTATCACCTCTTAAAATACAGTGAAGAGTGTGAAGAAAACCTTTCAAAATCAAATGAAGGCCCCTCTCCAGCTTGGAGAGTTCAATTTCACAAAGAGGTTGCCTGATTTAGAGTCACTTGAATGACAATCTTCAATGATGGGCCGCTCACTTTCTTCAATGGTGATCCCTTTTCTTGTCTGCTATTCTCCCAAAACTCTCTAGGATTTTCTTCCTTCTGATTTTTCTTTTCCTAGCTCGGAATTAGTGTCCTAAGCAGGATCCATAGCTAAGAAAGACCATCTTTCTTCCACTTTGCAAATGTTAGTAACAAATATAACCTTGCTAGAGTTTTAAGATACTAGTCCTTATCAAAATCAAATCAATAGATAGTCACCACTAAGGATTTCCACCTTAGTTATGAAAATGCACTAAATATGACTGTCAAGTGTTTGTTAATGCAAGAGAGTGGAAATAGAAAGATTTCACTTTTCTTCACATAGATGTATCAAATGAAAACTAGTGCACTAGGTGTAAAAACTAAAAGAACTACACACAACACATGGAGCATATAAGGAATGTGTACTGTGGTCCGAGTATGAAATGTAATCCTCGAAAATGACACCATTTATGTTGGTAACCAAATTTAACTTCCTTCGAGACCGAGTAGCATCATGGGTTTCATAGGAAACTTGGATGCGAGATAGACAATCATGTATGCCATTTTGTAGGTGGGAAGCAATCTATCTAACTTCTTAGCACTCAACTTCTTAAGGGAGTGGGTAGCACATGCAAAAGGATGTGATCTGATCCTAACTATTTTAGGTTGTGCCTTTCAACCAAGGTAAGAGAACCTATTTTCTAACTTCTGTTATTTGAAAGGAGATACGGTACCTTTCTTTTGAATAAATTTTATAGAGAAATCCTTGGGAAAATATTATCAACAAACCAAATCTGACTATCACGAGTTGTCACTTCTAGATTATGGAGATATTCTCACAACAAGGCAAAGGTTACTAAAGACATTTGAGACCCTGATTATTTCTGCATGTTTTGGTAACAGAGATTATGCATTTGTATACACACATGACAAGACAGGGGGTATCATGGGTAGGATTTGTTTTTGTTAAATGAATTTTGGTGGGAGGGGAGACAGATGGACTTGACTCACCGTGATCCTTGAGAGCTTGTGATAAATGGAAAGATTCAATCAACAAAATGGCACAAAAGTTAAATTGTTTCCTCAACTAGAATATGTGCTTAAATGGAGGCCCAAATCAGCACTCTTTCACACAACCTAGTGGGATTATATCACGAAGGCTTGAGTCGAGAGGACCCAATAAAGCACCAAGATTTAAACCAATTCATGCCCGAGGTACACCAAGAGGCTTACAAATAATATCTATTAAAAAATTGAAAGAAAAGTGATTTTAAACCGTTTATCCCATTCCTAGATGAAGGATCTTCTGAGAAATGAAATTGCATAGATGACACTAAACTATCACAAGGATTGAGACCTGTGTGATTAGACCAGATTTTGATACAAGATTGCAATAGAAATAAGAAAAACTACTTGCAGACATTCAAAGATGAAACAGACATATTTTGATCAATATTAACATAGAACAACCCAAGTTTGATCAAATTTATTTGAAAGGAATGTTTCCCAAAATATCAAATCTTTTCAATGGTTGTACACTTGAAACCACCTTGACATGATTAAATTTAACACGAGAGGTATATATAGGCTTCTTAGATGGCTTCTCAAAAGGATGGGTTTTGTCAGCTTTTATCTTGGAAAAATTAGTCTCCTCGACCTTTCCAAAACTCTAGACCATTTGCATGATTTATTCGTGCCCTTTATAGCATTTCCAATATGGCCCCTTCCTCCCAAAAGACAAAAACATTAAATGCACCAAAGTCTTACCATGATTTTTTTGTGATTCACAGAATCAGATCTGTAAAAGTTTCTAGGTGGTCGAGGGAAAATATCTTCAATTTCCCCCACATTGAACTCCTTTCTTAGGAAAAACATGCCTCCATCCATTTTCCAATCATTTCTAGCCCATAACAATAAAATTTGTCCCCTAGTGTGCTCAGGAGAAGAAAAATGGAAAACCAAATTGGGCTCGAGAGTCAAACTATATTAATGGTGAAAGACATCTTCAGATCTCTCCCACCAAACTCTAGATATCAAAATTAACTCACTCCTTTGTTTGGCATGTAGAAAATAGTAAGAAATCATGAAGACTCACACTAGAAGGATTTTTACAGAAAATGGGGGAAATGAGATTTAAACATCCAACAACCGTTGATCTTTGATTTCAATGTGGGTCCTCCACATGGAAGATGTGAAAGCAGGCTCACCTGCCTTCCTTTGACATTTTCATACCCTTTTGGAAAAATGGAAAAATTTCCCATTTTCTCTACACCTCTACTTCTAAAAATGGACTTGACACGTGTTACGAGGTGGGTCCGAAGGAACCACGAGAAAATTCTTCCATTTGACCCTCTTTTGGAAAAAGGAAAATTTTCCAAGTTTCCCCGTAGCTCCACTCTTCTACTTCAAGTCTCTAATGTGGGTCCCAATGGAACCCCAAGTCCTTTTATGCCTTTAACTCCTTTTCCCTCAAAGGGAAAATTTTTCACTTTTCCTCCGAAAGCCTGCACCTTTGCCGTTGACCGGGGAAAAACATTGACTATTTCCCATCGAGCTTACGGGCAATTTTTGATATTTTAACCTTTATGAGGGAAAGAGGAAAAAGTTTAAAGTTTCATCCGATGGTCCGCTTCGACGCCCTTTGAGTTTTCAAATTGGCACATGTCACAATGGCTCACCTTAAGGTGACCCCAAAAATTTTATACCTTGAACAAGCATGGGCTCGCCACGTGTCCCCTGCTCGCATCACCAATGCACTATGATAATTCTTCACCGGAACTCCTCGTGCTATGATTATTTACTAATGCATAGCCTTTAGTTTGGTGGATGTAATCTAGAAACAAAACAACAAACATAACACAAGAATACCATCGACTATGATAAGACGGAATGATGAAAAATCTGAAATATCAAAGTAAATTATAATATTAACATGAAATTGTTACAATCTCACCCATGAGGTACTTCAAGTGTTATTGAATTCACTTGCCTTCCACCAATACTATGGGAGAAACTTTACAATTATTAAACTGATGGCTTCCTTTACACACTTCATACAATATTTCTCACTACTTCCTTCTATACTAAATGAGGGGGGTGGCCTCTTTATTTATAGAACTTCCAGGCTTATCCATCTTATCTCTAAGATAGGATAAGAAATCCACTCTGACGAATCATATTCCATACCTTAACTCTTATCTGTACATGTAAGCTTATCTTTTAAGATAAGATAAACCTTATCATTTCACATGGGTTCCACATTTTTAGACTTTTTACAAATAAAATACACAAAATATTTATGACCTCACTCCTTGTTCTTATTACCAATATAATATTTCTAATTCCTAATCATGTAGACCCTACTTCTCTACTTATCCCAACTTTGACATTTTAACATTATCGGACCACTTACGACAAATATTTACTTTTTACAACATTCCTATTGTACTTTGACTGTTACCATACTCTACATTATTGGTGGCACCGTACTGATGGTGCCGTTATCTTCTATCAGACGCTACTACTAATTACACTTAACAACATCCTATTCCTAATACATACATTAATGAAATAGAAATTACGGAGGAAAATTTTAGTGTCGACATCTTCCCCCTTCCTAGCTTCTACTCCGTCCTCGAAGTAGACTATTCTCGTGCCTATAAAATCTTCAACTTGTCGTGGTTGACCCATTTCGTAATACGAGTGCCATCCAATTCCTCCAAATCAGACATTACCATTTTCATGCACAACTACTATTTTTGTAGGCCCCCATCCATTTTGGAAGAAATTTTCTCTGTCTTCTTTTTGTATACTGGAATCATATACTAGAACCAAGTCATCCACATGAAATGGAGACCAACGGATCTTTTGATCAAAGTATTCCTTCGCTTCATTTTCTTCTTATGGCTTGTATCCTTTGCTATTTCCCTCATTTCCTCTAGCAAATGAAGATGTACCAACCTTTCTTTTACTGAATCACTTTCATCCATCCTTTCATTTTTCATAACTCTCACAGTGGGAATATCAAACTCAATAGGAAGAACTGGATCAATGCCATAGGCCAACTGAAATGGGGAGTATCATATTGTTGACTTTGATGTTGCCCTATATGCCCACAATGCTGCATGAATCCTTTTATCCCACTTATGTACCTGCAAGATCGCATCTTTTTCTATAATTTGACACAACACAAAATTTGTTCATTCCACCTATCCATTTGTGCTTGCCTTGTATGTTGTTACCTTCCTGTGCTTAATAGAAAATTTATTGACTAGGGCTTCTACTACCTCATTAACGAAGTGGCTTCCTTGATCTATTACAATTTCTAATGGACAACCAAATTTGGTGACAATGCGTTCATATATGAACCTTGCCACCTCATCCATGGAAGTTGTTTTCAATGGCCTAGATTCAACCCACTTGGTTAAATAATGTGGCAACTACAATATACTTATTTTGGCGCGAGGTAGTTGGAAGTTGACCTCTACAATGTCTATTCCCCACTTTTCAAAGGGACCAAGTGGAAGAATAGGACATAATGGAGTCGATAAAGTTTTACTGTTACCATGTGTTTGACAAATATCACATGTCTTACAATAATTATAACAATCTTTAAAAGAGTGGGCCAGATAACTCGCATCCAAGATCCTTCTTGCTGTAAGTTGTCCCGAGAAGTTCCCTCCACATGTACCATTGTGGAATTCTTCTAGCAGCTTCCTTCCTTGATCACGTCCAACTTCCCTCTTATCGTCTATCGAGATCCTATTCGAAATAATACTCCATGCAGAATAGAATATGGACGACCGACTTGAGTAATCTTTCTCTTAGTCTTTGCATTGGCACCATCAGAAAATTGAATTCATTCAGATAATTCCAAATATCTATGTATTCACTAGGTATTATGTCAAGGGATAACAATGCTACATTAGGGAAATCATCATCATCACAAGATGATCCTAAACCATCATAGGCTCGAGAGAGTGCATCCGCATTGACATGCTTCTTTCCCTCGGCCTATCTATAATATCAAATTCAAATTCTTGTAGCAAAATTATCCATCTTGCTATCCTCCCCGATGGGTTAGAATTATTCACAATATGTTTTAGAGCCTCGATGATCTGTTACAACTATAAATTTCTACCCTAGCAAGTAATTTCTAAACTTCTTTCACAAAAAATGATAGCTAGAGCCTCTTTTTCAGTTACAGTATAATTTACCTCAACACTGCTCATTTGTTTGCTCCCAAAGTAAATTGGATGTTTATTCCCATTTTCATCCTTTTGGCTCAAAGTACTTCCTAGTGCTGCATCTGAGGCATCAGTGTACACAATGAATGACTTGCTCCAATCTGGATTCTTTAAAACAGGTGAAGACACTAGGGCTTCCTTCAGTTGTCTAAAAGTTTCATGTGCCTTATTTCCTAGTTCATAAGTAACATCCTTCTTCAAGAACTGGGTTAGTGGTTGTGCAATATTTGAGAAATTCTTGATGAACCTTCTATAGTAACCCACATGGCCTAAAAATGATCTCAACTTACTTCTATTCAAAGGAAATGGTAAATCTTTGATTTTTGAAACTTTATCAGGATCAGTACCAATACCATCTCTGGATACAACATGCCCTAACAAAACACCTTTAGAACATCCAAAGACACACTTTGTAGGGTTTAGTGAGGCTTGTGCTTCATCTAACCTTTGAAATGTTGTCTCCATCTGGTGCAGGTGGTCCAACTTGCTCCCATAGATGCAAAAATCATCCAAAAATACTCTGATGAAGGTCCCAATGTAGGGTTCGAACACCCTATTCATCAAATGCTAGAATGTTGCCGGAGCATTACACAACCCAAAAGGCATAACTCTATAAGCAAACGTTCCCCAAGGAGTGGTGAATGTGGTCTTCAGCTGATCTTTCTCCACTATACGGACTTGGTTGTATCCGCTATATCCATCAACAAAACTATAACACTCCTGGCCAGCTACTTCATCCAAGATCTGATCTGAGAATGGAAGAGGGTAATGATCCTTCTTTGTTGCCTTATTGAGCTTCCTGTAATCAACACAAATGCATAGCTTCCCATTCTTTTTTATTGAGATCACAATGGGAGAAACCCATTCTGAATTCTCCACAGTAAATATGAATCCTGCATCAAGCAACTTATCTATTTCTTCTTTTACAAGTCTTGGAAAAATTAGGATTCATTCTATATGGCATTTGCTTTATGGGTTTAGCACCATCTACCAGCTCAATAGAATGTTCTACCCAACTTACTTGACGGAGTTCCTTGTAATCAAAAGTGAATATGTGTATGTACCTTTGAAAGAGCTGGAGGTAGGATTCCTTCTCACTCTCCATCACAAAGATCACCAATCTTTATTTTTGGAGATGATCATCAACTTCTTCTTCTTCGAGATAATTTTATGGGGTCATGAGTCGGTGTGACCGAAAGGATATCCATGATTGAAACATCAACCTTACTTTCTTCATCTTCATGTCCACTTCACCGGTACTAGAGTAATCACGGGATGTCTAATCATCGCTTTCATCACTTGAATCCACAGGTTCTACCTTATGATGTCGAGGGATCATGTTTATCTTCACCCTCTCTCTACCACGTCCAAGTGTCATGAAGCCTTCATTCCAGTAGTTTCTTGCATGAACTCTCCTTAGCCATGGTCTTCCTGAAGAACATTGGTGCGCACGCAGTGTACCATTTTTTTATCACCCAAAGTCTACCACACATACAACACCCATAACAGATATTGCCACATTTGAAACTACACCTTCTGGTTTAGTTTTTCCCTTATTTAATGACCTTAACATAAGTGTTGAAGGGCGATCAATTTTAAACCCAACATATTCATTACAGACTCGGTCATTACATTAACTGCAGCACCTCCATCAACTAAGACATCATGAATTGAAATACCATTACATAATACCTCAGCTTGTGGAGCATAGGGATCCGCCTCTGCCTCCAAAATAGGGACCTCAACCTCCTTCCTTCATCGAGCATTGAGTCCACTTCGCAGCTCCCGCCTCTTCTCAGAAGACATAGCCAAGAGTTGACCATATGTAATATTTGCAGGCCTTTTGGACAGATCTTCCAAGATGGAGTATGGTCCTTGCCCCTGTGAAATCAGAAAATCCTACACACCCAACTTTCTTCTCCTATGTTTCTTACTAGTTTCTCCTTTCATCTTCTTAGGATCATTTCCATCTTGATTATCTTTTTCTTTCTTTCTTTTTGTTACAAACACATCTACTTCATTATTTATGCTCTTATCTACTACATCAAAAGAATTCACAGGTGCTTTTCCTTTATCATTATCTCCTTTACCAGATGTAGAATCTCTATCTGACAATTATACTTATAATGACCCTTTTATAACAACCATAACATACAAATTCAGAAATATTTCTTTTTGGACCTCTATCTCCTCCCTGAGAACTAAATTCTTTTCCTTGAAGAAGATTAATAGTTAATCGCCCATCTTTTTGAGCGAGATATTCATACTCGGTAGATGTACTAGGAGAAAGGTATGTGCTCACCGAGAGTGGTTGTGGATTACTCGAACAAAGGTGCTTTGGTGTAGGTTCTAATTTAGCAACAATTTCTTTGGGCTCCTCTTCCATGCTTTCTTCTTTCCTTCTTGCAATCTCCTTTGCTTGTTCAATGGTAGTTGGGCGGTCATACTTCACTCGTTGTCTAATCTCTAGCTTCATCCCAAGAATGAAGTGCTTACATAGGAGATTATCCACGCCATTCATCAACCCATCCATTAATCCTTCCTTCCAGATCTGGGTGTCGAGCTTTCTCCTTAGCTCTAGAACACGAGCATGATAATCCCTTATCTTCTCCTTCTCTCCTTGGGTTAGCTTTGTGATATCGATCATGAGATCTGCATATCTTTGTTGTTCACCAAATTCTTCAAGAAAACTTTCAGTTCATAAATCCCATGAGTTTTTCAGATTATCACCTAGTGTTTCAAACCACCTAAGGGTTGAACCATCCAAAAAGGTAGGAAAAAATTCAGTACATTGTTCCCTTCTTATAAGGCCATTACAAATACAAGATCGTTTAAACTCTTGAATGAAAGAGGAAGCATCTTCATTAGATTGGGTTGAAAAAATAGGAATCTTCCCCATTTTCAAAAGTAACCATAGTGAAATACCAACCCAAAAGTACAATCAACAAGACTTATGTGCACCAATAATTAAAATCACTATAATAGAAAATAGAAATGACCACGGTAAACTATGGTAAAACTTGACTTACTACGGTAAAAATTGACTTTACTGTGGTAAACACTATTCACAATAAAAAGTGAAGTTACTGCGGTAAATACTATTCACGGTAAAAAGTGACTTTACTATGGTAAATACTATTCACAACAAAAATGACTTTACCATGGTAACTACTATGCATAGTAAAAACAAGGTTACCCTCCAATTGATTTTTGACTGAGTGGGAATATCTCTCCAGACAATCCACCAACAAGGAATGGTCTCAGCAACGGAACCAAAATGTCATCACCAATCTGGCACTATGATAATTCTTCACCGGGAACTCCTCGTGCTATGATTATTTACTAATGCCATGACCTTTATTTTGGTGGATGTAATTTGGAAAAAAAACAACAAACATAACACAAGAATACCATCAACTATGATAAGACGGAATGATGAAAAATCTGAAATATCAAAGTAAATTATAATATTAACATGAAATTGTTACAATCTCACCCATGAGGTACTTCAAGTGTTATTGATTTCACTTTCCTTCCACCAATACTATGGGAGAAACTTTACAATTACACCTCTTAATGGCTTCCTTTACACACTTCATACAATATTTCTTACTACTTCCTTCTATGCTAAATGAGGGGGTGGCCTCATTATTTTTAGAACTTCTAGGCTTATCCATCTTATCTCTAATATAGGATAAGAAATCCACTCACGACAAATCATATTCCATACCTTAACTCTTATTTGTACATGTAAGCTTATCTTTTAAGATAAGATAAACCTTATCATTTCACATGGGTTCCACATTTTAAGACTTTTAACAAATAAAATACACAAAATATTTATGACCTCACTCCTTGTTCTTATTACCAATATAATATTTCTAATTCCTAATCATGTAGATCCTACTTCTCTACTTATCCCAACTTTGACATTTTAACATTACCGGACCACTTACGACAAATATTTACTTTTTACAACATTCCTATTGTACTTTGACTGTTACCATACTCTACATTATTGGTGGCACCGTACTGATGGCACCGTTATCTTCTATCAGACGCTACTACTAATTACACTTAACAACATCCTATTCCTAATACATACATTAATGAAATAGCAATTGCGGAGGAAAATTTTAGTGTCGACGGTTCCACCAAACTATTTCCATCTCGCATAAAAATTTGTTTAAGTATGGAAAAGCAATGGAAGCCTCCACGTGTCCTCCCAATGCTTCTCTAAGGAAAATCCCAAAAGCAAATCTTCAAATGAGCATCATTCCTCCGTGTGTCCTGGACATGCCGAATTTTTTTGTAATTTGTCTAGGAATGGGAAACCTAGCGGAAGCCTCCATGTGTCCTCCCGATGCTACTTCAAAGGCAAACCAAAAATTTGATTCTCAAATGAGCGTCATTCCTCCACGTGGAAACATTTTAAAGTTGAGGCTTTTATATAATTTTTAAGTGTCCAATGAGCCATGTCCAACCAAAGGATGCCACATTTCCCTGTTGATACAAGAATGCAAATTTGACCAGGGATAACACTCATCAAACCCTAAAGCACGGAGAAATGACCATTTGAGCCCGAAAGTGAAATTTTCTTCGAGCACATATATTTTAGAAATGTTTGCAGACTCAAATACATTCCTCGGGGACACATCAATTCATTTCTCTTTGAGTATTTAGGGCAAAAACTGTAGGGACAATAGATCTTGACTGTGGAAAATGGAGGAAACTAGAAAATGCAAGATTTAAAGGAACAGCAGTATGAGAGACTCAAAAGACAGATTTTCTAGAGGAAAAAAGGAAACATGAGACAAATATAGACCCACACATGATATTTGACCCAGGAGCAGATTAAAATGGCAACAAAGACTTGCCAAACACAATACGAGGAAGGATAAAATGATAGAGGCCATGAATCAATAAATCTTCAAGGGCACAAATGGGGCGAGACAATTCTGAGCACCAACATTGGCTCCGACCGGGTGAAGAGTCACTTGAAAATAGAGCTCCTAAGTGCCAAAATATCCATTAGGCGAAGAGTCACTTGAGAGAAAAGAAATAAAACCATCTCCAAAAAAAAAGAAGCCATCCAAACTAAGTGAACACGAACGAAGATGAGCAAAAACACAAAAAATAGGACTCAAACAACAAACTATACACTGTATAGAAGACTTTTTCTGATTTAAAGAAAATAATTAAGGAAACAATTCAAGTGCTTGCCATCCTGGATATGACCATGCCAAGAGGTTCTGATATGTTTTCATCAACTGGAAGTAGACCTCTTTTTCTTCTTTGTTCTATTTGTAAACCACCCATCTTCTCTGAAGCTCCTCCATTGTGTTTAAGTCAAATTATTTGACATTCTTCAAGGCTGAAACACAGACCAAATTCCTAGAAAAAGCAGCATACTTAGGAGCTCTATTTTCAACACTCTCATACTCCCTGAAAATCCACAAAGCTCACAAAATTGTTAAGATCAACATCTACTTGAAAAAATTCATAAGATGCATTGCTTGGGTCTTCAATCAGGTACATCATCTTCTTCTCTCCATACAATTTCACCAAGTTTCCTTCAATGGGGATAGTGGCATAAGACATGTCCATTTGCACACTACCACCAACACTTGCTGCCCACTTTCTTGACAACAACATCCCCCACTTGGCAGGGCAGTCAACAATGACTACATCAAGCTTTAAGTTCCTTCCAGGATAAGATGCAAGTTGTAATACTAGATCTTTGACGCACCCCACCACTGGAAGCTCCCTAGAGTCCATGACTATGCAATTACCATATGTTGGTGTTACTTTGATACCTAATTCATTCATGAACTAAAGAGGCATGACATTACACGAAGCTCAAGAATCAAACATATAGTTATGTAATAACTTGTCTTTGATAACCAGGGTAGTGAAAAATGGATCCACATTCAACTGGGATTTAACCAAAGAAGTTCCTAAATAAACCTTTGGTGGTTCCCCCAACTCTTCCAATACTTGTGGCTTTTCCAACTCTGCAACAGTAAGGGGAACCTCAACCTTGTTTACATCTCTGCCTTGTATGATCTCTCCCCCTTTGAATCCCAAATATTCAAAATCCCTCTTCTTGTGCTCAGGGATCCTAAGAAACTCAACAATTGGGACATGAATTTTTATTTGACTCAAAATTTGGGCTATGTCATATGGAGAAAATTTGGGTAGAGCAACACTAGGGGAAAGATTGGAAAATTCATCAGATGGAATGGGATTCTTTTCATTTTGGGCATGGGGAGGAACACAAGTTTTTCTTGGGAAACAAGCTCTCTGTCAGATGCATTTTTCTTTGGGGTTTCTTTGGTAAGAAATGGAAATTTTGACTTGGCTTGTGGCCCCTTGGAAGATTTACTTATGGTATTGTGCTCCTTTTCTTGGGAAACTACAACATTCATTAATAGTTTCCTATCTTCTTCTGAGGAACTCCTCCATCATAATTTTCAATCATTAATGCCCTCAAGTATTCAAAATAATTAGTGGGCAATTCAAAAGCTTGTAAAATGTCTACTTATAAAGTATGAGAGGGGGGAAGAAGAGGTACCCGATGGATGCAATCCAAAAAAGTGACAGTAGTTCTAGCACTTATTACCTCGGTTGAAGTTGCTTCCCTTGGCAAACTCACAGGGATCTCCATCATGTAAGCATCATCATCATTATCATCATCAGCTTCTTCTTCTTATTATTAATCTTCTTCACAAGGATCATGGGGCATGAAACATCTGTCACACTAATCAATGACCTTTGTTTCTTCCACAACAACAACTCTAGCAGCCAAAGGATCAGGCACCATTCTATTTTCTCTGCCTTGGGGCTGCCTATTCCCAAATCCAATAGCTCATTTTCCTCTGTCATCAATTCTTTGATGATTTGTAAATATTTCTTGGCATTTTTGCTTGTGTTGTCCTTGTGAGCTTTTCCCAACTCCTTTCTAAGATTGGGCTAATTTTAAGAGATCTCCTTAATATCCCCTACCAAAGTTTTCACAACCTCTTCCAAATCAGTTCCTTTCTTGTCTGAGGCTTTCTAGGTTAACCATCTTTACACCTTCCCTCTTTAGAGGTTTCCCAATTTCCTTTTTCATTATTCTCTATTTGTAGGGCCATGGTGAATGCTTTCCTTAAGTTGGTAGGGTTCTTGTTCATCAAGTAGTAAGCAACCTTTTTATCAAATACATCATTATATTTGATTAATCATGATTCATCACATGGCCTTATCCTACACAAAATCTTCTCAAGGTCTTATTAAACCTCTTTGTTGAAATCATGTACTGGACTCATTAGGGTTATTTATGATGTTTTCAAATTTTGTCAAGATAAATCAAGGGTCGATTTTGTCCCAATACTTTTTGCAATATGAATGCGTTACTCATCTTAGTCCAGAATCAATAGAGTTATCTTGAAATTCTTTATACCAGTCCTTAGCATCCGATTCCAAGTTATGGATAAACAACTTGATAAATACATATTCATGTTCAATCTCAAAGTCTTCCATCATATTGATAAAAAGCTTTAGATGCTGATCTCCAGTAATAACTTTATTTCCTTGTAACTACAAAATTCTGTTCCTTACATCTTGAGGCACTTTGCATTTGGGTAACTAGCCATTTCAAAAATTTATAGGTCCAAAGGTGTTTAAAACAAATGGAGGCTTGGGTTGATCCATATATTTCGAGGAGGTGATCCTAGATGGGTGATAAACGATGGGAGGTAGAAGGTTCTTGGAACACAGAGTATAATTTCCAAAATGGATACCCTCCAAAGGCCTTGTTTCTTGGAAACCTCTATCGACCTCGAGAAAATACGGTGCAGATTGTCAAGAAAACCTTTCAAAATCAAATGAAGGACCCTCTCCAACCGGAGAGGTCAATTCCACAAAGAGGCTACTGATTCGAGTCACTTGAACAACATCTTCAATGATGGGCTGCTCACTTTCTTCAATGTTGATGCGTTTTCTTGTTTGTTGTTCTCCCACAAATCTCTAGGCTTTTCTTCCTTCGATTTTACTTTTCCTAGATCCGGAAATAGTGTCCTAGCAGGATCCTAGCGAAAGAAATACCTTCATCCTTCCACTTTGCAAATTTTAGTAACAAATCTGACTTTGTGATTTTTAAGACACTGTCCTTATCAAAATCAAATCAAAATGGAGTGGCCACTATGGATTTCCACCTTAGTTGTGAAAATGCACTAAATATGACTCTGCCAAGTTTTTTGTCAATGCAAGAGAGTGGAAATGGAAATATTTTGACCTTTCTTCACCAAGAAGTATCAAATGAAAGCTAGTGCACTAGGTGTAAATTACTAAAACAACTACACACAACAGATAAAGGATACAAGAAATGTTTACTGGGTGGTGCAGTATGAATCGTAATCCCGACAACAACACCATTTATGTTGGTATCAAAATTTAACCTCCTTCGGAGAAAAAATTAGTTCTGAGTAACATCATTGGTTAGACAGGACACTCAGAGGTAGATAGAAAATCATTTATGTCGTTTTGTAGCCGGAAGGAAGCAATCTATTTTGTAAACATAACTCATTAGCACTTACCTCTGAAGGGAGTAGGTACCACATGTAAAAGGATGTAATCTGATCCTAACTATTTTAGGTTGTTCCTTTAAACCAAGCTAAGAGAACCTATTTTCTAACCTCTGTTATTCGAAAGGAGATACAGGTACCTTTCTTTTGCATAAATTTTATAGAGAAGGCCTTGGGAAAATATTATCAAGACACCAAATCGACTCTCACGAGGTTTCACTTCCAAATTATAAAGATATTCTCATAGCAAGGAAAAGGTTACTAAAGACATCTGAGACCTTGATTATTTCGCATGTTTTGATAATAGAGATTATGCATTTGTGTACACACATGAAAATAGGGGTATTATGGCTAGGATTGGTTGTTGTTAAATGAATTTTGGTGGGAGGAGATAGAATGGACTTGACTCACCGGATCCTTGAGAGCTTATGAAAATGTAAAGATTCAATCAACAAAATGCCACAAAAAGTTAAATTGTTTCCTCAACTAGAATATGTTCTTCATGGAGGCCTAGATTATAACTCTTCAACACAACTTGTGGGATTCTCATCATGAAGGATCGAGTCGAGAGGACCCAATAAAGCACCAATATTTAAACTAGGCCATGCTTGAGGTACACCTAGAGGTTTACAGATAATATCTATCAACAAAATGAAATAAAAGTGATTTTAAACCATTCATCCCATTCCCGGATGAAGGATCTTCTCGAGAAATGAAATTACGAGATGCCACTAAACTATGACAAGGATTGAGACCTATGTGATTGGACTGAATTTTGATACAAGATTGCAATAGAAACAAGAAAAACTACTTGCAGACATTCAAAGATGAAACATACACATTTTGCTTATGATTAACACAGAATAACCCAAGTTTGATCAAATTTATTAAGAACGGAAAGTTTCACAAAAATATAAAAGATTATCAATGGCTTTACTCTTGCAACCACCTTGACATGATTAAATTTGACACAAAGAGGGATATACGAGGCTTCTTGGACGGTTTCTCAAAAAGGATGGGCTCTGTTAAGCTTTTTCTGCTAGAAAAATTAGTCTCTGACCTTTCCAAAAAATCCCAACCATTTCCATGATGAATTAGTTCCCTTTATAGCATTTCCAACAAAGCCTCTTCCTCCCAAAAGACAAAAATTTAAATGCACCAAGTTTGCCATGATTCTTTCATGATTCGCAGAATCAAATTTGTAAAAAGTTTCCAGGTGATCGAGGTAAAATCTTTTCACTTTCCCCACCATATTACACTACTTTCTTAGTAAAAACACGCCTCCATCCATTCGCCAACCACTTCTACCCCATAACAATCAAATCTTGCCCTCGCGTACTGGAGAAGAAAATAAAAAATCAAATCGGGCTTGAGAGTCAAACTATTTTAATGGTGAAATACATCTTCAAATCTCTCTCACAAAAGTCTAGATATCAAAATTAACTCACTCCTCTATTTGGCATGTAGAAAATAGCAAGAAATCATGAAGAATCACACTCCCAGGAGTTTTACATAGAAAATGGGGGAAAGATGAGATTTAGACACCCAACACCATTGATTTTTGATTTGAGTTTGGGCCATCCACGTGGAAGATGAAAAAAAAGAGGTTGGGGCTTCCTTTGACCTTTTCTGACCCTTTTGAAAAATGGAATTTTTTTCCATTTTGCTCCACACCTTCACTTCTGAAAAATGGGATTAACATGTGTTCTAAGGTGGGTCCGAAAGGAACCACAGAAAAATTCTTCCATTTGAATGTCTTTTGGAAAAAAGTAAAATTTTCCAAGTTTCCCCCATAGCTTCACTCTTCCACTTCAAGTCCCTAATGTGGGTCCCAAAGGAACCTTGGGTCCTTTTATGCCTTTAACTCCTTTTCCCTCAAAGGTAATTTTTTCACTTTTCCTCCAAAATCCCGCACCTCCGCCATTGTCTAGGGAAAAACATTGAATATTTCCCATCGGGCTTGCGGGCCATTTTTGATATTTTAACCTTTATGAGGTAAAGAGGAAAAAAGTTTAAGTTTCCTCCGATGGTCCACTTTGCATTTTCAATTTCCATGTGCCCCTTATGATTTTTCAAATTTACACGTGTCATAATGGTGCACCTTGAGGTGGCCACAAAAATTTTATACCTTGAAGGGGTGTAAGCTCGCGAGATGTCCTGTTTGGTAAAACTATTTCCATCTGCAAAAAAATTTTCGAAGTATGGGACAACAGGCGGAAGCCTCCATGTGTCCTCCCGACGTTAGTCTAAGGAAAAGCACAAAAGTAGATCTTCAAATGAGCGTCATTCCTCCATGTGTCCTGGACTTCCCAAAAAAATTTGAAATTTATCTAAGTATGGGAAACCCGGCGGAATCCTCCACATGTCTCTTTCTTGTCAACCCTCCACTTGTCCTCCCAGCACTACTTCAAAGCCAAACCAAAAAGTTGATTCTCAATGAG
Source organism: Taxus wallichiana var. yunnanensis (assembly GCA_018340775.1). Taxonomy (NCBI): domain Eukaryota; kingdom Viridiplantae; phylum Streptophyta; class Pinopsida; order Cupressales; family Taxaceae; genus Taxus; species Taxus wallichiana. The sequence goes on from CM031242.1 coordinate 1,022,466,565, forward strand.
CATCGTTCCTCCACGTGGACACATTTTAAAGTTGATGATTTTTTTAGAATTTTCTAAGTGTCCAACAGAGTTGTGTCTAACCAAACGATGCCATGTTTCCCTATTGATACAAGGATGCAAATTTGACCATGGAAAATGCTCGTTAAACCATAAAGCATAGAGAAACGACCATTTGAGCTTGAAAGTGAAATTTTCTCTAGGGACAGAGATTTTAGAAATGTTGCAAGACTCAAATACGTTCCTCGAGGAAAAATCAATTCATTTCACTTTGAGTATTTAGGGAAAAAACTACAGGGAAAGTAGATCTTGACTATGGAAAATGAAGGAAACTGGAAAATGTGAGTTTTGAAGGAACAGAGCACGGGAGACTCATAATTAAAAGATTTTCCAGAGGAACAAAGGAACCATGAGAAAAATATAGACCCACACATGATCTTTGACCCAGGAGTAGATTAAAATGGCAACTAAGATCGGCAACCAAAATACGGGAAGGATAAAATGATAGAGGTCGTGAATAAATAAATCTTCAAGGGCATAAATGGGCTAAGACAATTCTCAGCACCAGCATTGGCTCCGACTAGGGGATGGGCACTCCATGTGAGTGCCACAAGAAAAATAGTAGAACAAGTGCAAAAATATCCATTAAGTGACAAAGTCATCTCGCAGAGCATAGAAATGAAGCCATCTCCAAAAACAAACAAAGAAGCTAGCAAAAATAGGTCACCATGGACTAGGACGAGAAAAAACACAAAAAATAGGATGCAAACAAAAAACTATACACTGCTAATAAGACATTTTCTTGATTTAAAGAAAATAATCAACGATATAATTCAAGTGCCTGCCATCTTGGATATGACCATGCCAATAGGTTCTGATATGTTTTCATCAACTGGAAGTAGACCTCTTTTTCTTCTTTGTTCTATTTGTAAACCACCCATCTTCTCTAAATCTCCTCCATTATGTTTAAGTCAAATTATTTGACATTCTTCAAGGTTGAAACATAGACCAAATTCCCAAAAAGAGGCATACTTAGGAGCCCTGTTTTCAACACTCTCATACTCCCTGAAATCCACAAAGCTCACAAAATTGTTAAGATGAACATCTTCTTGCAAAACTTCATAAGACACATTGCTTGGGTCTTCAATCAGGTACATCATCTTCTTCTCTCCATACAATTTCCCCAAGTTTCTTTCAATGGGGATAGTGGCATAATACATGTCCATTTGCACACTATCACCAACACTTGCTGCCCACTTTCTTGACAACAACATCCCTCACGTGGCAGTGAAGTCAACAATGACTACATCAAGCTTTAAGTTCCTTCCAGGATAAGATGTAAGTTGTAATACTAGATCTTTGACACACCCCCACCACCGGAAGCTCCTAGAGTCCATGACTATGCAATTACCAAATGTTGTTGTTACTTTTATACCTAATTCATTCATGAACTCAAGAGGCATGACATTACACGAAGCTCAAGAATCAAACATACAGTTATGAAACAACTTGTCTTTGATAACCAGGGTAGTGAAAAATGGATCCACATTCAGCTGAGATTTAACTAAAGAATTTCCTAAATAAACCTTTGGTGGTTCCCTAGCTCTTCCAATACTTGTGGCTTTTCCAACTTTGGAATGGTGAGGGGAACCTCAACCTTGTTTACATTTCTCGCCTTATATATGATCTCTCCCCCTTTGAATCCCAAATATTCTAAATCCCTCTTCTTGTGCTCAGGGATCCTAAGAAACTCAACAATTGGGACAAGAATTTTGATTTGACTCAAAATTTGGGCTATGTCATATGGAGAAAATTTGGGTAGAGCAGCACTAGGGGAAAGATTGGAAAATTCATCAGATGGAATGGGATTCTTTTCATTTTGGGCATGGGGAGGAACACAAGTTTTTCTTGGGGAAACAAGCTCTTTGTCCAGATGCATTTTTCTTTGGGGTTTCTTTGGTAAGCACTATAATTATTGACTTGGCTTGTGGCCCCTTGGTAGCTTTACTTCTGGTATTGTGCTCCTTTTGTATGGAAACTACAACATTCATTAATAGTTTCCTTCTCTTAGGAACTCCTCCATCATAATTTTCAATCATTAATGCCCTCAAGTATTCAAAATCATTAGTGGGAAATTCAAAATCTTGTATAGTGTCTACTTCTAAAGTATGAGAGGGGGAAGAAGAGGTACCCAGTGGATGCAATCCCAAAAGTGGCAGCAGTTCTAGCACTTATTACCTCAGTTGAAGTTACTTCCCTTGGCAAACTTGTAGGGATCTCCATCATGTAGGAATCATCATCATTATCATCATCAACTTCTTCTTCTTCTTGCTGATCTTCTTCACAAGGAGCATGGGGCATGAAACATCTATCACACCAATCAATGACCTTTGTTTCTTCCACAACAGCAACTCTAGCAGCCAAAGGATTAGGCACCATTCTATTTTCTCTACCTTGGGGCTGCCTATTCCCAAATCCAATAGCTCCTTTTCCTTTGTCATCAATTCTTTGATGATTTGTAAATCTTTCTTGTCATTTTTACTTGTGTTGTCCTTATGAGCTTTGACCAACCGCTTTCTTAGCTCGGCATAATTTGTAGGAGATATCCTTAATATCCCCTACCAAATTTTTCACAACCTCTTCCAAATCAGCATCCTTGCTTGTATGAGGATTTTCTAGGTTAATTAGCTTTACAACTTCCCCCTTTGGAGGTTTCCCAATTTCCTTTTCATTATTCTCTATTTGTAGGGCCATGGTGAATTCTTGCCTTAACTTGGTAGGGTTCTTGTTTGTCAAGTAGTAAGCACCTTTAGATCAAATGCATAAGTATATTTGATTAAGCATGATTCATCACATGGCCTTATCCCGACATGAAATATTCTCAAGGTCTTATTAAACATGGTGTTGAAATCATGTACGGACTCATTAGAGTTCTTTTTGATGTTTTTAAATTTCATTAAGAGAAACCAAGGGTCAGTTCTATCACCATACCGCAATATGAATGCATTACTCATCTCAGTCTAGGAATCAATAGAGTTATCTGGAAATGCTTTATACTAGTCCCTAGCATCCTATTCCAAGTTATGGAGAAAGAAATTGATATATACATCTTCATGTTCAATCTCAAAGTCTTCCATCATATTGATAAAAAGCTTTGGATGTGTATCTCCAGTAATAACATTATTTCCTAGCACTTTGGCATTCTCCGTTCCTTACATCTTGAGGCACTTTGCATGTGGGTAACAAACCATTCCCACATATTTGGGTAAAACAAATGAAGGCACAGGTTAAGCCATATATATTGAAGGAGGTGATCCTATAGGGGTGATAAACTAATGGGGGCGAAGGTTCTTGGAACACAGAGTATAATTTCCAAAATGGATACCCCCAAAGGCCTTGTTTCTTGGAAACCTCACAACCTCGAGAAAAATACAGTGCAAAGTGTGAAGAAAACCTTTCAAAATCATATGAAGTCCCCTCTCCCAGGTGGAGAGTTCAATTCCACAAAGAGGATGCCGATTCAAAGTCACTTGAATGACAATTTTCAATGATGGGCCGCTCACTTTCTTCAATGTTGATCCCTTTTCTTTTCTCATTGTTCTCCCACAACTCTCTAGGATTTTCTTCCTTCAGATTTTTATTTTCTAGATTTGGAAATAGTATCCTAAATAGGGATCCCTAGTGAAGAAATACCTATATCCTTCCAGCTTTGCAAATGTTAGTAACAAATATGACCTTGACAGAGTTTTAAGACACTAGTCCTTATCAAAATCAAATCAATAGGGAGTCGCCACTAAGGATTTCCACCTTAGTTGTGAAAATGCACTAAATATGATCTGTCAAGTGTCTGTCAATGTAAGAGAGTGGAAATGGAAATATTCTGACCTTTCTTCACCCAGATGTATCAAATGAAAGCTAGTGCACTAGGTGTAAAAACTAAAAGAACTGCACACAGCACATGGAGCATACAAGAAATGTTTACTGAGGTCCGAGTAGTAACTTTAATATCCTGCAACGATGCCATTTATATTGGTACCAAAATTTAACCTCCTTCATAGATTGAGCAGATCATCATGGGTTTGACAGGGACACTTAGAGGCGGATAGACAATCATGTATGATATTTTATAGCCGGGAAGCAATCTATCTAACTTGTTAGAACTCATCCTCTAAAGGGAGTGGGTAGCACATGTGAAAGGATGTAATCTGATCATTACTATTTACTTGGTTATGCCTTTTAACCAAGGTAAGAGAACCTATTTTGTAACCTCTATTATTTGAAAGGAGATACAAGTACCTTTATTTTTAATAAATTTTATACACAAGGCCTTGGGAAAATATTATCAACACACCAAATTTGACTCTCACGAGTTGTCGGTTCCAGATTATGGATATATTCTCACAACAAGGCAAAGGTTACTAAATACATTTGAGACCCTAATTATTTCTGCATGTTTTGGTAACAGAGATTATGCATTTATGTACCCACAAGACAAACAAGGGTATTAATTATAGGATTGGTTCTTGTTAAATGAACTTTGGTGGGAGGGGAGATAGGATGGACTTGACTCACCATATCCTTGAGAGCTTATGCAAAATGGAAAGATTCAATCAACAAAATGCCACAAAAATTTAAATTGTTTCCTCAACTAGAATATGTGCTTCAATGGAGGCCCAGATCAGCACTCTTTCACACAACCTTTGGGATTTTGTCACGAAGGCTCAAGTCAGAGGACCCAATAAAGCATCAAGATTTGAACCAAGTAACACCTGAGGTACACCCAAAGGCTTACAAATAATCTCTATCAACAAAATGAAAGAAAATTTATTTTAAACCATTTATCCCATTCCCGGATGAGGGCTCTTCGAGAAATGAAATTGCATTTGCCACTAAAATATCACAAGGATTGAGACCTATGTGATTGGACCAAATTTTGATATAAGATTGCAACAAAAACAAGAAAAACTAATTACAAACATTCAAAGATGAAATGCAGACACATTTTTTCAAGATTAACACAGAATAACCCAATTTGGATCAAATTTATTAGCAAGGGAAAATTTCCCGAGACAATCTCAAAGCTTTTCAATGGTTGTACACTTACAACCAACTTAACGTGATTAAATTTGACACGAGAGAGGATATACGGGCTTCTTAGATGACTTCTAAAAAAGGATGTCCTCAAAGTGAAGCTTTTTGGCTGGAAAAATTAGTCTCGACCTTACCAAAAATTCCCGATGATTTACACGATGAATTCATGCCCTTTATAGCATTTACAATAGAGCCCCTTCCTCCCAAAATACAAAAAAATTAAATGCACTAGTGTTTGCCATGATTCTTTCATGATTCGCAAAATTAGATCTGCAAAACATCTCCAGTGCTCAAGGAAAATATCTTCAATTTCCACCCGCATTCAACTCCTTTAATAGGAAAAACATGCCTCCATCCATTCACCAACCACTTCCACCCCATATCAATGAAATCTAGCCCCTTGCATGTATAGGAGAAGAAAAATGGAAAACCAGATCGGGCCTGAGAGTTAGACTATTTTAATGGCCAAATACATCTTATGATCTCTCCAACAAAAATCTAGATATCAAAATTAACTCACTCCTATGTTTGGTGTGTAGAAAATAACAATAAATCATGAAGACTCGCACTCCCAAGAGTTTTACAAAGAAAATGGGGTAAAAATGAGATTTAGACACCCAACGATCTTTGATCTTTGATTTGAATGTGGGTCATCCATGTGGAAGATGCAAAAATAGGCTCGGGGATTCCTTTGACCTTTTCTGACCCTTTTGAAAAAATGGAAAAAATTTCCATTTTACTCCGCACCTCTGCTTCTTAAAAGTGGGCCTGACACGTGTCCGTAGGTGGGTCCCAAAGGAACCGTAAAAAAATTCTACCATTTGACTCTCTTTTGGGAAAAAGTAAAATTTTCCAAGTTTCCCTCATAGCTCCGCTCTTCCGCTTGAAGTCCCCACTATGGGTCCCAGCAGAACCCTAGGTCCTTTTATGCCTTTAACTCCTTTTCCCTCAAAGGGAAATTTTTTAACTTTTCCTCCAAAAGCCCGCACCTCCACCATTGACTAAGAAAAAACATTGACTATTTCCCATCGAGGCTTGCATGAGCCATTTTTAATGTTTTAACCTTTTTGAGGCAAAGAGACAAAAGTTTAAGTTTCCTTCGATGGTCCACTTTGCTGCCCTGCGATGAATTTTCAAATTGCCACATGTCACTATGGTGAACCTTGAGGCTGTCCCAAAAATTTGATACCTTGAATGAGCACGGGCTTGCCACATGTCCCTGTTCCACCAAATTGTTTCCATCTGCATCAAAAATTGTCTAAGTATGGGAAAGCAGTGGAAGCCTCCACATGTCCTCCCGATGCTACTCTAAGGCAAAGCCCAAAAGAAGATCTTGAAATGAGCGTCGTTCCTCCACGTGTCTTAGAATTCCAAAAAAATTTGAAATTTGTCTAAGTATGGTAAACCCAGGTGGAAGCCTCCACATGTCTCTTTCTTGCCAACCCTCCATGTGTCCTCCTGGTGCTATTTCAAAGCCAAACCAAAAATTTGATTCTCAAATGAGCGTCATTCCTTCATGTGGACACATTTTAAAGTTGAGGCTTTTTATAGAATTTTCAAAGTGTCTGGACAAGCTACATAACCAAAGGATGCCACATTTCCCTATTGATAAAAGGATGCAAATTTGACCGGGAAACGCCCAAACCATAAAGCACAGAGAAATGACCATTTGAGCCTAAAAGTGAAATTTTCTTCAAGGAAAGAGATTTTAGAAATGTTGCAAGACTCAATTACATTCCTCGGGGACACATCAATTCATTTCTCTTTGAGTATTTATGGAAAAATTACAGGGACAACAGATCTTGACTGTGGAAAATGGAGGAAACTGGAAAACGTGAGTTTTGAAGGAACAAAGCATGTGAGACTCAAAATAATGAGATTTTCTAGAGGAACAAAGGGACCATGAGGAAAATACAGACCCACACATGATCTTTGACCCAGTAGATTAAAATGCCAACGAAGATTGGCCAAACACAATACGGGGAAGGATAAAATGATAGAGGCCGTGAATCAATAAATCTTGAAGGGCACAAATAGGGCGAGACAATTCTGAGCATCAACAGTTCATATGGATTTCCTATTAGGTAAATATATATAGAAAACATAGCTTTTTCTATCTTAAATAGTCAGTTTATTGTCTTTCATTTGGCCTTTAACTCTAACAAAAGTTGGCCCATCGCTAAATCCCTTCCTTTGCATTTCAAAAAATGTTTGTGAATAAAAATGCTACTAAATTTATCACGAAATAGTGTGCAGTTTACACAAAACTTAATAATTCTTCTCACCATCCATGCCTTCTCAAGCTTATTGGAATTCAAGCCTATGAATGGTTCCATTCCCATTGTTATCATTTTTTCCCGGATACAGGTTTTCCTAGCCCCCCAATCTCCTTTTAAGAATCCATGCCATGCCTTAGTGTTGTGGTGCCCATCCTCGGCAAGGCTGATATTCTCAGTTTTCATTACTTTGTAATATTTTCTCCCACATATTCTACTTTCCTTATAAGTGAAGAAAACAGAGGACTTGGTAATTTTTTGGGTTAAATCCAGATAAGAGAATTAAATTGATCTATCTTGATGTATCAGGTCTTTCTTTACAATAGAAATTACATAGCTTGCCCAAAGGGGATGATTAGGGGGTCTACTCTGGCCAAAGGTGATGATAATGTGGCATTGGATTTGAACATGGGGAAGATTCCTATTTCACAGTCGAATAATGCTATTACCATCTGTGGAAAGAATGAATGTAAAATTTAATGCATTGATCTTTTCATTTGATTTATTAAAAAAAGTTTCTAGATGCTTTGACTTTTTTGACATTTGCATTTTCAATTCTTATTTTGTCTTGCATTTACATACCTCAAACATTTATCATTTATATCCACAGGCAACGCATCTCCTATATCAGCTGGTATATTATTGATCACATCATTACAACCTCCTGACCATTTGTGTTGATAGCATTCAATGTTGTCCACCTTAATTCTCGCTAATCAAACTAGGCCCACTTTGAGTAATACACCATATTCCATGTAGCAGCCCATAACATTACTGATGTCAAAAAAGGTAACAAGTATCCACCAGCTTCCACTCTCATCCCAATACGTTACATACCCATTTTAAAAACACAACCTACACCAGAAGATAACTCCCAAACAAATCCACGCTGGCGTAATCTTGCTCCTCCTGGAGCGACCACTAGTATTAAATAATTTGTGAACTTGCCACAAACTAAGAGGTTGTTTTTGTATTTAACATAGTGATAATAAATAAAAAATTATAAGTTGTACATGAGTGTTCTCAAATTTAGAAATAAGATAATATTTTATTTTTTATTAGAGTTATTTCAATATATTTGACAATTGTAAAATCAGTTATTGATTTTTTATTTTATTTTTTAAATTTATGACATTTTGTTTTATCAAGTCTTGTTGAGTATTTTCCAATTTTTAGTCCGATTCTAAGTATAAAATGAGCTTATTGAATATCATCCGAGCACAAGTCTCAACACTATAATCTAAATTATGCTAAGTGTAGACACCCCAAATAACCACTATACATCATTACCCATTGTCCTTCTCTAGAACTAATTTAATTAATCCTATTGCAATAGCCTAACCCCCAACTAATTTAATATCAAATTACTTAAATAAATCCTCATATATCCATTTCCATATTTAAATAAATTAAATATTCTGACATCCTATCCATCTCCTCAACTCAAGTTGCCTAAAAGTCAAATCTAAAGATAAAAATCATTATTAAATTCAAGAAGATATTTTTAAATTAACTCAAATCATGCATTCGAGTTTACAAAAGCTATCTTCCAAGTCATGACAATCTAAAATTAGTTCATATTCTTTGAAAAGTAAATCATTGAGGATGTACTCTTTTTTTGAATAAAATAAAGGATATGAAATTAATAGTAAAAAACAAGTGCAATGCCTTACCAACTCAACAATGAATCATCCATGCAAATCTAGAAAAACATTCGACTCCTCAATCAATTTGGAAACTCAACCAAAAACATCAATCATTTTTAGTTATCTCCAAATAAATTCAAGGTAATCTTGGCTTGAGGATTCTATTTTCTTAGCTATAAATCAAGGGTGTTTCCTTCATAAATCATCCACTAACAAGCTTGAGAGTTCGTAATGTTATTTTGTCTAATTTTTATGAATCAATACATCATACCTTTATTCTTCCCATGTCCAATAAAATAAAATCCATAATCTTAATTCTCATAGTTTGATCTATCCTTAATTTGGAATACTTTTGGAGAATCAAAAATCTAAAAATATTTTGAATCAATCGGATCCAATAGGAACATTATTCAACCATTTTGTACAGTAAAATCCAAACTGGCATGGCATAAGAACTTATCAAGAAAATTATTTATATGTTTTTGTTAATTTCCATTGTTTATGTAATTTCTTTCATAATCTATGTTCTAGCACACTGGTGGGAGTCTAATGCATTCTTTTGATTTTTAGCTTGTTTCTTGTTAATGTAAATTTGTTCTTATGTTATTTGTTTTGATTCTAAGTTATTGACCAAGTTTCAAGGTATTTGGTGGAGTAAACTATGAGAAAATCCAAAAAAGGAATTTTTTTCATATTTTTCATTCATTTTTGTGCATCTATAGGTTATACGCACTAGTGTAGCACTACATACATTCATATTCATGTGATTTTGCTAGCATATCACTATCTATTCTATCATTAAACTAGTGTTTAGAATGTCTCTATTCAACGTCAAACTATTTACGATAAGTCTTTTTTTTTGAAGTGCTATCGCATCTTTGCATGCTCTAATGATAAACTATTTTTTAAATAGTCTTTGTGCATGTGCTACCATTCAATAGTTTTATTCATTTATCTATTCATGCACTAGCATGTCACTATAAATGCTAGTGTCTTGTGGTAACATCTCTCTCAAATTGCTTATTATCTTTTTGTCATTTACTAATGTTTTATATGTTTGACTTCTAATTTTTGTTTAATTAGTTATAAACGAGATAAATATTTATGCATTTTACTATCTAGTTTATTTTGTATCAAACCAACCATGTATGTTTTTCCTCATGTTCTTATAGGTGATCTTGAGAATCATAAATGGTAAATTTTGTCTCCTTTTATTACATTTTATTTTCTTTGTAGGGAAGCTATTAATTTATTGTATGCAAGACCACAAAATTTAAAGAATAAATTGAAAAACTCAATAAATCTCCTAACATCATATGTGCATTGTCTTGATTGAAGAAAAAAAAACATTATTAAATCTTATAAACTCTATAAAAAAATTCATTACAAGTTTTGATAAGGGTTTATTCCCATCCATCTTAACTATTGGAAGTGCTTGGACATAGTCCTAAAAATTATTATGAGGAATACCATAGGAAACCCAAACTAGTTGGCACCTTGATGGAATTGATTAATAAATTAGGTATCCCCACCCACTTGACTATTAATAACCAAGAGGAAAACATAAGTAGCCCATGGTGATGACATGTTATTGGGTCAAAGCATATAACTTGTTTCCCACTTTTTTGTAGTTTTTATACTTTCAAAGAAACTATGTCTGACAACCAAAACATGAACAAACACATATAAAATGACCAAACATGCATTTTTAAGAGGCTATAAATACCAAGGTGCAGGGCATCCAAAATTTACCTTATTTTTAAATTTTTATAGTATTTTTAATTATTTATTTACTAGTCAGATTTTAAAATATTTATGGCCACAAAGTGGGACACACTTGTATGCTTTGACCCTATTAATTTATTGTGGGGTATAGTCCGTAGCTAGGAAATTAATTTTCTAACACGATTACTAATTCATGTACTTTGGTGAGTGAACTTTATTCCTAACCACGTTGGAGGATTTACAAATATAATATAATAACATTATTTTTATCCAAATTACTGACTCATATTAGTTTGGGTACCACATTCTTCTCTCAAATCATATCATATTTTATGCTCATCAAAACTAAACTCTTTTCCAAATAAAACTCTTTCCTTTTGGATACACATTCCAAATTGAAGTGATCAAAGTATAATCATTACTCTTGATTAATTTTTTAAAGTTTAAGCACATCATCTTGTTATCTCGTTTTAGTGATTCCTAACTAAAAATGAGATAACCATATGAAAATTTTAGGCAAATCCCTTTAAAATTCCCCTTTGAAGGAGATTTTTGGGTTTTCAGGTTTTCATTGCATGAAAGCATGTTTCTTGCATGTTACATGTCGATGTTCCCCAAAACCCGAAACCCGATTGTCTTAGCGAGTGTCGGGTTTTGGAACTCCCAAGCATCGAAACATGCTTTATCCAATGCATGTTTCATGTCATTTGTTTCCCAAACCCAAAACCCGAATGAAGCCTTTGTGTTGGGATTTTGGGACTTAGAAGCATCTAAACAAGTCATGCATCATGTTTGATGTTTCCCGAAACCTAAAACCCGAATTGAGTTTTTATCGTTTGTATCGGGTTTTCAGATGCTTCAAGCATGATGACATCTTATTAATGTCTAGTTGTCTGGCAGTTGGTACATGTGTCAAATGAGGTGTAATTTATGCTAGGTTATTATAAATAGTCGTCTTTTCCACATCATTTATTACCTTATTGTTTTTCTTATTGCGTTTGATTTTTGTTGATGCTTGGTTCCTCTAAACCCGATTAAGCTTCCTCATTGATTTCTCCAACCATTTTTGATCATTTTTCAATCTAGTTGAAGGTATTCTTCTCTTCTTTCTTTTTAGAAGATTTTTGGGTTATTTGTGAAGTGTTTTGCTTGGGGTTTCCATTTCATTTTTCCTTCATTTCTATTTTAGGGTTTTGGGGTTGTTTTCCTTGTTTCTTGTCTTTTTCATGAAGGCTCTTGTTTGAAATTTACCCCTAAGTTATTTACTTATTTTTCATAGGTTGTAACTTGTAGATTTCATAATGATTCTAAAAATTCCTAAGTGATCATGAGGCGGGAATTTTTCATGTTCTGACACGTCAGAAACCCAATATACTTGTTTTAGGTTTTGCAGGGTGTTTAACATCTTACCCTTTCCACCTTGTTTCAGGTTTTTCTAGGTGCTCGACATCTATTGAGATCCGCGGTGCATCGGGATTTCAACTTTGCTCAACATCTCACTTTTTTTCGCCTTGTGTCCAGTTTGCTAGGTGCTCAACACGTAGTGTGTCGGGTATTTCTACCTACTCAACATCATCTAGTTTTTGCGTTGTGTTGGGTTTTCCTTGATGCTCAAGGCATGGCCTTTGAATTTTGACATACATTCCTTTGTGTCTGGTTTTAAAAGGTGGTTTGCAAGTTTCAAAATCTGAATAGTGTGGCGGGTCTGTGCACTTGTCCAACAAGCTTTCACACCCGATTTCTCTTCAAAAGTCATCAAGGAATTTTCAAGACTCCTCATGTCAGACCTTGACCAATCTAAGGATAAATTGGATAAGTCAGGAAAGATGAAGTATAAGTATCAAAAGATGGAGTCTTCTTCTTATGTAAGCTGTAATTATGACATCCGAGACATAGAGCTTGGCAATATAGATATGGAAGACTTCTAGAAAAGAATTGAGGATTCTTCTCAGAATTCATGGATGAAGTCAATCGACGACAATGGTCTCACTCTTACAGCAGAATTTCCAATATCACTCAATTCCCCGAATTCATCTGGCCTACACTTCCAACTATTACTCGACCTCCTGCTCAGTAAGAAATCAAGCAGGGGAGTCTATAGTAAAATTGGACGGAGATTACTTTGATTAACTCCTAAAGTTTCCCAACTTTATGGAATATGTTTATTTAAACCTTAGATAAGCATAAAAGTCTTGAGACAAAGATCGGAAGATTGCATCAAGCACGTAAATATGAATTTATCGATCAAGGCTAAGCTAGTTGTTTCTAGGTTTCCTAAGTCAGTCCTAGAAGTGATTTTATTCTTGAAGTCAGCGATATCATCACCCTGCTGAGCCGGTTATTTGGGCTCCCAGATTCAAAGGAATTCCAAGGGTGGATGTACCAGTTCATGGTCATCATAAAGAAGAATGACCAAGGGATTGATTGGGGTAGCCTAATAAGTTATTAGACAAACTCCTAAATGAAAATGGTCTTGTCTACTGACAAGTTCTATATGATGTCATACGTCACCTATGTGGCAGCAGGCATGAGAAACTATCAAGGGCTAGATATAAAGGGAAACTGAGCAACGAAACACATATATCGGTACTTCCCATAGATGACAATAAAAGGGTTTGAAGACCAATATAGAAGAGTGAATGATGCCTTCTATGAAAACATTTGCAGATTGGATCTTGATCTGAGGAAGAGAAGGTTTCCGATGAAGCATGGGCCGAAGTGTCAAAATGGGGTTGCATTTTCTTACAATTCAAGAAGTTTACTTATCTTTGGGTGGTAAGGTTCCATGGTAATCCTTTCCATTTTCCCAGGTTCCCAAGTGACAAACTAATCCTTATGGAGTTAGTCAGACAATTGTTGGATTTTCAAAAATTCCAACAAAGTAGGCATAAAGCCATTGTCTCCTTCCCCATTTCCATTGGAAGGTATACATGTTCTATTTTGGTTAAGGTCAAGAACATGGTGCACGAGCTTTAGGAAAAATTAAAGAAACATATGAAGATGAGGAGGGATTCAACATCTGAGGAGTTCTCAAGACATATGGAACCTTGTATCTACATGTGCCCAATGCGGAAGATATCGGGTTGATATTTGCGATGAAGTTGCCTTCCGAAGAAAAGAAAAGAATAGACTGACGCTTGAATAGATTCGGACGTTAGATCTGGCTAATATACACTCAAGGCACTATAGATAATGAAAGTGTATTGGACACTAGGTACGAATAGTCAGATGGAGACCAACTCGGATTCCTAGCCATTGACTAGTCTATTGCTGAAAAAACTTCTATCACTGAAAGAGATGCTTAGACTCTTTTCCGTACCAAGGCATGGCTCATTTCTTGGGTAATGAGTTATAAGGAAAAGAGCTTTTGAAAAATAGGTACTCTAGAAGCAAGACCCTCCAATGGAGAGAGGGAAGAAGATAAAATCCCTACCAAGAGGCAGATAAAATTTAACTTTGTTAGAAGGGGAGAAAAGCAAAGAACCACATCATCTACCACTCCTTCACAAATAGTTAAAGTACTAGATTCACCTCCTCCACCAGAACAAGGAGAATTTTTTCAAAAATTGAGGTTGGTCAACCTCTTGTTTATCCTTTTGTTGATTTCTCGTCAGAAGTAAGTCTTTCTCTTGCTTCTCAAGCTTTGGCTTTAGAGTCTTTACCTCCTCTCTCCCAACCTTCCTCATCTCATATTTTGACACCACTCTCATCAGTCATGACCAGCATCATCTCTCTCTTGGACCTAAGATGGCCATAGATATTCCTCCTCCTTCGTACCTTCGTTCCCTGAGTCTATTCCCATAGTCACCACACTTACAGTCATCACGACTCCACAAGTAAATCTTCCTCCACCTATAGATACAACCATAACACCTCCAATAGGAGAAAATTCTTCCACTGTACCTCAATGGTTAATTGATTAGACCCCAAGGAAGAGGAAGGTGGTAGTTCCCCTACTAGCCTTCAACTTCAGTTCACTCAAGGCCTCTCTTGCCAAATCTGCCAAGAAACCCAAAACAGTTTCAAGGGTTTCAATGGATGCCTCAGGGCATAAGTTTGCAAAAATTGCCACTCCCACGGCCAACCAAACTAAGGAGGATATAGTGCTGAATAATTATCAGATTATAAGGTTTGATCTAGGAAAAGTAACAACAGAAGGAGCACAACATGATACATAGGATGCCATGAACGTGATTTTCCAGAAGATGAAAAAAACAAAGGTAAGCAGGGATGAGCTAAAGGAGAAATTTAAATAGTTGACGGAGGTATTTCTCAATCTTTTAAAGCCTTCTCAGTTGACATCATCATCTTCTACCCCTACTCCTATCAGGTTTAATTTCTCATCGGTGCCTATGATTGAAAAGATCAACGAGAAGGGGAGAACAGTTGAAGAATGGATAAAGAGGCTACTCCTACAAGGAAGAGAGGTCATTGATTAAATAGCGGAGGTTTATAAATCCTTGGAGGAAATAAAGACAGATGGTGTCAAAATGGATGATGAATTTTCACAGGAATTTGGGAACCTTGAATTAACATTAGAATCTCTCAATGCACTGAAATAGGTTCCATCCCGGATCTTAATGGAAGAAGGAATAATTCCACATGGGGATAAGCATTTCCAGCTAGCCAAAGCCATCAGATTCAGGATAAACATTCTCAGTGAAGCTTGTAGGAAGTTGAGGGAATCTAGAAATCAGTTGGTTGATGCCAGCAATGACATAAAAGAGGAGATGTCCAGGATCTTGGCCAAGGTGTTAGATGAAATTTCGAATATTCTACCTGTTGATGATCTCTATAAACAAATTCAAGAATTAATTCAACATGAACCAACTTCTATCTTTGATTTGACAACCATCGATAAGTTCATAAGGATCGAGAATGTTTTGGAATCACTAAGGAAACTCAACAAGAAATTGAAGAAACTTCTTGGTAATGCAAGTGACACTTAGGAAACTTGCGAGGTCCTAAGTGATTATTCTAGTGCACTAGATGAAGATGAGATGCAGGGCATAATCTAGAAGTTCCAAGAATTTCGAGACAAGCAGGATTTGCTGGAAGAAGACAAGGATGAAGAAATAGAATAAGCATAATGTTTCATATGATTGCTATCAAAATTATCATGTCTTTTTCATTTTCGTTTCGTCACATAGGAAGCAAATTTTGACTTGTTCTCTTACATGAGAGTCAAGCAAAATAGGACTCTCATTAAAAGACTATTTTCTAGGATTTATCCTATTTTCTCTCTACTCTCTCTATTATAAATAAGGGATGCTTGTGCATTCCAAAAGAAGGTTTTAGAATATTAAGAGCTATTGTGAAGAAGAAGAAAAACTTTGTATTTTCTTTTTAATCATTGAGGAATAGGAACAAGTGTTATTTTGCAAACTTTGTGTTGTGGGATTCATCTATCTTGAGAGATTGTTCTTATGTCCAAGATCTTAAGCTATTCTTTGTTTAGTGTTCTTGATTATTTTAATCATTTCGAATATTACACTCATTATCTAAAACTCATATAAGTATTTCTCGATCTATGTTTGCTTGAAAGAAAATATGTTCCTCTCATTCCCTTTCCGCTTTGTTTCATCTATAATAAGTTTCCTTTCTAAAGTTGTAACATCTCCATTTCGTGTTGATATGGATTTTAGGATTGTATCCCAACCCCAATGGTTAGAATAGTGTGGATATTGTATATATTATTTCTATTGTGTTTTAGATTAGTAATAAATAGGCTGCCTCACCTATCTTTGAGGAGGGATTTAATCCCGTGTACTATGGTTAAACCTCATATTTTGGTCTGACAAAATATCCAACCAACATGTCTATGGTGACTCCGCTAGGGATATATGGATTGATAAGACAACCTATCCTATTGGTGTCTGGAGACTCTGTATTTGCCTTATTTTCGAAGATCCATTTTTCAATTCAAGCTAGCCAGAAAGATCTTCACTCGGTCAAGCCAAGCCAAGGGTGAAACTGATCCATTCTTTGATATGCTTCAACAACACAATTTCAGAATTTCCCCCAACACTGTTGTATCTAGCCAAGCAAGAATTTCTTCACCTATCTAAAGAACTCAGGTTCCTCAAGAAAGAGAAGCTTATGCAACTTTGTCATGCACTATTTTTTTCTAATACTCAGATTCCTGTGTGAACTTCATTCAGAAGGATGGTAGCACAACTTATGCCTTGGGGTGTGGCTATTGGTCCTCTTTCCCTAACTCCATCGTTGTATGATCTAGAGCATGGGTCAAATAAGAATATTCCTAAGTTTAAAGGTGATGGGAAGTAGCACCCTGATGAACACATTGCTTCATTCTTTTTCGCATGTGGCATCCTTGGGGTTACTCATAAAGACATCTTTGTTTGAATCTTCATTGAAGCATTGCATGGTGTAGCAAGAATGGTTCTACCATCTTACGAATGCATGCATCAAGGTTCAAACTAGCTAAAGATTATCATTCCTTTTTAGCACAACTTACACATATGAAGAAGGAGTCATATGAACCCATGCGGGACTTCATATCCAAATTCAACGAGCTAATTTGTAAGATTCTACATCTATCCATTCCCACTCTTGAAAATCAAAAGTGTTTCTTTATCAATGCTCAGCTCCTTGATGTGGGCTTCTTATTAAGAAGGTCTGTTATGCCCGATTTTTCCACTTCTCAAGCTACAACCACTTGAAATAGAAGATGATCTCATTCTGGCCGGAAAGATCAGAAGAGAGTCATCTAAGCCTAAAAATCGAGTTCTTCTTAGAGTACTACTAATCCTATGATTCAGAGGATGGCCAATGACTTGATCACTTTGAAGAAACAAATGTCTCAACAAGTGACCAACGTTCCTTATCGGGATATTCCTAGACGGAATTTCAACAATACCAATGGTGCCCCCGCAAGAGATAGGAATTAGTTGATTGCTGCTCCCACTAGGCTGGCCATTGAAGCTCCTCCTGTCAATGCAATAGTAGAAATAGTTGAGGAAGATGAAGAACCAGAAGATCAAGATTCTCACGAAGCTTTTGAAGCTTCAGGATATGCTGATGAGTCTTTTGACGATTTAGCTGGCAACTCCAGTATTGGCTTCTTGGAATATGAGGAAGATGAATGTGAGCATGATGGTCAATCATTTGCATTCTTCACTTGATCTCAATTTCAGAACCCCAGAGAGCCAGTTGAAGGCTCTAAGGAGAAAACTAAAGAATATCTCGTGGTTATGGCTAAAAGAGGCTCTCCTATCTCAAATATGGCCCGAAAAGGAAACAACTAAATATTTAACTTCATCTTCTAACTCTCTTTCTCCTACCCCCAAGGCCAGTACCTCAGCATAGACCAATGTAACTAGAACTGAGCCCACCATCATTCCTTCATTTACCGCTTTTGACATTATTGGTCATGAAAAGAAAACTAAAATCCAAATGTCGGAAGTTTGAGTACCTTCAATCAATCCTAAGAAATTTGAGAAACGTTACAAATTCATTACAATCAAGGTTGTTATCCCTTCATCTTCAAAAGGCATTTTCCTAGCACCACTTAGCCTTTACCTCGAGTAATATGACCTCTGCTGCTTCTTTGGGAGAGATTGAACCGTTTTATTTGTCCTTACTTATAAACGGGTTTAAGCTCAGCAATTACATAATTGACTCAAGAGCCTCTGATAATGTAATGCTTGCAAAAGTATCCCATGTCCTTGGACTTACCTTGACTAAATCTTATGGGAGGTGTTACTCAATGGAAAATAAACAAGTCCCCTTGATTGGCCAAATCAAGGATGCACAGTTTGCATTTGTCACATTCCCTGAAAAGAGAGTAAAAATGACTATCTTGGTTGCTGATATCCCAACTACTTATGGTATTCTCTTAGGAAGAGGTTTTTGCAAAGATGTCGAGGAGAAATCAATATGGACTGGACCAAAGCTAAAATTCTAGTAAATGGAGTTCCTTGTGTCCTTCACCCCGAAGCACAAGTGAAGTACCTAGTCACTAAATCAGATAATCCCAAGGCTCAAATTCTCTTCGAAGATGCAGGCTTGGGTAATTATTTCATGACATCTAGAGGTGCCTTCTATAGAAGTCAAGGAAGAAGATCCTAATGTTGTTTAGACCCTAAAGTTTGATGGGAGCTATTCAACTACTGGGTCAGGCGCTGGTGTGGTTCTTATATCTCCAGATTTCGATATTTTTCCCTTCGCCTTCAAGCTACAAATTGAAAATACCAATAACACGAATGAATACAAAGATTTTTATTGGAATTAGAAATGGCAAGGAAAAAATGAATCCAAAATATCAAAGTGTAGGGAGATGCCGAGTTGATTTTGAATCAAGTAAGGGGGATCTATCAAGTGAAAAATGATCGCCTAAGGAATTACAGGAACAAGGTGTGGGACAACATAAAATGCTTTGATGCTTTTTCCATTAAGGAAGTTTTGAGAGATCACAATGATAAATTTGATTCTTTAGCCATGTCTGCATCTCTTCTCCTTCCTCACCCAAATTTCAAATAGGAAAAGTATACCATTGAGATTGTGTATTGTCCAAGTGTTCCAGATAATTCAGCACATTGGCAAGTGTTTAATGATGATCAATAGTTATTGGTTTTTTTTGAAGAAGCTGATAATTTTAGCAAGATTTATTTTGAAGGATCAAAATCAGCTTTCCGTGAGTCCATCTCGAATTCATATCAAGATATTGATGGTGAATTCATCTAGCTCAAAGGAAATAAGATTCCAAAGGGATTAGTTTCTCTAGAAGGTTTGTTTGACAAGCATGATTGTTTCATTCAGGATAAAAGGCAAGCTAAAGGTGCTTCCTTGTCAGAGGTAGATCAAGTTAATATGGGCTCTTCTGACCAACCATAGATGGTAAACATCGGGAAATGTTGTTCTCCAGAGGAGAAAGAAAGATTCACTTCACTCCTGAAGAGATATATGGACATCCTAGCATGGTCATATGTGGATCTGAAGTCTTTCAAGCCCAAGGATGTGTAACATAGCATCCCTTTAAAGTCTAAGGTTAAACCCTACAGGTAGAAGCAAAGGCATTACAACCCAAAGATCTTAGGGACTATCCTTGTAGAAATTCAAAATATGTTAGATGCAAGGATTATCTTTCCAATCCATCATTCCACCTAGGTTGCTAACATTTTCCCCATGTCAGAAAAAAGAATGGTGAGATCTAGATTTGTGTTGACTTCTAGAACCTTAATCAGTCTTCATTGAAAGACAATTACCCATTGCCTATCATGGACCAAGTATTACAGACTGTTATTGGATAAGAAATGTTATCCATGCTTGACGGATTTTTGGGGTATAATCAGGTTGAGGTAGCCACTGAGGATCGACATAAAACATTATTCACCATCCCATGGGGACCTTTGCGTACGAGGAGGATGCCTTTTGGTTTGATTAACACTGGAGACATGTTTCAAATAGATAGGGACTTACCTTTTAGAGATTTGATGAGCAAAGTCATAGTTGTATATTTGGATTAGTTGATGGTCTTCTCTGAATAGTGAAGTGATCATTATGATCACTGGAGTAGGTTCTCTTAAGGTGTAGGCATCATGGGATTTCATTAAATCCTAAAAATTTCATGTTCGAGTAATGTAAGGAAATTTGATAGGTTATATCATGATTAAATAAGGAACCAAGATCGACCTTGGCTGGTGAAGGCCATCCAAAGCCTTACCCTACCTACAAGTAAAACCAGGGTGCATTCCTTTTTCGGAAAGGTCAATTTTCTAAGAAGATTTTTCCTTGACTTTCTTTGATAAAACCAAGGATATCTTTGGGATGATGAAAGGTAAAACTACATTTTGATGGAGCAATCAAGGAAGATTACTTTCAAAGAAGTCAAAAAGTAATTTCTCACGTTCTTATTCTCGTATGCCCAGGACTTCAAAAGGATTTCATAATGTACAGCTACTACTTCACATATATGTATCAGCCATCCTGATCTAGGAGAATGAAGAAGGAATCAAAGATCCCATTGCTTTCACGAGTTGCCCACTAAAGGAACATGAATTGAAGATGTCGCAAATTGAAAAGAATGCTTATGCAGTTGTGAGATTAGTGAAGCATTTCAGGTATTATGTGTTGACTTCTCACACTCTCGTTCTCATTCACGATCTTTGCAATTAAATCCATTTTGACTCAACAAGAGTTGCGTAGTCAATAGGGTAACTAGATAGCAAAATTCCAACAATATGAATTGGACATCAGACCTACCAAGTTGGTATGAGGAAGAGGCCTGTGCCAATTGATTGCAGAAAACAAGTCTGAGACAAAATGTGAAGAAACTAAAGATACTTCTTCAGAATTGCCCATGGTGCTTTTTGTAAGCACAACCGATGAATGGTATGTAGACATCACTTTATTTTTAACTTATGGAGAATGTCCCCTACATTTGAGCCAAAAAGAAAAGAGGACAGTTAAATTAAGGTCCGCAAGATACATTCTATGGGATAATGGTATATATAAGAAGGGCATTGATGGTGTATTCCTGCATTGTGTTGATAAGTCTCAACAAATAAGGTTGCTAGAATCCTTTCACAATATAGCATGCGGAGGAAATTTCTCTTCCTCCGTGATGGCTTACAAAATCTTACATCTAGGTACTATTGGCCTACTCTCTTTCAAGATTCAATAGAATGGGTGGCCAAATGTGAAGCTTGTCAACATTTCGTTGGTCGTCCTAAGTGACAGCTCTTCCCTTAAAGCCTGTGGTAATTGAAGAACCTTTTCGCCAATGGGGAATTGATTTCATTGGAGTACTGAATCCTACCTCTAGTGCCGAGTCATAATTATGTGCTCACTACCATAGACTATTTCACCAAGTGGGTGGAAGCTACACCAATCAAGTAGGTAACCTCCGAAGTTGTGTGTAATTTTCTCAAGGAGAATATAATTGTTAGATTCGACATTCCTCACAAGATTGTTGTTGACAATGCTTCTAATTTCTCATCACATGAGTTGACATAATTTTTATGGATTTGGGATCACATTGGCTCATTCATCCAATTATTACCCCCAAGGCAATGGTCAGGCTGAATCAAGCAACAAGAACCTGGTGACCATAATCAAAAAGATGGTTGATGAGAATCAGAGGACATGGCACAAAGCATTGTATGATGCATTATGGGTAGATCGGATTACTCCTAAGCAAGCTATTGGAATGTCCCCATTCTAGGTGTTATATGGAATTGATGTTGAGATTCCTATCTCTGTAGAATTTCCAGCCTTACGGTTGGCTAAAGCAATTGAGGATGAAACTTTTCAAAGTTTTATTGAGAAAAGGATAATGTACCTAGCCAGGATAGAAGAAGAACAGAGCAAGGTGGTGGATCACATTACAGATCATCAAAGAAAATTTAAAAAGATATTTGACAAAAATCAAAGCAACGTGATTTCCATATTGGAGATCTAGTACTTCTCTGGGATAAGAGAAGGGAACGGAAAGGGATACAGGGAAATTTTGACTCTTTATGGAAAGGTCCTTTCAAAATCTATTAGCTAAATTGTGAAAATAGCTTTTTTCTATGATATCTTGATGGAGATTTTCTCCCTCTACCTTTCAATGGCTCAACATTTGAAGTTGTTCCATCAGTAATGCAAGATGCTCTCTTGCACTGTATTATAATTTATTTCCTGTTGTGTGTTTGCTTTATTTCTGTCTTTGTTTGTTTGTTTGTTTTTGTTTTTCTTCTTCTGACTCTATAGCCCAATGGATAAAGCTTTTTGATACATGAGTTCTCTTCCTTTGATGTTTCAAAGAAATTCCCCAACTGGAGCCAATTGTTATCTCATTTTAGTGATTCCTAACTAAAAATGAGATAACCATATGAAAATTTTAGGAAAATCCCTTTAAAATTCCCCTTTGAAGGAGATTTTTGGGTTTTCGGGTTTTCATTGCATGAAAGCATGTTTCTTGCATGTTACATGTCTGATGTTCTCAAACCCAAAACCCAATTGTCTTAGCAGTGTGTCGGGTTTTCGAACTCCCAAGCATAAGAAAATGCTTTATCCAATGTGTGTTTCATTTCGTTTGTTTCTGAATCCCAAAACCCAAATGAAGCCTTTGTGTTGGGATTTTGGGACTTAGAAGCATCTAAACAAGTCATGCATCATGTCGATAATTCCCGAAGCCCAAAACCCGAATTGAGTTTTTATCCTTTATATCGGGTTTTCGGATGCTCCAAGCATGATGACATGTCATTAATGTCCAGTTGTTTGGCAGTTGGCACACATGTCAAGTGAGGTGTAATTAATGCTAGGTTATTATAAATAGTCATATTTTCCACGTCATTTGTTACCTTATTGTTTTTCTTATCTGCGTTGGATTTTCATTGATGCTTCGCTTCCCCAAACCCGATCAAGCTTCTTGATTGATTTTATGAGCCATTTTTCCTATTTTTTCAATCTAGTTAAAGGTATTCTTCTCTTCTTTATTTTTAGAATCTTTTTGGGTTATTTGTGAAGTGTTTTCTTGGGGTTTCCATTCCATTTTTTCCCTCATTTCTGTTTTAGGGTTTTGGGTTGTTTTCCTTGTTTCTTGTCTTTTTCATGAGGGCTCTTGTTTGAAATTTACCCCTAGGTTATTTACTTGTTTTTCATAGGTTGTAACTTGTGGATTTCAAGATTCTAAAAATTCCTAAGTGATCATGGGGTAGGAATTTTTCATGTTCTGACACATCAGAAACCCGATATACTTGTTTCGGGTTTTGTAGGGTGTTTAACATCCTCTAGTTTCTGCATTGTTTCGAGTTTTTCCAAGTGCTCGACATCTATCGAGATTTGCAATGCTTCGAGGATTTCAACCTGCTCAAGATCTAACTTTTCCCACCTTGTTTTGGGTTGTTCCAAGTGCTCGATTCTATCAAGATCTGCAGTGTGTCGGGTGTTTCTACATGCTCGACATCATCTAGTTTTCACCTTGTGTCAGGTTTTCCTTGATGCTCAACATCTTCTGACTTCCGACATACATTCCTTTATTTCAGGTTTTCAAAGGTGGTTTGCAAGTTTCAAAATATAGATAGTGTGGCTGGTCAGTGCACTTGTCCAACAAGATTTCACACCCAATTGCTCTTCCAGAAGTCATCAAGGCATTTTCAAGACTCCTCATGTCGGACCCTGGCCAATCTAAGGATAAGTCGGAAAAGTCATGAAAGATGAAGTATAAGTATCGAAGATGGAGTATTCTTCTTATGTCAGATGTAATTATGACATCTAGAGACAGAGCTTGGCAATATAGATATGGAAGACTTCTAGAAAAGAATTGAGGATTCTTCTCAAAATTCATGGATGAAGTCAATAGCCGACAGTGGTCTCCCTCTTGCAGCAGGATTTCCAATATCAGCTCAATGCCTTAAATTCATCCTATCCTGTGCTTCAACTATGACTCAGCCTCCCGCTCAGTAAGAAATCAAGTAGGGAGTCTATAGTGAAATTGGATGGAGATTACTTTGATAAACTCCTAAAGTTTCCCAACTTTATGGAATATGTTGATTTAAACCTTAAATCAGCACAAAATTCTTGAGACAAAGATTAGGAAGACTGCATCAAGCACGTAAATAAGAATTTCTTGATCAAGGCTAAGCTAGTTGTTTCTAGGTTTCCTAAGTCGGTCCCTAGAAGTGATTTTATTCTTGAAGTCAGTGATATCATCACCCTGTTGAGCTGGTTGTTTCGGCTCCCGATTCAAAGGAATTACTCATGGTCTTCATAAAGAAGAATTATCAATGGATTGATTGGGGTAGCCTAATAAGTGATGAGCTAGACTCCCCATGAAAAAATGATCTTGTCTATCGGCAAGTTTTATATGATGTCATACATCACCTATGCGGCAATAGGCATGAGAAACTATCCAGGCTAGATGCAAAGGGAAACTCGAGCAATGGAACACATATATCGGTACTTCCCACAACTGACAATAAAAGGGTTTGAAGACCAATATAGAAGAGTGAATGACACCTTCTTCTATGAAAACATTTACAGATTGGATCCTGATCTGAGGAAGAGAAGGGTTTCTAATGAAGCATGGGTTGAAGTGTCAAAATGGGGTTGCATTTTCTTGCAATTCAAGAAGTTTACTTATCTTCGGTGGTAAGGTTCCATGGTAATCCTTTCCATTTTCCTAGGTTCCCAGGTGACAAACTGATCCTTATGGAGTTGGTTAGACAATTGTTGGATTTTCACAAATTCCAACAAAGCAGGAACAAAGCCACTATCTCCTTCCCCATTTCCATTGGAAGGTATACATGTTCTACCATGGTTAAGGCCAAGAACGTGGTGCATGAGCTTCAAGAAAAATTGAAGAAACATATGAAGATGAGGGAGGGATTCGACATCTGAGGAGTTCTCAAGTCATATGGAACCTTGTATCTGCATGTGCCCAATGTGGAAGATATCTGGGTTGATCTTCGTGATGAAGTTTCCATCCGAAGAAAATACAACAGCAGATTGACACTTGAAGAAATTTAGATGTTAGATCTAGTTGATATCCCTGAAGGTACCACGGAAAATGAAAGTGTTCTAGAAACTAGGTACAAATAGTCAAATGGAGACCAACTCGATTCCCAGCCATTGGCTGGTCTATTGCAGAAAAATCTTCTATCACTAAAAGAGCTACTCAGACTCTTTTCCATATCAAGGCATGGTTTATTTCTTGGGGAATGATTTATGAGGAAAATATATTTTCAAAAATAGCCTCTCTATAAGCGGGACCCTCCAAGGGAGAGAAGGAAGAGGATAAAATCCCTACCAAGAGGCAAATAAAATTTAACTTTTTCGAAGGGGAGAAAGGCAAGGAGCGCATCAACTACCACCTCCTCCACAAATAGTTGAAGTATTGGATTCACCTCCTCCACCAGAACAAGAAAAAATTATTTCAAAAATCAAGGTTGGTCAAACTCTTGTTTCTCCCTTTGTTGATTTCTCATTGGAAGTAAGTCTTTCTCTTATTTCTCAAGCTTTGACTCCAGTTCTTTACCTCCTCTCTCCTAACCTTCCTCATCTCATATTTTGATGCCACTTGTCATTAGTCATGACCAGCATCTTCTCTAACCTTTCACCACTCTCTGCTAGACCTAAGATGGGCGAAGAAATGGCTCCTCCTTCTACACCTTCATTCCCGAGTCTATTCCCACAGTCACCATACTTGCAGTCATCATGACTCCACAAGTAAATCTTCCTCCACCTGTAGATAAAACCATAAAACCTCCAATAGGAGCAACTTCTTCCACTGTACCTCAATGGTTAATTGATCAGACCCCAAGAAAGAGGAAGGTGATAGTTCCCCTACTAGCCTTTGACTTCATTTCACTCAAGGCATCTCTGGCAAAATCTGCAAAGAAACCCAAAATGGTTTCGGGGTTTTAGTGGATGCTCAAGTCACATGTTTGTACATATTTCCACTCCCGTGGCCAACAAAACTAAAGAGGATATAACAATGACTGATATCATATTACAAGGGTTGATCCGGGAATAATAACAACAAAAGTAGCACAATAGGTGCACATGATGCCATGAACATGCTTTTCCAGAATCTAAAGCAAACAAAGTTAAGCAGGGATGAGCTAAAGGAGAAAGTTGAACTGTTGACGGAGGTATTGCTCAAGCTTTCAAAGCCTTCTGAGTCAACATTGTCATATTCTACCCCTACTCCTATCAGGTTCAATTTCTCATCGGTGCCTATGATTGAAAAGATCAATGAGAAGGGGAGAATGGTTGAAGAATGGATAAAGAGGCTACTCCTACAAGGAAGAGAGGTCATTGATGACACAATGGAGGTTTATAAATCCTTGGAGGAAATAAAGAAGGATGGTGACAAAATGGATGATGAATTTTCACAGAAGTCGGGAACCTTGAATTAACTTTAGAAGCTCTCAATGCACTGAAACAAGTTCCATCCCGGATCTTAATGGAAGAAGGAATCATTCCACATGGGGATAAGCATTTCTAGCTAGCCAAAGCCATCAGATTCAAGATAAAGATTCTTAGTGAAGCTTGCAGCAAGTTGAGGGAATCTAGAGATCAATTGGTTGATGCCACCAATGACATAGAAGAGGAGTTGTCCAAGATCTTTGCCAAGGTGTTGGATGAAATCTCAAATATTCTACCTACTGACGATCTCTATAAACAAATTCAAGAATTAATTCAGCATGAACCAACTTTTGTCTTTGATCTGACAACCATTGATAAGTTCATAAGGATTGAGAACATTTTGGAATCACTAAGGAAACTCAATAAGAAATTGAAGAAACTTCCAGTAACGCAAGTGACACTCAGGAAACTTGTGAGGTCCTAAGTGATTATTCTAGTGTGCTAGATGAAGATGAGATGTAGGGCATAATCCGGAAGTTCCAAGAATTTTGAGACAAGCAGGCTTCACTAGAAGAAGACAAGGATGACGAAACAGAATAAGCATAATGTTTCATGTCATTTCTATCAAGAAATTGTCATGTCTTTTTCATTTTCGTTTCGTCACATAGGAAGCAAATTTTGACTTGTTCTCCTGCGTGAGAGTCAAGCAAAATAGGACTCTCATTAAAAGACTATTTTCTAGGATTTATCCTATTTTCTCTCTGCTCTCTCTATTATAAATAAGGGATGCTTGTGCATTCCAAAAAAAGGTTCTTAGAATATTAAGAGCAATTGTGAAGAAGAAGAAAAAATTTGTATTTTCTATCTAATCATTATGTAATAGGAAGAAGTGTTATTTTGTAAACTTTGTGTTGTGGGATTCATCTACCTTGAGAGATTGTTCTTACGTCCAAGATCTTAAGCTATTCTTTATTTAGTGTTCTTGATTATTTTAATCATTTCAAATATTACACTCATTATCTAAAACTCGTATAAGTATTTCTTGATCTGTGTTTTGCTTGAAAGAAAATACGTTCCTCTCATTCCCTTTCGCTATGTTTCGCCTATAATAAGTTTCCTTTGATCCATTTCATTTCTAAATCTATAACATCTCCATTTCGTGTTGATATGGATTTCGGGATTGTATCCCAACCCCAATGGTTAGAATAGTGTGGATATTGTATATATTATTTCTATCATGTTTTAGATTAGTAATAAACAGGTTGTATCACCCGTCTTTGAGGAGGGATTTAATCCCGTGTATTGTGGTTGAACCTCATATTTTGGTTTGACAAAATATCTAGCCAACACGTCTATATCCTATCAAATCTAAGTATGACACTTTGATATTCACATTATCAATTTTAAGACAACATTAGCATTCAATTATAATTCTTTGCTCCGGGTATCCACTTTATTAATGCTAATAAAATCCACAAGTCAAATCAAAGTCTTAAATTTTGGGTACCAATTTTCAATTTTTAGTGCAATCAATTATTTTCTATGTTTTATACTTTGATATTACCTTTGTTAACCATAAGAAAAATAAATTTCAATCGAACACTTATAATTTGATATTCAATTTATCAAGTTTAAGAAAATGCAACATTAAAACCTACGTCTTATAATTTTACATTCGCTTTTTAAAAATTTAATCATTATCCGAATTCAATCCAAAGTCTTATGTAATTGGATATTCATTTTTTCCAAACACTAAGCACATCCCACCACATTGTCAAAAAAAATGGTGAAACACGAGTTAGGGATTATGACCTCTCAAAAAAATAGGACAAAAATACTTTTCATATATTAAGTTACGATGAAGAGGAGGAATCTAAACAAATAGAGGTACCTAAGAAGAACAAACACAAATTCATGGAATTTTATGACAGAATAAACATCAATTTCTTATTTGTCTCTGTGAGGTGGGAGCTAAATTCCCTTGGGATTGTAGTGATGAAAATTTGAAACATTTTATGACTCAACCTAAATAGAGAAAAACAAAGAGAAATATAGCACTTGCATGACAAACACATAAAATGAAACTTAGGTAGATAAAATCAATGATATGACTAAACAAATTTCTCATGGTGTTAAAAGTCTCCACCGATCAGTAATGAAAAAGAGACAGAAAACTACTTTAAAAACTAACGCCATTAAAAATGACCCCAAAAATTATTCTCCATTCACACGAGAATTGATAAACATGAAATAAATCATCCTACGGATGAAAAAACAACATAAAAAGGTTTAATTTTGAGGAATTACGTCCTTACCCATTTAGCAAAAAGACAATCTACACCTATAATTTCAAAATCTTTTAAAATTCCTTAATTTGATAAATATAAAGGAAAACATGAACCAAGGGAGAACATTAAGGAATTTTTCATGGCATTCTAAGAGGTTCCCTATAATGACATGTATCTCTTGTGATTATGCCAAAAAAAAATTAGGTAAGCCTTAGACATGTTTCTTCATCTCGCAAAAGGATCGATAAAATTCGTATACCTTTCGTGAGAAGTTTGTTAGACACTTCTCTTTCAATTTAGATTTTGAAATCACAATGATGGACCTTTGAAAAAGAAAGAAAATAAATAATGATAAATTATCCCAATTACTTCAACAATGTTGAGGAATCGTAAGATGATTCACCGCTTTATACCGGAGAAATAACTAGTCATCATTTTCATTCCTAACCTTAATAACGAGCTATCCTTTAAAATTATAATGCATTGCCTTACCAATTTTGGAGAATTGATTGAAAAGGGAACATGAATTGAAAATAATCTCATCACAAAAGAGCTAATAAAATCCCCTTTAAAATATGAAACAAAAATCACAATCATCCTCAGGATAAGTTAAAGTATATCAATCGAAATTGTAATGTTGTAAATGATGGCGTCACTGAATATTGCAATGTGTAGGATATTCAAAACAATTTAACAAAAACCCAAACAAAAATAAGAATTTTTTTCCCAAGAAAAGAAGATATTCCTTGTGTACTATAAGCAACAAAATTTCAAACCAATATGTGAGGAAGTATTTAGAGTGTTCTACATCAATTAAGAAATTCCAATATGGTGGCTTATCTAATTGCAAGACCCTTCATAGAAGATAAACCTACAACATGATGGTATAAAATAAATGAATATTATGATTAGCATCGTATTAACAAACATATTACGAGATCAATTTATGAGATTTCGCCACTATACCCAAGATCTAATAGATGGTAGAGATATCAAAATTGAAAACTCCTCAACTACCAAAATGCCAAACGAGAAATTAAAGGTTTTGAAAACCCTTTTCCAAAACATGGTACAAATGATAAAGCTCTAGATAAAGGTCAATCCTTAAACCATGTCGATCTTAGTTAAATCATTTTATTTATTGAAGATATATATAAAGCAATCACCACAATTAATATTCATGCTCGTAACTACTCATTAGAAACACTTTGTAAAAAGGTTTTGGTACATACATCTTGATAGAAATAGTTGAATGTGGATTTTTTTTAATGAATTAAAAAATAAAAAAGAGTGTATAAATACAAGCAGGGAAGCAGTAGTTAGTTGTATAACCACAGGATAGGTCAAAGATAACTTCCCTTGTAAAAATGTAATACAAAACTTGCTTATGCTGACATTCCCCCTTATTACATTGTTCTTACAAATGTACCCACGAATCATCATCATCTTCTTTTGATTCACCATCTTGGTGAGTCATGGCATTTCCTTTTACTTTCTTGTGGTGAGGAATTCATTTGGAAATATTAGTTCATCACTACGACTAGATGTGCTCTTGTTTGTCAAAATTTTGGATGAAGAGGTTATTTCATTATGTTCATGCAACAAGACATGAATGCTATTGAGGATGTCGAATATTGTGTTTTTCATCTATATTGTACTTCCTTCATCAAGTTGTTAGAGTAGGTATTTATCTTAGCTCATGTTCACCTAGGTACTTTATTTACCTTTATTGTATTTATCCTCACTCACTTATGTGTGTGGATATTTCTTTATCTTATTTAGATATCGGAGATATTCTCTAGTTGTTAGGTATAGTTCTTTCCTTGATCTATGGTATTGACTAGATCCTTGATGTATAGTTCTCTCCTAATCTATGGTCTTGACTAGTTCTTTGATGACTAGTTATTTCCTTGATTTATGGCTTGATCTACGACCTTGATTGGTTCTTAGATTGTTATTCTTTACCTATTTAAGCAAGGTCCATTCTCAATGTATTGTATTGAGTTCCATAATAATATATGATATTGTTACTCATTTGTTTGCAAAGGTTTTGTGTAAAGTTATTTTGGTGAATTGCTCTCATCTTATTGATTGTGGTGTTTGATTACCATCTGTTTTCTTGGCTTGGTACGATCCGGTTATCGTTCCTTTTACAAGCTTAGCACAAATGTTCTCCATCTAGAAGTCGAACATGACTCATTCACATTGTAGTGCCCACTCTTCTTCAACACTATTTTCATTTTGATGTTGTTAATATTTGATTGATATTTAGACTTTGTGACTATGATACATTGATCAATAGAAGATAGATTATATGGATATTTGGACCGTTGACATTATGTGGTTTAAATTTTTATTATGATGTACTAGATGGTGATGATAGACAATTATATCTAATGATGTTGAGATTCTGTTTTTATACTAACATGTCATATTTTGGATATATAGCATATGATTGGATGTTTCAAGTAAAATTATGATTGTGTATGGATGCCAATATAAAATTAACTATATAATGATGGGTAATAGAATTGCTAGATTTGAATGTTGATTATTTATTTTATATGCATATTGTCTTGATGTTGTTAATATGACCGAAAGGCTAGAAAGGTATTTTATTTGTGTTGTAGGACACTTTATCACATACATCGAAAGGGGATAGGGGACAAACCATAGAAGGATGTTGGGTGTTGAGAAATGGGGATTTTTTGACAACATATGTAATGTTATGTTGTTTTGTTGTTTTTTGCATAGTTTGGAAGTTTCCCATGGGGGTGACCTCACGTCTGCGGCCATGGGGTGATATATCTTCCATTTTTATTTTTATTTTTGTATGTGCTTTATTTGTATTTTATATATTAATTATTGAAATTGTTGTCACTTTATTAGCATGCAATAATGTGTCTTAATTAAGCTAAACCTTCTTAATTGGTTAACTAGAATAGAGATGTGAAAAATATTTAATTATGAAGTTAGCTGGTCCTTTTTGTAAGTGAGATTTGTGATGGTTTGGTTGTGATTTACTCCACCCCAACTCCAAAATTCGGAGTTTGACTTGGGAGGCCTTTTTGGAGGCTTTTGGGACAAGCTAAGCTTGTCCCATGCCTCTTAAAATTACCCAACAACCCTACATATGGTATGTAGGGTTGATTTTTGACCTTTTTGTCCTTTTTGGAGTGCAAAAGGGTGAAGATAATTGCACCCTCTTCTTTTCACAATAAATTTGGTCCTTAGAAAGCATGGTGTGCAAGTTTGTGAGCCATGTGGGTTTTTCATAGTTATTACAAGTTCATTGATTGTCTTAGACTTGGTGTTTGGACTTGAGTGTGGGAATAGAGGAATGATGAAGTGAAATCCTACATGGAGCTACCTCATCATACTAACATTCCATTTTTATTTATTGTTGATTGTTTTCTGAATGGGGGTTACTTGTTAATTTTTCTTCTTGAGTGCTTTTGGATTTGGAGCTTATGGGAATTTCTTCGAGTGTGTTTGGATTGAAGATTTGAAATGCTTTTGAAGTGTCCTAGATATTGATGGAGAGGTAGGCTCTCCATGTTTGTTGTCTTGTTATTATACTTGTTGATATGAAATGTTGTGCTTGTTAAAATTGTTTAAGTCTTGTGAATGTGCTTGTATGTGGTTTGGTAGCAGCCCTTAAGTTGGGTGTGAGAGAAGGGCTTGTGGGATCATTGGGAGGAAAATTGAGTTTTATGTGGCATGAATTTGGTGGGAGTGTGATTGGGAGTTTCACCTATGGGGAGTGAAAAGGAAATCATGGTTATTTTGTTGCATACTTGCAAGGGAGAGATAAGGATTTTGTGTTGATTGTTTTGTGCACTTGGAGGCTTAGGGTGAAACTCCCACTTCACTTGGGAGGCATAAGGAGGTGGTTTTTATTGTTTATAAGTTGTAAACTTGTGGAATATGTATTTCTAGTTGTGTTGAATGTATATTTTTGTGAATCCATTTGTTGAAAGTTGTCATTTTTTCTCAATACCCCTTATGGTTCATTGTTTGTGGCTTGGGGGCCATTAATGGGATGGTTTCTCATCTTAATGGATGAATTTGTGAAGGTTTCTAGAATGAAAGAATTGGAGCTACTTTTGGAAGAAGACATGATATTGGAGACTTGCACATTTGGCCTTATTGATAACCCTTTGTTGTAAATTGTCTAATTTATTATTTCAAATTTTTTGGATGATTGTAAAATTGTAAGCTTGAAAGAAAGCCATTTTATTTCTTGGAAATCCCTATATATTGTAGACTCTTCTAAGAATGCTTGAATGAGAAAATTACATTTGAAATGAGTTAGTTTGTGAAAGGAAACTATCAAAATTTCACATTGTTGTTGGTGAATTAGAAAGTTTGAAATGAGATGAAATGAAAATAATCTTGATTTCAATTTGAGTGTTTTCCTTGCTTGCAAAATGTGTCATGTTCATCTTTTAAATTATTGGGGAAATCTTGTTATAAATCACTTGTTGAAATGGATGTCATTTGTATCTTGTGAAAGAAAGAAATAGTTACTCTTGTTGCATTAAATGAAAGGCATATGATAGTCATTAAACTATAGTTGTATATTTTTGGCATTGTCAAGCAAATTTTTTCCCCTTTCAATCCTATAAAGTTGAATAATAATTCTAAAATGTTTTCCCTTTCTTATCCATTTTGATATAGTTAGAAAACTACAGTGTT
The DNA here is from genome assembly GCA_018340775.1 of Taxus wallichiana var. yunnanensis. NCBI lineage: Eukaryota > Viridiplantae > Streptophyta > Pinopsida > Cupressales > Taxaceae > Taxus > Taxus wallichiana. Next base: position 1,022,500,102 of record CM031242.1, read on the forward strand.
TTGACTTGTAGAACACAATATTATTCAACTCCCATTTGGTTATTTTTAATCCAACAAAATAGAAGTACCTCTAAGTGAAAAAATCACATCACCCTCGAATGGCCTCAGATCTGAGTGGGGCATTCAATGTGATTGCATAACATTGGACCATCTCTCAAGTTGTGGGACTTACAAACCTGAGATGGACCTCCAGAGAAGGTTGGTTCCTACTTCCTAAACTACCTGCCACAAGCTACTCTAGTGTAGGAAAAACTAATATATCCTAATCTAACCATTCGAAATAAATAGGGACAAAGAAAGGGTGAAAGAGATCCTACACTAAGCGGTGATATACCAGAAAAGGAAGTGGCTGATCAAAACCCAAACTTCCTCAAGTGGAGAAAGGTGTGTAGAGGAGAGGGTAGACAAGATGCACCACGACAAGAGATGAAGTTCACACGAACACCAATTCGTAACCCATTAAACAAAGCTCTCGGGACCTACAATAAATATCGAGTATGCACAGTATACCCTATGATGATGAGAGGCAAGAAGAGACAAAAAAATAAGCAAGGATGGAAAAAGCATCACAAAACATATTATATTGCTCCATAAGTTACATGGTACATAACTAGTGGGAAAGGGGCAAGAAATTTCCATTAAAGAGCTATGAGAAGACATTTACACTCTGTATTCTAACCTAAGGAAGAAAGAGAGAGGGGGAAGGAGAGAAACGATGAACAACCTTTTAGAAAATGCCCCTCCTTTACAATATATAGAAGAAAGAGTGAAGGAGAGAGGAAAAAATTTCAATATTACTTCAACCACTTTAAGATATGCATTCAATCCGCCTAATCCAACCACTCTAGAAAGCATGGAAATCCACCTTCCATAATGAAGAGTCTTGCTTGTAAAACCCATTCCCCATCGTTGTCCCTTACTGTGAAAGAAAGAGGCCCATTCTTCATCATGGCGGTAGGTGGGGGACTTGACAGCTCCTAAAAATGGTGGCTCAAGGCATTAATGGTGGCAGGTGAGAATCCGCCATGGAGATCTTTCCAAAAATTCCTCTCATGCCTAAATTTGAGTTTCTAATTGAAAGATATGGCTGTATGAAGATCAAGGTCAGGTGAGCATGCAATATTTAAAAGTGTCTCTCCATACAAGGTCCACATGGTAGCCTCATGCATCTTGAAGATTCGGTCCCTTCCTCTCACTTTTTAAATTGTGCCAAACTAACATGTGGCAGCTTCCGTGGGATCCTCTATGTTCCTTTGTGTTTTTCCCAAGTCCCTCTTGTCGGTGGAGACACTGTGCTTGACCCGAGACACATGGAGGCTTCACGCTCATTTGGAAACTTCCCTATATTTTACTTTTGAAGTTGCATGGACAAGACACATGGAGGCCTCCACAAGCTTTTAGATTTTTCAATGGCTGACCTTACCTTTTCGGACTCTGACCACGTGGCAGGTTGGTGCTTGCTTGAGTTTCGCTTTGGGTGGCACCTTTGAATTTGTGCTGATGTAACATGTGGCACCATCCTTCGCCTCTATCCTTAGATGATTTAGGCCTCGATCCATTTGACTTCTATTGGACCTAAAACACATGGAGAGTTTGCGCAGGTTTGGGAACCTGCTCTTTGGACCCAGCCTTGGTGTTGTGCCAATGAGACACATGGAAGCTTCCACACCCTTATACTTAGTCGATTTAAACGGCCAACTTTGTCGCCTTTTCAGACACTGGGACACATGGAAGCATTACGCTCATTTGGGGTCTCTATTTTTGTATTCTATCCTTGGAGTTGTGCCGATGAGGCACATGGTACCCTCTGTGGGTATATGAATTTACAATTGCCAATAAGACTCTATGGGCTCACGGGATGCACTTGAAACTGTGACATTTTTAAGAAAGTGAAAAAGTTCCAAAGTTCTCCACAGACCCGTTGGCCCACATTTACATTTGGGTGAAATTTCCTCTGCGGCCCTCGTGGACCCACTTATGGGAAAAAGTCATCTCTGGGCCCGCCGGCCAATATTTTCCAGTTGGACAAAAATACATCTCTGGTCCCACCGGCCCACTTTTGGAAAAAAATCCTTCCCAAGCCCGCTAACCCACTTTTGGTAAAAATATCCTTTCCATGCCCGCCACCCGCTATTTGCAAAATATAAGGAGTTAGAAGGACTTATTTATATCTATGGAAAGGGGAAGAAATTTCCTATCTAATGGAAATTCTTTCAGGGGACCTTAAGTGCTTAAAATATGTAAAAATTCAGATTGAAGCACAAAAGGGGAAAATGGTGTCAGTTGACCCAAAATAAGTGTGAGCTTATTTTGGTCAACAAGACTACTATAAAATACCTATATCTAAATCTAATTAGAATTGAGTAAGTAAATAAAATTCTCTCATAATTAAATATTTTATCTAAAACTTATTTGGTAAATTTCAAAAAGAGATTAAGCAAATTGGGTTATATTAATATTATTACTATATTAGTATCACTACAATTTAATAATAATGATGCATTTGAAATATTAATTATATATATATAATTAGTATTATTAATATAAAAATAATTATTGATAAAAATATTAATAAAACTTATTAATAGATAAAATTCATAAAAAGAGATAAAATTCTTGTGTTGGTTTAAGGCCTAAGTGGCCATAACCTTTATTGAATAGGCATTATTTTGGGGAAAGGAGGGAGGGTCATCGACCCCATCCCCCACCCCATTGTTAAATGGTATGGGGGTGGTTTCGCAACCATCCTCCCCTTTGTATTAATTGGTGGCATAGTGGGTGGGTGTTGAGCCCTCACCAAATGATTCCCATTCTTTTCTAAGCGGTCGACACTTTTTTAAAATGCGATCTGCGTAGTATGAATCCGCTATCCTCATTTTAAATTTTTTTAATCTATATATATATATATATTCACATATAAGTATATTTATTTGTGTATATATACTTAAAGAGAGAAAAAGAGTATATATTGTTTAGAAAACCATTTTTTTATATAAGGGTAAAATACCCAAATGCCCAAGAAGGGAAAATACATTGAAATAGAATTATAAAAATAATGAAATCAACAAAAATAGCAAATGAAATTTTCAAATAAACCCTTGGAGAGGGTAGAATAGAAATGGCAAATTAAATAAAATGAATTTTGGGTTGTGTGTATCCATCCAAAGCTTCATCCTCCTCTTCCATGGCTTCCTTCTCTTCCTCCTTCCCTTAACCTGCAAAACAAAATGAGGGAAATGAGTAAAATGAATGAATAAAAGACCCATAGATATAATTAGGGTTGTTTTGGAATTTCTCCATCCAATGGTCTAGATTGGTTTCATCCAATGGCCAAGATTGTTCCCTACAAATGTTAGGTGGGAGTTAGGTGAGATCATCATTTGATAACATGGGTCATGTTTGAATGGGGCCACTTAAGTGGTGTTGAAGTTAACTCAATATTTGTATTTCATTATGTTTTATTTTAGTGACTTTTAAAAATAAAATTCATAACCCTTATAATGAATTAAGTTAGATTACTACTTAATAATTAAGAAATGTTATTATCAAAATTTATCTTAAATGTATTTAATAAATGAAAGGGAAAGTTAGACTTATACCTAAGATAGATTATTAAAGGCTTTAGAAAAATGTGCCTAGATCAAATAAATACTATAGAAATGAATACTTTTGAACCAAGGTGGAGATAGAATGATATACTTTACTTATTAATTAATTCAATTTTTGTTATTCCAAAGTTGGAGCTAAACATTTTTGTTGTTTTAAAAATAAATTATTCCATAATTTTTCTATTCTAACATTTGTTTGTCTTGGGTTTTGTGGGAAAATTTTGTGGGCATTACACATGTAGTCCATTATTACCTTGAATTTTAAGTTTTGGATACTTTTAACCAACAAAGAGTAGAAATTGGTGCTCTTGTGGACTTTACTTTGGTCTCTCAAAATTTTCATGTCTCTATGGCTTCTTATAGTATTGCTAACATCTCTAGAACTATTCACATGCAATTAGATTGTTGCACGGGATCAACAGCTTTATTGACTGATTTTTCACATTCTTCTCTTATAATTCTATAGCAGAATTGATGAAAAATGAAGTCGAGGTATGAAATTGTGTTGTTCCAATTGATTCAAATTACTTCCACACATCTCATGATATTTTGAATGGATAAAAAATGTACAATTTTATCTCCAATGTATTACTTATCTAGATGCTAGTTTCTTAGAGGCACATGTTCTAAACCTTAGGTCTGTTCCCAAGTTTGTTCCATTAGTATTTGGGCA